>JAJJWW010016127.1:0-610151 GCA_023531295.1 Papaver armeniacum
GGTATACCTATATGTAATCCCTCACGAGACTAAACTCGTCCAAAGAGGGTCACCTAAGGGTTCAAAGGCTTGTTACAGGGCTAAGTGTAATCGCGGGTCAGGCGACAATGACATCCCTTTAGATTTTATCATGTACCTTCCTTTTTTGTTTTGTATTTGTGTCGTTGTCTTTGAGAATCCGAAAATAATTGAGTATAGGCGACCCCTATGTGACCTCCTAGACGTCCCCTACGTGACCCCTATGTTAGGTGGTGGATATCTTTTTGTTAGCTACCTTTACTTTTTGGAATACCATGGAGTGGAAATCATTGAGTATAGGTATACTCATTCTAGACGTCCCCTGCGTGACCATACTTTTCCTCAAATGCCAATTAGTGGGAACTATATGAATAGAGTTTCATTCATCTAAAAAAAACGCACCAACAAACCTTCTTTTTTATCTCCTCCTAAAGTTTAATATTTGTCTTATCGATTGGGTTACAGTTTCCTAAAGAATGTCTAGATTTAATTCCAATGAGGATGTTGCTCTTATTGGTGCATGGTGTTCCGTTAAATTAGATCCAATAGTTGCCAATGACCAAGAGAACGTTGTCTTCTCGAGATCGGGTGCGAGTAGAATACACAACCACATGGCAAGGTGAGACGGTTAGGATCAACCATTCATTGCAGCTGAGGGTTAGGATGTTGGTTAGAGAAGTTAGAAGATATGTACATTTCGTTAGGCGTTATTTTATGAACTTACCCAATGGATGGGACAATGAGAGCGCGGTAAGTTAAATTTAAAATCATTATAAATTTGTTTTTTTTAGTGAAAACATGGTATTAACACATGTTATTAACTTATATCCAGTACCAGCAAGGTAGAATGGATTATGAAGCAGATGGACCTTCTAAAAAAAATGGAGATATGATGCGGTCTATGAAGTCATGAAATTACACTTTCCATTGGTGTATGGTCCAGATCTCTTTGTACAACCAGCTAATATCCCTCCTCCTCAAGTCGGAGGCGAGATATAAAAACATCAAAGACACTATGTCTAGGTTTGTGGGTATACCTCTCAGTAAACCCTCACGAGACTAAACTCGTCCCGTAGGGTGGCCTAATGGTTGAAAGGATTGTTACACGGGCTAAGTGCTTAAAAATCATGGGTAGAACGACAATGACATGGATTTATAATATTTAATTTTTTCCCTTTTTTACCCGGCCTTTGTTTTTAATTTATGAATGTGTTGTAACGGTGGAAAGTAATATTGTTGGTTAATCAATATTGATCCTGTCGTGTGAAAAGGACATATTTTCCTTGTATTTTTCCATGCTTTGTTAACAATGATTTTGTTTTTTTCTTTTTTGTCCAAAGAGAGTTATTGGAGTATTGTACCCACATATCTTGTTACGAATCTTCATACTTTTGGAGATTTCCTTTATCTTTATTTGATATCCCTAACCACGTCATTCAATCAACCACCTTAGTTGAGTATTGAACCCACATATGTTTGTCTGGAAAATAGTAACCATCCTTTGAGAAACGTTCTGGTTGTTTTTGAGCAGTGATTGTCTTTTGGATCCAAGAAGGGGTTTGTTTGCCACCTATGCTTGATAAAAAGTATTGTCACCAAACAAATAATAGACCTTCTATAAGTAGTCTGGAAACTAAGCCTAACTTAAACATCCAAAACTACTCTTAGTTTCGTTATCTCCCTTTTTATTCTAGCATACCCATTTGTTCTACTTTTACATACCACAATATGGTTGCATTTCCAAAAGAAGATGATGTCGTGTTAATTCGTGCTTTTTGTGCTCTAGCCTCTGAGCCTTTGATGTGCAGAGAAATGCAAGGAAGAGTTTTTTTGGAACCGAATACTAGGGGAATATAAAGAAGCATTTGGCAACGACACTGCAAGAAGCACCAAGTCATTACAGTGCCGGATTTCAAACTTGAAAAAATATGTTAAGAGATATGTCAGTCATGTGAGACTTCGTTGCCGTGGTATGGCTGCTGGGGGTTATAACGTTGCTGAGGCTGTAAGTTTTTTTTTTAAATTATTATTTATGTTCTTTTTAGATGATGTCAAGAAACTAACACCAAATATGAATTTCATTGATGATCGTCTAGGGCAAGTTGCATATGAAGAAGAGGGAAAAAGATGGACAGATGGGGCGGTTTTCGAAATTATTAAGACGCAATTTGGTAGGGAAAATGATCCAGAGTTCCTTCCTACTCTATTTCACGGCAATCCAGAAGATGGAGCTGAAGCTTAAGACATCAGCACCATCTCTACAGGTTTTGTGGTTATACCTCTCTGTAAACCCTCACGAGACCAAACTTCGGTCCCAAGAGGGGCGCCTAGTGGTTGAAAAGTCTTTATGCACGGGTGTTTAATCGCGTCGTCTTTTTTTAATATTTACGTATTTGGGTTTTTGTTGGTCCTCAAGCATGCATGTATTCGAAACAGTGGTCAATTGAATTAAGGCTAGTGATAAAGTGTGGTCCACCTATTTTAAATAACAATTTAATATGATATGGAAAAATAGTTCCTATTGCGAATGACATGTCAATGACCCTAACGTTGAATGAGGGTGCACGCCCGTGATGAGTGACTCATAGTGCAACACATCTTTTTTTTCTTATAAATAGACTGCCGTGAAACAAAATGGAATACACATTCATGAACATCTTATTTAATAGTTTCTGAATTTATTTTACAAAGAAATTTCCAAATGAATGTTGAATTCACCGTTGAGGAGGATATTGCAATTGTCGCTGCATGGGTTGTTGTATTGAAAGCTCCGATCCCAGAAGTTGTGGATAGACTACTTGAGAAACATATGGCATCAGGTTCATAGCAAGTTTGAAGAAAGATTTTAGAATCCAAACCGTAGATCGAAGCAAGCCATTAGAATCAGGGTTGGGAGTATAAAAAGAGACGTAAAATTTTATGTGAGCCTCCAAGGGAGACTAATTATATACGTTCCACTAGGACTCATTACAGGGGATATGGATATTGTAAGTGCTTAAAGTTATAAAATAATGGTTTTTAACAAATTCTTTATATCGTTTGATTATTTTTTAACTTCATCCAAGACACAATGACCAAAGAATATTTCCTTGAAAAAAACGATGCCTAACCAGATTTTACGAATGCTACCTCCTTATGAAGGACGCCTTCGCCCAGTACAATCCGAGTAGGTTGTATAGGCGTGCACCATAATAGATCTCGATATGCTACACATCAATGAAGTCAAGGGGATGACCCATTGGGTTTTTATGTTTTATTGTCCGTTTTAGTTTGGTTAAAAGATATTTATGATGTTAAATGGGGTCTGACGTATTGTGTTTTTCTTGTTCTTGTAATGATTTTAAAAACAAGTATTATAATGACGAGTTTTATTATAAACATCTTAGTACATCGTAGCGAATAATTCAAAAACCTAACTCACTTTATATCTTATGATCTAAGGGGGTAGATGAAAGGACTAAATTTGAAGTGTGAAATACCTTGGGGTAACTCTGCCATTTATTGGTTCCAAATTACGAATTGGTTGGAACACAATTTTAAACCCACCACTTAATATTTATAAACACCCTTTACTTTGTTTTAAACACCCCTTGGATGATGGGGATACACCTATGACCGACACCCCTACCATCTTGCATTATCACATCCGGTCGAAATTTTGAAACCCGTGTCTAGAACACTATCATCTTCGTTAAGTTAACATAAGCATTAATTTACTTTGTGTCGGTGGGAGGACTCATCCCTTAATATCTTATAAAAGGAGTCCTTTGTAAAGATAATTACACACCACAAGTCTTAACATCTTATTTGATCACTACTTCTAATCTTCTATTTGTATTCTGCAATATGGATCATACATCAACCCCGGAGGATCAAAAGCATTTATAGCGTCATGGATCGCGAGAAGGTCGGTTCTAGTTGTGGAAGGAGTTGAAACGGATGAAGATACCTTTTGGCCATCGGTACATAACCACTTTGTTACAAACTTTCACGAATCCTAAGCAAAGAACAACATTTGATGTAAGGCATCATGTTAGAATAATCTTGAGACATGTTTGGATGTATGCTATCATCCAAGCCAAAGTCGCTTCTAAGACTCACATGTAGTTCTATTCCAAATAATATCGTAGAGTATATTTTTCTTTCGTTCTTATTTGTAAAACATTAGTTTTGAGGACGTAATTAATGGTTATATCTTTCTCCGCATGTAGGAATGGATAGCGAAAGTCTGATTCGAAAAGAAAATAATATTAAATTTGAGTTTTATGAATGCTACCTTCGTTTAAGGACGCCGTGGATGACTTCAACCCGTTGATAATAGCAAGGCGCATGGGGTAATGTAACATCACCGTTCTTATTGGTTTTGTGGGTATACCTCTTTTAAACCCTCGAGAGACCACTAGTCCGATGGGGACACCTCCAGGTTTTAAGGCTTGTTGCTGTTTACTATCGTTGAACTTTTATATCGTTTCTCCGTACGTGTAATAATTTCAAACTAATGAAGTAAATTATATTATGTTTCAAAGCGATTTAATTCCTTCTAGACGTTTTATCCAAAAATATATTCGTGGGATAAACAAAACAATCATCATTTAAAATATTCCTATTATTTAATCACGAATTACTTATTCGGACAAGGTTTCTTGGGTAGGATAAAGTAAAGGGAAAATATTTAAAGTGTCGGCAAGTGGGTTGTTTTTATCGGGTTTCTCAACCCACTTGCAATACAAGATAAGCATTACACATCATCGCTTCATGAAAGGATTTATTACATAAGGGCCTCTATAAAATCACTTCTTTCTTGGAGCTAAATAATAGTGCAAAACATAAGATATTATAAACCATCAAGATACTTCTTCTCCCAGAAGATTGATTCTTCTTGTCCATTTTATCCGGCAACTACAACACACGAAGAATGGATAGGTATATCGTCGAAGAGGATGTTGCAATCACAAATGTGTGGGTAAGTGTTGTTACCCTTAGAGGTTGACTCATCACGGGGGTTCCGCTAATATGGTTTGGAACCGCGTATTGAAAATTACACAATGATTCACAAATATTCATCAAAGAACAACTTTTCTATAAAGGTTAGGCCGGGAGTAATAAAAAAAGGGTGAGGTTTTCGTTGCTAATTTACCAGAAAAAAATTTATATTGCCCAGAACCGATCTCCACTATGGACAGTTGAGAGGCTTGTAAGAAGTTCATCGTTTTACTCAGACCACTTTGTTTTATTCTTCAACAAAAACACTTACCAACTTGTGACTTTTTTTTGGGTGTAGGGCGATTATGAAAATGGGAAATACGCCAAGGATACAGGAAACGAATTCATGTTTTATCAATGCTACCTAATCATGAAGGCTAACATCTCGGAACTTACCACGATACAACCATCACCAAATCCTCCTCAAGATGGAGCGGAATATTAAAACAACCACATCAACAAAATGATAATAGGTTTTGTGGGCATACCTCTATGTGAACCCTAACGAGACAAAACTCGTCCATTATGGTCACATAACGGTTTAAAGGCCTGACGCACGTAATATGTATTGCCTTGCTTTCGCCGAAATTTATCTAAGTTTAGGATTAAATTATCGTTTTGAGGTCTTTATTTATTCAATCCATGTATCCCTTAGGTTAATATCAATTCATTCATGGTGGTGTATGTTTAACCAAAGCTCACTCTGATATAAAGAAAACGCGAATAACTTGGTGTATGTTTAACCAAAGCTCACACTATATGAATAGAGTTTCATTCATCTAAAAAAAACGCACCAACAAACCTTCTTTTTTATCTCCTCCTAAAGTTTAATATTTGTCTTATCGATTGGGTTACAGTTTCCTAAAGAATGACTAGATTTACTTCAAATGAGGATGTTGCTCTTATTGGTGCATGGTGTTCCGTTAAATTAGATCAAATAGTTGCCAATGACCAAGAGAACGTTGTCTTCTGAGATCGGGTGCGAGTAGAATACACAACCACATGGCAAGGTGAGACGGTTAGGATCAACCATTCATTGCAGCTGAGGGTTAGGATGTTGGTTAGAGAAGTTAGAAGATATGTACATTTCGTTAGGCGTTATTTTATGAACTTCCCCAATGGATGGGACAATGAGAGCGCGGTAAGTCAAATTTAAAATCATTATAAATTTGTTTTTTTTAGTGAAAACATGGTATTAACACATGTTATTAACTTATATCCAGTACCAGCAAGGTAGAATGGATTATGAAGCAGATGGACCTTCTAAAAAAAATGGAGAAATGATGCGGTCTATGAAGTCATGAAATTACACTTTCCATTGGTGTATGGTCCAGATCTCTTTGTACAACCAGCTAATATCCCTCCTCCTCAAGTCGGAGGCGAGAAATAAAAACATCAGCACAGCTATGTACCGGTTTTGTGGGTATACCTCTCTGTAAACCCTCACGAGACTAAACTCGGCCCGAAAGAGGGTGGCCTAGTGGTTGAAAGGCTTATTACACGGGCTAAGTGTAAGCTGGCAGTCGACAACAATGACATGGATTTATAATATTTAATTTTTTCCCTTTTTTTACCCGGCCTTTGTTTTTAATTTATGAATGTGTGTTGTAACAGTGACGAAGTAATATTGTTGGTTAATCAATATTGATCTCATCGTGTGAAAAGGACATATTTTCCTTGTATTTTTCCATGCTTTGTTAACAATGATTTTGTTTTTTCTTTTTGTCCAAAGAGAGTTATTGGAGTATTGTACCCACATATCTTGTTACGAATCTTCATACTTTTGGAGATTTCCTTTATGTTTATTTGATATCCCTAACCACGTCATTCAATCAACCACCTTAGTTGAGTATTGAACCAACATATGTTTGTCTGGAAAATAGTAACCATCCTTTGAGAAACGTTAAGTTGTTTTTGAGCGGTGATTGTCTTTTGGATCCAAGAAGGGTTTCTTTACCTATGCTTGATAAAAAGTATTGTCACCAAACAAATAATAGACCTTCTATAAGTAGTCTGGAAACTAAGCCTAACTTAAACATCCAAAACTACTCTTAGTTTCGTTATCTCCTTTTATTCTAGCATACCCATTTGTTCTACTTTTACATACCACAATATGGTTGCATTTCCAAAAGAAGATGATGTCGTGTTAATTCGTGCTTTTGTGCTCTAGCCTCTCGAGCCTTTGATGCGAGAGAAATGCAAGGAAGAGTTTTTTGGAACCGAATACTAGGGAATATAAAGAAGCATTTGCTTGACGACCGCAAGAAGCACCAAGTCATTACAAAGTCTTAGGATTTCAAACTTGAAAAAATATGTTAAGAGATATGTCAGTCATGTGAGACTTCGTTGCCGTGGTATGGCTGCTGGGGGTTATAACGTTGCTGAGGCTGTAAGTTTTTTTTTTTAGATTATTATTTATGTTCTTTTAGACAGTATCAGTAAACTAACACCAAATATGAATTTCACCCAGTATCGTCTAGGGCAAGTTTCATATGAAGAAGAGGGAAAAAGATGGACAGATGGGGCGGTTTGAAATTCTTAAGACGCATACGATTTGGTAGGGAAAATGATCCAGCAGTTCCTTCCTACTCTATTTCACGGCAATCCAGGAAGATGGAGTCAAGCTTAAGACATCGCCACCATCTCTACGGGTTTTATGGTTATACCTCTCTGTAAACCCTCACGAGACCAAACTCGTCCAGTAGGGGCGCCTAGTGGTTGAAAGTCTTTATGCACGGGCTAAGTTTAATCGCGTCGTCTTTTTTTAAATTTCTGTATTTCGGGTTTTTTGTTGGTCCTCAAGCATGCATGTATTCGAAACAGTGGTCAATTGAATTAAGGCTAGTGATAAAGTGTGGTCCACCTATTTTAAATAACAATTTAATATGATATGGAAAAATAGTTCCTATTGCGAATGACATGTCAATGACCTAACGTTGAATGAGGGTGCACGCCCGTGATGAGTGACTCATAGTGCAACACATCTTTTTTTTCTTATAAATGAGTAGTGAAACAAAATGGAATACACATTCATGAACATCTTATTTAATAGTTTCGAATTTATTTTACAAAGAAATTTCCAAATGAATGTTGAATTCACCGTTGAGGAGGATGTTGCAATTGTCCATTTGCATGGGTTGTTGTATTGAAAGCTCCGATCCCAGTTGTGGATAGACTGCAGAAACATATGGCATCGGGTTCATAGCAAGTTTGAAGAAAGATTTTCGAATCCAAATCGTAGATCGAAGCAAGCCATTAGAATCAGGGTTGGGAGTATAAAAAGAGACGTAAAATTTTATGTGAGCCTCCAAGGGAGACTAATTATATACGTTCCACTAGGACTCATTACGGGGATATGGATATTGTAAGTGCTTAAAGTTATAAAATAATGGTTTTTAACAAATTCTTTATATCGTTTGATTATTTTTTAACTTCATCCAAGACACAATGACCAAAGAATATTTCCTTGAAAAAAACAGTCGGCCCTTCAGATTTTACGAATGCTACCTCCTTATGAAGGACGCCTTCGACGAGTACAATCCGAGTAGGTTGTATAGGCGTGCACCATAATAGATCTCGATATGCTACACATCAATGAAGCTGAAGTGGGATGACCCATTGGGTTTTTATGTTTTATTGTCCGTTTTAGTTTGGTTAAAAGATATTTATGATGTTAAATGGGGTCTGACGTATTGTGTTTTTCTTGTTCTTGTAATGATTTTAAAAACAAGTATTATAATGTGAGTTTTATTATAAACATCTTAGTACATCGTAGAATAATTCAAAACCTAACTCACTTTATATCTTATGATCTAAGGGGGTAGATGAAAGGACTAAATTTGAAGTGTGAAATACCTTGGGGTAACTCTGCCATTTATTGGTTCCAAATTACGAATTGGTTGGAACACAATTTTAAACCCACCATAATATTTATAAACACCCTTTATTGTTTTAAACACCCCTTGGATGATGGGATACACCTATGACCGACACCCCCTACCATCTTGCATTATCACATCCGGTGTAAATTTTGAAACCCGTGTACAGAACACTATCATCTTTATTCGGTTAACATAAGCATTAATTTACACTGTGTCGGTGGGAGGACTCATCCCTTAATATCTTATAAAAGGAGTCCTTTGTAAAGATAATTACACACCACAAGTCTTAACATCTTATTTGATCACTACTTCTAATCTTCTATTTGTATTCTGCAATATGGATCATACATCAACCCCGGAGGACCAAAAAGCATTTATAGCATCATGGATCGCAGTAAGGTCAGTTCTAGTTATGGAAGGAGTTGAAACGGATGAAGATACCTTTTGGCCATCGGTACATAACCACTTTGTTACAAACTTTACGAATCCTAAGCAAAGAACAACATTTGATGTAAGACATCATGTTAGAATAATCTTGAGACATGTTTGGATGTATGCTATCATCCAAGCCAAGCTGCTCAGAAGACTCACATGTAGTTCTATTCCAAATAATATCGTAAGTATATTTTGCTTTCGTTCCTTATTTGTAAAACATTAGTTTTGAGGACGTAATTAATGGTTATATCTTCCTACGCATGTAGGAATGGATGTGAAAGTACGGTTCCAAAAGAAAATAATATTAAATTTGAGTTTTATGAATGCTACCTTCGTTTAAGGGACGTGTGGATGACTTCAACCCGTTGATAATAGCAAGGCGCATGGGGTAATGTAACATCACCGTTCTTATTGGTTTTGTGGGTATACCTCTTTTAAACCCTCCCGAGAGACCACTAGTCCGATGGGGGCACCTACCGGTTTTAAGGCTTGTTGCTCGTTTACTATCGTTGAACTTTTATATCGTTTCTCCGTACGTGTAATAATTTCAAACTAATGAAGTAAATTATATTATGTTTCAAAGCGATTTAATTCCTTCTAGACGTTGTATCCAAAAAATATATTAGGGATAAACAAAAAAAATCATCATTTAAAATATTCCTATTATTTAATCCTGAATTACTTGTTCAGACAAGGTTTACTGGGTAGGATAAAGTAAAGGGAAAATATTTAAAGTGTCTGGCAAGTGGGTTGTTTTTATCGGGTTTCTCAACCCACTTGCAATACAAGATAAGCATTACACATCATCGCTACATGAAAGGACTGTTACATAAGGTCCTCTATAAAATCACTTCTTCGCCGGGCTAAATAATAGTGCAAAACATAAGATATTATAAACCATCAGAATACTTCTTCTCCCAGAAGATTGATTCTTCTTGTCCATTTTATCCGGCAACTACAACACACGAAGAATGGATAGGTATATCGTCGAAGAGGATGTTGCAATCACAAATGCGTGGGTAAGTGTTGTTACCCTTCCCGAGGTTGACCATCACAGGGTTCCGGCTAATATGGTTTGGAACCGCGTATTCGAAAATTACACACAACAGTTCACAAATATTCATCAAAGAACAACTTTTTCTATAAAGGTTAGGCTCGGAGTAATAAAAAAGGGGGTGAGGGTTTTCGTTCGTTACCAGAAAAAAATTTATGTTGCCCAGAACCGATCTCCACTATGGACAGTTGAGAGGCTTGTAAGTTCATCGTTTTACTCAGACCACTTTGTTTTATTCTTCAACAAAAACACTTACCAACTTGTGACTTTTTTTTGGGTGTAGGGCGATTATGCAAATGGGAAATACGCCAGGGATACAGGAAACAAATTCATGTTTTATCAATGCTACCTAATCATGAAGGCTAACATCTCGGAACTTACCACGATACAACCATCACCAAATCCTCCTCAAGATGGAGCGGAATATTAAAACAACCACATCAACAAAATGATAATAGGTTTTGTGGGCATACCTCTATGTGAACCCTAACGAGACAAAACTTCGTCCATTATGGTCACATAACGGTTTAAAAGGCTTTCGACGCACGTAATATGTATTGCCTTGCTTTCGGGAAATTTATCTAAGTTTAGGATTAAATTATATTTTGAGGTCTTTATTTATTCAATCCATGTATCCCTTAGGTTAATATCAATTCATTCATGGTGGTGTATGTTTAACCAAAGCTCACTCTGATATAAAGTAAGCGCGAATAACTTGTTGTATAACATAAGAGTGTAAATTGGGTGTACACCAAAAAGGTCAAACAAATATTTATCCGGCACGCAAGTTGAACCAGCGTACCAAAAATACGCTGTTTGATCCAGCGTGCCACACAGTTCCTAACAGCATGCGGAAGAATATTTTACTAGAATATTCGTTGGTACGCGTTTTCTAACCGCGTTTCATGTTTTTTTCACACGTTGTTTCAAACCGCGTGCCGGGGTTACTTCCATCTTGGATCCAAGCCACATGCAGTACTATCTCGGAATCATACACACTGTACAAAGATAAACGACACTTCCACAGGTGTTTAATCTTGGATGTTGGACATGGTTAGACCCAGCCTTACCCATGAAACTAAAAGTAGAGGCATCGGGGGTTATTTATCTACAGTTAGTACCCATGGCCTGCCCAAGCCTGTTATGTAATTTGGTCTCGGGCGGGTAGGAGTAGGAGGGCCTTAAAAATGTATATGTATCACCTTTGACCACCCCGATCCTCTACTGCGTAGGTCGGCTCAACCTTTGTATCAATATTTTTTGGCATGAAAAATGAAATCAATGTTCAAACGGAGTACTGTTCATGTTAAGAATGGTGTATGGGTCTTAAAGTAGCTTGGTGATTTGTCTCCCATTAATATTGTTACTCTACGACCATTTATGTCTTTGTGTTGGGAAATTTGTTAAATTCAATAGTGAGGAATTCTTCATTTGTAAAGCTGGTATGTGGGTGATTTCAAGGTGAAATATTGATATGATTTAGTGTTTGTTGGACAATTGATAACTACCATTGGTAGTGTCATGTGCCTTTTTGTTTTATGTCGGTTTTGTAGTCTCAATTACTTCCAAGTTCCAAAATTTGGTGATAGAAAGTATAAGCGATAAATTGAAGATAAAGAATTAGACTTGCTTGGGGACTTCATTTTCTTGGTAGCCTTCCTCCATTTTTGGTCAGATTATAGGAGGCATTTGTTGTGCCCATTAACATTGATTGAAATCGCATCAATAATATTGTCAATAACTAAGACCATATAAAAGACCTAATCCACCTCCAAAAATATGACCACCACTTTCAACAGTAACATAGGATCCGGCCGCTGGATAACCCATGTGATCGAGAGAATGGCTATGGATTAAAAATAAAAGTAAACACCCAGGTGGTTTGAAAAAAATGTACTTTGATCACTTTGCTCACACTAAAAATCCATATCAATGAACACATAAACCATTTGTCTCACGAGTGATGAGAGTCTGTCTTAGTGCCTTAACAAAATGGCAACACCATAATATAATCCAATCAAAAATCCAGATTAAGATATCTACAACATCGGAAAATAAAGAAAGATGGTAACACAGAATATGTACAGATACAGTTTGGAATAGTTGTTGTCAGTTTTTATAGTGGAATAAAGCTCAAAAATCCAAAAATCATATAATATTTCAACTGAAAAAAGCTAATTACGGAGGATATTTATATGAGACGATTGTTAATTAATTCCCAGATTATCACAAACTAATGGTATAATTACCTACAATAAAACTTCCGGATATACGATGTTTGTTTTTTGAGTTCTTGGCACTTTTTCTAGCAATACGATTATTCTACTTGGCAGCGGTGCATCTTGACAAAGCTACATAAAGTTGGTCGTGACTGAATACAGAAGTTTTTAAATCGATCCCACGTACTTTACCGATTTCCCCTGTGATTTATTAATTGTCGTCGCATAGGCTAGCCCGAAGGAAACCGACTTCTTGTTATGTTTATATTCAACTCCGACTCCTGTAGCAACACGGTCTCCCCTTTTTGTGCCAGTTAAAATCTTCGCTTGAATTACATGTCTACCACAATGAGTCACCAATAACCAAGTACTATTGCAAAGACCCTCTGATGGAGCGAGATTTCTCATCAAGATAATTGAACCAATTTTGAGATGTAGCTTGAACAACGGCATCCCTAGGTGGATTCAAATTTTGTAGAAATTCATTAGTGAAATTTGGGGTTCCACCGCTTTCATCCAGATTCAATTTGTCCGCAGCCAAATAAGTGAAGGTTTCTCCTTCTAAAATATTCAATGCTTCCATGTTTATTTCATTAACATCATCATTGCGTCTTTGATAATTATTCTCTCAGTTAGCTCTTCCTCGGATACCTGACCAGATGTTCCTGAATGGGGATGCACTTTGGACAAACTGGGATACAACTTACATATCAAATCCTCCATGTCTTTGCATCTATTCACCGATGAAGGCAGTTGAACTTTTTCTTTTGGTTTAGTCCCGACCTATCACATATGAATAGCGTAAGTAAAATAAATGTTCAAATCTAAACTTTAGGTGTTATCTTTAGAATGCAATGTCGGAGAATATCACCCTGAGCAAGAATTCTGAGAAAGTCTTGTTTTCTGGATCTTGTAGATCAAGATTCTTTATAAGTGTTAGAACTTTTATATTATTCCAAAGTACAGATCTTCTAACACATGCACCCACAACATCTGCACGGCCTCCATTTGGTATAACTGGAAAAGTTTCTATGAAATCTCCTCCCATAACAACAATAATACCTCCAAAAGCTAATTCGTTTCCGCGGATATCCTTATGTAATCTATTGACCGATTCCACAAAAAATCTATGTTGCATTGGTACTTCGTCCCATATAATCGAGGCCGCATCTTTAAGAAACTTAGTTCTTTGAACTCGTTTGGGAGTCGAACATACGCTGTTTCATTTATCTCTATCGGAATTTTAAAAGTTGAATGCGCAGTTCTACCACCTACCAAAAGTAATGAAGCAATACCTGATTATACAACGGTGAGAACTATGTTAGGCTCTAAATACATATTTCACGAAACGAATGAACAATGATATGTTAAAAGACAAAGGATGTTACCAAGTGTGCATCGGTTAATTTGGTTAAACATATTCTAAATCACATTACATTAATAGTTTTAGCAAAATAATAAACCATATTAATTCAAAATAACGTGTTTTGTAGCTCAAACAAATAAAAGATACATTAGTTATCCTTCATAAATAGACATTTCTTTCGTCAAAATTAGTTAGCCAATTTTAGGGTGGTGCTTAGATTGGTTGTGACAACAATTAGTTTCTGAATTGCCATTCTCATATTCTTTAATCATTAATTTTTGCATGGGAATTTTGGAACTAACATCTAATGATTAATTCATAAAAGCAACATTCAGTGAAATTCATGTTGTTTTAAAACCATTAATATAATGTGGTTCTATAGGTATATATACTTCTGGTCGTATTGTCAGATATGACTTCAGATATAATTTCTCAATGAGAAGCATGTTGCACATCTTAAAGCAATAAATAAGAGGTACCCGATGACGCAACGGTGGGAACTATGTCTCCTCTAAGTCGACAACTCGCAGCTACTGTGTTGTATAAAAACATTTTTCCTGTTCCCGCACTGCCGTTTAGAAAACCTGGCTTGATTGGGGTAATACCCAATAAGACAAAATCGGATCATTTTGAAGTAAAACCAAGCCACCCCTTAACCTTGTATTTTCTAAATGGCTAATATGCCCTTATTTAATTAACACTAAAAAATCTGATTAGCTTAATAAATTGAGTTTAGATTAAAATTTTGAAATTATGAATTCAATAGTCTTTAACCCATCTTATGAGTTCGATTTGGATCAAAAAAAATTGTTTTGAAAATTTGAAAGGTCGGCAAGGTCGACGTTTGAATAAGGTGATGGCTATGTTCCGCCGGCATGGTAGACGTTTTAATAAGATGCCGACCAATTACAACCGGCATTATCTACGGATGAAGAACATGCCGACTATATCTGACCGGCAAGGTCTGCGGATGAAGAACATGCCGGCAACATATGGCCGCAAGGTCGATAAAAAATACCCTGCCGACTATAAGATTTTTGACATACACACTACAACAAACTGTGACATTTGTGACACTATTTTTCAACACCTGAAAAAATGTTGTTAATATTATGCATATGTGACATTTTTTGTGTCGCATATATTTAGTGTCAGCGAACAAAGTGATGACACACTAATTCGTGATATCGGGTCTGCGTCGTAAATAAAATTCACAATTAAAAAATAAATAGAAAATTCCTTTTTAAACGTTTATTAGAGTGGAAAAATATTTATGTATTTATTATTATTTTTGAACCGTCTTAACTTGCCATAAGGACAACGTGTGGCCTATTAATTCACCGAGTAAAACGGTTTTTCATAAAACCCACTAACTATTCACCAACGTGTAATCACCTTACCTAGTAGCTTTCCATAAGGTGACACGTACGCTTACCTTATTTTTCTCCCAGTCCGGTTCTTAATTTTGGTCAACAAAATCCTACGCCCTTATCTTTTGTTTGAGAGAAGATTTTATCAAAGTAACCCCAAAATTTAGATCATCTTCTTCTCTTCTTTCCTTCTTCTAATCCTAATCCTCATCGCTAATCCCCATCAAAAACAGCCGCCACTACTAGCACATAAAACTTTGTTTGATACCACCAATAGATTGATTCATAAGATATATAAGTTAATCCTTCTCTATTCATTACTGTTTTTTTTGGTTGATCTTTTATTTCGTTTTAATCTTACTGTGAAGGAAAAATATTCTGATGGAGAAGAGAAGAATTAATTTGCCACAATTTCAACTGCGGAGAACGGTTCAGTTGAGCAACAAATAGTATGAGGACTGTAATCAAAAATTTGGTTGTGAAAGCTATTACACTTTAATTATCAAGAAATCACTAGATCTTAAATGTATGAATGTTTAGTTCAACAAATCTAGATGTTTCTGGTATTCCTTGTACAAAGTTTTTTTTTTTTTTTTTTTTTTTTGCTGATGGGATTGTACCAAGGCTATTGCTTTGTTGTAATGTTCAAATTAAATTATTGTCTCATAACCTTTAATAATTATTGGAGTAATTTTTTTTTTTGTCCATAAAAATATTTATTGCAATTTTTGGATTCAAAATCGTTATTCCTGTAAAAAAAATCCCTGAAAATATTTTTTCTTCATCGAGAATCATTAAGAAATTATCGTATAAATAAATCAACTAATAATTCGAAAAATAAATGGAAAAAAAGCTTTTTGAGGCATAAATTATTTGTGACGAAAAAAAATATATAATTGTGGTAGAAAATTATGCTACAAAAGCCCCAAAGATAAGTGACGCTTTTAGCGTTGCCAGTTATTTGCAACACCTCTTTTTGTAACGCACTGATCGACGGACAATTAGTGTCACCAAAATATACTTGTGACGCAAAATCAAATATTTGTGACGTTATTTTTCATCGGAAAAACCACGATTTGTTGTAGTGACAGAGAAGTTGTTACAAATGCATGATTAAAGCCAACAAGGTACTAATTTCATAACTGCCGAGCTATATTTTAGTCGGCAAGGTATAGAGATGGATATCTTTCCGACCACCTGTAATTACTAAATTCGGAGATGAAAAGTCGCATGTTATTTAACCTTATACCATGCCGACTATATTTTGGTCGGCAAGGTCGACAAAAATACCGCTTTAGACTTTTGGTTCGTTTTTATTCTTCTTTTTTTTTTTTTTTTTTTTTTTTTTTGATTTCACATGTATAGTTAGAGTGTAGAAGAAAGATTTTGATTTTTTTTTATATGTTTTGGTCGGCAAGGTTTTTTAGTATGGGCAATTTGGTCTTTTAACACCTTTTAGACACCCCTTAGCACACTACTTTGGATGGGAACAAAATGGGTACACCCCAATCTAGATAGATTAGAAAAAAGGTATGACAATCCATTTTTTCAACAGCTCTGTTATTGTAATGTACGCAGATAATCAAGTCAGGTTCAAGCCTGCAATATTTCTCCGTAGTTCGGGTTCTTTTATTGCAAATTGAAGTAGTCTATGTTCGCATATCAACATGTTTCCAAAAAATTTACCCCAATTTTCTTTTGGCCGGCATTGTAGAAAAATGTTTTAGTTTTTTACCTCCTATGCGGAGCAATTTATCCAATAGGAACAATCCTTAGTCTAGTGTATGTTCATCCGTTGGATTTGGAATGTCAAACACTTGTTTTCAATCGGTTTGCAAGATTACCGCAGATTTTCAAGCCAAACTTTGCCCACAATATTTAAGTTGGTTGAGTTACAATTAGATAAGATGATCTTGAATAGATTCCTCAGTTAGCTGCCGGTTTGGATATCCACGGCCTCTTTAAGGCATTCTAGCCATTCGCCATCATCTGCTAGAAATCCAAGTGCTATGCAGGCTTTCTTGAACGTATGATGCAATTCACCTTTCACTGTTTTTAGTTGCTCAAACGAATTGACACCTTGAACAACGGTCAACAACAATCCCAAGTAGAATAATTATTCGGCACTGGGAGAAACAAAATACATTCTAGCAATTGCGAACCCTTGTTGCCTAATTTTCCACTTTCTGCGGTCATCAAGCCACACAAAGTGTTGTGGGAACTCTTGGTGCGTGTATGCTGGTGTTGTTGGATTTTCAGCATAATACTTAAAGTAATCCATTAGCGTTGACTTATAGTTCTCAGCATTTTCCGCAACATCTTCTATTGTCCCTGCTAACTCGTAGATAATTCTTTGCTTCCGGGTAAGTGAATTGCCAGTCTTTCAACGTACGGATGTTCCTTATGCATTGAATAACCGTACAAACACCATGCAGCTTCAGGTGGTCCAATATACCTTGCATCTATATACATCTGGACCTCATCTTTTGCTCCAACAACAACTGTTGTTTTATCATATCCTTTGTAGATGTATTTATTTATGTACTTGACTGCTCTTATGTCAGCACATACTTCAACATTTATATGGCATTTGAACATTCTCGATAAATTTGGTCTATTGCGAACGATAACTTCCTTTCCATTATCCCATTGGCGATAGATTGGGTACCCTCCACCATCTAAACACGTAGCATCATCGTATTTTTGGGGTAATTTTTAGTACATTTTCCTTTTCTCATGCAAGGCGACTCTGGATCTCTATCACCACATGGTCCATGCACCATACATTTCCTCACTGTATCAATGAGTATTGGGTCTTCTTTCTCGTCCGGAAATTCGGCTAAAACAAATTTGTCTTCGTGTTCAACCGTACGTATTTTCTGTGACTTCTCCAAGAATATTAGCGCGTGCATATGCGACAGTCCACGTTTCTGAAATTATATGGTGTGCACATGTGCGACAACTCCTCCAAACACATTCTTTTTAGTTATCTCATTCATTAACGCTTTCCTTTTCAATTCAAAAACCCATGCAATTAAATCAGGATGATCCGATGCATATTGATGTGATTTAAACTCATCCTTTATTTTTGTCCAGTTCGGATTTGCAGTCATTGTCAAAAAAATATCGGGATGATGGTTAAACCGTGTAATTGCCATCGAGTCTTGGTAGATCTCGTACATTTGTCTTGGACTTCCAATATGTGATGATGGCAGAACACATGGTGTACCTGCTTGATTAGGCTTTACTCCGGCTTCTTTCATTTTTATTATAGAAGCATAATGATCTGCGTGTAATTTCCCTTGGTTAAACCTATGACACTCTAAACGGTTCTGTTCATTCGAAGCCCATGCATCCACTAAGAATTCCTGGAAAAGCTTGCATCCTCTCAGAATTGTCGAATATTCTGATTTCCGTTGGAAAAGTCGGTAACCGAAGAAATGCATATGACTTAATCTTGTATCTGTGTAGTTTTTTCCATCCCACTACATGAGTTTGGTAGTCCATCCTAGTTCACCATAAGGGAATAACAAAACATAGTGCAAAGGTAGATATGCAGGATGGCATTCATCTATTCTTGTCAATCCACTTCCGTCTTTTAAGTGCAATAGAATATCGCGAGTTGATGTTACGTCGCTAGGCTTTTCAGGTACAATGATAGATACTTCTTCCACAGTCGGAAGATTGTAACGTCTCTTATCAGAATTCTCATTAAAATGAAGAGAAACTTGCAAGGTATATCGGATGAAGCATGTCTATCTTTCCAAATTTCATGTGCTTGGGTTGTCTTTGCGAGTAGTGTATATTGAATTGTTTTAACTTCTCTACTTATATTTGAATTTCTTTTTTCACGTACGGACAATGCATGAATTTGGATCATATAAGAACAACACAGTAAATAGCTTACCTTTTTTTTTCTCTCTTGTATCGTATTTGCATCCTAGACTTGTATAGGCATTAGCAAACATTATAACTTCGATGTTTTTCTATAGTTTTTTGAACGATCATCATCTCCTTCAGCTAACTTTTTTAGTTACGGAGGAGGTACACGGAGTGCTGGTAGTTTCACTTTCCCTTTGTGACAACATTTACTGAATTTTGGATTTATGAAAGATAAATCAGATGTTTTTTCATCAAGCCAATGCAATGCGACACAAAATGGATATTGAACATCCATTTTCCCAACATAATTCCGACCATTCTCATCAACACCAGTAGCTTTTCTGCGACCTTTTCTAACCGCCTTAGGTACATTTTTGAATTGACTGTGCACACTGTCATCTGAAGAATAATAATAATAATCACTATGATCATCGGACGATATGTCTGGAGGTGGAGAGGATTCAACAGTATTCCTTTTTTTTTGTGCACCGATTATTCTGCAATTTCATAGAGGATTCAACAGTGTTCCTTTTTTTTGTGTACCTAGTATTCTGCAAGTACCAAATTTATTAAACCCATGGCAGCAAAAAATGATGAATATATAAGCAGAAACATCTCATCATTATACTTTCCTGTAATTGTTCCTGAATCTGTATATGAAATCAAAATTAGAATTATACCTTTGATGGTTCTCTTTTTGGCTGATATTCTTTTTGTTTATTCTCTCGTGCACGACGTTTCTTTTGCGCCAAGGAACAAACTTCTCTATGTGCTTGCACCTGGTGTAGATTTTAAATACAAATGTAATCAATATCCCAAGTAAATAATATCTTTCAACATAAAGTTACTGCAACTATGGAAAAATTGGCCATCAAAAATATACTTTTGTTGGTTGTTCTAATTCTTTGTTACGACGTTGTTCTTTGGGAGGAGCGCCTTTCCGTAAAATGAAGCAACTATATTATTTAACTTCTCGACACTTATAGTTATGTTTTTTCTATGAACATATGCCAGTTGAAGGTATGTTACATGCCGAAACCTAAACTAAACGAATCATTTAGTAGCTCTGTAAAGAAAACAACAACAACTGAACATCAATGTTGTTCATGACTTGTTTGGTGGTTGGTTTTGATCAGTTAGAGCCGTTGTATTAGCGGTTTGCATCTCTTTTGATGCCTTAGTTCTGCATGTGCAAGTGGCAATAAAATTGGACATAAAGTACCTTCGTTCTTTCTAGTACAAATTCATTATGGGCTCCCTCTTTGCATAATTCCTGAGTAAACTGCCCAATACCAATTAGAGTAAAATCATTTGTAGATAAGAATGCTTTAAAGGAAAATAATTATAGTGCTTTATTTTGATAACATTTTCTCTAAATAGTGTTTTATTGTATTTTTTTTTTAACTTACGCATCCTTCATTACTGCATAACTGATCAAGTTGAAGAATAGTCGTAGGAATAACTCCTTGCTGATCGATAATTGTAGGACGAGATCGAGTTGAAGAAGAGTTATTGGAATAATGCCTTCTTTGAATGAGAATATCATTGGCGTGTTTAGCTTTGTCTTTTTTAACTATTTTAAGATATGCTTTTCTTGCCTGTGAGGCCTATTAAAAAATTTAAACAGAAAATTACTTCAGAGTCTAAATCTATGTTATTCAATTATTTTTTTGTTTTCGTTAGAATTAGAACCACAATTAATGCTTTACCCGTGATGGCTCCCTTTTTGGAAGTTGTTCTTTCTCTTGTCTCTCTCTCCCATCGTGCTTTCTGACCTAAAGATGCTGCCTGTGTAAATTTTAAACACCAAATTAGATTTCATAGTTTATTGTAGTAATTATAACCTGTGTAAAAATATATTGTAGATTACAAAAGTTTAAACTGATTTTTGGTAGTTGCTTGCATAATTCTTCATGCTCAGGAAGAATTAACGGGGCTCTGAAACATATAAAGATCATACCAAATAGAAAAATGAATTAGACAAACCAACTTGAATTACTATACAATCCAAAGCTTACCTCATAAGAAGAATAGATAAACATACCAAATATAAAAAACAAATCAAACCATCTTGAATAGAGAAATCTGAACTACACCATCGAATGCTTACCTCATAATTTAATTTAAGTTAAGCCAGTATGTATCCATGATGTTGTATGAGAATACATGTGATCCACGATGGTGCCAGACTTTGATCAAAGGTATAATCGTAAACTGAGCACTTTCCAAGGTGTATATATAGAGGTAGATATATGGGAAAACTGTTAGGATCAGGAAAGCCAATTCGACTAAGAAAGGTGTATATATATATATAGGATATATAGGAGAACTGTGAGGTTTAGGAAATCTAGAGTTTAGTTAAATTAGGAAATCTAGAGTTTAAATTGGTTTTGATTTCTTGATTAGGAAAATTTTGTTATATTAGGAAAGTTTTGTTTTGTTTTTTTTTATTATGATTAGATAGATAGATTATAAAATCTAGTTAAAGTAGAAAATAAAATTAGATAGATTATAAAATCTAGTTAAAGTAGAAAAAATCTAGAGTTTGAACCGGTTTTGGTTTTGGCTTACCCATATAACCAAGCCATCTGTGGGAGTTGAACCCACAACAAACATGGGTGAAAGCCATGTGCTCTGCCATTTGAGCTAAGACATCAAATACGATTTCCTTACGTAAGTTGAAAACACACTTACACCTGTTTCTTTAAAAGATTGAATTGAATAAGGGGATAAGCTTTTCTACCTTTACTTGAAGAAGGGAAACATAAACCCCACCTGATGCCAACATTGAGTACTTACACAAAAGCAACAACCGACAGAACTTCTTCTTGATACCTAATTACTTCAGTAGCTACAACACCATCTTTATTTTGCAAATCACCACCAGCTTATCCACCATCACCAGTCTCACCTCTTCTAGTTGCACACTCTCAAAATTATGGCAGCAACCCAACTGGAACCTACTGGACAATAGGACGTGCATAAATCCAAATTCTGAAAAGATAATCACAGTTTGGAGTCCTTACATTTTCGTCCAGGCGGAGAAGATCGCTGGTAACTTCGTTACGTACCAAATCCATCAACTGACACCGGTGCAATACTCACATCTTAACCATGGGAGCTATCTTGTCTTTATACCATTCATAGATTTACCTTTTCCGCTTATTTTTCAGATTCAACTATGCCTCCTGAAGAAATCAGGAAACTACAGTCAATAAACTTGAAGGAAATTTAGGCAAATAAAGGGGTTATTTGGTTTTTGGTATTTACATTTTGTCCAATATTAGTGTTTGGTCTAACATTTGTCCAACTTAGGGTTTGGTACTTAGAAATGACGTTGACATGCGTTGACCCGTTAAGTCTTGACTTCTGTTTACTAATTTATTAAAATAAATAAATAAAATCTATTTAGTTAACACTGTTAACATGACCGTCAGCTATGATGTTCTTCCCCAAATTGAAACTCCAAACCAACAGAAGTCGAATGCAAACTGAAGAACCCAGATAGGTTACAAGATTCAACACAGCCTCCTTGAATGCAGACTTCTCTACACTGGCCATCACTAGAGATAAAAAATACGAAAAACATGGTCAATTTGTGGTTAAAAACATAATCAATCATCATCACCATTTAGATTGAGATTACTGAAATCATTAATGGATGGACACCACCAGCACCAAATTACAAAGGCCACCACCACTCAACGCTATTTATCAAGACCCCTAATACAGTTCATCATCATTCAAAAAATTAATCGAAACTGACTTTCTAATTGTAATTAATAATGAATATTCAATACGATTTGGGGAAATTAAATAAAACCCCAACAAATACAATTCACTAATCACAACAACAAGATCCAGCAGAAACTCAATTTGGGAAAATTGAGTGGAACCCTAAGAAAATCTCACAAAAGGATTATACCGCAACAACAAGATTCATTGTACATGTATGAAACCCAAATTAGATCACTGAACACAAACTGAAACCTAATTAAAACCCTAACTGAAGAAAAATTGTACCGTAACTGAATCCTAATCATCTCTGCAACAACAATTACATAATGAAACCTCCAAATTCAAACCCCCCAAAATCTCCAAAATCAAACCCTGGTGTTCATTATCATTCGATGCAATTAAAGGAAAGCTTGATATGTTTTGTGATGTTTATACGATGGTTTTCAACAAAAACAAAAACAAAAATTACAGTGGAGAAGAAATAGAGTAGAGAGGTGGTAGGCTGGTAGCAGAAACAAACTATTATAGAGAGAAAGAGATAAGAGATCGTGAAAAACAATATAGACCTGTTTGTTTGGACCGGTATGACTTGGTTTGGACAGGTGCGACTCGGTATAATACGTTAAGGACTTAGTTAGTCATTGTTACTAAAGAACAAGATAATTTAGTAGTTACATAATTTATTAACTGAAAATTTAACTCAACGGAGTCAACGCGGGTCAACGTGAAGTCCAGGTATCAACCACTAAGTTGGACAAATGTTAGACCAAACACTAACATTGGTCAAAATATAAGTACCAAAAACCAAATAACCCCAAATAAAGACTACTACAACTTTGCCTCCTATGCAAGCATACTATTTGGCCATTCACACAATCAAGAACACAAACTGTCTTCGAATTTGAAAAAACTTACGAACTGCATGAGACAGTAATTATCCGCAATAAGAAGATCCAACTTACGATACTACAAAAATGCTCATATGTTGAAAAATGCTTAGCTAGATGGAGATGTCTTGGTGTTATAAAAACATTCACCATACTAATTTTTACCACTTAAAATGCCACAATGATTTTAATTCAGACAGATGGCGCCAGATAAAGACTATGACATGAATAAGGAAGAGAATTCAATTGTCAGTACCAAAAAGTTTAGCAACTTTTTTCCCGGAAAAGAAACTAACTTCATCAAAAACAACCACTTGAACAGTAGCAAGATAATGGCTCTGTATTTGTATAATTGCATCAAACCTAAAGTGAGAGAAACAAAACACCTTTCTTCCTTCCTCAAGAAAACAAAACATAAGAATTCACAGAACTAAACATTCATAAGTATTTTGTAGGTTTGTAACTTCTTAATCAACCATTGAACTTCATATCTCGCGAATGAAATTTAATTCCTTTTACTATTTGAGAAAAAACCTATCAAATAGTTTTCTTGATATGTATGAAAAGAAAACTTAATATATCTACGGTGTCATCATCTTATGCTATACCTATTTTCCGAATCAACTTCAACTACAATTGTTATTCAAAAAAATCAGCAATCCCCAGGTGAGCCAAATATTCTAATTTCAAATGATCACCCTAAACAAATTCAACTAATACCATGAACACCAGCATACCCCCGAATGCAGACAATGATGCACGGTATTCACAAAGCTAGGCTACGTTTATTTCAGATAATCATATTGATTTGAACATATCAAATTCCAAAATCAACTCCCAAAATAACGTAAGATTAAATAAAACTCATCAACATACTTGAGAAAATTGATAAAATAACAGGTAAGAACTTGACAACATCATTTCACAACACCCATTGCAAACCATCTAAACTACTTGATTTAGAACTTCACCCATTTGACAACAACAAACACATCGTCTCTCCATTCACCAAAGAACAATCTTTCTAAATCAAACCCATAACAAAGAATCGACATTAATTGTATCAAAGAAAAATACCAAATACAATGTTGAATTAAAAAAGAAGAATAATAAGAGTGATTTTTACCTAATAGCATAATGGATTATCAAAGTCGTAAAATTTAGAATCAATGTTACAAACAAAAACCTTAGAGTGACGGCTTTCAACCTTTCATAAATTATGTTCTATCCATGTTAAACCCTGCAATTAGTAGTGGTGGTGTTGGACTGATTTCTTTTAATATGTTGCTACAAAGGACTGAGCAAGTACGAGTCCAATTTGCTGGGAATTTACCCATATCCCTTTCAGAATCAGGTGAGTACTAATTCTGAATCACCCCTATTTACTCAATCTACAACATTTTCACTTAAGAATTTCACCCCTATTTACTAAATTTTTAAAAAAAAAATTCACCCAAAAAGGAGACAGCAAATATGATTTCCTAACTTAAAAACTTTAGAGTATCGGGTAGTGGTTTAAGGTCCAACTTAGGGGGCTCTTCTAAATAAGGAATTGGGGTAGTCTCAGAAACTGGTAATGGTTCGAACCTAGATTTTCGTCTATCAGTGTCTAACATAGGGGTAGAGTCTAATAGAGCATTTACTTGTTCAATAGTGCTATCGTCGTCAAAATCTAAACCAAAATGGGATAGACAACTCTCTAATGGGTCTTCAGACAAAATGTTTGGTAATGACTCATGAACTAAAGCTTCTATCATGTTCACCTCTTCAACACATGTGTCATATAGCTCATAAGGTAGCTTACTGACATTAAAAATGTTCATCTCCATAGTCATATTACCAAAAGATAAATTCATCACACCATTTCGACAGTTAATGTTCGCATTAGACATAGATAAAAATAGGCGACCTAAAGTCATAGGTATCTGGTTCTCTGGGTCGGGGACAGGTTGGGTATCTAGCACAACTAAATCCACTGGATAAATAAACTTGTCAACCTCAATGAGAACATCCTCGATAACACCTCGAGGAATTTTAACAGACCAATCAGCTAACTGCAGTGTCATCTGAGTAGGTTTCATTTCACCAAGTCCTATATGTAAGTACACATGGTACGAAAGTAAGTTAACACTGGCTCCTAAGTCAAATAAAGCTTTTTCTACCCAGAAGTTACTTATTGTGCAAGCAATGGTAGGGAAACCTGGGTCTTTGTACTTTGGAGTTGTAGTGTTTCAATGATTGAACTTACGTGACTAGCTAAAAAGGCTTTCTTATGGACGCTAAGTTTTCTCTTTCGCGTACACATATCCTTAAGGAACTTGGCATACGCAGGAATTTGCCTAATTGCATCTAATAAATGAAGGTTTATGGCAACTTGCTTAAAAACCACCAATATATCATTAAAGTTTGATCCTTCTTTGTTGGTACTAATAGCTAGGGAAATGGGGCTCTAGGTATGGAATCAGACCTCTCAGGAACATAATTGACATCATCAGAAACTTTATCAGCCCCCACCGGATAGTGGTGGTCCTGAGGGTAAACTACGGTGATGTTCACTCACCGGCATGGTTATCTCGATTGTCTACTACTCTACCACTCTTAAGGGTTCTAATAGCTTTCAACTGATTTGATGGTTTTGCACCTATGTCATGAACTCCTCTAGGATTGGGGTTATTCTGACTAGGGAACCTTACGTTATCTCTCTCACTTAAGGTATTAGCTATTTGGCCGACTTGAAGTTCTAACTTAGCAAGAGTCCGAGCATTAGTATGAAAGTTCTTCTTGGTTTCCTGTTGAAAACTAACTTACTAACATGTCCTGTCTATGTGCTAACATATCCCGGCTCTTTCTTAAAATACTAAGAGATTCCTCTAAGCTAGTCATTCTATTTCTCGAAGAGTTCAAACTGACCAAGAGTTCTTATTTGAACCAAAACCTGGGGAGCATTAGAATTACTGAACCGACCTTGACTCTGGCCCTTAGACCAAGAAAGGTTCGGATGGTTTCTCCAACCAGGATTATAGGTTTCTGAATATGGGTCAAACTTTTGACGGTTATCAAATCTAGCGTTACTATAAATAGCATTGGCGGCTTACTCTTCATTATTCTTGCCTTCCCAAAAAGGCTCAACTCTACCACTAGTGTGACCCACTTCTAAAGATTCTAACCTTTTCGCTATCGCAGCAACAATTTTGGCATCTGATTCATAGCCTCCTTCTACACTATTAACGTTTCCTCTGCCTAGAAGAATTGTTTTCTGGGGTTCCCTACTATTTTCCCATTGTTGGGTCTTTTCGGCGATGTCATTCAAAAATGTCATCGCCGCATCAACTGTTTGGTTTTCAAAACCACCTGTACACAGAGATTCTACCATGGTTGTTGTGGAATAATCTAAACCCTCATAAAGGATCTGAACTAGCCTAACCTTTTCTAAACCATGATGAGGAAATCGCGTTAACAAATCATTGAACCTTTCCAAATTCATATACATAGATTCTCCCTCTGTTGAGAAAACGTGCAGATTTGCATCCTAATAGACGATGTTTTATGCCTAGGAAAAAACTTGTTCAAAAAGACAGATGTAAGTTGTTCATATGTTTCAATTGACCCTAAGCCAAACTATATAGCCACGATTTAGCTTTATCTTTCAGGAAAAAGGGAATAACCTAAGTTTCGTAGCATCATCATCAAAGGTCTCTAATTTTTAGGGTACTACAAATTTCTTCAAAATCCCTAACATGGAGATAGGGTTTTCATTTTCTTTCCTAAAAGATTGGGAGCATCAGAAGGTCCCGAGGTTTAAGCATAATTTGCTTCCGTGTCAGCTAACCTGATACATGAGGGACGAGTAGTCCTAGTCGGATTCAACAAAGCTTTCAAAGTTGTCATTTCTGGCGCTATCAGAGCAATAGGGATTCTCTCCTCAGTAAAAGACGGATGTTCCAAACTAGATTTTCCGAAAACCGGACTTTCTAAATTAAGGTAATTGATATTCTTAGAACTAATAAATCGTCCTAGAGCGTCTCTTCTACGTTCAAGCATACAAAATAAATTTCCTAAATTGGAAGGGTAAGCAATCACAAATCAAGGCCGACTCAACCAAATCAAACCTATTGATTTCTAGCAAACAAAAAGCATGATGGCTCCACTTAGATTGTTTCTAGACCAGATTTTACTCTTCCAAGAGGCAACTAGGTAAAATTTTAGCAAACCTTGTAGGACCATCCGAATAAAGTAAGTCGAAGATAAGTAAGAGAATCTCAGAGGAGATTTGATACCCCCACCTATTTGGAAACGCTTCCATGGGTTATAAGGCGGCTCTAATCGACTTCCAGTAATCTTCCTAAACTTTGAGCTAGGCTAACAAGATACCCAATACGATCCTTTTGAACGACTTTCCTATAAGCTCGTTACCTTATTAGTCTCAATCTAGTCAAAATTTTAAGGCTTAGGTTCGTGTAGGTTACGTGTTCCTAAGGCGGGCAAGAAAAGAACGGTGATGAAATCCGAACCCTTATCTTATATGGCCAGGCCTTTCCCTTTACTAGAAAAATTAATGTTTGTATTCAGTCCTCAACATATAAGCATACGAAGGAGTCAAAGATAACTCGCTGATTGTGGGATTCGCGAGTGTTCATAATCTTACCTCCCGTTCCAGACGGGGGATGCATCGGTTGTAGTCGACTCAGACCACTGATTCCTATGTCAGTGTACGAACCCAAGGTGCAGAGACAATATCGTAATTGTCCTCCTTCTCTGCAAACAATTTATATTTAAAAGTACCCTTCCGTAGGGTAAAAATAAAAATAATGTCCCAAAGTACAAAAAGTCCAAAGTGTCCAAAAAGAAAAGAAAAATTACAAAAATAAATAAAACCTTATACAATTTTTTCTAAAAATAAACAAAACCCTAAAAAATAAAAATAAAAATAACTAAAATTAAATTGTTTCTTTTCGTTCTTTTCGCTTTAATATTTATCTCCAAGTCTTTATGAAATCACCAAACTCCTTGGCTAAATTTTCTTTATGATCCAGAACCTGTAGACAACAGATAAATACCCAAAAACGTAAAATAGAACAAAAATAATAAAAATCTAAAATTAAAATAAATAAAAATAAAACTAAACCTAAAAATAAAAATAAAAATAAAAATAAAAATAAAAATAAATCTAAAACCCTAAAAACAAGTCTGCGTCGGCGGCGCCAAAAATTGGTGTGATTGTGGATAGTGGTAAAAAGTGATTCGATTTCGAACTTGCGAAGGATATTTTTTAGACTTAAATTCAAAACTAAAATAGAAAACACACTAAAAATTATAGCAAACTCAGACAAAGATGTTATCAATATTAAAAGACACTGAGGCTAAGATTCCACTATTTTCCAAGTTCAACATGATTTAATCTAATATTTATATTTATGCAATTTTGTCGTTTAATTTGATTCTAACTTATTGCAACAAGTAGATTTTCTAAATAACAAGTGTAAATCCAAAGTGTAGAACATCAAAAACCTATGGCCAAGCATGCTCTATCAAAAAAATAACAATTGTTTAACAAAAATCGTTCAAACAATTTTCAATCAAGGCAAATAATCATAAAATAATTGCAATAAAATAGATAAAATAGAATATACCACTTTTTGTTGGAAAAATAGCTTCCTCTATCGCCTCAGCAATGGGGTTTAGCTCCTCATATTCACTACACCATATCCTGGTTTTAGCAACGCTTTAGTTTCGGAGGTGCGCAACGGATATAAACGTTGAACAGTTAACAACTTTAATATCCCACTACAAAAACAGGTCTTATTTGTGAGGGTTTTTTAAAGAGGGGCGTCACAAATAAGGGTTATTTGTGAGGGTTTATGACCAACCGCCACAAATACTTAAACTAGTCAAAGTCGGCTTAAATTTGGTCCGGGTTTCAAGGGTCCGACGCAATACTTTGTGAGGGTTTGTTTGGACCAAGCGCCACAAAAACAGGTTAGTCAAAGTCCAATATACTTTTTCGTCAGTTTGGAGTTACCGACACAGCAAATTTCATCAGTTTTATAATTCCGATAGAAGAAACTTTCTTCACTTGCTGCAGTTCTCAAATTGGTCGAGAAATTTTTAGAAAAGGGGGTGATTTTTTGTGAATTTCAATCTTTCCAGCTGAAATTTTCACCAAAATTTTCAGTCTCTATATTCTTTATTTCTTTCTCTTTATCAACTTAGATCTAGTTTTCCTCCCCTCTTTCCTTCTGTTCTTCTCCACCGAAGAAGTTTGCTTCTCTTACCTTCTCTCCATCTCGTCTGTAATAATCACTACTCTTATCTATTAATGGTTTTTTTTTTTTTTGCTTTGCAGGATAGGATTCAATCGAAGGTGATTTTTCCCCTCTTTTTTTTGTATTACTTTTAATTTTCGTTTCTTTGTTTAAGAGGTGGATTTAAATTTTTTTAGATCTGCTTAATATTAATTTTAATTCTTATTTCTTTGTTCTACAGGATCTAAAGGAATAAACTTGAAGGTGAAATTTCCCCTCTTTTTGCTTTCCTTTAGTTTCAATTTCTTAGGGTTTACTAGAAAATTTTATTTTCTTTAATTTCTGAGGGTTTGTGTTGGGTTTCATTTTGTTTAATTTCTTAGGGTTTGTGTTTTGGATTTTTGGTCTAGAAACGAAATCTGGTTATGCCCATATGGGTTTTTGTTGATGGAACTTGATATTGTGCTTTAGCTTTTAATTTCTTAGATTTGAGCTTAGTTACTCTGATTGGGGTTTGAGTTTTATCTGTTTTGTAGAATTATTGGGGTTTTGTGACATTTCTTAATTTCTGATTGTGTTTCCGTTGTTGTCTCTAATTTCTGTTGAATGGGAAAGCATGAGAAAAGGCCCAAACCGTTTTCTGCTCATTCTTAGCGATGACTGATTGGGTCTCCCTTCTATCAACTTATTGGATTATAAAGATATTATGTTGTTGGAAATGAAATTTTTGTTCTTAGAGAGGTACGATAGGAAACTATAAGATGTTTTGGCCATTGGAATTGTCCATCGGAATTGTTCTGGCCATTTAGGATTGTCTTGGTCTTAGACTTGGACATTTTAGTTATGAATTGTGTCTGGTGTATCATCCCGAGGTAGCCATGAGAGATGAAAGATAAGGTTGGAAATGTGAGACTCATGGATGATCCAAGAGGTTTGTCATGTAAAGGTTGTACAAGAAAATGGTTCTTATAATGTGGAAGAGCGAATTAAGTTCATAAGCTCTAAATTTTCATTGGTTTAGTGGCTGTTGATTTAACTAGTTATCATCGGTTCTTACTAGGACTAATCAGTAATGAATATGGAGGGGTACAGATGCAAAGAACAGCCTTGATTTAAATTGGAATTGTTATGAGGTAGTTCTTTATTGTTCCATCAGTGAGATAATTTTTTGATTGACTGATTGATGTCCTAACATCTAAACACTAACAAAGTTTACTCGTCTTTGTAAATCTACTTCTGATTTGTTAAACAAATAAAGATTGAAAATTTAGTGATGTAAGATTGCAAGTCTGAAATTATTTCAATTTTAAAATTTTAGATTTTGTGCACCAACTCAACATACTTTGTTTATAGTAGGGGTTTTATAATTCAATCGTAGACTAGGTGTTTATGAAAATCACATATGTTTGATTATTATTTGCAATATTTGTTTAATGGATGTTGAGAATATGGTTGAAATTCAAAAATGTGAAAAATATGGTGTTTGAAGAAATGCCTAAATGAAGTAATGTAGTACATTTTTAGTTATTTGGAAATTAAATATAGGCAGGGTCCATGACAACGTTACCTAGCCATCCAAACTATTTGTACTTTCTTTCTTTAATTATTTGCATGGTTATCACTCTAAGCTATGTTGTGTGTGTTCAAAGCAGGCAATTCACCATGAAAAAACATAATATCCTTGCAAGATATTTGATTTTATACGCACATCAGTTGCAACTCTAGTTTTGTTTTCTCGTGGGTTGATTGCTGATTACTCTTTATATACTCTACATTTGGGGACTTGCTTTTTCTTGTTGTTCTAACTATTTGTGGCCTGAAAGAGTACCACTCCTACTTTTTCTCATCTCTACATCGCTCTCTCTAAATGCTTTATTAAAGGACTTTCTTTTCTGCTTGTCCTAATATTTGTAGTTGCCTGGTTGGTTGAATGAGTATCACTTTTTACATCCTCTCATTTCTGTTTTAGACTTTTAAGCTTCATCCTTTAAACCCTCATGTCTTTCATTGTTTTGATTTGTTTCCATTAAATATTTTTTTCTTTAACCAAAGATTTACTTTCAAACCTGTGTCTGTCATTTCCCATTGAAAAAACTCTCTACATTTTTTTCTAGTTCTCTAATCTTCTAGATTTTTCTCGTTTTAAACCATGAAGTCAATATTGAGAATCTTTTGTCTTTGGTAAGAACCTACAGTATGTTTATTTTTTGTTGTTCCAGTCATGTGTGGATCAATATTAACCAATGACCATTTTGTTTATGCCAGAGTTGTAGAGTGTAGTTGAGCTTGTTTTGTCTACAACTGATCCACCAATCATTATCACTTCAGATCGGAATTAAGGTAAACATTTAGTGTCTATAATTAATTTCAATTAGCCAGTTGGAAAACAACTTTGAAGTATGTTACACTAAACATATTGCAAATGGATGAGTTTGAAATTTTTGAATGTTCTCTGTAGTAGTTAGTTACCTACTGACACTAGTTACACTCATACAAAGTCTTTGACATTTGTATATGTACACCAAAATGAAGCATATCCCCATACAAGGCCTCTTGCTAGTTTACGTTGTACTTGTAACACAATTTTTGATGTGTGGTAAAAAAAATTGGTTACTCTTTTTATTTTGCCGTGTATTTATTTTCTTGCACCCCCTCTTCAAAATCCTAGCTCCGCCCCTGACTACCAGGCTTACTTTGTTAACTTGCTGTGTGAATTTGGTAGCGAAAAAAATCATGTTTGAATCGCCTTATGAAATTTATGTACCCCAAAATTTTGTTTTGAATTTGGTCATATTGGTCTACAGATTTCATGAGTCAGCAATGGTTATGGTTTTGGTCATTTGCTGCTCCTCTCAAAATTGGTATCTTCTAGTTTGTGGGGGGCATAGGATGCATAGATTGTCTGAACGCGATTTGTTCCCTAGAAAATCCAATGCTAAATTAAGTGGGTCATTTTCTTTGGTGCTCAAAGAAAGTGTTGATTAATCAATTACACTTTATTAAATTGCATTATGAGGTCTTTGTTTCAATCATTTCCATGCCAGTGGCAAGATTGATGTACCTTCCTTTTTTACAAAGTCTGTAGAATCAGTTGGAATTCCTAGCACTGGTCATGTGAACTTTGTATGCAATTCTTGGACCGAATTCTATGGAATACACAAGAGATCAGTTAAAGTCTTGAAGGCTTTGTTTCCAATTTTTTTGTGTTAATAAGGAATGGTAAGAGGGGCTTCCATCGTTCTATCTATATCAATCGATTAAGTTCGATCTTAGTGGGTGCAGATTCGAATGTTGCCTACTGTTCTTTTCTGTTAAAATTATTGAAATCATTTTTGGTTGGTGACGGCAAGCTCTTCGATAACATGGAAATATAGGTTGATAGTATCTAACTAGTATACTTATCTCTCAATACTATTATCTCTCCGGTGTTTGCGATTTAGAGGTTTAGGCCATTTATGGTGTATGCTACCTAGTCCATTGGAATGTTCTAGCCATTTACGATTTTCTTGGTCTTAGACTTGCACATAAGTTATTCTTTGATGTCAGGTACTTATGGTTGCTTGAATGAATTTTTACTGTTGAAGAATTTCAATAAAAGAATGCAAACGGATAGTCTGTTTTGGAGGCACATCATGAATTGGGAACTGCCAACAAGGTTACCCCTTCAGCTGACACAGAGAATGGAAGATCTTGGTGCACATAGATGCTTGACTAATATACTACTTATATGCAACTCTGGCGACTCAGGGAATGAGATCTCTTTTTTTTGTTTCATGCCATCAGGTGTGTTCGTTTCATGTCCCAAACTTTTCACATGCATTTTGGATGTTGATAATCTTAGTTACCACCTTTTTGAACTCTCTGGGTGTTGTTCTGTTGCCCAGATTTATGTTTTTTAAACAGTTAAACATCTTACTGTCTGATATGTAAGTTTCTATGGTGCATCAATGTAAAACTTTGTTATGAATGGTATAAGTTTCTGGTTCAGTGAGAATGATGCGAAATTTGAAAATCCTTTTAATTTTTTGGGTGAATGTCTTAAGATTTCTGTAACTCTGAGAATCTAAAATCCGGTGCCGGAGAACAGTTCCGACGCCCTATGACTATTGTCCGACGACTCTTGACCGACGACCAGCATCGATTACCGGCAGAAATAATTAATATGTTAGTGAGGGTTTGTAAACCGTCACAATAGAAATCTCCTCCGGCGACGGCAAAGAAATTGATGGCAAGAAGAAATCAATTTGTGACGGTTCGACCAAACGCCACAAATAGAATAACCATTCGTGACGGTTGACCAAACGTCACAAATGATATCAACCGCCACAAAAAAACATTTGTGACCCCAGTAGTAACGACGGATTGTCGCCCGTCACAAAGACACATTTGTGACGGTCTTTTTAAACCGTCACTAAAGGCCCTCTGTTTTGTAGTGTCCGTTGCACACCAGATTATCCGTTGCAGAAATTATTAATATTTCATTGATTAATATTAACTAGTGGTACAACGTATGTCAACATGTATAACCGTTGTACGCTGTATGGTTGTTTTGTAATATACCATTCTTTAATGGGCTTTTAGTAGTTCTTTTTTTTTTTCTGTTTATTAATTTCTGATATTTTATTTCCCACATCTCTCTCTTTCTACTAGTAAGGCCACATGTGCGATGCACATGCTTGAATTGGATTCTTTTAACAACACCAAATTTGATAATAATGGAAAAAAAAAATCTTAAAATAAAAATTTAATATTCTTGTTTGTACTCATTATAATTTAAAGAGCTTTCCAAATATATTAATTTGCAAAAATCCGATGTGTATTTTTAAAGATATCGAAGTTTTAATTTTTTTGATCTATTTTAAAAACAATGACATTCCTGTAAATATACAAATATTAACTAAAAGTTTAATTAATAGGGGTATTATTGTCATGTGAAAAGGCTTCACCAAAAATACCTCTTTTCTTTATATTAGTAAGATCTATTTTAAAAACAATGACATTCCTGTAAATATACAAATATTAACTAAAAGTTTAATTAATAGGGGTATTATTGTCATGTGAAAAGGCTTCACCAAAAATACCTCTTTTCTTTATATTAGTAAGATTTTTCTTTTTCTTTGAAATTTCAGAGTTCTTCTTCACATCTCTTCTTCGTCGTCAAAACATACCAATACTTCAGAGAGAAGAGAAAACTTTTCTCTTGAAATGAAAACTTTTCTTCACCAAAACCCATCTCTATTTCTACTTAGTTTCCTAAACCTAATCCCATCAAAACCCAACTTCAAGAAATTCCGATCTACAGCAGCAATTTTCTAAACCTAATTGTTTCCCTGAAATTCGAAATTAAAGCATTCAACCTCTGATTCAGCAGCAGTTTGTTGGATTTTCATCAGGTATAAACTAGTTTGTGGTTAATTTTATTTTCATCTGAATTCATTTGATAGAGTTAGGGTTTTTGATTTTGACCTAAATAGTATCTCAAAGAGTTAGGGTTTTTTATTTTGACCTCAATAGTATCTGAAAGAGTTAGGGTGTTTGATTTTGACCTAACTAGTAATTAGTATTTTTTTTGTTGTTTTTTTTTTTTTTTTTTTTTTGTTAGATTTGAAGTATTGGGTATGTTTTGATATTGTTGAACATGAAGTTTTAAGTATTGGGTGATGGTTAATTAACGAGTGTTTAGAGTTTGTGAGCAATTTGGATTATTGGGTTTGATTAGAAATTGAATTTGCAGGCTTAAGGATGGCGAGGAAGGAGCTATACAACATGCGAAACAAACAACCAACTGCTTGGTCCATAACCAGTATCACGTCTGCAAAGTGTTCGATAAAAAGTCCTAAAAAGAAACGGCGGTGACCAGATGGGAAAAACAAAATAAATAATACAAGTCATATGGATAAAATGGTCTGTTGAAGATATTTTAGCATAAGATAAAGCAAAACTGGTCAAGTCATATGGAGGTCCTCCTTCACCAGGTCCATCTGCGATGGGTGCATATCCGGCAGCACAAAACGTGTTGCCTGCAGGTTATGGATCTCAACCACAGGCTTGGGACCAGGCTTCACAAGCACAGGGACAACAATGGAACACTGGCTACACTCAATGGGTGGGAATTCGTAGTTAAAAGCTAACTATTTTATTTTTGCAATTCACAATTCTCACTGCCCAAGCTCATTTATTTGATTCCTGGGACACTATTGGCTCAGGATATAGGTTTAGCGGTTTAATCTTTATCTTTTCTTTGGTATACTGGAGGTCGATTTGATTTCGATATACTTACTGTTTGTCATAGAGGTTTAGGTGCGATATGGAATTTTTTGATCGTCTATGATTAGGTTCCATACAACTCACTTTTCGTGTGTTATTATTTCTTCTATTTACAGGCTGGGTAGGCCGGGTATAGTAGTTATGGAGGCGGTTATGCTCACCCTCATGTGCCTGCCCCAGGCACCTCAAAGTGTTGAAGCCTATGGTGCCTATACTCTTGCTCCAACATATCCAACTCAGGTAAAAATTATCGTTTGATTTTTATGTTTTTCCTATTGGTGGGGATAGTTGACACCTGGTAATGGTTGCTTCAATGGTGCTCCATCATCCATGATTCCCCATGTCTCTTAATCGTCTTTGAATGCCTCTTCCTGGGGTGTGGTTATACTGAAGTAGGAGTGGCGACATTGTTTCGTCCTTGTAGTTTTTCTCAATATGTCTCAGATTATTTTTTTGCTGAATCTTTACTTTAGATTAAGATTGGTTGTTTGTTGCAGTTAAAACCTATCTAAATTTGCTTTTAGTTCACTTGTCTGAGAAGTTAACTATTTTTTCGGGGAAACTAAAGGTAAATGTTTTGTGGGTTTGTTTCTGTTTTTGACAGGCTTATGGGCAACAACCTTATGCACAGCCAGTGGCGTCTGCAGCAGTAGAAGTTGTTCCAACTCACCCACATGCTCCAGTCCCTCAGGCTGCGGGAGCACCTTACTATAGCGGAAGTTACTATTGAGATGAGCAAAATTGATTATATCTTCCCCAATTTTTCCACTGTAAACTGTCCCGACTTTCCCTTGTTTTTTTGTTCTTCCCTCCTTGTATTATTATTAGGGTCAACCGCATGTTCAACACTATCCTTAAGACTCATGGAAGCTCAATTTGAGTCCTTAGTTGTCCTCACCGTTTGTTGTGTGATGTTACCAGCCAATAACATAACCAAAGCCAGTTTTGACTTTTTTTCGTTTCGGTCAACGTTTTATGCTTCCATTTGTTTTCTTTTTTCTTGTTTACTTTGGTTGTTTGCAGTTATTTAAAGGTTAACTAAGCCAATTGTTCTTCTGCAGGCTGAGAAGATCGCTTCGAAAATGATTTATGAAGATAAGATGAAGGCATCCATTGATAAGGTATGAATTTCTTTTAATGATGCTAGATTGTCTCTTACCAGTATGAAATGTTAAGTGTGGACCTAGTTATCTTAGAGGTAGAGACATACCAAGTAATAGGTTACTTGATCCAGAAACATATCTATTTAATCGACATTCAAGGAAAAGGTTACTGGATTAAGAAAAAGTCAGATTTATGCAGTTGCTATTTTGCTGTGATGCAGCTGAATCTGTAAAAATGCTCGTCTAGTTAAGAATGGCAGGCACAGTAGCACACATATATCCTGAAGGCTTAAGTTTTAAGTACCAAGTAAGTTTCTTTTCGGTTGCTTCAGTAGGGAACTTAGTTATGTACCATAATTTGAGATCTGGAAAATTAGTGTTAATCTTTTTAAAAAAACTTCAAAGAAAAAGAACAAAAGGACTACAAAAATCGAGACCTTAATTTAGAAAATTCTTGTTAGCTTGTAAAAGTATATCTTAGTTTTGTTATCTTACACAAGATTTAATATTTGTATATTGTGGGCCTTTGTCAATCACTTAATGATGTTCTAGACACTATGTAAAATAGACCGTGGATACAGTTATGTTTTCAAGTTCAGATCGTCAGTTGGATATTATTGTGTAGTATTTAAAAAAGAGATATAACACATTACCTTTTCTTGAAGAAATGCTAGGTTTTGCCACTCATCTTTTGGGCTGAACAGTTGAGTTGGACTACTTTTTTTTTACAAAGTTCATTTTAGATTTTTGTATGCAACAAGATGTTTAATTTTAGCCAGAAGTTGAGTTGCCTGAATGTGGTTATTTTTTGTTGTATTCTTATCACATCGAGACCACCCTAACAAGGGTTATTGTACAGTTTAGTTCTCTTATATCTTCTACTCTATATGAATTATCCCTAAACTGTAGTTTGGTTATGATTGTTTTTGTCTATTGTACAGGTCAGTGGTCCTCCAAGGCCATTGGGTGAGCTTGATGCTCCAGCTGTTTCTGGTCCAGAGGTATCCGTGTCTCATTTTGGAACATGTTGGATGCTTAAAAGAACTGTTGTATTATTTCACTTTCATGAATGCCCAGACTGCTAGTTCTCTTGTCAAACTAAGTCGTGATCTACAGGTATTGATTCTTACTCAGTGTATTCACTTTTGGTTGTAAACTATTATTGAGTGTAGAATGTAGCTCTTTACATCTCTGAGAAGAAAATAGTACATCTCTATTGTCCTTATGAACTTTTTATATTGCATTTTATATTTGGATTGATCTTAAATTTAATTTACATTTACATTTATCTGAATACTAAATATATTTAGTGTTTTGTTTGGTATGCATTTACTTGTTTGTATTCCAGGCTTTCGATGTTGTTGCTGGGAAGCAAGCAAGACGGTCATATTCCTCCAGTTCATTAGGGGAACTATTTGATCACGGTGATTTTCTTTGTCATGAATATTGTGTTCGCTTTTGTAAATTTCTGATGTTGATGGATGTATTTGTCTGTTAAACCTATTAGTCACCTGGTTCTTTTTTAATATTTTCCTTTTATGCTGTTAATTTTGTATTTGGAAAACTTCATGGTTTCGTTCAATTTCAGATGCCAAATGGTGGAGTCAGCATTCAACAACTTGGGATATCGATACTTTGCTGAGTTGGATACCATTTATTTCTAGTAAGTTTGTCCTCTTTGTTGGCAAAATGACTTGTTATTTGTATATGACTAGCTTGTTACCTTTTCGTGTTCATTATGTCTTTAGTTTGTACTTGTTTAACATAAATTGAAAATATTGCACTGATTCATCAAGTAAGCTGAAAATCTTAAGACTGTAGATTGATATGCAAAGATAAGTATTGAGGTATGAACCGTATTTTGGCTATTTTATTTTTGCTACATGACCTGTATGAATAGGCTCGCAGTGCCCTGTGAGTTGGCAGACCGTAGTAATGTTTGCCTATAGGATGAGGTCTTGTTGGAGACATCGAACCAACTGAATTTGGTTTTGCAGGAGTCTTCCTTAAAACTTAGGAATTCTCTTGAGTTCTCTTGTGCTTTTTTCTCTGTGACAGTTTTATCTTTTATAGAATAGAAATCTAAAATGTCGGAAAACAAAGGGAAATCCAATTATGTACACTAACTAATATCAATTTTGTATACTCTTACGTTTGCCGAATCTTCTTGTTTATGTTAAAATTGTTATTAACAGTGTTTTGTCTCTGCATTGTGTTCCAATTAGGATAAGAATTATGACCATTTGAATTGGCCATTGGTGAAGTACGACTGCTTTCTCTCTGATGAGTCTTGGCTTGATGCTCTGCTTCTTTCTTGAAAGAGATGGCTCCTGCAAGAGCAATGGGCATGAGACGGTGAACTTTGATTTGAAGATACTGCGTAGCTGCTGTTGCATTGGATTCCATCAGCTTCACCAATTCTGCTTCAAATGCAGTAGTCTGCGGCATTAGAAGGAAAAGACTGTTATGTGACTCCTGATTGTGTTATTTTTATCCCATGTGCCATCTCTTTTGCTTTGTCCTTTGTGACTGTTATGTGCTATCTCAAACTTAGGAATTTTGGTTTTGCATGAGTCTTCCTCAATAATTTCTCATAAGAATTTTGTTATGTGTAAATTGCTTAAATGTATCCGCAGGTGCAGAAAACTGCCAGAATTTAAGCCGGCAGTAAATTTTTTTTTTATTCTGAAAACATTCTGCAACGAATATAATCGTCACCAAATAAGTTGTGGGACCCACTAAGTGTTTTTCTATTGTTAATATCCGTTGCACAAATTAACAAATACGTTGCACAAATTAGAAAAATAAAACGTTGCACCACCTATTGTGCAACGTTTACAAGCGTTGCTCAAAATAATTTGTGCAACGGATAAATGCGTTGCACACTAATACGCAACGCCGTTTTGCCAACAGTTATTACCGTTGCACAAGTTATTAATCACTTGCTCAAAATACATGTTTGTTACTCAAAAGTTGATTAAATAGAGGAGAAGGTATGAAGTAGCGTATTTGTAACAGATGTAATTGTTACAAAACCCATCACATGAAAAAACCTTAACACGTAACATATAACTCGATTAATTATTGGAAAAATTGTTACAAAGGCTTTGAATTTGAAAGAATAGGTCACGTATTCTGCGACCTTCTTCTTCTGATATTCTCTGGTCTTCTCATTCCTCTCGCTTGTGTCTCTGCAACTTGATTGTTTTCTCTCTGCAATGCTTCCAAACCTTCCCAAAGTGAAAGTAATCCTATTTTTGACTCGAACCAACCCTTATATAGCCAGCAAAAACCCTAAAACTCGATTTAATACCTTCATTTGTTCGGCAGAAAGGTATGAAATTTCCGTCTCCTCAATCCCTTTACGCGTCTTCTTGGTCAATCCAAGGCATCCAAACTCCCTCAGGATAGAGTAAAATCTGATACAAGATATTATCTCCTTCTGCTCGACTTAACTTCCAAAAATAGAACCAACAGATGCCCGATAATATTGTTCCTACTCTGTTTTAATTGAACTGAGAATAAACCCCTTTGTTTTCGAATCTGGGTCCTATACCAATCATGTTTAGTATTAACAGGATCATATCCATCAAAATCCACGTCCAACTTCGACTGAATCTCGTCCAAAATCCTGCCAGGAAAATTCGCAGGTGAAAGTCCCCTGTTTCACTCCAACCCGATGATACATCCCATTCTGATCGATCCAAACACTCGTACCAACCCTGTTGTGCTTTAACAGGTCCAGCCCAACGAAAATTGATCTCCATAGAAATCTCTCAAAACTCCAACCCTAAATCTGCTTGTGCGCTAGTTTCTTTTCCCGCCAAAACATATTTGAATTTTGGGGAAAAAGCTGGTCGCCCTCTATCCTCGGCTGGGGTGTAAATAACACATGACATGGGGTGCCCTTATCCAAAATGAGGGTGCCTTTAAAAAATTTCTAGCCAATTTTTCCAAAAATATTTATTGCCCAAAAATACCTACACACACATAAAACACCATAATAAGTACAAAAATGAGCACTGTCAGTATATAGAATCGAGACAAATCGGACACAAAAATGCATCCATCAGTTAACTTAGAGTAGGCTAGTGTCTGTAGCGGCTTAATACAGTATGGTGTTCAAATCTGGACTAGGTCTCGGGGTTTTTCTGCATTTGCGGTTTCCTCGTTAACAAAATTTCTGGTGTCTGTGTTATTTCTTTTTCGCATTACATTTGTTTTATAGAATTGAAATATTACAGGTTGTGCGTAACTTCAATCAATTGTGAATCCAACCTTGGGTTGTTGATTAAATTAATCGACACTTGGATATTGTTTTTTGATACAGTCCAAGTTATTTCTTATATTCAATCGGGCTCGCAAATTCCTATTTGTTTGATTGCGGAATGAATTGAGAAAGTGAGATATAACTCTTTGATATACTTTTCTTAAAATTGAATCTGGCTGTCTAGTTAAGTATCTTAGAAGTATATTGGAGTTAGTCCATACATATTGCTAAGCGAAATATTCGGTACAGTTGTTGTACCCCCGCTTTTTCAGGTACCATCAAAGTTATCTCTTTGTGATTAGGTTCACGGACTTGTTTCTGTAAACGTTCTAATCGCAAGAGATTGAGATATAACTCTAAGACATTATTCCTTGATTGAGTTTAACTCTTGGAGTTGTATTGAGTTTGTCCATACAGATTGCCTGACAAAAAAGTAGTGGTGTATTTTGGTACCCCCGTGTTTTCAATTCGTATCAGAGCAGGCAAACACGCTAAGACCTAATAAGTATGTGTTTGAAGCAGTCTGACTATATGGATAAAAATGCAATCTCGGTAAACATAGCGCCAGCATTTGATAGCACAAATTACTTATGGTGGAAAATTGATATGCGTTCATTTTTACAAGCTCGTGGCTTTAAGACATGGAAACTTGTAGTTATTGGATATAACGCATCAATAGTTGTTGTAGACGGAACTACTATTGCGAAGCCATTAATACAATATAGTGAATCCGGGATAAGTGCTGCAAAGCATAATTCAGACGGGTCAAACGCTATTATCCACGCCATAAGCCCAGATCTTCAGCACCATGTGACATCGTGCACTAACTCTAAACATGCTTGACATATCTAAGAAACCTTATTTGAAGGAGATACCTAAGAGAAGGAAGCTAGGCTTCAAAACCTAAATTCTGACTGGGAAAATCTTCGTATGTCTAATGAAGATTCGTTTGATGAATTTAATCAAAAGGTGGTTAGCATTGTTAATGTATCTTACGCGTTAGGGAAGACCATTCCCCAAAATGACATTGTGATGAAAATAACATGGTATTCAACATCAGTTAAAAACTAGATATACACCACAACAGAATGGTGTTGCTGAGAGAAAGAGCAGAACTATAATGGAGATGGTAAGAACTATAAGAAAAGCAAAGAATCTACCAAAGAATTTGTAGGGTTATGTTGTTGATTGTTCAGTATATTTACTCAATAGATGTCTTACAAACAGTTTGAATAACAAGACACCAAAAAAAGCTTAGAGTGGTATAAGACCAAGTATAGGACATCTTAGAATTTTTGGGTGCATTTCATATGCACGTGTACTTAAATAACTTAGGAAGAAGTTAGATGATAAGAGTGAAAAGTGTATTCTTGTTGGTTATAGTTCAGTAACCAAATGATATAATCTTTTCAATCCAGAAACAGGAAAAGTAATTACAAGTAAAGATGTGATCTTTGATGAAGAATCACAATTGAATTGGAATATTGGTTCAACAAACAATGTTGATCCAAATATTGTCAGAACAGTTCCACTAGTAGTTGAAGAACAAGTAAACACTCAAGATGAAGTTATTGAACAACAAGAAGAATGAAGAACTGAAGAAGCAAGAACTGAAGAGGTAAGAATTAATGTAATACCACAACAAGAGACAAAGAAGACCGTAGAAGAAATTATGTCATACCAAAGACGTATGAATGATTATGAGTTAACAAGAGATGATGATGATACTTATGATAAAGTGATTAACTTTGCATTGTTTGGAGATTGTGATCCTATAGCTTATGAAGAAGCTTCTAAAGAACAATGATGGATACAAGCCATGGATGCAGATTTGAAGTCTATTAAGAAGAATAATACATGGGAGTTTTATGAACTTACACATGCAAGGAAAGAAAGCAATAGGTGTTAAGTGGGTTTACAATCCTAAGTATAAATCACATGGTGAAGTAGATAGATTTTTTAGATAGTATAAAACAGTATATTTGATCATTGCTTTAGCTGCTCGGAAGCATCGGAAGATTTTTCAGATGGATGTTAAGAGTGCATTCTTGAATTGTGTACTAGAAGAAGAAGTTTATGTTGAACAACCAGCAAGTTATGTTATGGAGGGGGAAGGAGAATCAAGTATATAAGATAAGTAAAACTTTGTATGGTTTTAAACAAGCACCACGTGCTTGGTATACAAGAATAGATTCATACTTCATTGAGAAAGGTTTTAAAAGATGTCCGTATGAGAATATTTTGTATTTGAAAGCTGATTCTCTAGGCAATCATATTATAGTTTGTTTGTATGTGGATGATCTTATATTCACTGGATATAGTTCAGAGAGGATCAATGAATTCAGGGAGGATATTGTGAAGGAGTTTGTGATGACAGACCTTGGATTAATGTCATATTTTCTTGGCATTGAAGTACAACAAACAAAAATAGGAATTTTCATTGATCAGCAGAGATATGCAGATGAGATACTTAAGCGTTTCAAAATGGATAATTGTAATCCAATTTTAACACCAGTAAAAGAGAGATTGAAGTTGACAAAAGATGGATCAGGAGAATTTGTGAATTCAACAGACTTTAAGTGTCTTGTTGTATGTCTCAGATACTTGACTGCTACAAGACCTGATATTATGTATGCAGTTGGATTAGTTAGTAGATTTATGGAATCTCCAAGAAAGTCACACTTACAAGCTGCAAAACGTATTTTGAAATATGTTAAAGAAACAACAAGTTTGGGAATTCTTTACACAGTTTAAGAAGATCCAAAGTTAGTTGGATATATAGATAATGATTGGGCTAGATATACAGAAGGAAAAAATAGTACTTTAGGTTATGCATTTCATTTAGGAATATGATTTTTCTCTTGGTCATCAAAGAAGCAAGATGTTGTTGCCTTGTCTACAACAGAAGATTAATATATTGCAGCTGGCAAGCTTATGGTTAAGAATGATGTTGAAATCTCTTTTCCATGAGCAGGTAACACCTACAACAATAATTTGTGATAATAAGTCTTCAATTTCATTAACAAAGAATCATGTGCTTCATGGAAGAAGTAAGCACATTGATATTAAGTATTGATGTAGTTTTACAAGTGGTAAGTATAGGGATTCGATTCTCGGACTCTTTTAAAGATTTGATTTCAGATTAAATAAGAAAAATACTAAGAAAAACTAATTGAAATTGATTGTTTTTTAACCAAGGAGAGAAGATTCTAGGGTTTTGGGATTTCACCAAATCAATTGTGTAAAATAATCATTCCTCTCTAAAAAATATTCGTGATATAACTCGAGACAGTTCGAACCCAATCTCATGTCTCGTAAAAATATTACGCTTAAAATAGATAACAACTTATGTTGTAAACCAAAACGGTATAACCTCCTTCGCTTATAAAAGATCGATAGCCAAAGACTATCCAAAGCAATTATTATGAAGCTAAATAAGAAGAGAGATTAATTAAAACATTTAAGCTCCAAAAGAATATTTATTCAAAGAGTACTAAATTTCTTACACGATTTATTGGCTTCCTCCTTAGCCCCAGTCAAGAGAACTAGACTTCCATTACAAATATATGAAAACAAAAGAAACAATCTAGAACTATTCTGGTGTCGGCTCGCCCCCTTTTATCCCGTCGACGGCACATATATATCATTCAGAACACTTAAGTTTCCTTAATTTATTTTCTTCTCTACGTCACAAACATATTATGAACCAATGGGAGCATGCCACGTCTTCTACTCAAGCAGATTCCATTGGTTGACTAGTAATTTCGGATTGTCGGCCACCTACATTTTCTTTTCCATAACGATGTAAATAAGGCAAGAGATCCTTGTTTTATTTTTCTCTTCTCAATTTCCATTGGTGCAATGTGTCATTGGATGGCCTAGTTAAGAAAGAAATGGATTTCTTACTCTTTTAGCATGAATTCCTTACTGGCTGGAACATGACCCACTAAGTGGTCATTTTGCATTTCCACCCACGTACAAGATTGCTAGCACCCCCTTATTCAAGCTACGGACCCAAGTTTACGCCTCTCCAACTTCTTACTAATAAAATGTTCATTGTATATTTGTACGTGGGAACCTGGGATCAAATGTCAACATAATTTTTTTCTTCCCATTTTTACTGCTCAATGAACCCACTTGAGCCTTGACCGATCAAATATGCATACGAGCCACTTTTAAGTTGTTTTCTTTAGCAGGGCCAATTTCATTCGTGTACCTACAAAAACATGCAAAAATAAGCACCAACAATAATATAATTTGGGCGGTAAATATGTAAGAGCTAAGCACTCATCAAGTATCATAACATTAGAGAGCTTGTCAGTAACAAAGAAATAGTTATGGAATTTTGTGAAAGTGAGATTCAAGTAGCTGATATTTTCACTTTAAAGTCTAATACTTTCATCTACTTGCGTGGAAAACTTGGAATTATTAGTAAAGAATATCCTGGTGTAAGGGAGGATGTTGAAGATTAAACCAAGATATAGTTTGTGGAAGCAACTAGTTAAATTGTTGTTGCCTGAGAGAAGAAACTAGTAGAAGTTGATGTTGTTATGTGGAAGCAACTTGGAGAAGTTGACGTAGTATTGTGGAAGCAATTAGGTGGAGTTGATGTTGTCTGAATGAACCAATTATGGAAGCAACCAGTATAAGTTGACACGAGTTATTGTGAACATGTAGTAAACTTGAGAAACAAGTTTGCTAGTATTAGAGTTTGGTTACGTATAGAATTTATTTATAGAGTTCAGTATATTCTAGAAGATTCTTTGTTTTAGAGTTTGATTTGTTAGGAAAGTATTTTACTTGAGAGTCAAGTTTGTTAAACATATATATATGCTGTTGAGCCATGATTTTTAATATTAATAGAGAGAACTGTTTAAGTATTTGTTTGTTTCATTAAGTCATTGATATCATATTTTCTACATTTTTCCCGTACATACAATGATTAGGTGTCATTCACCTTAACTTTGATTTCCTATCTCTTTCATTTTTCATTCACAAAGTTTATGTATGTGGAAGCATAATGTGTCTGCCAATCAGTGAGTTCTTAAATTGGTTTTCCAACTGCGCATTGGGGATATTTTTTTTTTATGGAAAGAGGACTTTCATTAAATAGCAAATATGGTACAAAATATTTAAAAGTTCAGATTTGTCAACAACATTAGAAATGATTCTAATTTTTTTTAATTTTTTAATTTAATTGAGTTGACATGTGCTGAAGTTTTTTTAATCCTTGCTTCCTTGGCAATGTAGTCGGCAGCAGAATTGTACCTTCTAGCGACATATTTTACCCGAGCTAGAGGAAGTCACTCAAAAAATTCGCTTCCCCGTAAAGTGTTTTCTTCTTCCCAGGAATAATCTTTGCTTACCTTGTTGATGTTGTCTGCCAAATTTTTGCAGTCAGTAACAATCGAGACGCTTGATATAATATATTTTCTTTTAACCAAGTAACAACTTTTAGTAAGGATTTTGATCCCGCTTGAAGGGCCGACGTAGCCCAATCCGAACTTGCTGATAATTGCATGAATGTCCCATGATCAACCGAATATATGATGAATGCATATATCATCATCGAATGTTCTTCCTTGAAGGAGGCATCGGCAAAAATAATCTAGTCTGTGTTTAGTTTAGACTAGTTTTGACTGCTTGGAAGAATTTTTTGGGGCGATCAAGTCTTCTCTGGAGGTTTGTTGATGGTATAGAGTTTAAAAATCTATTGATTTGTTCTATTAGCTCGATCGGATCCGGTTTTATTTTCTCCAAAACCGACGAACATCTATATTTCCAGATGAACCAAAGAATGGTGGAGATTTTGCCCTTAAATAATCCAAGTCTAGTTCCGTAATCCACCATTTAACCCAAAATATTATTGGGTCTGTCCTATAGCTTGAGATTATATTTCCAAAAGAAAGGCCATACCAAATTGCTCTTGCGGACGGGCATTCTCTAAATAAATCTTGTTCCATCTCCTGAGCTTGATTATTACACATTTCACATCGCGTCTCAATCTCTGGGTTGTGAGCTCCCAATCTAAAGGATGTTGGTAGAACTTTTTGCGTTAGTTCCCATATGAAGAGTTTTATTCTTGGAATGTAAATCATGGGAAATTTAACTGGCTAGTATTATCCTGATCTTGCTTAGCTAGGAAATTATAAAAAAAAATTAACCGAAAATCTCCCCGACTGATGATGCCTCCATATGATGATGTCTTTTTCTTGTCTTCTTGGAAGTATAGCTTGACTTTTTATCCTATCCACTCGGTAGAAAATTTTATTTAATTTTTCCTAATCCCAGCTATTTTGATCAGTTATCAACTCTTGAACCATTTTTGGAGCGGGACATGTAAATTCGGGATTTGATGGCAATCTCAGAATTAGGAATCCATCTTTCCCCCAAATCATTACCGATTCTCCGTATTTTACTTGCCAAACATAATTTCCCTTTATTAGTTCTAGACCTTTTTTTATGCTAGTCCAAATCCAGGATAAATTTGAAGTTCTAGAACCTTCTAAAGAATGAGAGTTTGGGAAATATTTAGAATTCAGAAGTTGAACCCAAAGTTGATCTTTCTCAGTTACTAATCTTCTAGCTAGTTTTGTAAGAAGGGAAATATAGAATTGGTGAGGATTTTTGGTTTCTAATCCTCCTTGATTAATGGGTTTGCAGATGCTTGTCCAAGCTTTTATAAACCCTCCTTGTCTTTTATTTCATCTTTATTCCACCAGAAATTCCTCTGAATACGATCCATTTGATCGAGAGTTTCTGACGAGGTGTCAATTAGCAAATAATATTTTCAACTTCTCTTTACACTAGCAAGTAATATAATGAAAGTAGATTCGTCCAAAGGGAGGTATGTTAACTCTTAGCAAGATTACTTTGTTGTAGAAAAAATGAAAATTGTAATATGTATTCAAATATGACATGGAATTGATTAAGGAATCATTCTCGACCACGGAATATAAACCTAACTGATATATAACCACGTTTTTCGCATTATCTCATCACTAACAACCCTAGGATAATTAGTACGCTCAACGACCCCATTATTATCTCCTAAGCTCACCGTACACGGAAGCGCTCGACTACCGATTTCTACTTATTCAAGTTACCTAGAGGTACGCTTACTAGGTATGATTTAAACAAGTACTCTAAGTTTTGTTAGATAAGGTTGCTCCTAGTAATGAACTCAAAAGCATGAATCACCTACTAGTGTCAATTTATACATATGGGTACTTAACAAAGTCCCATCATCAATACCCATATATTGCTACTTGTGTTTATATTTCTAGACAATTACAGGTCGAAGAAAATCTAAACTAGCAATAAGATTGTGACATAACTATTTAATTTCGAACTTAAACAATTAAGGAACAATCCATAAGAATTATTAGCACGGTAGAAATCAAACAATAACGAGAATGAGTGCAAGAGAACAAGTTATTTCATATCAATCATAAGTTCATATTTCGGGCTTTGAAATCACCCTCAATCAACGACTGTTTTAGCTACTCATAATTATGGAGTTCATTATAATAATAATAATTGAAATCAAATAAAGAAGATGAAAATAATGAAAACCCTAGAGTGGCTATCTCCAAAAGCTCCGATTAGAAAACATGATATTCCAAGTTGTAGAAATACTTATCTTTACATACTCTTCTTATTTCCAAAATTAGGTCCAAGTCTTCAAAGTCCATCTCCAAGTGGTCCACCAGCCCATATACCTCATGTGTGAAAGTAGCCTAATAGAAAACTCGGACCCCAAAAATAGCCGACGAGAGATCGGAAGAGTGACCAAGGATCATCTCAAAGATCGGGCAAAGTCAAACCAATCACCATCAACCGAAGTCAAACGGGTCAACTCGGGAAGTCAACCGAGTCACACCGAGTCAATGAGTCGAGATGGGTGAGTCAGGTTCGTGTAGGTGATGGGTCTTGATCTGAATTAGTTAGGCTTGGGATAGTTGCAGTCTTGCACAGGCTGAACTTGTTTTACGCACTGATTGCCCTTCACCCTCAATTGCATCCATGGTGGCGCTTCACTCCTCATATTCATCTCATAGTTCTCGCACCTCACTTGCATTATTATTGCGGCGCGATTCATGACTTCGCTCCAATTCATCATCGTGATTCAATTGTTCCATGTATATCAGTTCCTCTCGCACCAACAAACAGCCTTGAGATCCCATGGCATTATCGGACCTAGCCTCACGCCTATAATCACATGATCAGTAATCACCAATTGCAACATATCTCAAACATTCATCTAAACCCAGATTTCAAATCTCATGCATTATGGAAGAAAATACACCCTGCAATCTTCTCAGCAACTTGATTCTTCCAAAGCTCCCTAAAACATTCAACAGCTCAACCAGCAACTCTAGAGAACTGCAACTGCAATTTCCCACAACTTCTTCACTAGTTACTGCAACATGCTCTAACTGCAATTTCTCTTGCACACACAATGTAACCGCAATGCATCTTCCCAAGCCAGCAGACTCCAGTTCCATTAGATTGCAATTCTTTACATCTCTTCTTGTGTATTAACATCACTTGTACTACCAAACATTACAGATTTTTCGCTATTAGCTATAAGACCAAATGCATTCTCGCAATTTCAAAACAACTTCATTGCAAACCTAAACATACATCTAATTAGCAACAACAAACCAACCGAAATCATCACAAACTCTCAGTAGCAACACCTGATGTATCTCCCATAACAAATTGAACCATACATTCACTTCATTCTTCATTAACTCGGACCCATCTTCTTAACTCACCACTGCTAACCCCATCCAGAAGCAGTGCCACCATTTTCAGTTGCATCAATAATGACCTAATCTCCTTCATTTCAATTTCACACAAATTATCATTCTCAAAATCGAAATCACACAAAACCCAACTTTCCTCCTTCTATTAATAACCCAAAATCACCATTTCTTCTTTTAGCTCACAGTAAAAACACTAACTTCAATTTCGTTAAAACCCATTATCAATCTTCACAACAAAGAATCAAAACACCCATTCTTCACATTCAAACTCGATTCAAGGGAAACCCACTTTATAGATTCATCACAAAGAACTATAATTTCCTTCTCAAATTTGAGCATCACTTCTCCCTCTTTTTCGATCTCGGACTTCAATCTCTCCAAAGAACTTCACTATCAAGCAGAAACTTGTTCATCCAATCTTCTCGTTCTTCACAAGATCCATGTAAATCTCCCACTAATTCATATTCCCAAGAACAATGACTTATTCTCGATCTCCCCTAAATATTAATGGAGCCTCCATTCTTTCTCCCTCTGTCTTGATTTCAACGGGAAATGATTGAGAAATCTTTTTCCTCTGAATTTTAGGGTTACTGTATGAAATGAAAGTGGATATAGCCACTCGGGGTGAGGTAGATAAGGGGCACACAAAGGATATTTGGCACCTGGTCGATTTGAACCGACTTCCTATTCTGCTTCTTTTCTCAACTGTCAGTTACGAGGAACTGACAGCTCGTTCTTCGCCTGCGACTCGATCTTTTTGATCGTTTTTGCTAAAAATGAACGCTTTCTTCTTTCTCTAATTCTTCCACCAACAACTTCCATCTCTTACTTCTCAGATCCACTTCTTCTCTTCAATGTCTCTTCATCACTAAAGCTGCCATGCTTTTCAGAAAATAAATTGCATCACTAAAGCCGACATGCTTTTCAGACAGACATGAAGAAATAAAAGGAAATAATGAGAAATGTTAGATCATAGCTCGGTTGAACCCACCAAGCGTTGGTATGTCAAGTTTGGTTGTCATATTTTAGTGAATCAAAATTCATTTAAAGAGTCGCTTGATTATTTACTAGAGTCAACTTCGTATAGGTTAACTAGAAAGTTACTAGGATATGAGACTTACAAGTATTACGTGAAGACTTGAAGAATGTGAAGAATCAAAAAGCTACAACGACGACATCATCCTTCCTCTTGAGGTTAGTAATATTTGACATGAACTGTTTCATTTCTAACGTATCTTTCAAGTCGTGCATATTGAAAACATAACAATAAGTCATGAATGATTATACTCTATTTAGACATAATATTAAGGAATTACAATACGAAGTGTAACGTCTATCTTTAGAACTTCGTATATAAGGCATCAACATAATCGTATTAATGCTATTGTGATTATGTAAGGTTATGGGTGAAGATTTCCTCCTAGTAAACAATGTTTTACATTCGTTAATTCATAAACTTGTTTTATGAATCGAAAGGGAAATCGCTAGGCTTATTGGTATTGTTATTCATTGCAAATCTTTGGATTACCAATATGTGTGTTTAGTATAACCGCTCATAACTTGTTTATGTATCTTGGTAAAACTATTCACAAGGCCTGACTTTTGTATTGGTATGACTTTTATTAGTGAAATCGATCTTAAGATCACATGAGATGGTATGATCGATATGTTGTAATTGGTATGACCAACTCTAGACATTGGGGAACCGATCCTAATAAGAGGTGAAACCGATCACAAGCATGGGGAATTGATCCTTGTAAGAAGTACAATAATTCTTAGTTATTGGTAACCGATCCAATGACTTGTGCAACCGAATACAAGTTAAATACCATAAATATGTGGTAACCGGTCCTAGTACCTAGTCAACCAATTTTTGGAAAGCTAGTGTGACTGATCCTAGTACCCACATGGAGGTAGAACCGAAACTTGTTTTGGTAGAACCATGAAACCCATTAATGGTGATTTGATAGGATAATCAATCACATAGTTCTTGGAAGTCGGATGAACCAATTCTAAACTTGTTTGGAAGTGTGGCAAATCGGTTCCAATATTGTAAATATGGAAAGGATTTACAAAGTAAATATGTCGTCATACTTTGAACATGTGCAGTAACTCTTATCTTTTATTGTTCAAAGATATTCCTTAATAGCTAAAGGAGAATCCCAGATCGAAATAAATTGAGAATCTTTTAATTAAGGTTTTTAGTTTTATATGCTTTTAATTTCCAACAATTAAAATGCATATCTTTAGAAAATAAAAATTGGTAATGTGCATTTACTAATTGGAGATTTTCTACTGAGATTTCGGTCAATATTTGGACAAAGCATTTCCAGGAATTATGAAAAACGAATTTGGAAATATATTGCATATCTTGAGAATATTTTTGGTTTTGGAAATTCCTTGGTGTCCAAACTTCCTTGGTCTATAAATATTGAAGTAAATTTGCATTTCGAGCAAACTAATCCCCGAGTTAGGAAAACTACCTAGTTATGTTATTACCGGTGGAGCCGTCTATTCGGAGAGGAAAGTACCCTAATTAGGCGAAATCTCTTACGCCGCTCCTTTTAAAGACTTCTCTGGATTGGGAAGCTCTACGAGCTTGTTGGTGGGAAACTAGATAATTACAGTTTATTATTGGTTTTCGATTGATTTGATTGACTAACGGTTGTTGAACTTTGATTGCACCTAGTTTATTTATGCTTGAGAATCTTCCTTTCTGATATAAGATTCACTCAAACTAGATCGAAGTTTCGACTTCGGGGATCTTTAGACATTTGTAGATCTAAAGACATCTTGTGACAATCCATTGTTAACGGACTCATTCTGTGTGTGATTGATTAAAAGAGATTAAAGTTGATTGTGTGCAGGTGTTTATTGAAGATCTAAGATTATTTGAAGACAAAGAAGATTTCTTATTTGAGTTCATAATCTTTGGTGTGCACAAAACTTTATTGGATGGGGATCCAACAATAATCGGTTTATCTTTGTGATAATCTTGATTGATTAGTTGAGTAGATCGGCATCAATACAATTCTTTGCGATTCAAAGTATTGATTGCATAGTGTAAATAATTACTTTGGTAGTTGTTGATAAATTGATCTAAGAACCTGACAAAGGAGTTTATTGGGATAAACGAAAGAGCCTTTTTTCAAACTCATATCACTTGTTTGAAAAGAGTTGTTACCGAACAGATTTGTTGTTCCTTTACTGTTTGGAATACGAACCAAATGAATTTTTCCAAGTGCGTGACTTATTGCAAGTTGGAGGCGCATGGATACAGACGGTACTAGGTGAACTATAGGTTTAGTTGCTTGCTCTCAACTATACGAAGTTGGTTTAGATTTTGTATAGCGGCTTAATCTCGAGAGTATTCTCGATAGGATCCCGAGATACCTATTTATATAAACCGCAATCGCACGGTGTCCAACTAGTAGATGAGGCAAGTACGGCCGAACCCACGGGAGCGGTGGAAATACTCTAATCAATATCTCTAATGAACTTACCGAAATGATTTTTGGATTTTTAGAATGAGAAATGTAAAACGAAATAAAAAATTAAACTAAGCTAATAAAATTGCTATGCGTGCCTTTCTTCAAGCGCGTGATTTTCAATCATGGGTTTATGTAAGTCATGATGGTGGTTTTTAGTTCGGGGCTAAAAGTGTAAAACCAAGTATTTAATGCGTCGTCTACAAAGGGATCGAGCCATTTAAAAGTAATGAGTGCCAGTGCCTCTCTACTTATACGTGTATTGAGCAATTCAATATATTTATTCAGAATGGTGCATGTAGCAACAATCCCAAACATTCTATAAAACTCTCGCCTGCATTACTCATTAGTGTATTGTTTATTGAGTATTTTACTATGTTATGTTCCCCAGTTGAACCCTTAGTATTGGTATGACATGACAATTAGTGTTCACTCGCAGCTGAGTAGCATGAATTTCCCGAAGTATCAAAATTAAGGTCTGCATGAGAATGCTCAATCAGAAGACGCGCTAACTGCTCTTGATCGGTTGTCACCCGGTCAAAAATAATTTCACTTTCTTGCTTTAGTAAAATAAAGTAGTATGCAATAAGAAAGAGTTCGTATCCACAGAGAGGCCTTTGTTGTTATGCAAATTTTCAGTTTCCTAGTAACCAAGGGGGGATGTTTTGATAATTCAAAGTAAATAAACTAATTTGAAAGCAAAGTAATAATAAAGAAACTCAATAAGGAGAAAGTATTGGTCACGGGATAGTTTCATTCACAAATATGTATTCTCAACAATGACTAGAATTGATAAATTAATCTCTCATTTACTAAAAGTCCTAGGATACCTTGATCGCAAGAGTATCCCGCTAATTCCCTGATTTCATCACAACCACATTAAAAGATGCATATGTGAATTCTTCCTAGAAAGCAACCTAAAGTGTAAAAGCACAATTAGATTTAACTCCCTAAAAGCAATGAGTTCTATGGAATAAGACTAATCAAGGCAACCAAAATGTGTAAAAGCACTAATTCGATTTAACCCAAGTTATGATTCATATGTGACTAGTAGGATATATCACTACAAGCACTACCCACATTAATGCTACTCAAAATCAGGGATAGACAACGTTTTCGTATTGAAAACCCTAATATAGCTCTAGATATGAAAGTAGATCAGATTGATTAGGACTCAACCAAACAAACTATCAAATCATATATCAATATTAACAATGAATCATAAACAATAAACTTGAGACAAAACTAATTCATTGAATCAAAACTTATTTGTGAAATCCACTTATTATCCCATAACCAATAATAGGTATTTAGTTACTCATAGTATTTTGATTCAACATAATTATTATCAAAAATAAGATGAAGAACATGTAAAATAAAATGGAAGCAAACCCTAGTAGAATCGCTCTCCTCCAAAACTCCAGTAGAAAATACGTGATTTTTTTTTCAAAAAGAATAGAAACTCCTTCTTCTTATAGCTTTCACACTTTCCAAAATTAGGTCTTCAAAGTCCATCACCAAAAAGTCCACCAAGCCCATGAACCATGTGTGAGAAACCCATGTGAAAATATATCCCAAAAATATGCTCTTAGCCGGAAAACCGGTGCACTTTGGCCGGAAATTGGCATGTAATCCTGGCGGGAAGTATCTCAGGTGTGACCGGCAAAGTCCGCTTTGGTCACCGGTCAATCGAGTCAAATCGAGAAGTCCACCGAGTCAACTCGGTCAAGTTTCGCCGAGTCAACTCTGAGTCAACTAAGTCAGTTGACATGAGTTGATCAAAACTAAATGTTGCAGGTTCACGGCCCGAGATGGCCCGCTCTACTTTGCAACAATGATGTACCATAGTTTTATTTCGCCATCTTGGCTGTATTCCTCGCAACTCCATACCCAGCCATGAGGGTCTGTATCAAGCCACTAGTTCGCTTGCAAACCATCAATAATTCCAGGTTCACTTGCTCGCAACAACACCAACTTCACCGCTCATCTTCCTTGTAATTCAATCCACATACAACACATTACCAACAACCTCCCTAGCTGCCTCCATGAACATCACACCATCACCCGCAATTGCAATATCACCAACATAACTTGAATCGCACAACTCGCAGCTTCTTCACTTGCAACCCAGTTCCATCCATCACTTCACCGCCACCAGTTCCATGCCTTAACCGACAAAGATATACTCTCTTCAATTCATGAACCTCCTCCCTATAATGCCAACCCAAAGAAGCACACTACTTTAATGTAACTTCCACCAAGAGAGCATAGTCTAAACTCACCACCTCAAGTAAAGCTACAACCGTAGTTCATATTTGCCCGCCATTCCTAGCATCACCGCTCCTTGCACATCAACTCCATTGCTTCCCTGCAACATAGTTGCATCAGTTTCACCACTAGTTCTCATAGCCATTTCCACTTGAAACCACCAGCTCAAAACCACTTCTGCAACAACACCAACGAATCACCAACTCAGCCCTGCATTCCAGCTTGCACTGTTAACTCCTAGCATACACCTACAATTACTCCCTTCACTGTGATTACCATTTCAGTCCTTCAACACATAGCAATACCACCAGTTCATCCAGTTCAATCACCAGAGACCATTAGCAGCTCAGTCCATCATAATCACCACAGACCCATTAAACCTCCACAATGGCAGTAACCATTGAATTCCAGGCTCACCTGCTTGCATATGCGGCTGCAATGAACTAGCACCAGTTGCACACTTCACAGCCTTCACCGGTTAATCGCAAATCGCTATCGCCACCAATTTACTCATGAAGCAGTGGCAGCTCATTCCCTGTGACATCAACTACAACTTCTCTTGCGCCAGTCCTCTCAACATTCAGCTCACTGCATCATACTCTCCCAGTTCCTGTAATTTCTGAACCAACAGTACCCTGCAATGCTTGTATTATGACCATTTGAGCCTCCAACATACTTCACAATCCACCATAGTTAGCCACTGCATCTGTGATATTTCATTCTTCGCTTCATCTCGACTGCAATACTGTGTAGTTGCATCAACGAGCATCACAGCACCAACCATTCCACGTATCGCACATGGCAACAACTCCAACTCATTCAGTGACCATGCTACTTCCTCAAACCATCCTTAACACCTCGGTTCATGCATTTAGCAATCGCAAAACACGAGAACCACAAGATCCAAACCCGCATCGGTTCGCCTACATACTTTGCCGCACAAACCCCAACTTCATGTCACCAGCTCAAACTCCATTCTACAATCAAAAACAAAGACCAACAACACCTTAATTCCATTTGGGCCCTTAGCATGACCACCATCCTGCAGCTTCTCGACTCTTGCTTAGCCAACTGCAATACCATCACAGATTCAAGTCCTCAAACCAACTCCCATGTACAAACACCACCAACATCTTGAGCAAACACCTCCCACAATTCCAGCATTTGAACCAAACCCATCTCATAGATAAAGACCAACATCCCTCACCCATTTACCAGAAACCCATTCTTCCAATGGCATCAGATCTTCATCCTTTTTAGCTTTAACTCACATACCCATCTCTGCAAATCAATTGCAAACCCTAAATCGAGTTCATGATCAACACTAACCCTGTAATGGCTTCGTTTCCTTATTTCCTTCACGGCCTTTCATTAATTCAACAACAGCATCTCTGATTCTTATCTGGCAGTTTATTCTCTTCAATCAAACCCTGAATTTCTCCATGGAACTCTTACAGCAGCCACACAAGTTCTTACTTTAGCTCTCAGGTGGTTTGTGAAGACTACTCTCGGTTTAATACAGCGGCTTGTTCTTCCCCTTCTCAATTTCATCAGCAGCATCGACATGTAAATCGTTTTCGGATCTCCTCTAACCTTCTTCTCTGATTGTTCTTCTAGTCATGAATCATTGAACAACAAAAAAATCATTCCTACACCTACATGGGTTTTCGAATTCGCTCTGAATCTCCCTTTTGTCTCTCGAATACCGTTGTCGCCATCGGACAAGATGGTAAAGAAGAAGAATGATTTCTTCTCTGAATTTTAGGTATATGTAATGATGAAAATTGATATAAGCACCCCACTTGAGATAAAGGCCACCAGCAATTTATTTGGCTTGTCAGTTCCACGGAACCGACTTCTTATCTCTGTTTTCTTGCTCGGCTGCCGATTACGTGGAACTACCGGATCATTCTTCACCTCCTTCTCGTGCACCTAGCTCGGTTCCAAGTATCACTCGCTAGTGAATTGACTTTTGTGCTCGTTTACGCTCCAAATGAATCATTTCCGCTTCTTTTCCTCCGTGCGACTCTCAGTACCTAACAAACTCAAATTCACACATAAGATACATAATTTACATGAAAACTCGCAAAGAAAGCATAAATACTAGATATAAAATTAGGTGTTTATCACACCTATCAAATTCCCCCACACTTAGACTTTGCTAGTCCTCGAGCAAATCAAATAAAAAAAATAATTCTAAAAGATACAAACAACTCCGTCTCGTTTGAGGCTACGGTCACTTTAAGCATAAATAACAAGCCTTTGAACCCCTAGGTGTCCCTAGTGGACGAGTTTTAGTCTCGTGAAGGTTTACAAGAGGTCTGCCTACAAAACCTATATTTCCAACTCCGTCTATTTGTGACAAATCAATGAACGAATCCAAAATTGACTACATGAGGAGGTACCTTGCACAAATTCAGTTCATATTCAAGTAAATAAAGCTTAAATTAGATAGTCGAACAAGCCACAATACTCGGAAACTAACAAACCACAATCACAATGAAAAGATAAAGAAGATGGATATAGATGTAGATGTTGGCGAATGTTCACAAGTGTTCGATGTTTCCCATATCATGAAGGTCACTGCCAAGATGAACCTATTCCCTATTGGATTGAGCTACTTGGTCAATTCTAGTATCAACACACTGGCATATACAAGGGAACCAGTGGTCAACAAACTTATTTCTACATCAACTCACTGGCATATACAAGGGAACCAGGAGTGACTTTATTCACCAAATATAAAATACTTTCTTTTCTTTTTCTTTTCTTTTTCATTTTTTTTTTTTTTTTTTTTTAAAGACGGCATGATTAAATCTTTTGGATTCAAGCGCATGCTTCTTGTCAGCAAGTACATGATAGTTGCCTTGGATCCCCGCATTCCACGCTTGTTTAGGCGACGGAGACAGTGGGACTACGTTTCACACATACTGCTATTCCCAAGTGTCATTCTTTATTCCGTTTTGGTCTAATTGGTCGGTCTCTTTTTTTTTTTTTTTTTTTTTTTTTTTTCTTTTTCTTTTTCTAGCAACTCAATCACTCTAATCATCCTAGCAGCAATAACAACTCGATTTTTAGTGACCCACCAAAGCACTTAGAGAACAATAGATAAACATGGAAAAATAAAAAAATAGCATGTGATATGGTGATATTCCGAGATATGGTAACAACTATCATGGTATTTATGATTCATGAGCTATGTTCGTCCCTTTTAGTTAATTGGTTCCTCAACTCCTGCATTCAAAATGGTTCCATCCACTAATGGTGTCATCCTAAAGGCACAAGTTTCTAGATTTCGGAGTTCAAAAAGCACAAATTTTTTCTTGTTTTTTTTCTATTTTTCTGATTTTTTTTTTTTTTTTTGGCATAAAACTACTAAACGCATAAAACAAACTATACAAACATATAAATGCTCCCCCACACTTAAACTTTACATTGTCCTCAATGTAAAATTGAATCATCCAAAGAAGGTTCAAGGTGGGAAATTCCGCAAATGATATGCAAAAACAAGAAAATAAAGATAAAATGCTTAAAAATAAAAAGATAAAGGGAAAGATATAAAACCGGTGGGTTGCCTCCCACTTAGCGCTTGGTTTAAAGTCGTCAGCCCGACTATCTCCTTGCTTTCTATGACTCCTCCAGAGGGAGTGCATCCACAAAATTAGCTCCTTCCACCACTTCGGAAGTGAAATTCTCATAATATGGTTTCAAACGGTGCCCGTTAACTTTAAGTTCCTTGCCTGTAGCAATGCTACGAATTTCTACTGCACCATGAGAAAACACATTAGTAACAATAAAAGGTCCGATCCATCGTGATCTTAATTTACCCGGAAATAAATGCAAGCGAGTATTAAACAAAAGCACTTTCTCGCCCAACACAAAATTGTTTTCTAGAAATCATAGTATCATGAAAGGCCTTCGTTTTTTCCTTATAAATGCGAGAGCTTTCAAATGCATCATTGCGAAGCTCTTCTAGCTCTTGGAGTTGCAACTTCCTTTGCTTTCCAGCCCCATCCATCTCCATGTTGCATTGTTTAATCGCCCAAAACGCCTTATGCTCAATCTCCACGGGTAAGTGACAAGGTTTACCATACACAAGCCTAAAGGGAGACATCCCAATAGGTGTCTTGTATGCGGTTCTATATGCCCACAAAGCATCATTTAGCCGCATGCTCCAATCTTTCCTTGTTGGATTCACCGTCTTCTCAAGTATGGATTTCACCTCCCGATTAGACACCTCGGCTTGTCCATTTGTTTGAGGATGATAAGGTGTTGCAACCTTGTGCGACACATTGTACTTCTTCAACAAGCTTTGTAAAAACTCGTTGTTGAAGTGAGAACCTCCATCGCTAATTATGGCTCTTGGAATTCCAAACCTTGCAAAAATATTAGTTTGCACAAAATCTGAAACAACCTTGGAATCATTAGTAGGGGTGGCCTTAGCCTCCACCCATTTAGAGACATAATCAACAGCAAGTAAGATGTAATAATTCCCATGCGAGTTGACAAAAGTACCCATAAAATCTATACCACATACATCAAAAACTTCAATAAATTGAATAAAAGTTTGTGGCATTTGATTTCGGGAACCTAGATTGCCTGTTCTTTGACACCTATCACAAGTTGTACAAAATGTATATGCATCCTTAAACAAGGTTGGCCAATATAAACCGCTTTCAAGTACCTTGTAAGCGGTTCTTTTACTTCCAAAATGTCCTCCGCAAGCATAGGAGTGACAAAATGACAAGATAGAATTAAACTCGGATTCGGGAACGCACCTTCTTATTACTTGGTCGCTGCCATGTTTCCATAAGTATGGATCATCCCATATGTATCGGTTCCCTAACCTCTTAAGTTTGTCCCTCTCAAAGACGAGACAAGTTCTTCGGGATTTGTTTAGTTACCAAGTAATTTACAATGTCTCGCATACCATGGTTCTCCAAAGGCAATTGAGAATAGTTGCTCATCCGGAAACTTTCACGCAATGGGATAGCTTCCTTGTCCACAAGAAGACGACTCAAGTGATCCGCAACGGTGTTCTCAATTCCTTTCTTGTCCTTGATCTCAATATCAAACTCTTGCAAGAGTAGAATCCATCGTATGAGCCTTGGTTTCGCTTCTTTCTTCATTAGCAAGTACCTAAGAGCCGCATGGTCGAAAAGACAACAACTTTTGTACCAATTAGATAAGAGCGAAATTTCTCCAATGCAAATACAATAGCTAAAAACTCTTTTTCAAAGTGGTTGTGTAGTTTTGTTGGGCTTCATTTAACGTTCTAGAAGCATAGTAAATAGCATGAGGTATCTTCCCTCACGTTGCCCAAGCACCGCACCAACCGCGTAGTCACTAGCATCACACATTAGCTCAAACGGCTTGCTCCAATCCGGTGGTTTAATGATAGGGGCTGAAATCAAAAGTTCTTTCAAACGATTGAATGCCGCCATACACTTCTCATCGAAGTTAAAAACCACATCTTTTGCAATAAATTGCAAAGTGGTGATGCTATCTTGGAAAAATCCTTGATAAATCTACGATAGAAACCCGCATGACCAAGAAAAGAACGTATCTCCCTCACCGTAGTGGGAGGGGTTAGAGCACGAATAAGGTCTATCTTAGCTTTATCAACTTCCAAGCCCTTAGAAGATATTATATGGCCTAAAACTATGCCATGAGTTACCATGAAATGGCACTTCTCCCAATTTAGCACAAGATTTGTTTCAACACATCTTTCAAGGATTAATGACAAGTTGTTCAAACATAGGTCAAATGAATCACCAAAGACACTAAAGTCATCCATAAACACTTCAATGATGTTTTCAACATACTCGGAGAAAATACTTACCATACACCTTTGAAAGGTAGTGGAGCATTGCACAAGCCAAAAGGCATCCTTCTATAAGCAAAAGTGCCGAAAGGACAAGTGAAAGTAGTTTTCTCTTGGTCTTCCTGCTATCACAATCTGATTTTACCCTGAATAACCATCAAGGAAGCAATAATAAGCATGTCCAACTAAACGTTCAAGCATTTGATCAATAAAGGGTAAAGGAAAATGATCCTTCCTAGTAGTGGCATTCAACTTTCTATAATCAATACAAACCCTCCAACCGGTTTGCACACGAGTTGGGACAAGTTCATTTTCATCATTCTCTACTACCGTTACCCCCGATTTCTTTGGTACAACTTGTACCGGCTCACCCACTTGCTATCGGATATGGGGTAGATAACACCCACTTCCAAGAGCTTGAGTATCTCCTTTTTTACAACTTCCATCATGGGAGGGTTCAAACGACGTTGCGCGTCCCTTGTAGGCTTTGCATCGTCCTCCAAACGAATCTTATGCATACAAACGGCAGGGCTTATACCCTTGATATCGGCGATTGTCCATCCTATGTCCGTCTTGTGCTTCCTTAACACCCGTAGAAGTTTTTGCTCCTGTAATTCACTAAGCTCGTTAGAAACAATCACATGTAACTCTTCATTATCACCCAAGTACAAGTACTTTAAGTGACTTGGAAGAGGTTTCAATTCCAATTTTGGAGATTTAACAATAGAAGGTAAAAGTTGTTCATCACTGCGTGGTAAAGAAATAAAAGAGATATTGTGAGTTTCCAGGACATCCTTGTAGTGAGTTGAGATCACCAAGGGCTTCCTTAACTTCGTTACCACACTCAACACCGTCATCCATGGTTGTAGTTAAAACAGTTTCCAAAGCATCATCATGATTCAATTCAAAACTTGTTGAGCCAATGTATCCAAAACATCAACGGAGAAACAAGAGTGGACATCACTAGGATATCTCATCGTCTCGAAAATGTTGAAACGTATTATTTCTCCATCGAACTCCATAGTCAACGTTCCCTTGTCCACATCAATAATGGTTTTCGCCGTTTTCATGAAGGGACGCCCAAGTAGCAATGGAAGAGACGAGTCCGGTGAACCTTCATCCATCTCTAACACACAAAAGTCATTTGGGAATACAAGTTGATTAACCCGCACAAGAACATCCTCGACAATACCCATTGGGTAGACATTAGAACGATCGGCTAATTGCAACACAATTCCAGCCTTTTTGCAAAGGACCTAGATTAAGTGAATTGTACATAGATGCGGGCATAACATTAACGGATGCACCTAAATCCAACATTGCTTTATTAAAAGTGGTGTTACCAATTGTGACGGAATGTCAAAGCTACCCGGTCTTTGCATTTCGGTGGGAGTTTGTGTTATAAGATTGCCGAAGCATTCTCCACCACACTCAACACTTCATTACCTTTGAGCCTTTGCTTATTGGTACACAAGTCCTTCAACACTTTTGCATACTTGGGAACTTGCTTGATAGCATCAAGGAGTGGTATATTCACATGAATCTTCCTAAGAACGTCTAAAATCTCCTTTTCTAGTTCCGCCTTCTTTGAACTTGCAAATCTGCGAGGAAAAGGTATAGGAGGAACATAAGTAGAAACCAGAGTTTTAGAGTTAGGAATTGGCACCTCGGGTGTTTGGGGAATTTCATCCCTCTTTTCTTCCAAAACCGGCTCCTTGGAGCTTCCTCTTCACCCAAATCAGCAACTTCGGGTTGCACAAGTTGTGTACCACTTCTCAATGTAATTGCATTAACACCCTCTTTTGGGTTGATAGGTTGAGAAGGAAGTCTCCCACTATTTTGTGCCTTCAAATTGTTGATATCAACCGCCATGGAGCCTACTTGAGTCTGCAAATCCTTGATAGCACTCTTAGTTTCTTGTTGGCTCTCCTTGAACATGGTAGAAATACCTTGCATCATTGTATGTAACTTTGCATCGATATCGGAACCTTGAACCGATTGTTGTGGTTGCTGAAATTGTTGTTGTTGCGGTTGAAATTGTTGCTGTTGTTGTTGGAATTGTTGTTGTTGTGGTTGAAATCCACTCGAACGATTGAAATTTGGTTGTTGGACCGCACCTTGCTTGTTGGCATAGCTGAAATTTGGATGATCTCTCCATCCCGGATTGTAGGTGTTGGAGTAGGGATCATACCTTCTTTGTTGGTTTGAAAAACCGCACTAGCTTGCTCCATCTCTTCACCATGTGAAGGTAAAATAACCGCAGCCATCCTTTGAATCATTTGCTCCATATTGTCCATCCTTTGATCACGGTGTGATGATGATGAATCACTAACTTCATGCACTTGCCTTACCATTGGTTCACCTCTTGTGTAGAATTGTTGCGAGTTCGCAGCCATGCTTTCAATCAACTAAGCAGCTTGGGCCACCGTCTTGTTCACTAGTGCACCACCACCCGCAGCGTCTAGAAGATATCTATCACTTGATTGGAGACCTTCGTAGAAGTACTTGGATTATCATAGCATCACTAACTTGATGGTGTGGACAGCTTGCCACCAATCTCTTGTACCTCTCCCAACATTCATACAATGATTCTCCAACATGTTGCTTTATTCCACAAATCTCTTTGCGAATTTGAGTGGCCTTAGACGCAGGAAAATACCTCTCTAGAAAGATTTTCTTCAACCCGTTCCATGTAGTGACACTCCTGTGTGGCAAACAATACAACCAATCCTTAGCGCCGTCCACCATAGAAAATGGAAAACTTTCATCATTGCACCATCGACCGGTCTCCGCCGGAAGCATAGCCTTGACAATGGTATGGAACTCCATGAGATGCTTGTTTGGGTCCTCATTCGCCATACCATGAAACTTTGGCAACTCTCTAAGCAACCCCGGCTTGATCTCGAAAGTTGAGTTTGTTTGGATACACCATTGTTGTGCATCAAGCCTATGAGAAGCCAAATCCTTGAGTGTACGGTTTGCATTGTCACCCATTGCTTCTTCCTCTTCAATTAGTGGTTCTCCTACGAATAGAACCTCTTCTTCCTCTTCTCGATGAAGAGCTTCATGTTCTACTTCCAAGACTTGTTCTTCCGTTGTGTCTTGCCTTGGTTGGAGTATTGTGCCTCTTCGAGTAGCTATCCCGCACCTTGGATAATTCCAATCTTTAGAAGCCAGGGATTAGTACCTGAAAAACAATTCTCGCAAACAAGTGAGAAACAAGACAATAAACGAAAAGCAAGTATAAAAGCAAAAATTGTAAAAAGAAACTAAAAACTTAATAACAAGCCATATGCCTCCCCGGCAACGGCGCCAAAATTTGATCGGTTGTCACCCGGTCAAAAATAATTTCACTTTCTTGCTTTACTAAAATAAAGTAGTATGCAATAAGAAAGAGTTCGTATCCACAGAGAGGCCTTTGTTGTTATGCAAATTTTTAGTTTCCTAGTAACCAAGGGGGGATGTTTTGATAATTCAAAGTAAATAAACTAATTTGAAAGCAAAGTAATAATAAAGAAACTCAATAAGGAGAAAGTATTGGTCACGGGATAGTTTCATTCACAAATATGTATTCTCAACAATGACTAGAATTGATAAATTAATCTCTCATTTACTAAAAGTCCTAGGATACCTTGATCGCAAGAGTATCCCGCTAATTCCCTGATTTCATCACAACCACATTAAAAGATGCATATGTGAATTCTTCCTAGAAAGCAACCTAAAGTGTAAAAGCACAATTAGATTTAACTCCCTAAAAGCAATGAGTTCTATGGAATAAGACTAATCAAGGCAACCAAAATGTGTAAAAGCACTAATTCGATTTAACCCAAGTTATGATTCATATGTGACTAGTAGGATATATCACTACAAGCACTACCCACATTAATGCTACTCAAAATCGTGGATAGACAACGTTTCAGATTGAAAACCCTAATATAGCTCTAGATATGAAAGTAGATCAGATTGATTCCGGACTCAACCAAACAAACTATCAAATCATATATCAATATTAACAATGAATCATAAACAATAAACTTGAGACAAAACTAATTCATTGAATCAAAACTTATTTGTGAAATCCACTTATTATCCCATAACCAATAATAGGTATTTAGTTACTCATAGTATTTTGATTCAACATAATTATTATCAAAAATAAGATGAAGAACATGTAAAATAAAATGGAAGCAAACCCTAGTAGAATCGCTCTCCTCCAAAACTCCAGTAGAAAATACGTGATTTTTTTTTCAAAAAGAATAGAAACTCCTTCTTCTTATAGCTTTCACACTTTCCAAAATTAGGTCTTCAAAGTCCATCACCAAAAAGTCCACCAAGCCCATGAACCATGTGTGAGAAACCCATGTGAAAATATATCCCAAAAATATGCTCGCCGGAAAACTGGTGCACTGGCCGGAAATTGGCCGTAATCCGGCGCCGGAAAGTATCTCAGGTGACCGGCAAAGTCCGCCCGGTCACCGGTCAACTGAGTCAAATCGAGAAGTCCACTGAGTCAACTCGGTCAAGCTCAGCGAGTCAACTCGGAGTCAACTAAGTCAGTTGAAATGAGTTGATCAAAACTAAATGTTGCAGTTCACGGCCCAGATGGCCCTGCTCTACTTTGCAACAATTATGTACCATAGTTTTATTCTGGCCATCTTGGCTGTATTCTGCAACTCCATACCCAGCCATGAGGGTCATGATCAAGCCACTAGTTCGGTTGCAAACCATCAATAATTCCGATTCACTTGCCCGCAACAACACCAACTTCACTGCTCATCTTCCTTGTAATTCAATCCACATACAACACATTACCAACAACCTCCCTAGCTGCCTCCATGAACATCACAGACCATCACCTGCAATTGCAATATCACCAACATAACTTGAACCGCACAACTCAAGAAAGCTTCTTCACTTGCAACTCGATTCCATCCATCACTTCACCGCCACGGTTCCATGCCTTAACCGACAAAGATATACTCTCTTCAATTCATGAACCTCCTCCCTATAATGCCAACCCCAGCAAGCACACTACTTTAATGTAACTTCCACCAGTAGCATAGTCTAAACTCACCACCTCAAGTAAAGCTACAACTGTAGTTCATATTTGCCTGCCATTCCTAGCATCACTGCCTCCTTGCACATCAACTCCATTGCTTCCTCGCAACATAGTTGCATCGGTTTCACCACTAGTTCTCATAGCCATTTCCACTTGAAACCACCACTCAAAACCACTTCGCAACAACACCAACGAATCACCAACTCGCCTCGCATTCCAAGCTTGCACTGTTAACTCCTAGCATACACCTACAATTACTCCCTTCACTGTGATTACCATTTCAGTCCTTCAACACATAGCAATACCACCAGTTCATCCAGTTCAATCACCGAGACCATTAGCGGCTCGACCCATCATAATCACCACAGACCCATTAAACCTCCACAATGGCAAAGAACCATTGAATTCCGTGCTCACTCGCTTGCATATGCGGTACGCAATGAACTAGCATTAGTTGCACACTTCACAGCTTCACCGGTTCAACCGCAACCGGCCATCGCCACCAATTTACTCATGAAGCAAAGGGCAACTCATTCCGTGACATCAACTACAGCTTCTCTTGCGCTGGATCCTCTCAACATTCAGCTCACTGCATCATACTCTCCCAGTTCCTGTAATTTCTGAACCAACAGTACCCTGCAATGCTTGTATTATGACCATTTGAGCCTCCAACATACTTCACAATCCACCATAGTTAGCCACTGCATCTGTGATATTTCATTCTTCGCTTCATCTCGACCGCAACATTGTGTAGTTGCATCAACGAGCATCACAAAGACCAACCATTCCATGTATCGCACATGGCAAGCAACTCCAACTCATTCACCGACCTGCTACTTCCTCAAACCATCCTTAACACCTCAGTTCATGCATTTAGCAACCGCAAAACACACGAGAACCACAAGATCCAAACCGAGTTCGCCCGCTACATACTACCGCACAGCCCCCAACTTCATGTCACCAGCTCAAACTCCATTCTATAATCAAAAACAAGACCAACAACAGCCTTAATTCCATTTCGGGCCCTTAGCATGACCACCATCCTGCAGGCTTCTCGGCTCTTGCTTAGCCAACTGCAATACCATCACGGTTCAAGTCCTCAAACCAACTCCCATGTACAGCAGCACCACCAACATCTTCAGAGCAAACACCTCCCACAATTCCAGATTTGAACCAAACCCATCTCATAGACAAGACCAACATCCCTCACCCATTTACCAAACCCATTCTTCCAATGGCATCGAGATCTTCATCCTTTTTAGCTTTAACTCACGGACCCATCTCTCGCAAATCAATTGCAAACCCTAAATCGAGTTCATGATCAACACTAACCCTGTAATGGCTTCGTTTCCTTATTTCCTTCACGGCCTTTCATTAATTCAACAACAACATCTCTGATTCTTATCTGGCATTTATTCTCTTCAATCAAACCTCGAATTTCTCCATGGAACTCTTACAAAGACCCACACAAGTTCTTACTTTAGCTCTCGGTGGTTTGTGAAGACTACTCGGTTTAATACAAATGGCTTGTTCTTCCCCTTCTCAATTTCATCGCAAACATCGACATGTAAATCGTTTTCGGATCTCCTCTAACCTTCTTCTCTCGATTGTTTTTCTAGTCATGAATCATTGAACAACAAACAAATCATTCCTACACCTACACGGGTTTTCGAATTCGCTCGAATTTCCCTTTTGTCTCGAATACTTATTCGCTGCCATCGACAAGATGGTAAAGAAGAAGAATGATTTCTTCTCTCGAATTTTAGGTATAGGTAATGATGAAAATTGATATAAGCACCCCAATTGAGATAAAGTCCACCAGCAATTTATTTGGCTTGTCAGTTCCACGGAACCGACTTCCTATCTCTGTTTTCTTGCTCGGCTGCCAGTTACGTGGAACTAACAGATCATTCTTCACCTCCTTCTCGTGCACCTAGCCTGGTTCCAAGTATCACTCGCTAGTGAATTGACTTTTGTGCTCGTTTTACGCTCCAAATGAATCATTTCCGCTTCTTTCCTCCGTGCGACTCGGAGTACCTAACAAACTCAAATTCACACATAAGATACATAATTTACATGAAAACTCGCAAAGAAAGCATAAATACTAGATATAAAATTAGGTGTTTATCACACCTATCATCTCTCTGAGAATAAAAAGAATTTTGTGTCAACACACAGAATTTGTTAAATTTGTTCAATTTTGTGATAACTCACAAGATTCAAGTTTTCGGCCTAATTAATTTGTAAACATTAGGTATTTTGAGCCTTGTACAAATATCTTGAACCCTATTGGTCGAGGCCAAACCTAGGTAAACTAGGAAACTGATCCGCCACGGAGCAAGCAAGAGAAAATTCCTACCAGAAAACAAGAAACATAAGAGGAACTGTGGCAAATAAGAGCAATGACGAAAGAGGCGCGGCCATGCCACATAGCCGGCTAATTCGCTCCAATGGACGCCACATGTGGCCGTTGGCCATGCTCCATCTTCCTCTTGTCGCCCCCCTCTCCCATCAACCAATCAGATCGCTCAAAACCTACCATACACACATTTAATAAAGATTGGAAGTCGGTGGGTCGATGCGCATAATTCCATTAGGAATCTAATCTAGACAGCCCAAGCCTGTCTCCAAAAAACAATCACGGCCGCACGATTTGGCCACTTGATTCATTAAGTTTGTTCGCTCCCCAACGCGCTTAAATAGGCATCACCATGCCGCCACAAGCAGCGTGCCAACACCATTGTTGCATTCTGCGCCCAAGCGCCGGGATTGCCTACAAGCCATCCCAAACCGCGCCTGGTGATCATCAAAGGCGCCATGCCAATTGGCTAGCCATCCTGCCGAATCACGCCAGTATGCCAATTGGCAGGCCATGCCATTCTGCGACCGCAACATGCCAATGGCTTTGGTCAAACCAAAAGGAAACCCTATTTTTCTAAGTCATGGCCTAATTATGCCACTCTGGGCCAACAACATGCCACAAGCCATGTGGGGCCCAGGAGACCCTAAAAAATGGCGCCCGCGTCATGTTATAATTACCCATGATCGTCCATGGGCATGCCTTTGATCAACACGGCCAAGGCAGTATTTGTCAAGATGCCGCCATGCCGCGCAACCTAGCCGCGTGCGCCACTAAGGGTTTTGATATGCCAAACCCTAATTTGGCCAGGTCCATTACGCCGCCCCATGCCAAATAGCATCACCTAGGCATTAAGTTCGATGTGGCAATATCATTAAGCCATATTTGGATCCAACACCAATATGCCAAGATGTAGCAGGTGCCACCTTTCCATTACGCCATTGGCATGCGCCACCTCTCCACTTAGCCACTAATAAAGCGCCACTATGCCATTGCACCACTAACATGTGCCACATTGCCATTGCGCCACTAGCGGGCGCCATATTGCCACTTTTCCACTATGTGCGCCACTAAGCCATTATGCGGCCTAGCTTGCGTGCAATTGGTCGAATAACTAGGTCTTGCACATTAGACCCATTCAACAACTTGTTTCACATTTTTCACGAAACACTCGAAACATCAAACATGTCACAAACTGGGGGATACTCATCAGGGTATTGGTCTGGCGGTTTACATCGTGCGGCGTAGAACACGCCCATTACAAGAAAGTGTCAGGAAAAAGCGGACGGTTAAATAGCAGTAAGAGAATAGTGGGTGTAAGGCTGACCAGTTTCCCCTCATAATGGGAACATGATGGAAAATCGTTGCTACACAACCCCACTTCTCCACTACTTAACTATCTCCACTTCCTACGAGATCAAGGGGGCTCAATGACTTGTATAAATACGTTTTCAACCTATTTCGACTAACATGACAGTTTTGGTTAACAACAACACAAGTATCCAGAAAAACACCCAAAGAACTGATAGCTTACATTCCGCAAGCCAGTTCCAAATTCTGATACAAGTCATAAAACAACACACCCTGAAAATTCAATATTTTGATCTCAACACCTTCTTCACTTCCCTCCCTAAGATCAACCCTTATCCTTCACTTTGTGACCAAAGCAAGTCTGGAATGACCATTTCTTGGTTTAGGCCAGAATTATACAGATTGATCTCTCGAATCTAAAGTATTCCCGTACAGTGCATTTGTTTAGGGTTTAGATTCGTCTCGACGGCACACCCAAGTTTACCATTTCCAGCAGAATCAGTTTTTACCCCAAAAAAGTAGTTAATGGCTATGATGCTCCCGTTGTGGCAGTAGGGAATATGACCGTTCCTAAGGATATTGGTGCTTATGACGCTGCTGAGATACTTGCTGCAAAGCAAAACTCCGACGGTTTGAATGCCATCATACATGTCATTACCCCCAGATCTTCAGCACCATGTGACTACGTGCACTCGGTCTAAATATGCTTGGGATATCTTAGAAAGCGTATTCGAAGGGAATACCAATGAAAAGGAAGCTAGGCTTCAAAACCTAAATTCCAATTGGGAAAACCTTCATATGGCAGATGAAGATTCATTTGATGAGTTTAATCTCAAAGTGTCTGAAATTGTTAATGCATCTTTTGCATTGGCTATGACTGTTCCTGATCGTGTGTCAATCCGTCAAAAATAATTTCACTTTCTTACGCACTAAATTTAAATGAAGCACAAGGTAAGGAAGAGTTCGTATCCACAGAGAGGCGTTTGTTGTTATGTAAATTTCAGTTTCTAAAATAACCCAAGGTATGTTTGTTGTTTAAGAAATAAAAGTAGTTGAAAGCAAAGTAAATAGTTTGAGAAATCAATAAGGAGAAGATATTGGTCAAGGGATAGTATCATTCACAAACATGTATTTTCATCAATGATTAGAATTGGTATTTTAATCTCGTATTTATTAAAAGTCCTAGGATATCTTGATCGCAAGTATAACCCGTTAATTCCCTATTTTCATCACAACCACATTAAAAGATGCATATGTGAATTCTTCGTCGAAAGCAACCTAAAGTGTAAAAGCACAATTAAGTTTAACTCCCTAAGAGCATTAAGTTTTATGGAATAAGACTCATCAATGCAAACGAATGTGTAAAAGCACTAGACGTTTTAACAAAAGTTATGATTCACTTGTGACTAATAGGATGTATCACTACAAGCACTAACCACAATTATGCTACTTAGAATCAGGGATAAACAACTTTTTCGTATTGAAAACCCTAATATAGCTCTAGAGATGAACACAAATCGGATTGATTCCGGACTCAACCTAACAAGTTTTCAAATCTTATAACACTATTAATTGTGAATCACAAACAATAATTATTTGAGACAAAACTAATTCATTGAATCAAAAGCATGTTGAGAAATCAACTTTTATCCCATAACCAATAATAAGTTTAGCTACTCATAGCTATGGAGTTCATCATCATCAATATTCAATAATAAACAAGGAAGAAGAAGAACAAAACCAAACCCTAGAAGTGTAAACAAAAGTGGCTCTCCAAAAGAATTCCAAGAAAAAGATATATCATGTGTTGTAGAAAACCTCCCTTTTAAAGTCTTTTTCTCCTTCCAAAACTAGGTTTTGTCTTCAAAGTCCATTAGGTGAGAGTCCACCAAGCCCACAAGGATGAGAAACCCGTGTAGAAAATACGCCCCAAAATCGGTCGCCGGAAGTCTGGGATTGTGGCCGGAAAATCGGCCGAAAGTCTAGGAAATCGGCTCCGTGACGGCAAAGTCCGCCTGGCCACCGGTCAACTGAAGTCAAATCGATCGGCGGGTCGGGTCAACTCTCGAGTCGGATCGGTCAAACCGATTCGTAGCTGGGTCGAGTTGAGTCGAGTCGAGCCATGCCATTGCACTGGCCAAACTCTGTTGATGCACAATCCTGGTGCTTCAGCTGGGAATCCAGCCATGACGGCCCTGCAGACCTGCAATTTCAATACTGTCATCTCCCTGGCAACAGACCCATCCATTCTATGCGCCACTTAAACTCCTTGCGGCTCAGCTCCATCAATACCTCCTGCACTTCAGCTCTTCCTCAATGGCGGCACGGTTCAAAGGACCCACTCAAGCAACTTGTTGCTTACAAGCAACAAAAGATCAGCCTCAACTCATTCCCGAGCATTTCGGCTCCTTGCAATTTTAACCCACCACCGGTTCGAGGCCATCGGCTCTTCCCGCACTTTCCATGTCATAAACAGATCACCACCAACAGCTTGCCTGCAATGAGCTCAGTCCATGAAACCTCTTAATCACACAGCACCACCTACAGCTGCACTGCCACCACCAGTTTCAGTTCCCATTGCCCTGAGCCACCATACATCATAATTCCCAGGCCTGACTCAACCTGCCATAATGCCATAACACCAGCCCAGAACCCAGACTTTGAATCATCACAGCACTGTCTTATCCTGCAAGCCCTGCCATCACCTGGCCTTGGCTGCAACTCCAGCTGCACATGCTCTTTATCACTCCATTCACCTGGCCTGCAAATCTCAGGCCATTCCCTGGCCTGCAATTTCATACTCTCAATCCAATGGCTTCACAGACCACTCAATGGAGCAATCAACCCCGCACTTGAGCCACTGCAACCCTGTTGCACCAGAACCCATTTACAGACCCATTTCTCTATCAAACTCTACCATTCATGTCACCACTGCTGCTTCATCTCCACAGGCACCAGTTCATCTCATCTTAAACCTTTTTATAGTCCCAGCCAACAAACCCCTTAGCTCATTCTGCAATTAAACTCAGCTCCAGCTTCTTCCATTGTTTCTTCTCACTCACCTTCCCTTCATCTTAACCTCAGTTCCACCAAGTCATAGCTCAGGCCATCTGCATACTTGCTCAGCTGACACCACAGCAACATCATACTTCCCAGGCCATCTCTGCAATTCAGGCCATCCTAGCACCAGCTCCAATTCCCTCTCAGGCCTAGTGCCAGCTCAATCCAAACCTGCAACTCAAGCTACTTAAGCTCAATTCAGGCCACCACTGCTATGCCATTGCTTCACCTGAACTCATGCCTGAGCTTCACCAGCATAAGCCATGTCACAGCACCTAAATCAGCTCATTCAACCTCTCCCAGCCATGATGGCTATCACCCTGTAACTTCAATCCAGAGTCACCCAGCCAAAGAACATTTCATCAGCTAACTCAGTGCACTACTTCATCTATTACCTGCCACTCCCATTTCACTACAGCTCAAAACATCCATTCTGCACCAGCAACAGCCTTGAGTCATATTTCAGGTCAGCTCCATTCATTTGTCTGAGCAGCACCAGACTATTCCCTGATAGAACCACCACCAGCTACTCCACAGATCCCAGCTTCACCCCATTGCCAAATCTGGCCACAGCTCCAGTAGCAGCTTCTTGTTCTGCACAGCCTAGCCTCTGGCCTCAGCAATCATCAGCTCAAACAACCATTTCAATTCCCTGCATTCTCTGTAACTCAGCAATCCAACACTGACTTCATTGACTGCGGCTTCAATAGCAGACTCGAGGCCACACTTGAATCTGTCACTCCAGTCCTCCCGAATCGCTCTTGACTCGGCTGTGATGATTCTCAATTCAAATCAGTTATCTTATCTCCTCCTTGCTGTAAAACCCATTTTATAACACCATTGCATCTTGTATTTCACAATCCACCACCAGAACCCAAACCTGCAAACAATGAACCTCAACCCACTTTAATTCTATCCTCTTCTTCATCTCATCCACCAACAAACCCGAGCCTCGATTTCTCTGAGACAATTCCATCCCATGAATTTCAACATCTCAGATCTAACAGCAGCTTCAATCCCTCCTTCCAATCGATACCCATAATAACAGCACCTCCAATCTTTCACTGCTCAAATCTTCCAGCATCGCCATCTTCAACTTCGTTAACTCATCACCACTACCTCTGCTTCTCTTATTGATTTAAAATCAATCTCAGGCAAATCACCATGGCTGCAAACACTCTGAGTTTGTAATAAAAAGAAATGATTAAGAGAATTGATTTTCTCTCAATCCTAGGGTTTTGGTAATAGAAAGGGGAACTGATTGGGGGTACCCATGGAAGAAGATAAGGGGCAATGGAATAACTAATGGCACCCACTGTTAGATACGGGCCACCACTATTATTGGGCCTGTCAGTTCCAGGTAACCGACAGTCTAATTCTTCCCATCTCCTTGCGCACTCTCTGCCGGCTCCATGTCTCGCCTATGAATTGACCTCCTCGCTCCATTTAGCTCCAATTGAACGTTTTCTTCTTGTTTCACTCCGAATGACTCCAAAGTACCTATAAAACCCAAAAGCACGCGTAAAGTACATAATTCACAAGAAAAATAGCAAAGAAAGCATAAACTCTATATAGTAAATACGGTGTATTCTACACCTATCAGATTCCCCCACACTTAGACTTTGCTTGTCCTCGAGCAAATCAAACAAAACAATAAAATACAACAACTCCGTGACGTCGAGGCTACGGTTAATTTTAGCATAAATAACAAGCCTTTAAACCCCTAGGTGTCCCTAGTGGACGAGTTATAGTCTCGTGAAGGTTTACAAGAGGTCTACCTACAAAACCTATATTTCAAACTCCGTCTATTCGTGACAAATCAATGAATGAATCCAAATTGACTACAGGAGGAGGTACCTTGCAAATTCAATTCAATTATTAGTAAATAAACTCTAATTAGATAGTCGAACAAGCCACAATACTCGGAAACTAACAACCACAATCACAATGAAAAGATTAAGAAGATGGATAAAGATGTAGATGTTGGCGGATATTCACAAGTGTTCGATGTTTCCCATATCTGTCTGAAGGTCACTGCTAAGATGAACCTAATCCTATTGGATTGAGCTACTTAGTGCTGAATGCTACATCAAATCAATTGGCATATACAAGGGAACCAAAAGTGACTTTATTCAACACAATAAAAAAAAATTTATATAAGATTGGATCAAACTGGATCCAATTTTTTAGACGGCATGATTAGATCTTTTGGATCCAAGCGCATGCTTCTTGTCAGCACGTACATGATAGTTGCCTTGGATCCTGCATTCCACGCTTGTTTAGGCGACGGAGACAGGGACTACGTTTCACACATACTGCTATTCCCAAGTGTCTTTTTATTCCGTTTTGGTCTAATTGGTCGGTCCTTTTTTTTTTTTTTCTTTTCATATTTTTTTTTTCATTTTTTTTTTTTTTTTCTAATAACTCAATCACTCTATTTCATCCTAGCAGTAATAACACGTCGATGTTTAGTGACCCACCAAAGCACTTAGAGAACAATAGATAAATATGGAAAAATAAAAATAGAATGCGATATGGTGATATTCCGAGATATGGTAACAACTATCATGTTAATTTGTGATTTCGAGCTATATTCTTCCCTTTTAGTTAATTGGTTCCTCAACTCCTGCATTCAAAATGGTTCCATCCACTAATGGTGTCAAAAACAAACTATACAAACATATAATGCTCCCCACACTTAAACTTCACATTGTCCTCAATGTGTAAAACCGAAAGTTCTGAATTCTGACGTAACAGCAGATAAAACGCAAAAACTGTGCAAATTGGTAAGGAATTTGGAAAAACTCCATTTCACAAAAGTTGTTCAGCTACGTGTTTTCTACACAGTGTCAAAATTTCACAGTGTTTTGATAAACGGTCTGACAGTTATGGTCTCTGGACTGAACTACGCGCAGTCTGAAATTTTCTGACGAAAAAGGTATTCGTCATAATTCTCTTCTAAGATAGATTACGGACTCAATGAAATTAAACATAGGGATGCAAATATGATATGAAAACAGTAAAAAATAAATAAACGAAACAAAAATAAAATGCAAAAGGATAAGAGATACAAAACCGGTGGGTTGCCTCCCACTTAGCGCTTGTTTTATAGTCGACGACCCGACTTAGCTTCTTGTAAGATTCATTCCCCATACACCAATAATCTGAAAAGTTGGGGATCCGTCCATAGAACCTGTTTTGCAAACACTAGCTTCACACAAATATTAGTAACATAAAACAAAAGTGAAGCTATGAACCGATAAAAGCTTCCCCCACACTTATTCTTGTCCACACATGGAAGTGTAAAAAGAATATAGAAGTCGGGTACCTCCACGGTTTCTTGGTTCATAACCTGCATAGTATGAGAATCAAGTTTCTCTAATGGCGGAAAACGAGAAACAAAATCATTCAACAATGTTCTCGAAGCACATACATTCAAACCAATAAGAGGTAAAGGAGAAGAAATAATAGGCAAAGGGTTAGATAAACCTTGCACAATCTCTTGTATCACGGAATCCTCTTCATCCTTGAAAAACTCAAGTGAATTATTCACCTCTTTTATATCATGGTCCTCTATCAAACCTTGCAACCATTCTTCGTCCGTTTCTGCCTTAACCAAAGTATCGACATAAACATCATCATTACAATCATGCACAAGTTCAATTGGGTCTTCCACAATATTGGTCATAACGGTCTCATTCTCAACATATTCCTCCTTGTTGAAAGGCACATACTCTTTTGCGGATCCAAATTTTATTATAAGAAACTTTTTTAGAACACTCGAAAATGCATCATCCTCAAGCTCCGCCCTTTGAATAGGCTCTTGATCATTATTAAGATCAATGCTCGAGTAATCTACACAAGTGTCGACATATTCCTCTTCATCTTCATCTTGATCCCAAAAACACTCCTCGGAGATGTCACCATGAGTTGTTTCAAGCAATGTATCATAATCACCGTCACTATCATAGTCAACATAAGATTGTTCCTCGCTGAATTTAGTGTTGCTAATCTCGAACTCATCCTTTTGAATAGGTGAATGATCATTATTAAGATCAAGAGTTGAGTTAACTACACAATTATCAACAAAAGTCCCCAAAGATTCGCCTTTTTCAACATTAGCATCAATCAAATAGTCATCACAAACCATATGCAAATTAGAATTATCCATATCTTCCTTGTATTGATCAATGTCTCTTCGCAAGATAGTCATACCTTCACGAAGTTCTTGGAGTTGCTCGTTTGTAGTCTCTTTAGCTTTTCGAAATTCCTCTTGTAAAAGGTGGAAACTTTGTCTATAAAATTAGAGACTTTTTGTTCACAAGCATAAGAATCCTCCCATCCTTGTTGTTGTTCACACACATACTCGCCATAAGGTTGTTGAGGAAAACCACAAGGTTCCATGGAATATTGGTCATAACCAATGAATTGGTTTTGATTATACCCATGGAATTGGTAGTTGTCGTATTGTTGAGGTTGAAACCCGTATTGATTGCTCCAATATGCTCCTTCCATAGAAATAAGCACCTGAAATAATTCCCAAACCAAGGTTAAAACCCAGAAAATAAGAAAAAATAAAAATAAGAAACCAAAATACAAAAATAAAAATAAAACCTAAATACAAAAATAAGAAACCAAAACAATTAACAACCGCTGCCTCCCCGGCAACGGCGCCAAAATTTGATCGTGTGTCAATCCGTCAAAAATAATTTCACTTTCTTACGCACTAAATTTAAATGAAGCACAAGGTAAGGAAGAGTTCGTATCCACAGAGAGGCGTTTGTTGTTATGTAAATTTAGGTTTCTAAAATAACCCAAGGTATGTTTGTTGTTTAAGAAATAAAAGTAGTTGAAAGCAAAGTAAATAGTTTGAGAAATCAATAAGGAGAAGATATTGGTCAAGGGATAGTATCATTCACAAACATGTATTTTCATCAATGATTAGAATTGGTATTTTAATCTCGTATTTATTAAAAGTCCTAGGATATCTTGATCGCAAGTATAACCCGTTAATTCCTCGTTTTCATCACAACCACATTAAAAGATGCATATGTGAATTCTTCGTCGAAAGCAACCTAAAGTGTAAAAGCACAATTAAGTTTAACTCCCTAAGAGCATTAAGTTTTATGGAATAAGACTCATCAATGCAAACGAATGTGTAAAAGCACTAGACGTTTTAACAAAAGTTATGATTCACTTGTGACTAATAGGATGTATCACTACAAGCACTAAGCACAATTATGCTACTTAGAATCAGGGATAAACAACTTTTTCGTATTGAAAACCCTAATATAGCTCTAGAGATGAACACAAATCGGATTGATTCCGGACTCAACCTAACAAGTTTTCAAATCTTATAACACTATTAATTGTGAATCACAAACAATAATTACTGAGACAAAACTAATTCATTGAATCAAAAGCATGTTGAGAAATCAACTTTTATCTCATAACCAATAATAAGTTTAGCTACTCATAGCTATGGAGTTCATCATCATCAATATTCAATAATAAACAAGGAAGAAGAAGAACAAAACCAAACCCTAGAAGTGTAAACAAAAGTGGCTCTCCAAAAGAATTCCAAGAAAAAGATATTTCATGTGTTGTAGAAAACCTCCCTTTTATAGTCTTTTTCTCCTTCCAAAACTAGGTTTTGTCTTCAAAGTCCATTAGGTGAGAGTCCACCAAGCCCACAAGGATGAGAAACCCGTGTAGAAAATACGCCCCGAAAACGGTCGCCGGAAGTCTGGGATTGTGGCGGAAATCGGCGGAAAGTCGCTGAAATCGGCTCGGTGTGACTGACTGCAAAGTCCGCCCGGTCACCGGTCAACTGAGTCAAATCAGTCAGCGGGTCGGGTCAACTCTGAGTCGGATCGGTCAAACCGATTCAGAGCTGGGTCAGAGTTGGGTCAGAGTTGAGTCGAGTCAGGTCAGGCCATGCCATTGCACTGGCCAAACTCTGTTGATGCACAATCTGGTGCTTCACTGGGAATCCGACCATGACGCGGCCTGCAGACAGACGCAATTTCAACATCGTCATCTCCACGGCAATGCACTCCATCCATTCTATGCGCCACTTAAACTCCTTGCGGCTCAGCTCCATCAATACCTCCCGCACTTCAAACTCTTCCTCAATGGCGCACTGATTCAAAGACGAGACCCACTCAAGCAAAACCAAGCACAAGCAACAACAAGATCGGCCTCAACTCATTCCCGAGCATTTCAGCTCCTTGCAATTTTAACCCACCACCCGATTCGAAGCCATCTCGGCTCTTCCCGCACTTTCCATGTCATAAACAGATCACCACCAACAGCTTGCCTGCAATGAGCTCAGTCCATGAAACCTCTTAATCACACAGCACCACCTACAGCTGCACTGCCACCACCAGTTTCAGTTCCCATTGCCCTGAGCCACCATACATCATAATTCCCGTGCTCCGACTCAACTCCGCCATAATGCCATAACACCAGCCCAGAACCCAGACTTCGAATCATCACAGCACTGTCTTATCCTGCAAGCCCTGCCATCACCTGGCCTTGGTTGCAACTCCAGCTGCACATGCTCTTTATCACTCCATTCACCTGGCCTGCAGATCTCAGGCCATTCCCTGGCCTGCAATTTCATACTCTCAATCCAATGGCTTCACAGACCACTCAATGGAGCAATCAACCCCTGCACTTGAGCCACTGCAACCCTGTTGCACCAGAACCCATTTAGCACCCATTTCTCTATCAAACTCTACCATTCATGTCACCACCGCCGCTTCATCTCCACAGCTGATTCATCTCATCTTAAACCTTTTTTCTAGTCCCAGCCAACAAACCCCTTAGCTCATTCTGCAATTAAACTCAGCTCCAGCTTCTTCCATTGTTTCTTCTCACTCACCTTCCCTTCATCTTAACCTCAGTTCCACCAAGTCATAGCTCAGGCCATCTGCATACTTGCTCAGCTGACACCACAAAGAACATCATACTTCCAGGCCATCTCTCGCAATTCGAGGCCATCCTAGCACCAGCTCAATTCCCTCTCGGGCCTAGTGCCAGCTCAATCCAAACCCGCAACTCAAGCTACTTAAGCTCAATTCAGGCCACCTTTGCTATGCCATTGCTTCACCGAACTCATGCCTCGACCTTCACCAAAGATAAGCCATGTCACAAAGACCTAAATCACTCATTCAACCTCTCCCAGCCATGATGGCTATCACCCTGTAACTTCAATCCAGAGTCACCCAGCCAAAGAACATTTCATCAGCTAACTCAGTGCACTACTTCATCTATTACCTGCCACTCCCATTTCACTACAGCTCAAAACATCCATTCTGCACCAGCAACAGCCTTGAGTCATATCAGCTCCATTCATTTGTCTGAGCAGCACCAGACTATTCCCTGATAGAACCACCACCAGCTACTCCACAGATCCCAGCTTCACCCCATTGCCGTCGGGCCAGCTCCGAGAGCAGACTTCTTGTTCTGCACAGCCTAGCCTCTGGCCTCAGCAATCATCAGCTCAAACAACCATTTCAATTCCCTGCATTCTCTGTAACTCAGCAATCCAACACCAGCTTCATTGGACTGCAGCTTCAATAGCAGCTCAGGCCACACTTGAATCTGTCACTCCAGTCCTCCCGAATCGCTCTTGACTTTGTGATGATTCTCAATTCAAATCAGTTATCTTATCTCCTCCTTGCTGTAAAACCCATTTTATAACACCATTGCATCTTGTATTTCACAATCCACCACCAGAACCCAAACCTGCAAACAATGAACCTCAACCCACTTTAATTCTATCCTCTTCTTCATCTCATCCACCAACAGACCCGAGCATCGATTTCTCTGAGACAATTCCATCCCATGAATTTCAACATCTCAGATCTAATAGCAGCTTCAATCCCTCCTTCCAATCGATACCCATAATAACAGCACCTCCAATCTTTCACTGCTCAAATCTTCCAGCATCGCCATCTTCAACTTCGTTAACTCATCACCACTACCTCTGCTTCTCTTATTGATTTAAAATCAATCTCAGGCAAATCACCATGGCTGCAAACACTCTGAGTTTGTAATAAAAAGAAATGATTAAGAGAATTGATTTTCTCTCAATCCTAGGGTTTTGGTAATAGAAAGGGGAACTGATTGGGGGTACCCATGGAAGAAGATAAGGGGCAATGGAATAACTAATGGCACCCTTTGTTAGATACGGGCCACCACTATTATTGGGCCTGTCAGTTCCAGGTAACCGACAGTCTAATTCTTCCCATCTCCTTGCGCACTCTCAGCCGGCTCCATGTCTCGCCTATGAATTGACCTCCTCGCTCCATTTAGCTCCAATTGAACGTTTTCTTCTTGTTTCACTCCGAATGACTCCAAAGTACCTATAAAACCCAAAAGCACGCGTAAAGTACATAATTCACAAGAAAAATAGCAAAGAAAGCATAAACTCTATATAGTAAATACGGTGTATTCTACACCTATCAGTTCCTGAAAAGGACATTATGATGAAAAATCTCAGATTGCTGCCATCTGGATACGATTCTAAGAAGCATGCCATCGTTGAAGGAAATAACCTTGATACACTTTCCAGAAATCATCTTGTTGGAAATCTTAAGGTTTTCGATCTTGAAATCTGTCAAAGAGAAAAACGTCACTTGTTTAGCAACCATGTTGCTACATATGATAGAAGGTCTCGACGCCCTAAATTGATTGATACAAGGGATGATAATTGCTTTATTTCAACTCTGTCACTGTTTATACAACAACTTAAGAAAACTCTTAGACAGAATAAAAGAAAGTCTCAAAATAAATCCCAGTCAGTCAGAAAAAGGGATAGAAAAGTTCAGAAAAACTATGATCATGAAACTTGTTCTAAGTGCTATAGAAGTATTCATGATACTTTCAAAAATTCTGATGAGAATTTTAAGTGAGTTAACTAAAGCATGGATGGATACTCGACTACATTCGAGGATGATATCTCGTGGAAAGTTCTCTTAACCTATTTGTTGATAATCACTCTTGTCCTCCTAACAATCCTGATCATTCCATGATGCACAATCTTACTTCTCCAGAAGAGTTTCAACTGGAAAAGAAAATCTTGATTAAAAAGATTGAAGATCTGGAATGTCAACTGTTGAATTTAAGACATGAAGTGGTTATCACTCATAATTGTGATACTAATAAGAAGCATCGAACTTCTTCGATTAATTCTGTTAAGCATTATCAACAAATTACTCCTGATTCCATGTCATTCTCAAATCACTCTGAAAAGTATGATGAGAAGAACTACAAGGACGAACCAAATAGTTTAGTCTCCTTGTGTGAAAATCATGGTCATCTAGAAATTGTATGCACTAAGAATCAAGAATATTTCTCCTCTGTTAAACCTTGTTTTCAGAAAATGAAAAGGAAATGGCTCATGAAGTCTTCATTTCTTTCAAAAGGATTTCCAAAGTTGTGCATAGTTTGCGAAATCAACAAACAAGGTATTTAAAACTATGCTAAAAAGGGAAAAGAATGATGTGAGTAACTCTTCTTTCCTGAAGGCAAAACAGATACAAGGAAAAACAAATTTGTCGCCCCATCGTAAGAAGTCACCCAGTCCTTCTTGGGATTGGAAGGATTACAATCTGTAATTTTGCTTTAAGATCATTCTTGTCTTTCTCTCTTAGACAAGAATCATAAACTTCAAGAGGGCTGTGATATTTCTGTTAAATCCCTTGTCTGTCTCAGTTTCTGTTTGTTGCTCTTCACTTTTTAATCAAGACCTGTTTGTGTACGTGAACGGTTTTTCCCTGTAAAGACCTTTTCTTAGAGATAACCAAATCCTGTTAAGGTTTTGTTCACAGGTCTTTTTGGGAATTTTATCCCCTATCTTCACACCTTCTTAAGAAGAAGTTTTTTTCTTGATGTGAGCATTTTTTTTTTCTTGAACCATGTCCTCATCAAGTCTTTCAAGCAAGGAAGTGATGCTTGGACTGTTTTCTTTCCTTCTAAGAAGGTTCGTTTTGATTCCTTTGATAATGAGATGTGCTCCAACAAGCATGATTCCTCTTCTGATGGGAATCCCTCTGTCTCTCATTTTGATAAGCTCTCTTTAACCATGAATCTCGTCTTGGAACAAGTACGTTCTCAAGATTGAACTTGAATCCTCTTCCAAAAGACTTAAAGAAAAGATGGATAATCTTGAATCCAGGATTGATCTGATCGAAAACGAGCTTGGTGAATATATGGAATATGAGAAGAGTATTCAAAGTATGTGAAATGTTTCATAGGGTTGTATTTTGTCTAGTAAATCTTCTTATATATGAAAATTTATTTCTTGTGTTTTTAGAAGAATAACTAAGGTTTGGAATAGCCATTATTGTGAGTATACATACCTATGTCCAACGTTTTTATCTTCATGTTTTTAGATTTATTTATTTAAATTCTAAGTTTTTTGGAAGATGATTTTTGCAAATTTAATCTTTATGATTTTATATATTCCAAATTTCTATGGGATATGTTGTTTACATCCGTGAACCTGTGACTTTCCCATACTTGTTCAAAAGTTATCTCTATTATGTTGGTATGAAAGTATTGATAAAAGATAGAATGAACTTTTGACTTACAAAAGTTAAAGCCTTTTATGTCATTATTTGATTGAAGAAAGGATAAAACTTTTGTTTACATGGATTATGTCTATTGTATGTCATTGTGCAAATAGTGATGGAAAATAGAATGAATCCTTGTGTATTCATGTATTGGTCGATCTCCGATCCACAATTTTTTTGTGCATATCTTTGTGTTGCTCTGTAAGTTCTCTTATGTCGAGCATGGCCAATTGAATTGATCATTTTTCGTGGTCAACTTGGTTGTGTATTCCAATTGAACTAACCATGGGTTCTCTTGTGGTTATTTCAATTAATTTTTTTGGATACAAATTCATATTTTTCATGTGATTTGGTTATATCCAAAGAAATCCTTCTTTTCTTGTAAAAGCAAGGTCGCCTTTGTTGTTCCTTTAGGAATGACATATTATGGGGGAGAGTTCTTTTTGAACTTGTGCTTAATTGCCAAATCTTTGTGGGGAGTGCGGCTGTGGAATTTTATAGGGGTTATCTTGTATCTTTATAAACTCCTTGATGAATGCATTTAGATTCGGTTTTATGATGGCATCTAAATAATTTGGTATGGTATTCTCTTTGGTCATGAAGTATCTCTATGAAAATTTCATGAGGATCCCACTAATTTTCGTACATTTGCCAATTTATATTGACAAAAAGGGGGAGAATTAATGTGTAGTTTCATACTACAAATACATATGGTTTACGAATCATTATGTAAGGGGGAGTGGTTTTCATGTTGAGATGAAGTATTGACTAAGGGGGAGTGATACATATCACCATAGTTTTGTTGTCAAAGTTGTGATGCAATTGGACTTCGATGTTGTGTAATAATACTATGACATTGTATAACAATGATTGAGAGCATTTGTTTTCTCATTGTTATCTCTACGGATCATCAAAAACTATGATGCTGAGTTGAACACGTTTAGAATCATGGAGTACTTGGAAGTAACGAAGTTTTCGAGTCATGTTGAAGATGCCAAGGAGATCAAGCATTTGGATGAGAAGCTATAATTTTTAATTATTTTGTAATCCATATGTATTGATATTTTTGTCACTGAAATTGACAAAGGGGGAGATTGTTAGAGCACCGCTCGATCAAACTCGCATGCGTTGCTATCTCAATCATGTTTGTCAATATTAGTGATCAAAACTATTATAAGTCTTGATTTCTAACCTATTTATAGATGTCTCGGACTAGGACATAGATTGTGTAGTTGAGCTTAGTTTTCACGGTGTTCATTATTTGAAGACGAAGAACTACTAAGGGGAGCTTGTGGAACTTCATCGACAAAAGGTATGTGGAGACTTAAACTCATCTATCACTTGGAAAGTCTATTTCTACTCTATCTCCTATATGGAGACATAAGTCGTATTACGATATAGTTTTCTATATACACATTTGAGATTTCGAGCTGAGTTTATCTCGCTTATAAATTTCTCGAAATATGTGTTGGCAAGCTTTTGCTTCGACCAAGTTCATCTTATATCATGTGAAAATTTCCGAGTAACATCTTACATGGTTTGTTTGATACAATCATTTGGTGTAAGCTTGGAATGTTTCGATAATGATTATTTCAATATCTTCAAAATTGCTTTGATGCTAATAGTGAGTGAAAACGTCTATTGTCATCCTCTAAGAATGTTTCAATGATTGAAATAAAGATCTTAGTATCATGTAACCATCTTTGGATATAAGCATATAGTGTGTTCGTACATTTGTGTATAAGTCCAAAACCGGGAACCAAATTTATACATACTTGTGTGTGTACTAAATGGTTGATGGAGACTGGCTAAGTATGCGTACATGTGCGCATACTAGCGGAAGTTCACGTTCGTGAATTTCTGCTGAGTTTGGAAATCAAAACCAACTCAATCAGTAACCAAAGTATGCGTACTTGTACGCATACTGTCAGAAAGTTTACGTCCGTGAATTTCTGCTGAGTTTGAAAATCAAAACAAACTCAAAATCTGGTTACTTAAGTACGCATACCCGTACGCATAATTAAGTGGTTACTTTCTAAAACCGGTCATATACATGAACCTAAAACATTTATAAAATAAGGAATGCAATCTTTGCAAACCGTGGCTATAATGTTCATGTATTGATTCGAGTGAATCAAACCGATTTTGATTCAATTGTGTTCTTGTATACTTCTATGAGAATATAACAATTGAGCATCTCTTTAACTAGTTTCATTTGAGTCATTTGAACTAGTTATGGTTAAGATGAATAAGGTTGATATGAGAGAAATCATATGGATAACCTCGGTTAACTATTTTTGAACCAACATGGTGTACACGTTTGGGTACAGTTACATAAACCCAAATGATGGTACATTTCATTTGTGTGTAACAAGCTAAGTTCGATCTAATGGTTGAAAGATATTAGCTTGGTTGAATCAGGTTTTTCATCTAACGGTGAATATTGAATGCATTGTTACCAAGGTAACTTGGATTGCAAACCATGATTTGAAAACTATATGAAGGAGAAATCTAGCAACTGGGAAACCTAATCCCCACACATCATGTGTGTTACTAGTTGCATAACTAGAGTCTATTATCCTTTAACCTTAGGTTTTTATCGAGTCCCTGTAAGTTAACGACTTCAAAGACTTCATTGGGATTGTGAAGCCAGACCCAACTATTCTCTTTTAGTTGTGTGTTCTGAGCTTGCCCGGTTCTATCGTATTGAGTACAATTGAAATAATTCACTCGATATTAATTTATCCGATAGGCAAGATAAAAGTAATCACAAACATCTTCATCTCATCGTTTGTGATTCCACAATATCTTGTTTCGCTAGTCGATTAAGAATATTGTGAGGTGATTGATAATACTAGGCTTTTCTTCGGAAATATAAGTCTGGTTTATCAATTGGTTCATTTTCACCTTGATTTATCAAAAGACGGAACAAAAACTCTTGGGTATTTCTATAGGAGACAGATTTATTCAATCCAATAGACTTTTCTATTTGAGACAGACTTTTTTATCAAATCTTCGACTTTGGGTCGTAGCAACTCTTGGTTGTGGGTGAGATCAACTAAGGGAATCTAATGCGCAGTATCCTGCTGGGATCAGAGACGTAAGGAACACAACTGTACCTTGAATCAGTGTGAGATTCATTAGGGTTCAACTACAGTCCAGTCCGAAGTTAATTGGTAGTAGGTTAGAGTCTGTAGCGGCTTAATATAGTGTGGTGTTCAATCAAGACTAGGTTCCGGGGTTTTTCTGCATTTGCGGTTTCCTCGTTAACAAAATTTTGGTGTCTATGTTATTTATTTTCCGCATTATATTTTGTTATATAATTGAAATATCACAGGTTGTGCGTTAAGATCAATCAATTAGAATATCCAACCTTTGGTTGTTGATTTACATTGATTGACACTTGAACATTGGTCTTTGGTATCATTCAATTTGTTTCACATAATAATCAGGCTCGCGGATTTCTATCTGTTTGATTTGTTGATTATATTGTGAAACAGAGATATTAAACTCTTTGACATACTTTACGTACTCTAGATTGAGTCTGACTGTCTAATTGATTCTCTAGAAAGTGTATCAGAGTAAGTCCTCTCAGACGAATTGTTGGGTTTCGTTGTTAGACCCCCGCATTTTCAGTCTCGACTCAGTCTATAGATAATCACTTTCGGAGAAAGGACTTATAGGTGGAAAAGTTTTAGATTGAGGTATATTTGGGTACCCTCGTCTTTTCAATTGGTATCATAGAAGGCAAACACGAAAAGATCTAACAATATGTGTTTGGTGCGATCCAACCTATAAGAAATTGAATCTAATGGTTGATTCAGTTAACGTAATGGAAGGATTTGACTAATTCAAAAAATCGTGGTGGAAGACACGAATGAAGTATGTAATACTCTTATTCCTAAATGTTTTTGGAATTGGAATTATGTCTATGTATGTCTTGAGGGACTTACATAATCAGTGGGATACCATAGGATTGTATATCATTGCCCCGGATACTAACATGTTTAGTAACAATGATACAATGCTCTATGAGACAGATTGCATCTCAAAAATGCATAAGATTCCTATCAGAATTTTTTACTATATGAACCATGGCTATTGTGTTCTTTAAAAATCTGGAATCTTAAATATATTTTGGATATCCTATCAAAGTATATATATGTACATTTTCAGATCTAAGACTGTCAATGTATCGCTACCTAGGATGCGAATTTGGAAACCTTGTAACCTTACAAGGAATGATTTTTCAGTTAATAATTCTATTAACAATGGATTGCTTCATACACCTCACAATTTTTTTACTGAAGCAAGTGATCTTTTGAAATATTACAGGTTTTATGATTCTAATGGTATTTTTAACAAATATCATATTTTGTTCAAATTTATCTCTGCATACTCTAGTGGAAAATTCTTGAGTGAATTTCAAATGATGTTATCAAATTATGGTAATAAAAGAGTAAATAGATTTTTGGACAAAAACATGGAATCAATCCGAGATAAAGATCCAGACCATGAAAAACCGATTTTCCAAAACAAAGACCTAGATATAAAATCGGAATTGTCTCCCCATAAGCTTCGGTTTCCGATTTTGGCAGAATTTCCAAAAGCTAGTTTTTTCCGGTTTTTTATATTTATTCTTCCTATAAAATATAACCTCTTGCTATGTTCACAAACATATTAGGGAATATTAATCGAAACCGTAACTAGGGTTTTTCATATTTTTGCAAGTATGAGAAAGAGGAAATCAAGAGACACATCATCTGATGACCGAGTCAGATACGATGATATTGATAGGATCGATTTCTGACGTATTGATGACAAGCATGAATTTACTTGGTTTTGTTGACAACTGATGCTTTAGGAAATACGAAACCCTCAAGAGGATGGAATTCACTACTGAAAAGAAATTCGATCCAGATGTCCAAGATAAGGATTATGTGAAGTTTGTTCAAGATCGGAACTAGGGAAAGCTTTTTGATTTTCAAAAATATTCACCTGATATGGTAAGAGTTTTTTATGCGAATATATATTCATAATATTGATCATAAAAATATTACCTTTGTTACTCTTGTTGGTTAAGGACTCTACTATGTTGATCGTAAGACAATTTCTAATGCTATTGAGTATAATGTGAAATGTAATCACTTGATTACTGGAGTTGAAATTGAGCACGATACCATTTCAACACATCTCATTGGAAGATCGACAGAGTAAGAAAATGGCAAATTACCAACAAAAGATATACCCTTCCACCTAAGGGTATTCGGTAAACTTGCTTTAGCTACCTTATTTGCAAGCACTAGAGATAAGTCTGCTTGGGACAAAGATTTTGCATAATTTATTTATTTTCTGTTAAAAGAAGATTATAAATTGATATTTGTGGAACCATTGTCAGTCAAATGATCAAAATCTCATATTCTATTGCTTCCTCGGGGAATAAAGAGGCATCTCGGTTTTCCATGTATAATTACGAGAGATTTGTGAATTCATCGCGGAGATGATTTTGATGACATGAGAAGCATTTACGGCTGTCTCTAAAAAGACTATATGTCAAATGATTGGAGGTCAATCCAAAGAATAAAACGGTTGAAAAGATTTCACCGAATTCCAACAACAAGTATCTTCTAGCTCATCTTGAAACTCTTGGTAAATAACTTGACTGTTTTCAGAAACAGCTGGGCTTTGCTGCTCGAAAAGATCCAGAAACTCTTAAAGGAATTCTAAAGATTGAATCAGAGTTTTGGAACCAAGAATCAGAAATAGAAGAAGAGCATCGAAGAGTAATTGATCACAAGGAATGTTCCTCCCAAAAATTGATTCAAGAAAATAGACATCAATTTTTTTGATTTCTTTCAATAATTGTACAAGGTCTATTTTGAATAAAACTATCTATTATTTAAGAATAAAATAATTATTTTATAATTTTCTCGTGATAGTTTTCGATTACATAGCATATGCTTGAATGCTTTTGTTAGAGCACTGCTAGGTCGAACTCGCATGCGTTGCTATCTCAAGCATGTTTGTCAATGTTAGTGATCAAAACTATAAGTCTTGATTTCTAGCCTATTCATAGATGTCTCGGACTAGGACGTAGATTGTGTAGTTGAGCTTAGTTTTCACGGAGTTCGTCATTTGAAGACGAAGAACTACTAAGGGGAGCTTATGGAACTTCTTAGACAAAAGGTATGTGGAGACTTGAACTCATCTATCACTTGGAAAGTCTATTTCTACTATCTCCTATATTGAGACATAAGTCCTGCTACGATATAGTTTTCTCTATACACATTTGAGAGTTCGAGCTGAGTATATCTCGCTTACATATTTCTCGAAATATGTGTTGGTAAGCTTTTGCTTCGACCAAGTTCATCTTATATCATGTGAAAATTGCCGAGTAACATCTTACATGATTTGTGTGATACAATCATTTGATGTAGGATTGGAATGTTTCGATAATGATTATTTCAGTATCTTGAAAAGTGCTTTGATGCTAATAGTGTGTGAAAAACGACTATTATCATTATAGAACAATGTTTCAATGATTGAAATAAAGAGTTAGAATCTTGTAACCATCTTTGGATATAAGCACAAAGTGTGTTCGCACATTAGTGTATAAGTCCAAAACGGGAACCTAAAGTATGCATACTTGTGTGTATATAAAAAGTTTGTAGGACATACCCAGTATGCATATCGGGCGAAAGTTCACATCCGTGAATTTCCGCTGAGTTTGAAAACCGAAACCAAACTCATCCAGGTTACCTAAAGTGCTTGTACCCATACGCGCATCGGCGGAAAGTTCACGTCCGTGAATTTCGCTAAGTTTGAAAACTAAAACAAACTCAAATCAGGTTACTTAAGTACGCATACCGTACGCATACTTAAGTGTGTTACTTTTCTAAAATCGGTTATCGTGAACCTAAACCGACACGTATTGATCTCTATACCTTGGTAGCTATTTCTTTTTCGCATTATATTTTGTTATATAATTAAAATATCACAGGTTGTGCGTTAAGATCAATCAATTAGAATATCCAACCTTTGGTTGTTGATTTACATTGATTGACACTTGAGCATTGGTCTTTGGTACCGTTCAAGTTACTCCTCCTATATTCAATCAGGCACAGATTTTTATTTGCTAATTGCAGATTTAATTAAGAGTTAGAGATATTAAACTCTTTGTTACACTTTATTCTAGATTAAGTCCGATGATCTAGTTGATTCTCTAGAAAGTGTATTGGAGTAAGTCCTCTCTCATTACCAAACGAATTGTTGGGTGTGGTTGTTAGACCCACGCATTTTCAATTGGAGACTCCAAGCATCATGTGTTCGATGGAAAATATGTTAATATGATTGTTAAGCTATCAATCATAAAGGAAAATAAAAATCTCTCGTTGCCTCTAACTTTGAAAAGAAAAAGAAGGAATGTGAGGAAGCCAAGAGCTGTTCCTTCAAATTATCAGAAGTTTTCTGATGTTCTTGAAGAGTTGAAGAAACAAGGAAGGAGATTCAGCTAATAAAGGATTATGTTATGAGAACTCTCGAGATTCAGAAGGCCCTGGTTTGACATCATCTGACCTAGAAGGTTTGTTGGAATTGACTCCTTTCTTCACGAACCTTATGTTCACATGGTCATTGAAGACAAGGAGTTCGGGGACGATAAAGAATTATTCGAGAGGTCTCAATGTCTAGTAAATCTTCTTTTAGAGAATTTATTTTTTGTTTTTAGAAGAATAACTAGGGTTTGGAATAGTCATTATTGTGAGTACACATAGCTATGTCCAACGATTTTCATCTTAAATGTTTTTAGATTTATTTATTTAAATTCTAAGTTCTTGGAAGATAATTTTTGCAATTTTAATCTTTATGATTTTATATATTACAAATTATTAAGGGACTAGATCTTAACCCGTGCCGTAACGGCACGGGATGTTTTGTCTCTAATACGATATTGTTCACATTCCTCTTGCTTCATTTTATTCGTGAATAATTATTTTGATATTCAAATAGGTTTTGGGAAACAAAATGGGTTACCCGATCTTTTTATTTTTACTTAAGCATGTTATTCCAATTTATTATATGGACGGAGTAATAATGTTGTGCCAACATGAAAATAAAATAAAACATACAGTAAATAAAAAATTTCCCCATTTATTGTTCCATCATACATAATTTCAAACTTCAAAAAGAATATTTCATCTAACAGTACATATACCTAAACTTCCAATCCAACTCCATGATGTTTATGAATACATTTGTTCCGAAATTATTGATAACTAAGGCTCTAAGGAGTGAAGCAAAAACCCATAATATTTTCCCTACTATAGATAAACATAATTTATTTATTTTTGCAAATGTGAGAGTTATAAAAATGAAGAACCCTTGGCTATTGGAAGGCTGAGATATACACATGTGAGTTGAAAAATAAACTTATAATAGTAAATCAAAACATGTGTAAGATTCTTTCTCAATCATATTGATAACATAAAATTGAAGAAATTTGTGGATAAAAAGATTTCACACCAACTATGCTAAGTAGTGCATGAATGACGTTCTCACATCTAGTGTTACTCAAGTAATTTGGAGTTTTAAAGAGCATAGTCATATTGATATTTGTATCTACATAAATTCAACTAACCTTAGGAGAAAAATTATTAGTTTCAAGGTAGAGCCGACACAAACTTCTGTCCCCTTCAATGTATACAACACACATTGGGTTTAATCGGCCTTGAGATTAAACAAATACCCCAACATTAGTCAAATGATGTTATCAAATTATGGTAATAAAAGAGTAAATAGATTTTTGGACAAAAACATGGAATCAATCCGAGATAAAGATCCAGACCATGAAAAACCGATTTTCCAAAACAAAGACCTAGATATAAAATCGGAATTGTCTCCCCATAAGCTTCGGTTTCCGATTTTGGCAGAATTTCCAAAAGCTAGTTTTTTCCGGTTTTTTATATTTATTCTTCCTATAAAATATAACCTCTTGCTATGTTCACAAACATATTAGGGAAGATTAATCGAAACCGTAACTAGGGTTTTTCATATTTTTGCAAGTATGAGAAAGAGGAAATCAAGAGACACATCATCGATGACCAAGTGGGATACGATGATATTGATAGGATCAGATTTCTGGCGTATTGATGACAAGCATGAATTTACTTGGTTTTGTTGACAAGGCGATGCTTTAGGAAATACGAAACCCTCAAGAGGATGGAATTCACTCTTTAAAAGAAATTCGATCCAGATGTCCAAGATAAGGATTATGTGAAGTTTGTTCAAGATCGGAACTAGGGAAAGCTTTTGATTTTCAAAAATATTCACACGATATGGTAAGAGTTTTTATGCGAATATATATTCATAATATTGATCATAAAAATATTACCTTTGTTAATCTTGTTGGTTAAGGACTCTACTATGTTGATCGTAAGACAATTTCTAATGCTATTGAGTATAATGTGAAATGTAATCACTTGATTACTGGAGTTGAAATTGAGCACGATACCATTTCAACACATCTCATTGGAAGATCGACAGAGTAAGAAAATGGCAAATTACCAACAAAAGATATACCCTTCCACCTAAGGGTATTCGGTAAACTTGCTTTAGCTACCTTATTTGCAAGCACTAGAGATAAGTCTGCTTGGGACAAAGATTTTGCATAATTTATTTATTTTTTCGTTAAAAGAAGATTATAAATTGATATTTGTGGAACCATTGTCAGTCAAATGATCAAAATCTCATATTCTATTGCTTCCTCAGGAATAAAGAGGCATCTCGGTTTTCCATGTATAATTACAGAGATTTGTGAATTCATCGCGGGAGATGATTTTGATGACATGAGAAGCATTTACGGCTGTCTCTAAAAAGACTATATGTCAAATGATTGGAGGTCAATCCAGTAATAAAACGGTTGAAAAGATTTCACCGAATTCCAACAACAAGTATCTTCTAGCTCATCTTGAAACTCTTGGTAAATAACTTGACTGTTTTCAGAAACAGCTGGGCTTTGCTGCTCGAAAAGATCCAGAAACTCTTAAAGGAATTCTAAAGATTGAATCAGAGTTTTGGAACCAAGAATCAGAAATAGAAGAAGAGCATCGAAGAGTAATTGATCACAAGGAATGTTCCTCCCAAAAATTGATTCAAGAAAATAGACATCAATTTTTTGATTTCTTTCAATAATTGTACAAGGTCTATTTTGAATAAAACTATCTATTATTTAAGAATAAAATAATTATTTTATAATTTTCTCGTGATAGTTTTCGATTACATAGCATATGCTTGAATGCTTTTGTTAGAGCACTGCTAGGTCGAACTCGCATGCGTTGCTATCTCAAGCATGTTTGTCAATGTTAGTGATCAAAACTATAAGTCTTGATTTCTAGCCTATTCATAGATGTCTCGGACTAGGACGTAGATTGTGTAGTTGAGCTTAGTTTTCACGGAGTTCGTCATTTGAAGACGAAGAACTACTAAGGGGAGCTTATGGAACTTCTTAGACAAAAGGTATGTGGAGACTTGAACTCATCTATCACTTGGAAAGTCTATTTCTACTATCTCCTATATTGAGACATAAGTCCACGCTACGATATAGTTTTCTCTATACACATTTGAGAGTTCGAGTGAGTATATCTCGCTTACATATTTCTCGAAATATGTGTTGGTAAGCTTTTGCTTCGACCAAGTTCATCTTATATCATGTGAAAATTGCCGAGTAACATCTTACATGATTTGTGTGATACAATCATTTGATGTAGGATTGGAATGTTTCGATAATGATTATTTCAGTATCTTGAAAAGTGCTTTGATGCTAATAGTGTGTGAAAAACGACTATTATCATTATAGAACAATGTTTCAATGATTGAAATAAAGAGTTAGAATCTTGTAACCATCTTTGGATATAAGCACAGTGTGTTCGCACATTAGTGTATAAGTCCAAAACTGGGAACCTAAAGTATGCATACTTGTGTGTATATAAAAAGTTTGTAGGACATACCCGTATGCATACTGGCGGAAGTTCACATCCGTGAATTTCTGCTGAGTTTGAAAACCGAAACCAAACTCATCCGGTTACCTAAAGTGCTTGTACCCATACGCGTACTGGCGGAAAGTTCACGTCCGTGAATTTCTGCTAAGTTTGAAAACTAAAACAAACTCAAATCAGGTTACTTAAGTACGCATACCTGTACGCATACTTAAGTGTGTTACTTTTCTAAAATCGGTTATACGTGAACCTAAACTGATACGTATTGATCTCTATACCTTGGTAGCTATTTCTTTTTCGCATTATATTTTGTTATATAATTAAAATATCACAGGTTGTGCGTTAAGATCAATCAATTAGAATATCCAACCTTTGGTTGTTGATTTACATTGATTGACACTTGAGCATTGGTCTTTGGTACCGTTCAAGTTACTCCTCCTATATTCAATCAGGCTCGCAGATTTTTATTTGCTAATTGCAGATTTAATTAAGAGTTAGAGATATTAAACTCTTTGTTACACTTTATTCTAGATTAAGTCTGACAGTCTAGTTGATTCTCTAGAAAGTGTATTGGAGTAAGTCCTCTCAGATTACCAAACGAATTGTTGGGTGTGGTTGTTAGACCCACGCATTTTCAATTGGAGACTCCAAGCATCATGTGTTCTGATGGAAAATATGTTAATATGATTGTTAAGCTATCAATCATAAAGGAAAAATAAAAATCTCTGTTGCCTCTAACTTTGAAAAGAAAAAGAAGGAATGTGAGGAAGCTAAGAGTTTGTTCCTTCAAATTATCAGAAGTTTTCTGATGTTCTTGAAGAGTTGAAGAAACAAGGAAGGAGATTCAGCTAATAAAGGATTATGTTATGAGAACTCTCGAGATTCAGAAGGCCCTGGTTTGACATCATCAGCCTAGAAGGTTTGTTGGAATTGACTCCTTTCTTCACGAACCTTATGTTCACATGGTCATTTGAAGACAAGGAGTTCGGGGACGATAAAGAATTATTCAGAGGTCTCAATGTCTAGTAAATCTTCTTTTAGAGAATTTATTTTTTGTTTTTAGAAGAATAACTAGGGTTTGGAATAGTCATTATTGTGAGTACACATAGCTATGTCCAACGATTTTCATCTTAAATGTTTTTAGATTTATTTATTTAAATTCTAAGTTCTTGGAAGATAATTTTTGCAATTTTAATCTTTATGATTTTATATATTACAAATTATTAAGGGACTAGATCTTAACCGTCTTGTGCCGTAACTTGACACGCAGGATGTTTTGTCTCTAATACGATATTGTTCACATTCCTCTTGCTTCATTTTATTCGTGAATAATTATTTTGATATTCAAATAGGTTTTGGGAAACAAAATGGGTTACCTGATCTTTTTATTTTTTACTTAAGCATGTTATTCCAATTTATTATATGGACGGAGTAATAATGTTGTGCCAACATGAAAATAAAATAAAACATACAGTAAATAAAAAATTTCCCCATTTATTGTTCCATCATACATAATTTCAAACTTCATAAAGAATATTTCATCTAACAGTACATATACCTAAACTTCCAATCCAACTCCATGATGTTTATGAATACATTTGTTCCGAAATTATTGATAACTAAGGCTCTAAGGAGTGAAGCAAAAACCCATAATATTTTCCCTACTATAGATAAACATAATTTATTTATTTTTGCAAATGTGAGAGTTATAAAAATGAAGAACCCTTGGCTATTGGAAGGCTGAGATATACACATGTGAGTTGAAAAATAAACTTATAATAGTAAATCAAAACATGTGTAAGATTCTTTCTCAATCATATTGATAACATAAAATTGAAGAAATTTGTGGATAAAAAGATTTCACACCAACTATGCTAAGTAGTGCATGAATGACGTTCTCACATCTAGTGTTACTCAAGTAATTTGGAGTTTTAAAGAGCATAGTCATATTGATATTTGTATCTACATAAATTCAACTAACCTTAGGAGAAAATTATTAGTTTCAAGGTAGAGCCGACACAAACTTGTCCCCTTCAATGTATACAACACACATTGGGTTTAATCGGCCTTGAGATTAAACAAATACCCCAACATTAGTCAAATGATGTTATCAAATTATGGTAATAAAAGAGTAAATAGATTTTTGGACAAAAACATGGAATCAATCCGAGATAAAGATCCGAGACCATGAAAACCGATTTTCCAAAACAAAGACCTAGATATAAAATCGGAATTGTCTCCCCATAAGCTTCGGTTTCCGATTTTGGCAGAATTTCCAAAAGCTAGTTTTTTCCGGTTTTTTATATTTATTCTTCCTATAAAATATAACCTCTTGCTATGTTCACAAACATATTAGGGAAGATTAATCGAAACCGTAACTAGGGTTTTTCATATTTTTGCAAGTATGAGAAAGAGGAAATCAAGAGACACATCATCTGATGACCGAGTCAGATACGATGATATTGATAGGATCAGATTTCCTGACAGTATTGATGACAAGCATGAATTTACTGGTTTTGTTGACAACTGATGCTTTAGGAAATACGAAACCCTCAAGAGGATGGAATTCACTACTGAAAAGAAATTCGATCCAGATGTCCAAGATAAGGATTATGTGAAGTTTGTTCAAGATCGGAACTAGGGAAAGCTTTTTGATTTTCAAAAATATTCACACGATATGGTAAGATTTTTTATGCGAATATATATTCATAATATTGATCATAAAAATATTACCTTTGTTACTCTTGTTGGTTAAGGACTCTACTATGTTGATCGTAAGACAATTTCTAATGCTATTGAGTATAATGTGAAATGTAATCACTTGATTACTGGAGTTGAAATTGAGCACGATACCATTTCAACACATCTCATTGGAAGATCGTGAGTAAGAAAATGGCAAATTACCAACAAAAGATATACCCTTCCACCTAAGGGTATTCGGTAAACTTGCTTTAGCTACCTTATTTGCAAGCACTAGAGATAAGTCTGCTTGGGACAAAGATTTTGCATAATTTATTTATTTTCTGTTAAAAGAAGATTATAAATTGATATTTGTGGAACCATTGTCAGTCAAATGATCAAAATCTCATATTCTATTGCTTCCTCAGGAATAAAGAGGCATCTCGGTTTTCCATGTATAATTACAGAGATTTGTGAATTCATCGCGGGAGATGATTTTGATGACATGAGAAGCATTTACGGCTGTCTCTAAAAAGACTATATGTCAAATGATTGGAGGTCAATCCAGTAATAAAACGGTTGAAAAGATTTCACCGAATTCCAACAACAAGTATCTTCTAGCTCATCTGAAACTCTTGGTAAATAACTTGACTGTTTTCGAAAGCTTTTGGGCTTTCTTTGCTCAAAAAAGATCGAGAAACTCTTAAAGGAATTCTAAAGATTGAATCGAGTTTTGGAACCAAGAATCAGAAATAGAAGAAGAGCATCGAAGAGTAATTGATCACAAGGAATGTTCCTCCCAAAAATTGATTCAAGAAAATAGACATCAATTTTTTGATTTCTTTCAATAATTGTACAAGGTCTATTTTGAATAAAACTATCTATTATTTAAGAATAAAATAATTATTTTATAATTTTCTCGTGATAGTTTTCGATTACATAGCATATGCTTGAATGCTTTTGTTAGAGCACCTTTGCTAGGTCGAACTCGCATGCGTTGCTATCTCAAGCATGTTTGTCAATGTTAGTGATCAAAACTATAAGTCTTGATTTCTAGCCTATTCATAGATGTCTCGGACTAGGACGTAGATTGTGTAGTTGAGCTTAGTTTTCACGGAGTTCGTCATTTGAAGACGAAGAACTACTAAGGGGAGCTTATGGAACTTCTTAGACAAAAGGTATGTGGAGACTTGAACTCATCTATCACTTGGAAAGTCTATTTCTACTATCTCCTATATTGAGACATAAGTCCTGCTACGATATAGTTTTCTCTATACACATTTGAGAGTTCGAGCTGAGTATATCTCGCTTACATATTTCTCGAAATATGTGTTGGTAAGCTTTTGCTTCGACCAAGTTCATCTTATATCATGTGAAAATTGCCGAGTAACATCTTACATGATTTGTGTGATACAATCATTTGATGTAGGATTGGAATGTTTCGATAATGATTATTTCAGTATCTTGAAAAGTGCTTTGATGCTAATAGTGTGTGAAAAACGACTATTATCATTATAGAACAATGTTTCAATGATTGAAATAAAGAGTTAGAATCTTGTAACCATCTTTGGATATAAGCACAGTGTGTTCGCACATTAGTGTATAAGTCCAAAACTGGGAACCTAAAGTATGCATACTTGTGTGTATATAAAAAGTTTGTAGGACATACCCGTATGCATACTGGCGAAAGTTCACATCCGTGAATTTCTGCTGAGTTTGAAAACCGAAACCAAACTCATCCGGTTACCTAAAGTGCTTGTACCCATACGCGTACTGGCGGAAAGTTCACGTCCGTGAATTTCTGCTAAGTTTGAAAACTAAAACAAACTCAAATCAGGTTACTTAAGTACGCATACCTGTACGCATACTTAAGTGTGTTACTTTTCTAAAATCGGTTATACGTGAACCTAAACTGATACGTATTGATCTCTATACCTTGGTAGCTATTTCTTTTTCGCATTATATTTTGTTATATAATTAAAATATCACAGGTTGTGCGTTAAGATCAATCAATTAGAATATCCAACCTTTGGTTGTTGATTTACATTGATTGACACTTGAGCATTGGTCTTTGGTACCGTTCAAGTTACTCCTCCTATATTCAATCAGGCTTGCAGATTTTTATTTGCTAATTGCAGATTTAATTAAGAGTTAGAGATATTAAACTCTTTGTTACACTTTATTCTAGATTAAGTCTGACAGTCTAGTTGATTCTCTAGAAGGTGTATTGGAGTAAGTCCTCTCAGATTACCAAACGAATTGTTGGGTGTGGTTGTTAGACCCACGCATTTTCAATTGGAGACTCCAAGCATCATGTGTTCTGATGGAAAATATGTTAATATGATTGTTAAGCTATCAATCATAAAGGAAAAATAAAAATCTCATTGCCTCTAACTTTGAAAAGAAAAAGAAGGAATGTGAGGAAGCCAAGAGATTTCCTTCAAATTATCGAAGTTTTCGATGTTCTTGAAGAGTTGAAGAAACAAGGAAGGAGATTGGCTAATAAAGGATTATGTTATGAGAACTCTCGAGATTCAGAAGGCCCTGGTTTGACATCATCAGCCTAGAAGGTTTGTTGGAATTGACTCCTTTCTTCACGAACCTTATGTTCACATGGCTGTTGAAGACAAGGAGTTCGGGGACGATAAAGAATTATTCAGAGGTCTCAATGTCTAGTAAATCTTCTTTTAGAGAATTTATTTTTTGTTTTTAGAAGAATAACTAGGGTTTGGAATAGTCATTATTGTGAGTACACATAGCTATGTCCAACGATTTTCATCTTAAATGTTTTTAGATTTATTTATTTAAATTCTAAGTTCTTGGAAGATAATTTTTGCAATTTTAATCTTTATGATTTTATATATTACAAATTATTAAGGGACTAGATCTTAACCCGTGCCGTAACGGCACGGGATGTTTTGTCTCTAATACGATATTGTTCACATTCCTCTTGCTTCATTTTATTCGTGAATAATTATTTTGATATTCAAATAGGTTTTGGGAAACAAAATGGGTTACGATCTTTTTATTTTTACTTAAGCATGTTATTCCAATTTATTATATGGACGGAGTAATAATGTTGTGCCAACATGAAAATAAAATAAAACATACAAATAAATAAAAAATTTCCCCATTTATTGTTCCATCATACATAATTTCAAACTTCAAAAGAATATTTCATCTAACAAGTACATATACCTAAACTTCCAATCCAACTCCATGATGTTTATGAATACATTTGTTCCAAATTATTGATAACTAAGGCTCTAAGGAGTGAAGCAAAAACCCATAATATTTTCCCTACTATAGATAAACATAATTTATTTATTTTTGCAAATGTGAGAGTTATAAAAATGAAGAACCCTTGGCTATTGGAAGGCTGAGATATACACATGTGAGTTGAAAAATAAACTTATAATAGTAAATCAAAACATGTGTAAGATTCTTTCTCAATCATATTGATAACATAAAATTGAAGAAATTTGTGGATAAAAAGATTTCACACCAACTATGCTAAGTAGTGCATGAATGACGTTCTCACATCTAGTGTTACTCAAGTAATTTGGAGTTTTAAAGAGCATAGTCATATTGATATTTGTATCTACATAAATTCAACTAACCTTAGGAGAAAAATTATTAGTTTCAAGGTAGAGCCGACACAAACTTTCGTCCCCTTCAATGTATACAACACACATTGGGTTTAATCGGCCTTGAGATTAAACAAATACCCCAACATTAGTCAAATAATGTCTACAAATACGGGATCGAAACAAAGTGCTAACGGGAAAAATGAGAGACTAACATCAGTTCTACAAAGAAAATACCCTATATGTATCAAAGTTTGTTAACCAAACATGTATTCAAATTAAAAAGTCACCAACTTAACACAAAAATATAAAAGAACCCAAGTTAAATCAATACTTGCATAAACAAAACTTATAAGAGAATTTTGTAATTATTAAATACCTTTAAAATCACTATTAGAGATTTAATTGCATGCCTCGTTAAAAACTACGGTAGGACGAAATCACCCAGATTAATCTGTAGAAATTCACTTTGGATATGTAGCAATTCGGAGAAGTTTACACTTTGGTGGTGATGCGTTCCATCTAAGTGTTGTTCGATTGATTATTTTTTTAGAAGGTTTCGGTTTTCATTGGAGAAACCGAGAGGGAGCGTTTCATTATATTCATTATCATTGAAATCCAAGACCAACTCGACCTCTCGCTACGGGATCTCAATACAACCTTAGATTTATCTATTGACTGGAGAAACCTTGATACTAAATATGTAGTTTTTAGTGTTATTTATTATATAACGTGACATCCAAATGTTTTTTTCTTCTTCTTAATTTTCATGTATTTTAACCGAGTTTATATTAGCATTAAGACGATCAACCACATTTCTAATTTATAGTGTTATCCTTTTGTAGCAGCACATAATTAACATAGTCAATTACTACTCATCAAAACCAGCCCGTACACCACAAACCACCAGATATCACTTCTTTCTCCACCACCACCATTTTCCATCCCTCGTAGAATATTGGGCACACTTATAACTTTTAATCCCACACGTCATGTATAAAGTTTAGATTTAACAAACCTAGGTCGTCAATTAATTTATTCAACTGTATATTTTTTGTTAATACTGAAAATCATGCGTACGAACGGTTACCAAAGATAGCAGTGGTACCAAAAACAACCATTTTGTCTTATATGATTTGGTATCATCCCAAAAGTATTTGTTATCCGCCTTTTTTGATATTGTCAAAAACAACCAACTATACTTTTCACAATACAATGTTACCCGTCATGTAAAAAAATTATTATTTTGATTCAAAAGAAAAAACCAATACCACCGCCATTAAAACCATCCGGTAGCCACTATTTCTTCCACCAAAACTAATGTTACCGCCTCCACCACTTAGTAACACCTTCCACCGCTTCCACCACTTACTTCTTCCTCTACTACCACCACCACCACTAATATCTATTGAAATAATTTTTGTCAAAATTATTATTTATTGATGGAGATATGTATTAATATTAATTAAGGGATATTTATGATGTAAAATTAATAAATCATTTAGCATGAGAAATTAATGAGACATCAATTAATAAAACACTTATACTAATTAATATTTAAGTTGAACAAACCATAACCATAGATTTATCTTCTCTCTAGACAAATCACTTATACTAATTAATAAAACACTTATACTAATTAATATTTAAATTTGAACAAACAACCACTTTGTTGATTTATCTTTTCTATCAATTCCAACCAAGGTGGAACAATGGTTAGAGGCCACTCTTATGACACAATAGGTCATGAGTTCAAACCTCCCCGTTATAATTTTTGAAATTCCATATCTTGACTTGAGTATTCATTTTTAATTCATAATATTAGAATGAACACCACGTGTGCGACTTGTAGGGTGTGGCACGGAGAACCACAACCTTTGATTTATCTTTGCCAAGGATAAATCCTGACCACCACTCAGATAGGCAAAGTTAGCTAAACTCTGCTTTATACTATTGATATGTTGTTTACGTCCGTGAACCTGTGACTATCCCATACTTGTTCAAAAGTTATCTATATTATGTCGGTATGAAAGTATTGATAGAAGATAAAATGAACTTTGACAATACAAAAGTTAAAGCCTTTTATGTCATTTTTTTGATGGAATAAAGGATAAATCTTTTGTTTATAGGGATTAAGTCTATTATATGTCATTGTGCAAATAGTGATGGAAAATAGAATGAATCCTTGTTTATTCCATAAAGTATTGGTCGATCTCTGATCCACATTTTTGTGCATATACTGTGTTGCTCCGTAAGGTTCCTTATGTTTGAGAATGACCAACTAAATTGATCATTCTCTTTTGGTTATTTTAGATGTTGCTTTATAAATTATCTTATGTCGAGCATGTCTAATCAAATTAATCATGGATTTTCTTGTGATTAATTTGGTTGTATTTTCGATTGCATTAATCACGGGTTCTCTTGTGGTTAATTCAATTGAATATTTTGGATACAAAGTCATGTTTTCATGTGATTTGATTTTATCGAAAAAGAAATCCTTCTTTTCTTGTTAAAAGCAAGGTCACCTTTGTTGTTCTTTCGGGAATGACATTTTATGGGGGCTAGTTCGTTTTGAACTTGTGCTTCATTTCCAAATATTTGTGGGGAGTGCGGCTGTGGAATATTATATGGGTTATCTTGTATCTTTATAAACTCCTTCATGAATGCATTTAACTTCGGCTTTATGATGGCATCTAAATAAGTTGATATGGTATTCTCTTTTGGTCATGAAGTATCTCTGTGAAAATTTCATGAGGATCCCACTAGTTTTCGTACCTTTGCCAATTTATATTGACAAAAAGGGGGATAATTAATGTGTAGTCTGATACTACAAATACATATGGTTTACGGATCATTATGTAAGGGGGAGTAGTTTTCATGTTGAGATGAAGTATTGACTAAGGGGGAGTGATACATATCACCGTAGTATTGTTGTCAAAGTTGTGATACAATTGAAATTTGATGTTGTGTAATAATACTATGACACTGTATAACAATGATTGAGACCATTTTGTTTCCTCATTGTTATCGCTACGGATCTTCCACAACTATGATGCTGAACTTACAACCTTTAGGATCATGGAGTACTTGGAAGTGACGAAGATTTTGAGTCATGTTGAAGATGCCATGGAAATCAAGCATTTGGATGAGAAGCTATAATTTTATCTATTTTGTAATCCATATGTATTGATAGTTTTGTCACTAAAATTGACAAAGGGGGAGATTGTTAGAGCACTGCTCGGTCGAACTCGCATGCGTTGCTATCTCAAGCATGTTTGTCAATGTTAGTGATCAAAACTATAATTCTTGATTTCTCTCGGACTAGGACGTAGATTGTGTAGTTGAGCTTAGTTTTCACGGAGTTCATCATTTGAAGACGAAGAACTACTAAGGGGAGCTTGTGGAACTTCTTCGACAAAAGGTATGTGGAGACTTGAACTCATCTATCACTTGGAAAGTTTATTTATACTATCTCCTATATTGAGACATAAGTCGTGCTACGATATAGTTTTCTCTATACACATTTGAGATTTCGAGCTGAGTATATCTCGCTTACATATTTGTCGAAATATGTGTTGGTTAGCTTTCGCTTCGACCAAGTTCATGTTATATCATGAGAAAATTGCCGAGTAACATCTTACATGTTTTGTGCGATACAGTCATTTTATGTAGGCTTGGAATGTTTCGATAATGATTATTTCAATATCTTGAAAATTGCTTTGATGCTAATAATGTGTGAAAACGGCTATTATCATTATAAAAGAATGTTTCGATGATTGAAATAAAGAGTTTAGATTCTTGTAACCATCTTTGGGTATAAGCGTAATATGTTCGCACATTAATGTATAAGTCCAAAACCGGGAACCTAAAGTATGCATACTTGTGTGTATACAAAAAGGTTGTAGGAGACTGGGTAAGTATGCGTACACGTAGGCATACTGGCAGAAGTTCGTGTCCGTGAATTTCTACAGAGTTTGAAAACCAAAACCAAACTTATCCGGTTACCTAAAGTGCGCTTAACCGTACGCGTTCTGGCGGAAAGTTCACGTCCGTGAATTTTTGCTGAGTTTGAAAACTAAAACAAACTCAAATCCGGTTACTTAAGCACGCATTCCGGTACGCATACTTAAGTGTGTTACTTTTCTAAAATCGGTTATACGTGAACCTAAACATTTATCAATAAGAATGCAATCTTTGCAAACCGTGGCTATAATGTACATGTATTGATTCGTGTGAATCAAACCGATTTTGCTTCAATTATGTTCTTGTATAATCCATGAGAATATATAGCAATTGAACAACTCTTTAACTAGTTTCATTTGAGTCATTTGAACTAGTTATGGTTAAGATGAATAATGTTGATATGAGAGTAATCATATGGATAACCTCGGTTAACGATTTTTGAACCAACATGGTGTACACGTTTAGGTCGGTTACATAAACCTAAATGAGGGTACATTTTATTTGTCTGTAACAAGCTAAGTTCGATCTAACAGTTGAAAGATTTTAGCTTGGGAGAATCAGGTTTTTCAACTAACGGTGAATATTGAATACTTTGTTACCAAGGTAACTTAGATTGCAAACCCTGATTTGAAAACTATATATAAAGGAGAACTCTAGCAACTGGGAAATCTAATCCCCACACCTCCTGTGTGTTACTAGTTGCATAACTAGAGTCGATTCTCCTTTAACCTTAGGTTCATTCTCGAGACCCTGTAGGTTAACGACTTTAAGACTTCATTGGGATTGTGAATCCAGACCCAACTATTATCTTGTAATTGCGCGATCTGATCTTGCGGTTCTATCGTGTTGAGTACAATTGGAATAATTGCCTCCAGATTTTATATCTCCGATAGGAAAGATAGAAAAGTAATCACAAACAACTTCGTCTCATCATTTGTGATTCAACAATATCTTCTTTCGCTAGTCGATTAAGATTATTGTGAGGTGATTGATAATTCTAGGTTGTTCTTCGGGAATATAAGTCTGTGTTATCGATTGGTTCCTGTTCACCTTGATTTATCAAAAGACGGAACAAAAACTCTTGGGTATTTTTGTGGGAGACAGATTTATTCAATCCTATAGATTTTTCAGTGTGAGATAGATTTGTCTATCAAGTCTTCGACTTTTGGCCGTAGCAAATCTTGGTTGTAGGTGAGATCAACTAAGGGAATCAAGTGCATAGTATCCTGCTGGGATCAGAGACGTAAGGAGCGCAACTGTACCTTGAATCAGTGTGAGATTGATTAGGGTTCAACTAAAGTCCAGTACAAAGTTAATTGGTACTAGGCTAGTGTATGTAGCGGCTTAATACAGTGTGGTGTTCAAACTGGACTAGGTCCCGGGGTTTTTTGCATTTGCGGTTTCCTCATTAACAAAATTCTGGTGTTTGTGTTAGTTCTTTTCCGCATTATATTTTGTATATAATTGAAATATCATAGGTTGTGCGTTAAGATCAATCAATTATAATATCCAACCTTTGGTTGTTGATTTACATTGATTGACACTTGAACATTGGTCTTTGGTACCGTTCAAGTTAGTCTTCTTATATTCAATCAGGCTCGCAGTTTCTATTTGCTGATTGCAGATTGAATTAAGAGTTAGAGATATTAAACTCTTTGATACACTTTATTCTAGATTGAGTCTGACTGTCTCTAGAAAGTGTATTGGAGTAAGTCCTCTCAGATTGCCAAATGAATTGTTGGGTGTGGTTGTTAGACCCCCGCATTTTCAGATTTATATTATTGCTATGTATGTTTATGGGATGTTTGATTTCGGTTTTCTTAACCTTAATATTCGATCTCATATTGTGTGAACCCTTATGGTTTGGGTGAGTTTTTGGTTTAGCAGGATTAAGTTCTATCCCATGTTGGTAGGCTTTATCAAAGGATCATAAGGGGTTCCGATTGAAACTAATATGTGAAAAAGTCACAATATGTTGAGTCTTTTTTGGGTTTAGCATAAAAGCGTATGTGTTTCATGGTTTCGACTTTTGCATTGCATTACTTAAAACCGGTTTTCAACCTTTCTTTGCTAGAGGTTGGTTTTTGTTGTTGTTCTTTTGTATTGCGAGAGGATGACAACACAACGGCGGAGAGTTCTATCTTGAACTGGCGCTTAATGACATATCTTTAGGGGAAAAGAGGATGAAGAGCTTGAGGTAACGAATTTGTTATTTAATCGCTTTTCCTGTTTAAGAAAAGCTTGATTTTATTGCATATATTTTGCTTTTGCTTAACAAAATTTTGGTACAATTGATGTTTATTCCATTATTTGTGTATGGATGTGTGTGTGATTCAAATGTTTCCGGTTAAGAAAAACTATTGTTATCTTGCTTTATTGTTTGGTATCAAATGTTTAGGCTTACGAAATTACGGTGCAATTGCGGTACTATAATCTCTATGTTTGTTTCAATTGCTTCCGGTTGCGGTAAATAATTATGCAAGTTGATTTATTTGGTTTGTATGAATTGTTTATGGCTTAACAAAAAGTTTTTCGGGATGAATTGTTTAGTCCAATTCGATTCCGGATAAGAGAAACTAAGTTAATTCTGATCTTAGTTAGACTTATCAAAGTGGTGGTTTCGGTTATTCAAGTTTAATCGAATGCCTTAACAAGAAATGCTGGGTAACTAACCTAGTACTTGTCTTGTTTAAAAGTGAAAGGTCTAAGTTATTATTTGAATAATTAGAACCTGATGAGAAAAATAGAGTTAATTTTGATCTTTATTTTGGTCTTATCGAACAAGCGATTGTATATGTACAATCGGTTTAGCAAAAGAACTAATGTGCTTAGTCAATTTTTGATTTGCTAAACTATTAGGGAAAATTGCTTCGGGAAATTTTTTCCTTGGTAACATATCAAAACAAAATTACTTTGTAGTTTCGGTTTGTATATTCGTTATCTTAAATGGTGTGTGGAACCCTCGTGCTTAACTCTTATAGGTTTTGCAAGTCTTTTGAGATTTGTAAGATCCTTTAGGTTTGTCCTTTATTTGCTCGTACCTTTGTCATTTTGTGACAAAAAGGGGGAGAAATATATGGAGTAAACAAGTGATTTGGTATCACTAAGGAAAGGACATTGGTGCTTGAACGTTATATCTAACGAAAGAGTAAAGCATAGACAAGGGGGAGTAACATATCATATTGATACTTGTAGTTATATGGACTACAAAGGGAATAACAAAGACGTTTGGATTGAAAATCTACCTATCTTACCTTTAGGAGGAGTATTAGATTTCTTATTATAATGTCAACAACGGCATTTTTAGATTGAATGCATATAGGTTATTGTGCTGTTGAAACTTGGAATCAAGCGTATGTGTAATGAATTCTTGTATTTATCCATATGATGCAAGAGTTTTGTCACTAAAATTGACAAAGGGGGAGATTGTTAGAGCATAGCTCGGTTGAACCCACCAAGCGTTGGTATGTCAAGTTTGGTTGTCATATTTTAGTGAATCAAAACTGATTTAAAGAGTCGCTTTATTAATTACTAGAGTCAACTTTGTATAGGTAAACTAGAAAGTTACTAGGATATGAGACTTACAAGTATTACGTGAAGACTTGAAGAATCTGAAGAAGCAAAGAGCTACAACGACGACATCATCCTTCCTCTTGAGGTTAGTAATATTTGACTTGAACTGTTTCATTCCTAACGTATCTTTCAAGTCGTGCAAATTGAAAACATAGCTGCGAAGCTTTGAATGATTATACTCTAGTTAGACATAGTATTAAGGAATTACAATACGAAGTATAACGTCTATCTTTCAATTTCGTATATAAGATATCGACATAATCGTATGAATGCTATTGTGATTATGTATGGGTATGGTTGAAGATTTCGTCCTAGGAAACAATGTTTTACATTCGTCTAAAGGAAGTACAATTCATAAACTTGTTTTATGAATCGAAAGGGAAATCGCTAGGCTTATTCGTATTGTTATTCATTGCAAATCTTTGGATTACCAATATGTGTGTTTAGTATAACTGCTCATAACTTGTTTATGTATCTTGGTAAAACTATTCACAAGTCCTGACTTTTGTATTGGTATGACTTTTATTAGTGAAACCGATCTTAACTAATCACCTGAGATGGTATGATCGATATGTTGTAATTGGTATGACGAACTCTAGACATTGGGGAGTCAATCCTTATAAGAGGTACAACAAGTCTTAGTTATTGGTAACAGATCCTAACTTGTGCAACCGAATACAAGTTGAATACCATAAATATGTGGTAACCGATCCAAGTACCTAGTCAACCGATTTTTGGAAATCTAGTGTGAGTGATCCTAGTACCCACATGGAGGTAGAACCGAAACTTGTTTTGGTAGAACCGTGAAACCAATTAATGGTGATTTGATAGGATAATTAATCACATAGTTCTTGGAAGTCAAATGAACCAATTCTAAACTTGTTTGGAAGTGTGGCAAATCGGTTCCAAGATTGTAAATATGAAAAAGGATTTACAAAGTAAAGATGTCGACATACTTTGAACATGTGCAGTAATTCTTATCTTGTATTGTTCAAAGATATTCCTTAATAGCTAAAGGAGAATCACGGATCGAAATAAATTGAGAATCTTTTAATTAAGGTTTTTAGTTTTATATGCTTTTAATTTCCAACAATTAAAATACATATCTTTGGAAAATAAAAATTGGTAATGTGCATTTACTAATTGGAGATTTTCTACTGAGATTTCGGTCAATATTTGGACAAAGCATTTCTAGGAATCATGAAAACCGAATTTGGAAATATATTGCATATCTTGAGAATATTTTCGGTTTTTTAAATTCCTTGGTGTCCAAACTTCCTTGGTCTATAAATATTGAAGTTTGCATTTCGAGCAAACTAATTATCAGAGCCAGCAAAACTACCTAGTTGTGTTGTTACTGGTGGAGCCGTCTATTCGTAGAGGAAAGTACCATAATTAGGCGAAATCTCTTACAAACGCTCGTTTTAAAGACTTCTTTGGGATTGGGAATCTCTACGAGTACCGTTGGTGGGAAACTAGATAATTGCATTTTATTATTAGTTTTCGATTAATTTGATTGACTAACGGTTGTTGAACTTTGATTGCACCTAGTTTGTTCATGCTTGAGAATCTTCTCTTCTGATATAAGATTCACTCAAACTAGATCAAAGTTTCGACGGGGATCTTTAGACTGTTTGTAGATCTGAAGACGTTTTGTGATAATCCATTGTTAACGACTCCGTTCTGTGTGTGATTGATCACAAGAGATTCAAGTTGATTGTGTGCAGGTGTTTATTGAAGATCTAAGAAGATTTGAAGACAAATAAGATTTCTTATTTGAGTTCATAATCTTTGGTGTGCACAAAACTTGATTGGCTAGGGATCCAACTATAATCGGTTTATCTTTGTGATAATGTTGATTGATTAGTTGAGTAGATCGGCATCAATACAACTCTTTGTGATTCAAAGTATTGATTGAATAGTCTAAACAATTACTTTGGTAGTTGTTGATAAATTGATCTAAGAACCTGACAAAGGAGTTTATTGGGATAAACGGAAGAGCCTTTTGTCAAACTCATATCACTTGTTTGAAAAGAGTTGTTACTGAACACATTTGTTGTTCCTTTATTGTTTGGAATACGAACCAAAGGAATTGTTCCAAGTGCGTGACTTATTTCAAGTTGGAGGCGCAGGGATACGGCGGAACTAGGTGAACTATAGGTTTAGTTGCTTGGTCTCAACTATACGAAGTTGGTTTAGATTTTGTATAGCGGCTTAATCCTGAGAGTATTCAATTTTGGACAAGGTCCCGGGGTTTTTCTTCATTGGCGGTTTCCTCGTTAACAAAATCTTGCTGTGTCTTTTACTTTTCTATTTCCACAGTTATAATTATTTTTATTATAATTAGAAGTAAAATACACAAAAGTTAATTCCTATTTACTTAATAGAAATCCTATTGTGTTTGGTTAAGTCCGAACCTATTATCAAGTAATCATACTTCGTTGTTGTATTGTCTCGATCTTGTATCCATAGTCAATCACGCAAGTTATATTGTTGTTGTATTGTCTCGATCTCGTATCCATAGACGATCACACGAAGTGTGAACCGATTAGTTGTATTGTCTCGACTCAATCCATAGAAAATCACTTTCGGAGAAAGGACTTATAGGTGGAAAAGTTTTAGATTGAGGTATATTTGGGTACCCTCGCCTTTTCAAGAAATAATTCGCCTCCTACAGCACTTGCACATGAAACGACACTTTTGCCCTATTTCTTCTTCTTTTGTTGAAAATGACTCCAAAGTACCTAAACACTCAAAATCAAACATAAGATACATAAGTTACAAGAAAACTTAGCAAAGAAAACATAAACAATAGATAAATATCAAGGTGTTTTAGACACCTATCAGTTTCTTTTGGGAGAGTAAGAACTTGCATTTGGTAGGTTGGGAAGGCATGGAGAATAGATTTGATCAGAACTGTTCTTCCTGCTTGAGAAAAAAGTTTTTACTTCCAACCTTGAAGGAATGATTAATATTTTTGAAGGAGGGGGGTAAAATTTGCCTTTTGGTTTTTATCAAAAGAGAGCGGAGTACCAAGGTTTCTATCGTTTTTTTTCATCAGGGGTACTTTTAGCAATTATTTTCACATGTGTCGGATGGATGAGGGGGCTAAAATAGATGCTTTATTTTTGCAGATTTACCATCTGGCCTGTGATTTTGCCAAATAACTGTAAAATTTCCAGTAAGATTTTTGCTTCCCCAGATCCGCTTTAGTGAATAAGAAGCAGTCATCTGCAAAGAATAGATGAGAGATATTTAAGGCATTTTTCTTGATTTGGAATCCATATTTTTTTTCCTCTTTAGTTGTCTTTTCAAGGAGCATGGATAGTATCTCCATGCATATTAGGAATAGGTAAGGCGAAAGTGGGTCCCCTTGCCTTAAGCCTCTTAAGGTGTTAAATTGCGGACCTGGAGAACCATTAAGAAGGATCGAGAAAGAGGTTGTTGATATACATTGCATAATTAGCTGGATCCACTTTTCATTAAATCCTAAAGCATGGAGAACCTTTTCAAATAAATTCCACTCCACCTTATCAAATACTTTTGAAAAAGATCTAGTTAGGAAGAAACACTGACTGGTTGGGGGAAATTAGCTTATTTAGAATGGGATTTTGCCTGTTGGCAAGAATTTTGAGATTAATTTGTATATTGTATTGCTCAGGCTTATAGGTCTAAAATCTCCCGGAGTCTGCAGAGTGGAAATTTTCGGAATGAGAGTTGTGAAAGAAAAATTGAAATCATTGTTAAGGATACCCAATTTAAAGAAGTCTTGAACTTGGAGAGTTATATCCGGACCTAGGATGTTCCAATTAGCTTTGAAGAACCCCGGTTGGAAGCCGTCCGGACCCGGCGCTCCCCATTGGTTCATATTGGATAAAGTTCGCCAAATTTCCTCTTTATTAGGGATTTCTAACAGAGAAGAGTTTTCCCCAATGAAGATACAAGGTTTTGTTATGCTTGCTAGATCAAAATCATAATTTTCACTTTGGGAAGTGCCTATTTGTTTGAAATGGTTAATCAGGAGCGAGTTCAGTTAGTCTCTATCAGAAATCCAAATACCTGAAGGCTCTCCTAAGGAGTTTATTGCATTGACTATTTTTCTATTGTTTGTAGTAGCATGAAAGTATTATGAATTCTAGTCATATTCTGTGAAGAATTTATCTATAGAGAGTTGGTGATAAAAATCATTTTTTATTTTATACCATTTTTAGAGTTCAACTTGGAGATTTTTGAGCTTTTCTATGTCATTGGATATGTTACCAGTCCTACAGATACTATCTATTTTACTATTTAAGAGTTTGATATTTTTATGGATGTTGCCGAAAGTATCCGAGTTCCATTGGGATAGGTCTGACGAGAGCGATTTTAGAATCCCGGGAAATTATTTTTTCGTTAAATTTTCCGAGTGTAATTTCCAGGTGGCTTCAACTATCGTGGGAAGTGTAGGATGATTAAGCCTAGATCTTATGCACCTAAATGGTTTCTGAAGTTTCTGTTTAGCCAGGTTGGAATCTAGTAAAATAGGTGTATAATTAGAACCTACTCTGGGGAGGTGATTTACCTTAGTGTCTTGGAAGACCTACGACCACATGAAAGATGCTAGAGCTCTATCTATTTTCTCGCAGATGTTATCTTTTCCCTTTCTGGTCTTTGACCAGGTGAAATGAGCGCCCTCGTATCCCGCATCTTGGAGGCCCAATAAGTCAATTATCTGGAGGATAAAAGATTTACTGCTTGAGCACGCCTTATTTTCTCCTTGTTTTTCGTCTGGGTCAAAAATGACATTTAAGTCCCCGATAAGTATCCAAGGTTTATTGACTTGTTTCTCTATATCTTTTGTATAGGACCATTGCTCCATTTTTTCGTCAGCATCAACGGCTCCATAAACGCAAGTAATCAAAATCTTTGTATCTTCAATTTTCGATTCATAATGGCAAACATTAAATTTTGACGATAATGATTTCATGTCAATATTATTGGGCCAGGCTATTGCTAAACCCTTAGTTATTCCCACGGAAGGGACTATAAACCAATCATGGATATTGGATTTTTTTTAGGAGAGAGTCCATCCGAGACAGTGGGGATTTTGTCTCGGCTAAAAAAACTATGTCGGGATTGTTGAATTGGCAAAGATAACTCAGATGGTCTTTAGTTATGGGGGTACCAATACCCTGGATATTCCAGGATATGAGCTTCATGATGCAAGGGCAACAAAAGGATTACTAGAGCAGCAAAAACAAGGACTTCAAGGATCAGAAAAAAGTAACAAAAGAACCTAACTAAAAAGAAAGGATAGAAAAAAAAATTAACAACTCTGGAAAGAGGCCAAGAAAACAAGGAAGCAATTAAGGGGTGAAATCAAAGGAGATCCGTCTCAGAGAGAGATAAATCATTAAAACTTAACTGTGAACAAACTAAGGAAACACTATTATAATAGAAATTCCAAAGGCAAGCAATAGGAGACAAAGGAAATTTAACACAGAAAAGCACAGGTTATGTTACCCGAGGGAAATGACATCACCAAGGAGTAAATGGGGATGCAGGGTTTTTAAAGAAATGAAGAAAGTGCGGAAATAATAGAAAGGGGTAAAAATGCCCAGGACAGAGTTAAGAACATATCAACACAACTAGTTTGAAAGAAGGACAACTAGGTTATGCAAAGTACACAAGTTCTAAACAGTAGACATGGGACTAATTAGAGTCAAGTGCAGAGGGTTATACAATGTAAATATACTGAAAGGATAAACTACAAAAAAGAAATACAAAAAATGAACTGAACTGAACTGAACTGAACTGAAGGTAAAGAAGTTATACAAGGGCCAAGGGTCTAGATTATACATGACAATTACAATAAGTACTAAGAGCTGCAAAAGACAAAGATGCACAATTTTAATATACAAAAAGGATAACTTACAAAATGGAGCTAAACAGAAAGGAAAAGGAGATACAGTTAAACAAAATGAACTGAAACGACAGATCACAACTAACTGTTTAACTGGAAATAAGAGGGGAAAAACTAATAACACAAATAAAGCAGATAGACAACAAGAAAAAAAAAGCAAGAAAGTAGCCATAGGATCTGATGGTAATTTGAGCAGTTGGCACCGAAGTATTTCTGCATCTTGGGGGTCATGAGAACATCAGTCAAAGGTGACAATTCCCTTGCCTTTTGATTTAGGATCTGTTCCAGTAGGAATTGCATTTGAGGCTTCACCTTTGAACCACTGGTGAGGATAATTAATCACATTTCTTTGTTCCTCAACAACATGAATATCCCAGGGTTCTTCAATTATCTGAATCTCTGGTGGACTATTCAAGTCTATTTCATTAATTCTGGGTTTCTTAGGAGCAGGAAGAGTCGAGTCCTAGTGGAAATAAGATTGCACTAAATGCCAGTTTCTTAAGTAAGCTGTGTTATTTGCTTGCACCTGAGAAGAAGATCTAGTCTCACTTCAAAAACTAGCCTCAACATTAAACAACTCACCAGGGCTCTCTCTTTTATGCATAACTTTCCACATATATGTGTCAGTTTGGTAGTTAGAGTTTGTGTAGAAAGGAGGAGCAACATTTAGTGAACAAGCATAGTCAGTAACATCTCTGTTAGAACTATTAGGAGGTTCCTGGATACTATCTTGGATAGCATTATCACCTTCAAGATGTTTAAGGTAATCAGTGCAGGTTACCTCAGATAATGCTTGTTCAGAAGCTGAGCTATCCAGACTGTCTTCAGCCAGCTGCATGTCATGTTGCATATTCTGTTGCTCCATATGTTGCATCAATTCTAGTTCCTGATGTTTCTCATCGATTTGTTGCATTACAGCCATGATAGCATCAACTTCTGCTTGTTGCTCCTCCACTTGCTGCTGATGCAAAGAAAATTGCTCACAGTTTTCAAACTTGTGTCCAATAACACTGCAGAACCCATAGAAATTATTGGGAAAGTGATGTAGCTGAAAGGTTAACTGATTTGTGGATCCCAATTCATTTTCTGCCATAATGCTGAATCTGATTGCTTGCCTGAATCGTACACTAGCTCTTATAGTGATGGAGTAATTTCCATTGGCTTTTCTTACTGGAAAGGAGAAGGATGTGATATTTCTCATGCATGCAATGTATCTTCTCAAATTTTCACTATTCACATGTGCTTGAGTTAGGTTATGAACTGTGATGTAGAATTTCTCTTCAGTAGGATTCCAATCATCAAATTTCTCAGTCTTATCCCATTTTTTGATGCAGAAAAGATCACCATAGACTACTCAGGTAGCCACGGCCAATACTCTATGCATTTCATCTTCTCTTTCAAATCTGACCAGAAACACCCGTTCACTAACCATCTTCACACAGATACCACCTTGAATCTTCCATTGAAAAAGCAGAGCATTTCTAACATTATAGCTGTTTCTAGCAACTGGTTTTGCAAACTTTCCTAACATATTGCTTGTCCATAAGTTTTCATTGTTTAGGAATCTAGAAGGTATAACTTCATTTATATAGAACTGTCTACCACTACTAAGATTCAAGGAAACTTGTATTTGACTTGTTTACTGTGAAACATCACCATGCCAAACAACATAATGGCGAAACATGGATTCATCTGGGAAGCTATAGAAAGGGCAAGTGTTTGAAAAAGGTTTAAATTGGGTGATAGAGGCAGAGAGTTTAGGGACAAGATGGCATAACAGGGGTGAAACATTCATCTTCTTATGGTGAATATCTAATCAAATTAAAAGTTAGAATACAAAAACAAAATTTAAAATCACAAGTCACAAATCCATGTAACTATTGGCTGAAGAATAAGTTTAATTGAAATACTAACAAGTGTAAGAGAGAAACACAGAGATTGAAACAGATGTCAATGGAAGATATAAAACTGGGAGATTATAGTAATCAAATCCGTCAAACAGGATCAATGTGAAGAAAGAATCAAAATCGTGTAGGATAAACCATAATCATTACCTGACATTTAAGTCGATTCTCCGACTCAATCGTGTGCTAAAGATTTCTGCGGATTTTTCTCGACCGCCACCACCACTCAGTTGCTTCAATTAAAAAATAACCCCAACCCACTTGAGCCATGATCCCATATAGCAAAAATACTAGTGATTTATGTGCTTACGAACCATCAGAGTCTATGAATGGCAATTAGCCGCTCATGGTAGGAAGAAAAACCAGAAGACGAAGGAAAAAGGAGAAGAAAAACTCGTTAAAAAACCGATTTGACCTTGGGAAAGCGTTATCGGGTTTTTTTCCCATCTTGGGATATATTAAATTATTAATCAAGAAATGATTCCTACTTGTAATCTGTGAAAGGACAAATAGTCCCACATCGCTATAATCCGCTTAATTAACCTAAATATAATATGGAAGGGCCGCTCCACTCATTGCCAATTGGTTTTGAGTTGGATGCCCGCAGACTTTAAAAAGGTATCAGAGTCGAGCCCCAGACCCAGACCTGCGTACGCCGGGTGTAGGCCGAATTATTGGCCGAAGTGTTTAACCGATTTTGTCACTTGCACACCCGGGGTGTAGGCCAGTGCCGATACTGGCCGAGGTGTTACCCCCTGATTTAGTCACTCACCTGTGTACACCTGTTAACCGATGGACTGGTAACTCGTACGTAGGTCCACGTGTGAGGCCCAGTGACGTGTCATACACGTGAGGGGGCGTGTGAAAGGACAAATAGTCCCACATCGCTATAATCGCTTAATCAACTTAAATATAATATGGAAGGGCCGCTCCACTCATTGCCAATTGGTTTTGAGTTGGATGCCCGCAGACTTTAACATAATCAGAAGACAGAAATGCAATTTCCTGATCTACCAATAAATACAATCCTAAAAATGCATCCATCATGAACATGCCTGATCACATTGGACATACTCTTATCTTGAGCTTGACTAGCACCAAATACGTCCCGTATCAGTTGGTCGGTTTAGAGCTCGACAATAATTGACTGCAAAAAAACAAGAGAAAACACAAAACACAAACACCGAGTCTGCCGATCCGTCTGAATACAAACTAACCAATAAGAGCGAAGCATACTAACCATACAGATTGTGTGTTTTCTTTAAAAACTGAAACCTATCCACATTCCCACGTCGCCTTACTTCTAAACCGCCTTGGCCACGTTTCGGTGTAGAAAACTGCTAATATAAATCAAGTACTGCCTCTACGATGTACGATGCACAAAAGATTAGAAACCCTTAATTTCCCTTCTCTGCCTTTCCGTTTCCAAATTCTCAGATCTCCTCTTCGTTCCATCAATGGCTCGTACTAAGCAGACTGCTCGTAAGTCTACTGGTGGTAAAGCTCCCAGGAAGCAACTCGCTGCCAAGGCTGCAAGGAAATCAGCACCAACAACCGGAGGAGTTAAGAAGCCACATCGCTATCGTCCGGGAACAGTAGCTCTTCGTGAAATCAGGAAATATCAGAAGAGTACTGAACTTTTGATCAGGAAGTTACCTTTCCAGAGATTAGTTCGTGAAATTGCCCAAGATTTCAAAACAGATCTTCGATTCCAGAGTCATGCTGTTCTTGCTCTTCAAGAGGCTGCTGAAGCTTATTTAGTAGGATTGTTTGAAGACACTAACTTGTGTGCAATTCATGCTAAGAGGGTCACAATCATGCCTAAAGATATTCAATTAGCAAAGCGTATTCGTGGTGAAAGGGCTTAGGTTCTTTAGTTATGTTTTCTTAAATTGTAGTTCTTTTTTTTTTTCACTTTTTCCTTTTCAAGACGGTCTTTGTTTCATGAATTTCAAGTTCTAGTTTTGTTTTTTTTCTTTATTAAGCGTAAGTTGTAGTTTCTGTATGGATTTTCATTATTATCAATGAAGTTTATTTGTTAACAAAAAATATTTAAAAAAAAAAAAAGAAGAAAGAAACTGATCGAGTCTTGCTGGTGATCTCCATGCATCTCTCATGATACGTTTTCCAGGCCAGGTGTGTCTTTTAGAATGGCTCATTGCATAGCACCAGCGTTGGAGAGTTTTGTAAGTATTCTGATATCGAGCAAGGACTAGTAAAAACACATGATTTGTCGCCAAGTCTTCTCGTGCAGGAATCGATCAATATGTATGCCTGGTTCGACGCTCATCAATACATCGAGTCGCTGGCTTTTGTTCAGCAACTCATTTTGCAATCAAATCAAAGGATGAAATATGTAAATTCTTTATTTCTGATTGCCATCTCAAATTAAAACTATCAAATTGTACTCTTTGTAGGTCATGGTCTGGATCATCACCTGAATTGTTTAAATTTAGAATTTCAGTCACCGGTGCTAATAAGGTAACCAACCAAGTCTTCTTCTTCTTAATATCTATATGGGGTGAATATATGATGTACTCCATACAGGGTGTTATTTCCTCAAGGATATAGACAAATACCCACCATTAATGAAAACCAGCAAGTTGAGCAACTCACTTGAATACCTCACACTGATTTATCTTGGGTTAATATTTTACGCTGAACTCTACTTTCACAACGAAGAAAAATATAAGTTTGCTGGAGGATATATACTGACTAACATTTGAATATATGAAAATTGAATATACTATTGAAACCTGAACACAAGACCCTTTTGAGGGTTGTGTAGGAACAATGAGGCTTTACAAGAGAATGCGTAATTATCTAAGTCATAAAAGCAAAGACCATTCAATTGCTACAGATGCACAAAACCGTGATCAAAAATTTGCCAACAAGAAAGGAAAAAGAAAAACACATGTACATATCTAAAAACTTGTATAGAGCTCTCTCTGACTTGGAAATCGTTCTGTTACAATCAAAATATAAAGCTCACTGTCAATGTCATACATAATATCAAGAGATGTCGGAATAATGCACCTGACTTAGTAGACAACTTCTTTCTTCAGTACCAACTTCTTACTTCGATTTCGTAATATCAAGAAATCTTCTCAGGACAACCCTTTGGTTCATGAATTTTAAGTTGTAGTTTTTTTTTTTTTATCAAGCATATAAGTTGTAGTTTATGTATGCATTTTCATTATAATCAATGAAATTTATTTGATCCCCTCAATGCATCCTATGATACGTTTTCCAGGCTAGGTGTCATTTGGAATGGCTCATTATTGCATTGGCCATTAATTGGACCAGCGTACGAGAGTTCTCAAAGAGAATTAGCGTACCAATTTAAAATCAGTACTCCACATGTTTCGGGATATTGGCAATGGATTAAATTACCTGGTCTATACATGGTAGTCTGGTAGAATATAAAATACCTGGTCGATATGGAAAGTCTCTATGATACCAGATGATGATGAAAGACTAACCTAAATGGAAATAACCCTAGCATCCCCCAATTAATGCAAACATCCCCCCGATCCCCCAAATTAATGCTAACATCTCACCAACAATGCTTCTATGCCTGCCTGCCTCCTCCTCGATTATTTATTTTTTGGCTTTCCACAAAAATCTTTATAGATCAGGATTGCGAACAATTTTTTTACTCGGCTCTATATTCTTGATGTTTTGCTAGATTTCTTTGTTTTCAGTACACAACAGAGCTTGAAGATGCATTCTTTGATGAAGCGAAGCAGGAAAACGGGTCAGACTTCTGTCGATCATACTCCTCATACTAGAAACCCATCAATTATAGCTTACCATTTCGAAGTGTTAGCACTAATTCTAATTCTTTTACCATTAAAAACCCTACTCGTACTGAAATCAGTATCAAAACACTGGTTGTCAGTGATCTCTCATCCCCAGTTTGTTCACAGATATTTCCTCCGGAACCCTAGCCTTTCTGTCAAAGGATTATTCTACAGGGAAAGTGTTTCTTATAGTAGTTCTGAAACCGAAGACGATTATATAACCGATGAGAAAAAAAAAACCGAATACGATTATATCTTTCTTGATGGAAATATCAGTAGGTCTATACCTTTTAGAACCCTAACTCCTGATCCAGAGGAATCAGGTATAGAGATTGTTCAGTCTTGTAATGGTCTTCTCCTTTGCTGCAATTTCGTACTGGACGAGAATGATTATTATACCTACTACGTGTTTAATCCATGCACTAAGCAATACAGATTAATACCGAGTTCGTTGTTGAAGAAACCTCGGTTCGAGTATGTGTTATGTCTTAGTTTAGCTTTTGATCCATTCAAATCTCCGTATTACAAAATTATAGCTATATGGAGCGACAAAGTATACGGTCGCCGTGCATATATGATTGAAATATATTCTTCAAAAACTGGTAGTTGGAGGTTACTGAATGACGAATATACCTTTGAAGGATTATCAATACCAGGTGTTTCTGCCATGTACTGGAATGGTACATTAAACTGGAATGCAGGTGGCGGGACTGTGATCTATTTTGATGTTGATCGAGAAATTATGGGAGTAGTTCCAAGGCCTAAAGGAGAAGTAGTGTACTACGTAAGCAATACTGGTGTCAGGGAGTATCAAGGCCATTTGTACCTTATTGCAAATCGTGATAAGGAAGGTCGTTGTTTTGACATATTTGAGATGGATACTGGTCACACTGGCTGGGCACTCAAATGTGAAGTCAAACCAAAAGCATCAAGAGGACGTGCAGCGCTTAATTTGTCTCCTCCTAATCATATCATATTCATTGCAGAAGAAGGAAAATCATTGAAGCTTGTTTTCCTGGCAAAAAATGGTAATGTTATCTCCTATGATACTAAAGAATTGAGCTTAAAAAAAATATGTGCCATTTCACCACCACCCGATCCTAAGAATTTCTTCCTTTCTTATCCGTACATTGAATCGCTCGCTTGTGTTTAAATTGGTTTGGTGGTTCTAGAGGACTAATAAGATGAACACATTTCAGATTGAGTCCTTAAAAGGGAAAGATCAATGTCATGTTGTTGTTAGTCAACTAAACATAAATGAAAATTAAATTTTGGATAATCCGACAATATTGCATCTGTTAAAAACTTGTTCCTTCTTTTGGTAGGCCGGATTTGGTGACCTTGTATTTGCTGGCGGAGCAGTTTGTTTCGCAGCAAATTCTGTGCCCCTGTGCCGTGTGAAAATAAGTGCCCCTGTGCTGTACTAGCTCTTTGTATAACGGATGACAATTTAATGAGTATCATTTGAATTGTATTATATAAGTGGATCCGACCAACTCAAGGTGATCTGAGTTTTTCACTTCTATACAATACCCAGTTTTACTTTTATTGACAAACTAATTGTATTTTTCACTTCTATACAATACCCAGTTTTACTTTTATTGACAAACATATTGTAACTTTATTTTTAAGAAAATTTCTAACATCTTCTTTGCTGGCTAGCCTGCCTCAAAGAACAGAAAAGGATGCGATAAAAATGTTTTCTTATAAAGTGATCTACCGCTAGTTATGGTCTGACAGAAGTCAAACGGCACAAGACTGCTAATATTTTTCCTAAGGTGATCTGACCAACTCAAGAATCAAAGATGGGTATTGTAGTAACAGGTGGTCTACATAAAAGTAAAACTGGAAGAAATCGTGAAAAATGGTATTCTCAAGAAATAATTAAAGCAGAAAAGCAAAAAAGAAATGCTACATCTAGGAACCCATTTGGGATATGCAAGAAAGAGTAGTCATCAGATCAGAGTATGCACGTGCAGTAAATGACGATAAATCCATAGAATAATAATCCCATAAAGGATTCTTTGATTGACCATTCTTTAACCATCTTTCATTTGGTCAAGATATTTCTCACTTGCGCTTTTGACTAAAAAAAGTAGCAGTAGTAGTCACCATGAGTTGTAAGTATTTCTTACGTTGAGTATGCTAATGCCAGTGTTACATTATCATCAAATGGTAGAGACTAGAGAGAAACAGAGGTTAACATGAGCTCAAAAGCCGCCTAGCTAACAATGAAAAGGCCTAGCATAGCAAATTGAAGATACAAAGGGAGGCCTAGAGCCGGGAGGGATGTTTCAAAACCAACTATAGAAGCCCAAAAGTACGTCAAGGACTTCGATCATGTGAATTTTTGTAGATATTCGGTGCCTGAGAAAATATGTTGCCTTAAAATAGTGTACTATGTAAGCACTACTGGTGTCAGTGAGTATCAAGCCCATTTATACCTTATTGCAAAGCGTGATAAGAAAGTTGGTTGTTTTGACATATTTGAGATGTGAAAACTACTACCCCACCCATTTTTGAGTTTTTCCCCACCCTCAAATCCACGGGAGTGAAACTTCACACGCGCACCCATTATTTGGGTGAAAATTTCTCCCACACCCAGATTTTTTTAAATTGTGCTTTTCGTTTTCGTTTTGTTTTTTCTCTTTTTTTTGCTATCAGTAAAGATACCAATCTATCAAGGTGGAGAAGAAATTGGTGAAACAGTATTATCACTGAGTTATTAAGTCCATTAGGTCTTCTTATGGTACCCGTGGATCTCTTATTACTTATAGACAACCAGCTGCAACCGTGAATGATGGAGATGCTGTTGATATTGGGAGCTGAATTGAAGTGTGTTTGAATGATTCAAATTATTGCGGATTGTTGTTTGTATGTTGAATTTGTTGCAGGAACTAGAGAGCCACAGAGAATTATTCCTTAGTGCAGAACAACAACATCAAGCATGTGCACATCAGCCGTTTGACGGAACGGCTGAACTATCCAGCCTGGTTTTACTAGTATTTACCGTAAGTAGTTGGGGCTTGTTGTCCACACCAATTAAGAAGAGAGGAGTTCAGTTGAAATAAGCTGCTGTGATTGATTCATTAAATTTTCTGTTGGAGTTTCAGATGGAGTTTGTTGTTGCTATTAATCTAACAATTATTGGTCTTTTGATTTCCTCAGCCTGACTTGAACATTCAGTGTTTTTTTTTTTTCCTATCTATAGTCTGAAATGTAGCTGGATGATTTTGATACCTCACTGCATTACTGGTTGATTTTTATAAAGGTCAATTGTATATAGAAAAAATCATCAAGGAAACTTACGTTGTTGAAATATGACGGAGCAAATCGCCATAAACTGTTTTTGATTGCCCGAGCCACCTGCATATGTAGAACACAGCTATATCAACAGAAATCGCAATGGACTAGGAAGAAGGAGATCCACCAGAACTGTGGCGTCACTTGCTTCATCAATATAGAAGACATACAACTTCGGAGAGTGAATAATAAAATAAGAAATTGTATGCTACCTAAGAGGGCTAAAAGGAAATCCTTCAGTGCCCACTTCAGGATAATTCGAAACAGAATAATTATGAGACGTTGCAGCTTGCATTGTTCAAAACCTTGAAAACGAAAAAAAAAAAAAAAGTTACCTGAAGCTTTGCTGATACATCTTCGACGAGAGGGTCACATAACAATGTAAAGAAGTTGCAATCCAATAGCATATGAAGGAGGATGAGTACGGGTCTGACAAATTTGCATGACTTTGTAAATATTTAAAATTATATTGGTCGGATGACAATTTATGATGGTGACCAAAATTATATTGCCATCAATTTCTAAAGCCTAGCTATCGAGATAAGGCACAAACCTTGTATGCACATAAATTTAAAAGAAAATGGAGCTGTGAATAGTGATACATAACATGTTATGCATCTACAAAATTTGTTGCATAACTTGTTATGCATTCTCGAAATTGGTTGCATAACACGTTCTGCAAATTTTTTTTTTTTTTTCTGCATAACTTGTTATGCAGTCCAGAAAACGGTTGCATAACACGTTATGCAGCTACTTTTTTCATAGTATTGAAACCAACAAAAAATAAGGCTGCATAATTTGTCATGCACCTACAATAATATCTACATAACATGTTATGCAGTTGTGAAAATGGATGCATAAACTGTTATGCATCCGAAAATATGACTGCATAATGCATTATGCATCTAGAAAATTGTTGCACAATCTTTTATGCATCCTTAAATATGGATCATACTGCATTATGCATCATTTTTTTTTTTATGTATGCACTAAAATCAACCAAAACAATGGTTACATAACTTGTTATAGATGCATAACTTTGTTATCCAAATGCATAATTTGTTATGCAGTGGAGAAAATGGTTGCATAATTCGTTATGCGTCTGCAGAATGTGTTATGCATCTTTTATGATGGCTGCATAATAGTTATGTATCAAGTTTTCGAAAATTTTCCCTAAAATGAGGATCACCCCCGATTTTTTCGTGAAAAAAAAATTTTATATTCTTGTTTGTACTCGTTGCGTAGCTCTTTTAAAAAGATTTCCAACGATATAAAATTTATAAAATTCTAAGGCGCGGATTTTTAGATATGTTATGTCTAAGTTGCGCTTCCAATTATACCCCTGAAAAATTAGGCTGCATAACGAGTTATGCCTGAAAGATAGTATGCATAACGAGTTATGTATTGATTCATATAATAATTTCATATAATTATGGGTGTCACGGTACCAAAAATTAATTGTGGGCCTGACAATGAGAATATTATTTTTTTTGGGTCTCCCCCTAATTTTCCCAGATGAGATGGGTACTGGTTACTCTGGCTGGGTAAAGACAGCTCACCAAAACAGTGTGATGAACAGGTGCAGGATACTGAGCTATGAAGTGGTGCAGGTTAAGGAGTTGTGCAGTGTAGGATAAGGATTTATTCTGCCAACTATCACACATGTTATTCATACGTGTGTAGCATTTAGTAGCTGTCATTTACCGTCACTAACTGTCTGTATAAAAACATGTCTTAACAGCTTTTGTCTGTGTATTGTTTTCTCTGAGAATCAATCAATCTGTGTGATTGTTTTCATCACCATTTCTACCATGTCATTATGGTATCAGATAGGTTAGGGTTTTCAAACCGACATTGATCCTGCAACCTGAAGCTTCATCTTCCTTATCCACTGCATCTCTCTGGATTTTGAAGCTTCTTATCTTCTTTATTACTGGGGATTCTTTATACTCAGAGATTTCATCTTTTCTTGTTTGTTGTTTTCCCACTTTTTTTCATCGAATCATCAATCTCAAATTCGATTTATCGTCTGTAATCTTTCTAGAAATCGTTGTTTTTCAAACATAATTTCTTGATTTCCTTCATCAATCTCACAACTCTATGAGTTTTCTTCAAATCTTGTTCTTGAATCTCAGATTTGTTTCTTAATGGAAAATCCCACTGCTACTTCGTTTTCTCGTGTTCAACTTAATCAAATTACCAATTTTATTGCTTTGAAACTCAAAGAAGACAACTATTATACATGGAGGAATTTAATGAATCCAGTGATTCAACGGTACAAGCTTCATCAATTTCTCAATGGCACATATCCTTGTCCACCGCAATACACATCACCAAGAAATGAAGCCAATGGTGTTGAGAATCAAGCATACGTAGTTTGGATTGAATAAGATTCCACAATCATCATGTGGATAAATTCTACATTCTCTGAATAAGTAATTCCATACTTTTCAAGGTGCACCACTTCCAATCAACTATGGCTAAGTATTGAAGACATATTTTCTCAAGCCTCCTCAACACATTTTATTCAACTGAGAACAAAGTTGTTATCTCTTACTCAAGGTGAAAAATCAATCCCTGCTCTTATCAATGAAATCAAACTACTGTCTGTTCAATTAGCTGTAGTAGGTGAAATAGTTTCTGATAGAGAATTAGTAGTTATTACACTGAAAGCTCTTAATTCTGAGTACATTCCATTTGCAGCTTCTATGAGACATCGAAATACTCGTATTACTAGTATAGAATTGCATAATAATCTTCTTAGCAAAGAAACTATGGTTAGTGAAAGACTCAAGACTGCTAAACAAGAGTCGGATGCTAAAACTTTTATGGCACATAATAATCTAAGTGCAATGCTGGCAGCTGCTGATATATTTGATAAAGAAGAACGGATTATTGACAGTGGAGCAAATAATCATATTACTGCTCATACATCTGCTTTACATGAAGCATCTCCTTATAATGGAACTGAGCTTATTCACACATCCAATGGTGGAGGTATGTCCATAACTCATACTAGATACACTAGTAGAACTGTTAATGATCATTCTTTCTTGCTTAATGATATCCTTCTAGTACCTCCAGCCTCACAAAATCTGTTATCTGCTCATAAATTCACTTCTGACAATAATTGTTCTCTAACTCTTGATTCTCATGGCTTCTCTGTAAAGGATCAGACCTCTGGGAAGATTCTTTTCCAAGGAACACATAGAAATGGTCTATATCCTATCAAATTCAACTCATCATGCTTATGCATCCACAATAAGTGACACAGCTTTTCTTCGTAAGAGATTTGGTCATCCTTCATTTCAGACAGTTCAGAAAATCTGTAAACTTTTACAAATTCCTAATGTCTCAAATAAACCATTCTTCTGTAATGAATGCAAATTGTGTAGATCACAGAAACTGCCTTTTCAATTGTCAACTTTTGTAGCTCATAATTAAGCCATTAGAATTGTTACACATTGATCTTTGGGGTCCTTGCTCTGTAGCTTCTATATCAGGCAGTATGTACTATGCAAACATTGTAGATGAATATACAAAATATTGTTGGGTTATTCGTTTATCTTCTAAGTCTGATTTTAAACATGATTTTATCTCCTTTATTACAAGAATTGAGAAATTACTTACTCACTCTGTAATCATAATTAGAACAAATAATGGAGGTGAAGTTTTGAATACTTTTCTTGCACAATATTGTCAATCTAGAGGCATCACTCATAAACTAAGTTGTCCTCACACACCTGACCAGAATGGTATTGCAGAGGTTAAGCACAAACACTTGCTAGGAGTGACAAGAACTCTTTTACTTCATGATGGTTTACCAAACACATATTGGGTAGAAGCTCTTCACACATCTAATTATCTTATAAATAGATTACCTACAAGAACTCTTGACTTTCTATCTCCATTTGAAGATTTTTTTCATAAACAGCCAGACTACACTTTCTTAAAGTTTTTGGCTGTGCCTATTTTCCATTGCTCAAACCATACACTTAAAATAAGCTTGAACCCATAAGTAAATTGTGTATTTTCCTAGGTTATAGTCTGTAACATAAATTAAGGATATAGATGCTTAGAGCCAATTACTGGTACAATTTATATCTCCAGACATGTGTCATTCAATGAATCTTCCTTTCCATATTCTCAACTTACTTCATTTGCTTCTCAAATCACTTCAATTCCTACATTCCCTACACCTGAAGGTTCATGTCTTTCTCCTACTTTATCTTCTTCAACTGTAGATCTATGACCATCTACTATCTCTGGTCCTATAGTCAAGAATGATCATAACATGACTACTAGAGGTAAAAATGGAATATATATACCAAAGTATTATTTTGCCACTAAGCATCCTCTACAATCAGCTTTAATGTGTCACATTCCAAAGACTATTGTAGCTACTAACAAAGTCAAAGAATGGAGAATTTCATTTGTAGAAGAATAAAATGCACTCATGCAAGCAGGCACTTGGTTACTAGTACCACCAGATGATGCACAAAATGTAGTGGGCTGTAACTAGGTCTGTAGACTCAAACACAATCCAGATGGCAGTATCAACAAATTCAAAGCTAGATTGGTTGCAAAAGGGTATCACCAGCAACCTGGTTTGGATTATGAGGAGACTTTCATTCCTATTGCTAAGCCCACAACAATCAGAATTGTTCTCTCCATGACAGTTCAATTTGATTGGAAAATTCATTAGCTTGATGTGAGTAGTGCATTTCTCCATGGAGATTTGCAAGAAGAAGTGTTTATGGTCCAGCCTACAGGTTTTGTGGATCCTTCTAAACCTTCTCATGTATGCTTGTTACATAAAGCTATATATGGACTTAAACAGGCACCCAGAGCATGGTATGACAAGCTCAGTGCTACACTGAAATCCTTAAAGTTCATCAATTCAACAGCTGATGCTTCATTATTTGTTCATAAAGAAGGCACTCAGATTACAGTTGCACTTGTATATGTAGATGACATCTTACTCATAGGCTCTTCTCCAACATTTCTACAACAAGTTATTGCTCACTTACAATAGATTTTTCCTATAAAGGATCTAGGAAACTTGCACTATTTTCTGGGATTGGAGATCAAAATAAATTCTGAGAGTTTGTTCCTTAGTAAAACTAAATATGCACTTGATCTTCTGCACAAATTAAATATGGAAGGAGCTAAGCCTTGTCAGACACCTATTGCAGTCTCTACTAATCTTACTACTACTTCAGGCACTTTACTGGATAATCCTACAGAGTACATGGCTCTAGTTGGAGCTCTTCAATATCTTACATGGACAAGGACAGACTTAGCATTTGTAGTTAATTTGGTTTTCCAGTATATGCAACATCCAAGAACTGAACACTTTGCAGCTGCCAAGAGAATTCTAAGATATCTCAAAGGTACTTTGGATTATGGACTTTCTTTCACTAAAGGCAGTTCATTTTTGTTAGGCTTCTCTGATGTTGATTGGGCATGCAATGTTGAAGATAGAAGATCCACAGGTGGCTACTGTGTTTTCTTAGGTCCCAATATTATTTCTTGGTCATCCAAAAAGAAGTCCACAGTGGGTAGATCAAGCACAGAAGCAGAAGAGTACATGACTCTTGCACATAGTGCTGCAGAAATGGTTTGGATTTGTTACATCTTATAGGATCTTCATTTCATTATTCCACAGAAACCTAGGTCAGGCTGTGATAATATCAGCTGCATATCTATTGCAGCTAATCTTGTCATGCACTCAAGGATGAAACAAGTTCACTTGGATTATCATTTTATTAGAGAACTGAGTTATGAAGTGGTGCATGTTAAGGAGTTGTGAAGTATAGGATAAGGATTTATTCTGTCAACTGTCACACATGTTATTCATACATGTGTAACATTTATTATCTGTCATTTACTGTCACTAACTGTCTGTATAAAAACCTGTCTTGACAACTTTTGTTTGCGTATTGTTTTCTCTGAGAATCAATCAATCTGTGTGATTTTTTTCATCACCATTTTTACCATGTCATTACTGGGCACTCAAATGTAGTGTCAATCTAAAAGCATTAAGAAGACGTGGAGTGCTTAACTTGTCTCCTCTTGATCATATCATATTCATTGCAGAAGAAGGAAATTCATTCAAAATTGTTTTCTTGGAAAAACATGGCAATGTTACCTCCTATGATAGCTTCAACAAAATATATGATATTTTACCACCACCCGAACCTGGGAATTTCTTCCTTTCTTATCCATACACACTGAATCGCTCGTTGGTGTTTAAATTTCACCAAATTAGGGTATAAATTGGTTTGATGGTTCTACAGGACTGATGATATGAACGACTTTCAGATAAAGTCCTTAAAAGGAAAAGATCAATGTTGTTATTGTTTTTGGTCAAACAAAACATAAATGAAAAATAAATTTTGGATAACCAGATAATATGTCATATATCCTGAGTTGCATCCTTTTTTTTAATCGGTAAACATAAATTTATATATAAGAAATATTACGTACAACAAATAGTTATATGCAACCCATATATATACAAGAGAAACACTCACATATAAACGGTCACAGAACCCCATAGAAACCCTCTTATGAAATGAACATCCGTCAACAGTTTACGGCCTAAATGAGAAACCCAAGCCCTAAAAAGAGCAACCGAAAAACAAAACCCTAAAAAGGACAAATGAAAATCCTTTTCTGTTAATCCTATTTCTACAGGAAAATTAGACCAGACACCCCACCTAAGTAAAATCCATCGTCGTAAACACATAATTTTCCACGACTAAGCCACAATTACGAAATACGTCGGAACCTTTTTCATCAATATAAACAAGTACCTTTCCATGAGAAATCAGTTGTAGTTACCTAAAATCTGTGAGAGGCTAAAGTGGGATTCCAGGGTTACTGAAAATGAGTTACGATAGGTTGAGCACGAACAGTCTTCGCCTAAACTACGCACATTGGCCGTTCAAAGGCTACTTAAGTCATATGAAAGGTTAGGATTTTCTTAGCGAGGGAAGCAGATGAAGAGAGAGATTTGAGAATTAGGGTTTGAAGAAGAATTGCTCTAAGAGGTTATGAGAAAGTTATGTTATCTTGGAGAAATAGATGACCAATTTATAGATGAATTCTCTAATCTCGGGTCAGTGAAAATAAGGATTGCTTGTCGTGCCGTGCGGAGCAATTCTCCCGCGTCTTCAGGAATAGATAGAGATAAACTAGGTTGAGTTCATCTCATTATTCCACTGTCTTTACTCTCTTATGCGGTGAGAAATAGGCTGGGTATTTCTCACACGTGAAGTAGACCCTATTTGTGTGAAGCTGAGTCAACCTTTGTGATGATGTGTTGAGAGAGAGAAATATTCTTTTTACCCGAGTTACCCAAGATAGAGAGATATTCTCTGATTCGTGAGAATGACTAGGATGAGTCACGTGAAGAGGCATGGAATGCCACAGGAATCGTGTGCAGAGTAAGAGAGGAGATGAGGTTGAGATCCCTCTCTCCATGGCCGGTCACATATGTTATGTGGAGACCTTATTATTTCTTATGGGTCCCTTAATTTTTTAAGCATGTTGAGCTCAAGAGAGCCTATCCATGTTTTTGGATGTACATGTATAGTTCATGTTCAATTTACTAGCCGTGAGTGTGTTTGAGGGGCTGAGACATAGGCTTGAGCCCTAGGAAAGGCGTGTGCATATCATGGGGAATATTCGGCCCTATCTGAGGTTTCCCGAGAGATTTGAGTCTCTCCGAGATTTTACAGAGAGATGTGAACCGCTACGGGATTTTGAGGAGAGATGTGAATCTTCCCAAGATTTTGCAGACGGATCCAAATCTCTATGAAGATTTTATTGATGGATCTGAATCTCTTTGTGTTCAGCAAGGATTCGTCCTGAAGAGAGATAAAGGGCCTTGTGCGCCCGATTAATGTCTCTGCGAGACTTTGGCTCACTTGTCTTTGATTAGTGTATCTTGTAGAGATATACTAGGAATCAACTTTGTCTATATAATGGGGCCGACAACATCGGTGTATCTTGAAAGCATGTTCTGGGAGCCCGTCAAAAGGGCCCAGAGTCAAAATAACCAGTGTATGTCGCGGGGATGTACTAGGAATTCTTCACAAGCCTCGGTAAGTCGAGCCTAGAGCCTAGAGTATACATGACTAGTGTATATCGCGTTGATGTACTATGAATCAGTCCTTGATCTCAAATAGTGTGAATCGTGCTTACATGAGACATATATGTCTCCACTCTGGGTCATAAGTCTGACGGGGACGTTTTTACGCATCTACAGAACCCACATATGACCAGCAGTATCTCGTCGAGGATGTATACTAGGAATTATAACATCACAATCAGCTGTTACTCGCGAAGACATGCAGGAATTGTGGATTTTCTGGTTCATCCGGGGACGTTTTACGCTCTACAAAACCTACGTGACCAGCAGTATCTCGTCGAGGATGTGCGCTAAGAGTCACGACATCACGACCAACAGTTTCTCACGGGGAAGTATACTAGAAATCGTGGCTAGGGGTGTCTTGAGGGCCAAGGGATTAATTTCTCCAGTGATAGTTGAGTTTTGTCCTATGATATTGAAATGACACTTTTGCCCCTTAACCAAATTTCGCGATCTACATTAAGTCCCTATTCAGAGTAGAACCTTGTTTGTTCTGTGATGAGTATATAGATGGTTACAAATCATTCAGATATGAAATTACAATCCACTCGGTCTTATAGACTTGCAGAGCCCCCGAATTGATATTTAGTCTGCGATTATTATAACTCCGATCTTGGAATCGATTCTGGACTTTAAAACTTCCTAGTATTTTGTGTTACACGTTAATGACATGATAATGATGTCTTGATGAGACAAAATTTCCATCTTGAGCGAATGAAATTTTTTAATTAGGGTTTACTTGGCCAAAACCCTAATTTTCTCTCTTTGTGCATCGTTGAGCTTCCGAATTTGTATAGGCGAGTACGTGGGGAACAAAGAGTTTTTCAACGGATTACTGGATTGCCTTGATGTTGTTGAAGAGTCATGACATAAGAGATATACTCCTTTCTGAATTTCAGAGTCCTTATCCCAAACGAATTCTGAGTTCAGGCTTGTATTACACTAAAACCCTAATTCCTCTTTTGTTTGTGTATGATTCCTTCAGATACTCTGGAGAGACTTGACGAGTATTGGTAGGCATGTTTTTGTATTCATGGGTTAGTACCTTTTATGAAGAGAGCTCGTCCAATCCCTTACACTAATCAGACACCCTTTTTCCGAAAAAAAAATACCCATTTTTGAAAACAAGGGTATTTTCGTTCAAACCTAATATGAGCCTAATATTTTCTAACAAGAAAGACTCCGTGAGATTCCTTGGTCATGGTCACAACTGGAGAGAGGCACAGTCTTGCTTTTTGGAAATTATGAATTCGAACTTCCCTATTTGAGCTAAAGTCCCTTTATTTTCTCCGAAATTCTGCTTTTCTGGATTCTGTTTCAATCACGTTATTCTTAGAATACTTAGATAACTCAATATTAACGTGTATGAGGCCTTTGTAATGAGTAGATGAGAGCTTGGTTGGTCTCTGGCTGTATTAGGGCTTTTTTCATTGAAAATGCTCAAAATTGTGAAACAAGGGTATTTTTGGTCAAAATCCCTTATGAGCTCATTTTTGTTGAAGAGTAATGAGATAAAATGGTTAATAGAGGTGTAAAGACCGTACAAAATAATATGGAGAGATCAGACCCCTCTCTTTTATAATATATCCCTTTCTCGTCAAATTCTTGAAATTAAGGTTATTTTCGTTAAAATCCTAACTATCTCCGACTTTGGTCCCTCTGAAAAAAATCGAGAGAATAAGTGACGTCCAACTGGACTAGGAGAGCATTCTCAGGCATGGAAATGGATAAGCCACAGCTTGGAGAAGTTTTTAGAAGAAGGGAAACTCTAGGTTTCCTTATTTGAGTCAAATTCCTTGAACTTCCTCGTTTGACTCTAATTCCTTTTCCTATTGAATGATGGCTTCCCATTTAAGCTAGGATTCAAGAGAGAAATATTTTACAACTATTTTGGGCGTGCACTAAATATGGAGGTCGGTCCATCCTTCCTTCACATGTCCTATTTGTATTAGGACTCTTCGTTTGGGTGTTCGTCAGAAAACTTTAGTTTTGAGAGACTTACGTGGAATGAATGTAAACTCTTCATACGAACTTCGATTTGAGTCCCCAACACCTACTTTAAAATAAAAGAGGATAGGATTTCTAATTAAAAAACAATTACAAGATTCCGAGTTTGTTTGGCCAATCAAATTCGTCTATAATTTTGTCTTCAGAAATTTTGTATTAATATTTCAGGAGTTTTTTCATATTGCACTTACTTCGGTGTTGGGACCACATCTCTTAGCTCGCTTGTCCGTTTAATGTTACATTTTGATATGTTGTACCAGAGACATAGAGGAACATATTCCTTAAGAGAGTACCCCGAAACTACTCACACATTGTTTTTGGATACCGAGTCTTTGCGCTGGAGTATTCAGGAATCCGAATTGAAAGGAATCCTTGTATTGTTAGACTGTTGATCATGTTCCTTTGCAGTGAGAATGACTCCTCAAAGTGTTATGAGATAATTATCGTTACTTATGTTTTTATGGGTTGCGACTTGAATCTCCTTGGGCCAAAACGCGTCCTTGACGTGCTTGTAAGTTTTTATCCTTAATTACAAAGTTGCCTGACTTGATGCATTCTCGTCGAGAAAACCCTAGTTGTGTTTTGTATGTGTACATATACATATATCTTCAATCCTCATATTTTGTTACTAGTTTTTTAACTCTCTGTTTCTTTATTCTCTTAGTGGAGTTATTTTACTCCTCTCCTATTTGTAGAGTCAAATGGAAAGCGGGACTTTTATGTAAACAAGTACGTACTCTTCGTGGTGAGAACGAGTTTGAATTTTGTAGAATGAGGATGAGGTAGGCTTTAGAAATTTCGGAGGGCCTTCATAAAGAGATTCGAGGTGCAGAAGGAACCGATCGTTCTGGAGGTGATTCCACGGGATCCATGACTTCTTTAATTTCGGATGAGACAATTCTTGAAGGATTTAGTTTCATGAGAGTAATAACACTGAACAACCTTGCTTCCAGTGATCAAATAAATCTTGGAAACTTTATAACCATTGTGAGAGTCTTCACTTCAATGTGAGGTGGTTTCCTGACTCGATTTTGTCAGGATCCATCGGGGTGAGTTGAGTTTAGGTCCTCGTATTTTAGAGAGTTTCTTAATCTGGAATGAAGCATGGTAGATGAAGTGCTGGAATATGCTAAGCAGGCGGATCGAGATGCAGAGGCCAAAGTGATGCGTGTCGTAACCACAACAAATTAGTAAATATTTTTCCACTTAATAAACAAGTAATATGGTGGTAGTTAAGTACGTTCCCACGAGGAGCAAGAGGTTTTAGTTGTTTAATTGTCACAAAAAGGGGGATTTTCTTGTTTTAAGTTTGCAAAAAAAAAAAAGTAAATAAAGTAATCAAAAGTTTAAGTTGAAGTCAATAAAACATATTAGATCAAGGAATCCTTCTTCGTTGCAAAATAATGATTCAAGTTATGTTCTTTTCCACTTTTTATTAGTCACAGATTATCACCAACCGTAGATATAACAGCTAGATCAGTGCTAACCCATAAATTCCTTGTATCACCGGATACGGAAGTTCTCGACTACGGATTCTATTTACCAAACCACCTAGTAGTAGATCACTCAGGATGTAATTTAGTTAAACGCATTAAGATTCATGAATTTATTAGGTTGATATTAGTAGTTAGACTCTTAGATCAAGGTCTACCTGCTTACTTTTTTTTCACACACAATTGCTCCACGGAATTCCTCCGAAAGGTCTCGTGTTTTCTACTTGTGTAAAGAGTCAAAAAACGATTACTTATCCCCTACCTTCTACTAGCTTTAGATTGAGTTAACAAATCGATTTAGCGTTCACTCTAAACAACCTATCAAACATTCATAAACACTCATATTAGTAAAAACAAATGATAATCATGAAAACTTTATAGTATATTTAAAACAAAACTCAAAACATGTTAAGAACTAGGAATTCATCCTCAATCAATAATAAAATTAGCTCTCATGGTTTTAAAGTTCACAAAGAATAAAGAAAAGAGAAAGCAAACAAAAACCAAAGTGTAGTGTGTGTAAAAAGTGTAGAAGTGTCTAGAGAAAAGTAGAGAACTTCTCTATTTATAGGTTTCAATATGCTTGCAATCCTCATAAGAATGGAATCCCTTTCCCTTTATAGCTCAACTTCCAAGTCCAAGTCTTTCTCAAATCTTCTATCTTCTCTTTCCGAATTCAAGTCAAATTCCACATCCAAGTCTTCACACCCATGAGAAAAGTCAAAAAAAAATATTATTTTGGGTTGCCGGAAAAATCTTGTAACACCGGAATACGGCCAGAAACGGCACCGGAACAGTGCTACCGGTCGTCGGAATTTTCATTTGACAGAATAATCCGTCAAGGTTCCGTTAAACATTACTGTCAAACTAACAGTCGTCGTCAGTCATTGGGTCAAAGAAAGGGAAGTCAGACACCGAGTCAGCATCTTACTCGGTCTTACTGGCTGAGTTACTGTGTTGAATCGGCTCATCGGCCGGTACCAAGTTAACTCGGCGACAAGAAAAATTGGCCGAGTTTCAGCTATATTCTGGCTATTTCTCAGGCCAAGTTCAGGCCATTCTTTTACTCCTTTCCTGTAAAATTTCCTACACATATATCTAAGCATTCAATCTAGCCATTTCACACCATAGTCTTCACTGATTTACGATAACCATCATCCTCTCCCTATTGCTTCAATCAACAGTTGCAATTCTTCTTCTACAAGCTCAAAAACCATCCACCCCCTGGCAGACAACAAACCCAATGAAAAGCAACAACAACAACAGCTATTAAGCTGATTATCGAACACAATTTATTGTTGTACTTCACATCAATTAGCAGCTTCATCATCTATAATCTGTTGCTTAAACCATCTCCACTGCCTTCTCTTCTATGACTTTACAGCGGCCAAAAACACCTTCAATCCCTTAGCCATCAATCTACCAGCAAACCCATTTCTTATTCTCTCAATTCTGAATGGGTTAAGTGGAAAAATGTCCCAAAATGGACCCCAAGGTTGTGAAAATGCCACGAACGTTAGGGAAAAGATTAAAATGCCCCATTCCATTAAAGAGAGTTAAGTAGTCGAAATTGGGCTTCAGGATACATTGTTCATAATTCAGGGTTCAATGTTTAAAATTCAGAGTTCAGGGCTTAGGGTTCAGGGTTTGGGGCTCAAGATTTAGGATTCAGGTGGTGGTGGTGGTGGTTGTGCGGTGGTATTGGTGATGGCAGCGATGGTGATAGTGGCGGTGGTGGTGGCGGTGATGGTGGTGGTTGCGGTGGTAGTGGTGGCGGTGGTAGTAGTGGTGGCAGCGATGGTGATAGTGGCGGTGATGTGGTGGTGGCGGCGGTAGTGGTGGTGGTGGTGGAGGAGGAGATGGCGGTGGTGTTGGTGGTGGTTGTTCTAGTGGTAGTGGTAGTGGTGGCGGTGGTGGTGGTGGTGGTGGTGGTGGTGGTGATGGCAGCGATGGTGGTTGGTGGTTGTTCGTTTGGTGATGGAGGTGGTAGTGGAGGATTGGGGCGTTTTGATTAAGAAGGATAAAAACGCAAGTTCAAAACTCCATTGGCCGGTCAAGATGCCAATTTTTGATCAAAATGCCCCAAAACTAACGGAATGGGGCATTTTAATTTTTTCCCTAACGTCTGGGGAATTTTCACAACCTTGGGGTCCATTTTGGGGCATTTTGCCACTTAACCCATTCTGAATTACAGCAACAACCCAAACCCAGCTTCAATTTCCATCTATCATGAATATCCTCTTACACAGATTGAACCCATCTCAATTTCATCTCCTTTGTGAATCACCCATGTCTCCATATCATGTCACTCCTCGACTTCACAGAAAAAATAATTTGGAACCGACATCAACTTCTCCTGCATCTGTTCATGACTTCAACTGAGTCATACCCATCAATTCTTCTCGGAACTCAGAGTAACCATCTTCTTCTCGATCTACTGAATCTATATTTCTCCCTAAATATCTTAGACCAACACCAGCAGCTTCAATTCCTCCTCCAATCTCATCTTTCTCCGTTCATTTCATCTTCAAATCATCATCGATCTTCTCTCAGTTTCAGTAGTATCAACACCTCACTGTTTCTTCTTCTCAAAATCACCTTCAATTTCGATCTAAATTTCATCCATGGTTGCGCCTCTTTTTGTACGTCTCTCTCTTATTAAATTCAGGGGAACAGTAATGATTGAGAAGTGAAATAAAAATCCTTCTCTTAATTCTAGGGTTATAGGTTGATATGGTTATTGACACCCGGTCGCTTCTGATAAAGGTTAACCTAATTGGCAGCCCCTTAACCTCAATTAGTCTATGTTTACTAGATTATCGCACGCGGTGGGGAGGCCGACGAAGAAACCAACGCAAGATCATCCCTTTAAACTATCCAAAGACACAAGTACACAAAGAGTACTCCTCACAAAATTATGCTTAGGCAGATACCGGCCTTTGGAAACGGGATATATTATGGTGATCCTAGGTGCTTAGAAAGCGGGGGCATCTCCAATATATGCACAACTGACAAAAATATCAGAGTGCACTAATGTAGAACTCAACTGCAACGGGCAATATATACTGAAAGCCAATATTTAAACTTGGGTCATTTGACTTATTGGTGCGCATGCGCCACACGTAGAGTGGAATAGACTGGTCAAAGACTCAAAAGACAACTAATCTTTTTCTTTTCATTTCATTTAATCCTTTCAACTCTTTATTTGGTTGTACCGACTCTATTTTCATCTCTTCTCAGCACAATCTCTCTAATTCAACTTCTTCTCAAGAATCAAAGTATCTCCCAACTTAAATTGTTTTCTTAATTCTTGAATTTGATACCCAACTTCTTTCATTCTTAATTTTCCTCTACCAGCAAGGATCAACAATGCTTAGTCTACCGCGGATGGGATCCCGCCAAAAATCCCGCAACTCACAAAATTTAGTGGGACCCATATGCCCACCCCTCCCAACTCCAGCGGGTCCCCAGGGGCTCTCTCTTGCGGGATTTTAGGCGGTAGGAACCGCGGTCAACGTAGCATCGTTGAGCAAGGATAGCCAAATCTCTTAAACTCAACTGTGATTTGATGGCTTGAGTTTTGAAGCTAAATAAAGATTGAACAGGTTATTTACTTGAAGGGTTGTCTAATCTCTCTCTTGTTTCATGTTTAGCTGTCTGAACCATCTCAATTTGTCTTTCATCTCATTTATTAGATTTCTGATTGCAATTTCTATATTTTTCTCAATGATTCTGTCTTTCAATATGAAACCAACTAAAAATCTGAATTCTTCTTTTACAGTGTTTGATCGACTTTATAGCTAGGATGAAAAAAATAATGAAAAGATGATCTTGAGAAAATGGGTGGAGAACATCGTTGAGTTCACGGATCTGGACGATACCCGAATCTGACAGTCTATCTTCTACACCCGCGTTCAAACCGGGATTGACCCGAAATCTTAGTAAATATATTGTAGATTATTTTTTTTTTACAGAAAAACTAATCTCTGAATCTGATATTTGTTCGAATTAACTAAAATAAAAAGTTTAAACACTTAAATGGGGACTATTGTGTTTCATTTTCATTAAGGATGATTTTTCTTTTACTAGTTTAGAAAAATTGATTTTTTTTATTTCTTTTTTACTGAAAACAAAACTGAAATTGATCGATTCCAGTCAATCTAATTGCTATTTTGATGATCTTTGAACTGGGAGTTTGCTCGTTTGATTATATGTGACTGAAATTTGCGATCAATTTGATCGATTACCTCAAGTTTAACCTCAATTTTATGAAATTGTAAAAATTGAAACTTCAATTTCAAATTTCTGGGACATTTGTTGTGACTGACAAAGTGCAGATTTCTCATCACATAGAAGGCCTCCTTAACATTCAGCTAAATATTTCTCCGAATAGAGTTGCCCCTTACCCTTGGCTCGGCTCCCAATAGTGTTCTCCTACGAAATGATTATTTTTCCCTTTCGGCTCAAAATGAATGCTTTCTTCTTCTTTTCTTCCTTATGACTCCAGATTACCTAATAACTCAAAAACACGCGTGAAATACATAGTTCACAAGAAAAATAGCAAAGAAAGCATAACCAATAGATATTAAATCAAGGTGTTCTACACCTATCACAAAGTGAAGCAGTTGAACAAGAGATTTTATTTAGGGTCCTTTGTTCTTTGGGGTTGATATTTTCCTTTCCTGGACTTTTTTCGTATGCATCTGGTAAAGGAACAAGACCATCATGAGTTATTAATTTGTGCAAACCCTAGATGGATTTGTTGCATATGAAAGTAGGTGAAAACCCTGAGTAAAATTCGTAATAGGAAGTCCTTCCTTGCGCGATCTTCACTTTGGAGGTTGTAGAAACTTCGTTTGACGTCATATTTAAGTGGTTAACCTCAACTATCGAACACAAAAGATATGCCTTTCATATTTTAGAGAAAAAAAAATTAAGATATGGATATTGTTTTCAAGTGATAATTCCACGTGAAGTTGAACTCGGAAATATATGGTTTTTCAACAGCTATGTATTCCAGTGTTTTGATCATGTCTCTTAGATTATATTTCGGAATGTCTGGCTCTTTTAACATGTGTTAGTAGGGACATAGACATAAATTTTTCGTCGGGGGCATCGAAAAATTATCTACTAATTTTTCCCATATCATCGAGTTAGATGGAGGAAGTGTGAGCCACATCTGAATAAAGTAGAAACTATGGAATCTTCTTCAACTCGATTGCAAACCCTAATTTATCTCATGTGTGGATCCAGAGCAGTTGAGGATTCAAACGCGTATTCTGTTTGGTACATTCATCTGTTTGTGAAAACCTTTAGAAGGGGTTTGAAAAAGCCTAGATTGCTTGATCTTGGCAGAAAACCAATTTGGTGTGTTCTTCACTGAATATGACGAAACCTGATTTCGAATCTTCTCATCTTTGTCTTGCGGAAGTGTTATGGCCCCTCTATCGTGAGATTGATTTACAATCCCCATAAGATTGCATCTTGTAAGTATAAATACGGCCACAAGGGTTGAAGCGTGTTGTCATAAGAGAAAGTTATCGTGCCCGAGGCTCGCGCGGTCAGAAGAGCTGTGTAGCTTTAGTGAGAAGTATTTGACTTGTGACATTCCGAATTCTACCAATTTGTTACGTGTTCCAGAATTTTCATGTCGACAACGTAAGAGTTTGTCACCTAGGATTTGGATGTTTGGAAGTCTAATGTTAGTCATACATATGTATGATGCGCGGTTCTTCATCAGTCCCTAGTTTGTTGTATGCATAAGGGTTTTTATCGAATGGAGATGCTTGATCGTCTAAGAAAGACCTCTGTATTTCTCGAGATTGAGTTTTGAGACAAAGTCATTGTTCTGTCTCTTCCATGTATCTTGACAAGGACTCATATAAACATTCATTGAAAATTCTCAGCCGAAAACTATTCTTATGGGTGATGATCAACCTAACTTGAGAGTAGCAGACCCTTCTAGTATCGGGAATATGTATCTTGTCCATCATTCACCACGTCCAACTCTGACACATGGGGCAGTTTGTTGAGACAGTGTTTCTATAGAAGAGGCTTTGACTGAGGGAAATGCAAATAGGCGTCTGGATGAGTAGCGTGTGGCCTGGAGCAATGATCCCTAATCCTTCCCTTGTTTACTTCAGTAACAACACTTAGTGTGGCTGTATGCCGATTAATGATGTTTTATCTGAATTTTTGGCCTCATGAGTATCGCTTCAGATTTTTTTTCCCTTGATAGATTCGGCTGCAAAGATATTATTGTAAAGACCCTCCACTACACCAAATTTTCGGATTAGTAACAGCAATTCGTAATGGCTTATGGTCCGTTATAAATTTCCCGTTACAAATGGCCGTTACAAAAAATTCGTAATAGGATGAACCCGTTACTAATTTCTTAATAATTCGTAACATAGGTCAGCCGTTACGAAATCTTTTATACGCGTGCCAGTCACACGGTTGGTCACACTTGGATCGTAATTCACGAGTTTTTCTGGACCCACACTTTCTATCCATCCATCTATACTGTTCATATTTTTCTCGAGATGCAACGCAACAATAAAACCCTAGTTTTTATTCCATACCCAATATCTCACTTCTTATCTCTATCTTTCCGTCTCGTCGTCTCAATCTCTCTACCCACACTCAGATTGACAGAGATGAACACTACACAATCTCTCGATTTCTCATAAAACTCTATTTTTTATCCACATATTCACTTTCCTCCTTCCAAACACTACACAATCTCTCGATTTCTTCTTGTAGATCTCCGTGTCTCTACTCAAGTCTCTAGATTTTTCTCTTTTAACAGCTCTTCCTCTTCCCGAAGATCAAAATCTTCCGACTGGGAGGTAATAATCAATTTTCTTTTTTGATTTTTTCCGAGTTTTATCTGTTTCGTGTTGGTATCAGTATTTCAATCGATTTTAGGGTTTGTGGTTACTCGTTTTGATTTTCAGTCTCTAACTTTCTCCTCTATCTACTTTCTTTCTCCACTGAAAACCTAGCTCTGCTACTCCGTTGATGATATTAGGATTTGATTGGGCGGTTTTTGTTAGGGTTTTACTAGATTGAGTTTGTAGAAATTTTCATCGATTTTACTTTTGATTTGGTGTTGAAATTTTTTGGGTTGGGTTTGATTCTCTGCAGACGAAGTCATTTAATTTGGGTTTGATTTTATTTTAATAGGTAATCGCAATTTAATTTTCTCAAACCACTACTTAAGTTAGGGTTTGATTTTGTGGACAGGGATTTTGCTTTTTAGTTAATGGTGGATTTGTTTTTGATTTTCAGAGGAAGCACTATTGGTTTTTGACTAATGATGGTAATTGAGTTTTTGAGGACTTATTTGAATCTAAAATCTGAGATTGTGCCTAATACTTTGAAGAAATCTGCTCAAACTGGGTAGAGCACAACAGGGTGATCTCCCTAGGTAAGATTTGTTGATGTCGTTTTTGGATTTGATGTGTTTGTAGCATTTGATTTCTGATTTATGTATGGTTTTGGAGCTTGATGTTGATCTTTTGTTGTTGTTACAAGGTATTTTGCCAAGATTGTTTGTTGTATTTGGTAGTGTTAGTGGAGATTGTCCTATTGTTTTCTGATTGTTTTTGAAGATAGTTATTGGGTAATCTGTTGAGTTTGTGAGGACTTTTTTGAATTTACCATCTGAGATTGTGCGAAAAATGCTCAAACTGGTAGAGCACCATTTGCTGATTCTAATCCTGGAATTTATATTCTAATCCTGGCGACTGGAAATCTGATCTGTAATTTGGTACTTGATGCTCTGTTTAACTAACTAAATTTTGGTTGCTTCATGTGTAAACGTTCAACTCTGAGCCCATTCTCCCTCCTTATACCGCTCGTCCAGATCATGTTGAACGAGCACTTAAGACTAGATATTCAGAGGAGATGACTAAGCTTAAGGGAAAGAACTCGACTTGCTCATTGTAATTTTTCCGGACAACAATGGCTCACTCTATGGTATGACAAGCCTCATCTTTAATTTAAACACCCTATCAGCTTATATTTTTGATTGATTACTCGAATGAAGAATTATTTAAGGGACAATTTGTACTGTACAGGGGACTTGAAACGTATCCGTGAGACCGAACTTGGTCTTGTTTCCCAGTGTTGTCTGACGAAGCACGTTTTTAAGATGAGGAAGCAGTACCTGGCCAATGTCGCCCTAAAGATAAATGTCAAGGTTGGTGGGCGCAATACTGTTCTAGTTGATGCGTTGTCAAGGCGCATACCGCTTGTCAGTGACCGGCTAACTATTATCTTTGGTGCTGATGTGACCCATCCTCACCTGGGAGAGGATTCAAGCCCCTCCATCGCTGCTGTAAGATTTTATTTATTAATCCACTCTATAGTTCACCCTTTGGTGACTCCTAAGTTGTTCCAATTATTGACTTCTATTTTGTTGTACCCCTTACCCAGGTTGTGGCATCACAAGATTGGTCAGAGGTAACAAAGTATGCTGGTTTGGTGTGTGCTCAAGCACATCGCCAAGAGTTGATTAAGGATCTGTTTAAAGTATGGCAGGATCCAGTTCGAGGAACTGTGACGAGAGGCATGGTTAAGTATGTGCCTCTGCCTGTTTTGTTTCTCCGTCTTCGTCATTTCAATTTATTTCCTTACGAGGCCTGGATTGCATATTGGTTGTTCGTTTTTGCTAATTTTTTGATATTTTTATCTTGTCTAATTTTTTGATATTTTCATGTACTAGGGAACTTCTTATCTCTTTCCGTAGAGAAACTGGACAGAAGCCTCAACGTATTATATTTTACAGGTAATTTTGGCGTTCATAATGTAGCTAATTGCCTTATATCTACTGCCTTCTCTAGTTCTTCCTGCCTTAGAATAATCTTGTTTGATATATCAAATTTGCAGTGGGTTACAACTTCGTTATGTTCTTACCACGTGGATCTGATTTGTTGCAGAGGCCTGAGAGGGAATTCTCCAACTGGTACTTTATCTCCTAATATGTGTAATTGACAGGTCTCTGGTATTTGTAAGTATCCCAGATTTAAGGTACTCATTTCTTAATACTATGATTTTTCTCAAGTGTTTCTAATCTGCTCAAAGTTTTCCTCTATTAATTTGTGTTGTTTATACATTTGTGATGCAGAAGCTGAAACACCTAAGACTTCACCATATGAATACACTCTGGTGCCACAAGAACCTGCATATGTTGCTCCTGATCATTGCTGCTTTTTAACTCCTGCTGCGTCCAGTATCCCGTCTTCGATGGCCTACACTAGAGAATGTTGATGTGTTAAGAAATAAAGTTGCTCCAATGAAGTCAAACCCCATTGGAGCCGCTGTCGATTTTGATGAGGTAACATTTTAAATTTTATTTGTATTTGTTCAGACTTAAATTAACTTTAACCAGAGAGTGATAGTTAATTATCTTTGTTGGTTGCAGGATGAGAAGCTGAACTTGAGTAGTTGGAAGGAGCAGAGTTAGAGGAACAACTCCTACAACCTGCAAAACAAACTCTTGCAGATCCAACATATGTACTGGTAACAAGGAAACCGACACAACCTGCTCCTCAGAAGAACAAAACTGAGGCAGTGCGTTGGCTGCACTAGAGGCAGAGATGGCTCTCTGAACAGGTACTTATCTCAATCCTGGCTTAGCTAAATATTCTACTTAGTTACCTAAAATCGGTGAGCATCTACACTAATTAAGTTAAAATTGCGTAATCGAGATTCAGACTGTTAGTGCGAAAGATCCTTGTATTATGTTGTTAATAAGTATCGGTTAGTTTCAGGGATTGAATTAAACTTATCGACAAAAAATTAGGATTTTAATTTCCACACGTGCCTTGTGTTGTTATCATGCCTTTAATTCTCTTCATTGCCTTGTATTCCATGGGTTTTTTCCTTCCATCATGCACATTTAGACTTCTTTGAATACTTCTAATGTAAGTTATTGTTGTTTGCAGAAAGTAATTAGGTGTGGAAGTGTTCGCGCTGCGAAGTGTTGTAGCTGCGATTATAGGTATATAGTTTTCTTAGGTACAAAATATGTTCATGATCTTTATACTACACAGATTTTGTGTTCACTTAGGACATAGGAATGAACTTATAGTGATATAAGTGAACATGAACTGAGCTTAGGAAGTTTCTACGTATTCCCATGTATTTTTGAATTTGTTTTCCTTTTTGGTATGAATCGGATGAGTATTGATATGAATTGAATGAGTGTTGATGTGAATTGATATGATGAACGGATTGAAAGGTGTATGCGGGGGTATTTAGAATTGAAACTTACTTCCTAAGGCGAGAAAATGAATCGCCGATCAGCCTTGACCTGGTCAAGGTTGACTGGCAGTAATTTTTTTGTTGTTACGAAAAAATTCGTAACGGCTGTAAGCTTTGTCAAACTGCCACGTAGTAACGACTCTTGCATGTTACTAATGTGCCACGTAGTAACGGCTCGGGGATGTTACGACCACGTTGTTACAAAAAAAATTGTAATGGCCCCGTGTCACATTACCACGTGTCAAATTCGTAACGGCCCTCAGTTGTTACTAAAGCCTTTTCAACCAAAATTCGTAAGGCCCCATTGTCGTTACAAAAAAAATGTAACACCCACTTTTGCAACAGGCAAGAACTGTCACAACCCTTTTTAGTAACGGCTCTGTTCTGTTGCGAATCCAAAAATTTGGTGTAGTGCTCAAGCGCGTCAATGCAATTAGACTAGTCAAGAGATGTCTTAGCTGCTAATTACTTGATTAGTGTAAAATGAACGATAATTAATAGGAATTAATCTAACAACGATCTAGATACGAAACCAGCATCATGGAATAGGTCTCGAATGCGCGAGCGTGTCATTCGAATACCGGACGGAGAATAATTTATCAGATTAGTAACGAGAGCAAATTAGTCTTTAACACTCAAACCGACTTGGCTGCCCATATCATTTGGAAGGGTGCCTTTATCAGTTGTCGCTGGTCTTATCCCAGACCGAGAAGATAAACTCGTATATTCTTTCTTCTTCCTTCTTATTCTTCTTCTTTCTTCTCTTCTTTCTTTTTCTGCTCTTCTATTTCTTAGTTCTTCTTCTTCCGTAAGTTTGTGAGATTAAATAGAGTGAATTGGTTTATTAATCCGTGTGATTGATGAATATTGAGAGACTGGTGGTGGTGATTGACGTTAGAAAAGAAGGGATTGATGTTGTTATAATTATAATTAGGGTTTGTAGAGATGATTAGTGTTCTGAGGATTTAGAAGAAGAAATATAGAGGTATGGCGAGTTGAAGAATCATGGGTTTAGGTTCAATTGAAGTTCTGAAATTGTCTTAGAGATGAACTGAGAATTAGGGTCTCTGAATCTGGGTTGAGATTTGATTAAAGATTGATTAGAAGATGAAATCGACATCTGGAAGATTGATTGGAGATAGGTTTTACCTGAATTAGAGTTTAAGTTGAAGAATAGATTGGAATCGGTGTTTAGGATTTGATTCTATTTTAATAAAGGTTTGGGAATCAAATTAGGTTTAGTTGAGAATATCTAGTGATGAAGTATGGAGGTTGTTGTTAGTTTCGAGATGAGTTGTTGAATCAAGCCAAGTGGAGAAGGATGGAATTCTATTTTCAGGGTAACACATATTTGAGGTAATTGTTTTTCTGTTAGTTAGTTCAAGTTTGTTATTAAGTTTATGAGTTATTATTGAATAATAAATTGGAAATGGATGAAGTAAGGTAATCTCAGATAAAGAATTATGACATGAAATATGACAGTAGATGATGCTTAAGTACTTGAGTTGCGGTAACGTTTTAGAGGTGTTGGTGGATATGGAATGTTGGTGTTGTTTGTGTATATGAAGTTGCAGGTGTTATGATGATGATGTTGTTGTTGTTGTAGTTATTGTTGTGTTATGAAATGCAGGGAAGAGGTTGAAGGTCTGTTGATTAAGGTTTGGAATTAGGATGAGAGTTAGGTGAATGATTAGGAAATTTATATGAACTGGTGTTGATGTTGTTGCAGGATATGTAATGAAGTTGAAGTTTATATCTTGGAGTGTGTTGAGTTGCAAGTAATAGAATTGGTGTAGATGTAATGAGATGGTAATGTTGTTGAAGTTCATGGAACTGTGGTTGTATCATAATTTTGTAATTGAGTTACAAGATATGTGTATGTGTTAGTATGACATGGAAATGGGATTTTCTGTTGAACTGAGGTCTGGTGGTAATAAAGATGGTTATAACTGAGATGTGTTGGGTATGAGATGAATGAGGGTAATGGGTTTTGTTAATGGTTCTTTTGGGGCTTGCCTCTGCTATTACAGGTAAGCTTAGTTTATGTTGTAATTGAATTTTAGAATTTTGTATTTTGCATAATTTATGTAATGATCAAATTAGATAGAACTGAGTTAGTGAAACTGGACATTAGAGAGTTTCCTTGTTGAACTGGTATTAGAGTTCTTTTTGTATCAAGGGATGATTCCATTGATTGCCCTGAGTTCCTTTTCAAGTCGGATGTATGAGTAGTTTAATCTTGTCTGACTCAGTTAATCTGACTGAGTCGCGTTGAATCTGTTAGCCTGAGTTGAATCGGTTTTACTCAGTGACCAAACCAGTTGGACCATTGAACAAGACCTTGACCTTTGACTGACGTTGACTGTTAGACACCCGTTGACCGTTAAGCTTGACCGTTAGTTGACTCAGATGGACGGGACCCTGTGTATGGGCTTGGTTAGTTGACTTGGGCTTAGGCATAGTTTGTTATTTTGATTGTTTGGACCCTTATGGTCCGAATTAGCATTTGGTTCATTCTACAAAGTTGTAGATACTCATAATACTTAACTAATGGATTATAGTTGCAACCTAATTGAATTAGTAAACTTTAGATATGCTAAAGATAGATACTAAAAAGGCGTAGAACTATAAATGGGCTTAGAACCATTAGATAAAATTGTATGATTCTTGTATGAGCCATTTTGGCTTGATTCTTAGAGTTCTTGTGTGATTAATAGTTAGTATGTATTAACAACGATCGATTCAAAGGACGAACCAACAGATCGTGGATCTCGAGGTAGGCGTGGCTTGTCATCAAAAGAGGTGGGAATACATTTAACTCTTTTATAACCATTGTTGTTTGTTTTACAAAAGTCTTTGTTTAATAAACTCATGCATTGTCAGTTTGTGCATTCCATGCATTCTTTAACTTGTATGATAATTCTGTTGATTTTGTTAAACTTTTCATGGTTTGGAAATGACGTGTAATGTCATGTTTGTTATTATGAATTGTTATGGGAAATAAGAATTTCCATGTGTGGTATATTGGATACGCTCCTTTACATTTATATCTACATGAATTCAGCTTTTATGCTTACTATGGGTCAACAGGGGTGATATCAATAGCTATTAGGTGTGTAACTGGTTGACACCTTATTATACATTGTTTGAAAAAGGCGTTTGTCCATATACATGTTTGTTTATTTCAGTGACTTGGTCACTCTTTAGTATTTGGGAAAACATGTATTTTTTCCAACTCTTGCTTATGATTACTTGAAAGTTAAATGTTATTCCTGCTGGGCACCCCTTTTAGGGATGATGTGCTCACCCATTTCCACTTTCAGTTTCAGAGACAGATCAGAGTTGCACAGCGAAAGCTTCAAGGGTTGAGTTCGCTAGTTGATTAACTTCTTATATGTTTATTATGTTGTATATTTTATTTGTAAACCAAATGATTATAGTTATGTATCACATGGGCTAGTTTTTGGATTAAGTGTTGTACCAGATTTCTTAATTGATCTCTTAGTGCATTTTTATTTAGTTAATATCTTGGATTAGTCAGCTGCTAGATTAGGAGGCACTACAATTATCCTTCTCTTTCTTAGGTGAACTGAGATTCCATCAGAAAATGAAATTTGATAGTTTTTGGTAAATCTGAACTAGAGGCTCATCGAGGCTTGGACGTAAATCCTAGGTCTAGTTCCTTTTCTTTCTGACAGAATGAGTGTTGAGGTAGTATATCGACTAGCAGCTTTGCGTCTTCGGATAAGCCGGCTGAGTTTCGGTTGAGCCTCGTCTTGAGATCAGTTTTGCTTCATAATTTGTCGCGTTATTGCCATGATCTTCTGAAGCAGGTTGGGCGAGAAGATGTATCTTTTTTTGGCGGTTTATGACCTTATGTGGCTCTGAATCCCTTTTGACTAGGTCATGAATTTTTTGGAGCCTTTTCAAGTTTCCTCTAAGTTTATCATGTAGACGACGAAAAGATAAATCTGACGGAAAAAGAACTAGGTCAATCAGATACAGAATGAAAGAGTTATAAGTAAAATAGTACACCTCAAATAAACTTCCTGAGTGTCCTGTGACCAAATTGAGGGCCCTTGACCTAAACGAATTTTGGAGCAAATATTCGTCAGAATCTCCGAGTTTAGAGCATCATCTAGTCCTTGAGAGTTATAATATTCGACTGGATGGTTGATCTTTGCTATGTCGCGTTCATAACGAGCTTCATTTTCTGTGAGGTCGATTGCAGACAGACTGGATCACGTCCGTGCTATTCTCATCAATTTTAGTACTCCTTATTACAAAATGTGCACTCGATCTGATTTGTTGGATCTATCCCTATTGGTAACTCTAAAGGTGTTGTCAGATAAATCTGGATGTCTATCTGAGATCTTACAAGTTTTTTTTGAGTCCTCAGGAGCTCTCCTTGGTCCTTACACAACGTTTTCAAGGATTAGTAGTAGATTTTCATGGAAATGGGTTGCTGGCGCATTTCAGAGAGAGATCCAAGTGATCCATAAAGCACTAACATATTCACTAAGGTCAAACACTCGTGTCAGTGAGAAGACTACTAGTAGGGATAACTCTCTCGGATAAATATGTAATGGATTTACAAAGTGAATCAAGGGAACGTTTTTGTTTTTTTGATTGGTGGATTTGGCTTCCTTCCTATTAGTGACCATGATTGAGATATGTAACTGAGTGAAAAACCTCCCACTATGGTCGCCAAAATGTAGTTACCTAAAATCGGTGAGAGGCTAAAGTGATATTATAGGGTTTCTAAAAGTGAGTTAGGGGAGGTTGAGCACGAATAGTGTTCGCCGTTCAAAGGTTGCTTCAATCACAAGAAAGGTTAGGTCTGGTCTTAGGGAGGGAAGCAAATGAAGACATAGATTAGAGAATTTTAGGGTTTGAAGAAGAATTGGTCTGAGAGGTTATGAAAAAGTTATGTTAGCTTGGAGAAATATATGACCTATTTATTGCTGAATTCTGTAATCTCAGGTTGGTAAAAATAAGGATTGCTTTCCATGTCATACGGATAAATTATCTCGTCTCTTCAGGAATAGATATAGATAAACTAGGTTGAGTTTTATTCAATCGCCTTTACTCTCTTCTGCGGTGAGAAATTGGCCGGTGTTTCTCACACTTGTCGTAAACCGCCAGACCAAAAACCTAATTGATATCTCCCAATTTTTGTGAAGCTGAGTCAGCCTTTGTGATGTGTTGAGATATAGAAATATTCTCTTTAATTACCCGATTTGGCCAAGATGGAGAGATATTCTCTAATTCGTGAGAATGACTAGGATGAGTCATGTGAAAAGGCATGAAATACCTCAGGAATCGTGTGCAGAGATAGAGAGGAGCCGAGGTTGAGCTCCATCTCTCCTTGGCCAGTCACATATGTCATGAGGAGACCGTATTATTGTTAGTGGGTCCCTTTGTTGAGCATGCGGAGCACAAGAGATCTTATCCACTTTTTTGGATGGACATGTATAGTTCATGCTCAATTTACTAGCCGTAAGTGTGTTTGAGAGGCTGAGAAATAGGATTGATCCTTAGGTAAGGCGTGTGCCTATCGTGGGGAATATTCGTCCCTATCTGAGATTTCCCGAGAGATTTGAGTCTCATTGAGAATTTGTGGAGAGATGTGAATCTCTCCGGGATTTTGAAAAGAGATGTGAATCTCTCCTAGGTTTTGTAGAGAGATGTGACTCTCTCCGCGATTGTGAGGAGAGATGTGAATCTCTCCAAGATTTTGCAGATGGATCCAAATCTCTATGAAGATTTTATTAACGAATCTTAATATCTCTTTGGTTAGATAGGATTCATCCTGAAGAGAGATAAAGGGATTTGTGCTCCCGATTAATATCTCTGCGAGACTTTGGTTCACTTGTCTTTGACCAACGTATCTTGTAGAGATGTGCAAGGAATAAAATGTGTCTATATAATGGGGCCGACAAGACAAGTGTATCTCGAAAGGATGTTCTAAGATCCCGTTGAAAGGGCCCGGAGGCAGAATAAAAATAAATATTGGATTAGTATAAAACATAACATCACTTCAACAATCAACGCCCTAACATTACCCATGACAAAATCTTTTACTTATTGGAACAGAAACCCTTGAGAGAACATGGAATTAGGCTTGAGAGCAAGATTTATGATAAATATATCTTCTACAAGAAATTCAAGGAACAACAGACCACCGTCACCTCCATATCTGAAACACTCATAGGCGTTGATCTCTTTATCTTCCATGACCAAGCCACAAACTAAAATTTTCGCGGGGATGTACTAGGAATTATTCAGAAGCCTCTGTAAGTCTTGTCAGATCCTAGAGTAGACATGACCTGTTTATCTCGCGATGATGTACAATCCTTGATCTCAAATATGGTGAGTCGTGCTTACAAGAGACACGTATGTCTCCGTTTTGGGTCATAAGTCTGCCGAGAACGTATTACGCATCTACAGAGCCTACATTATCTCGTCGGATGTATACTAGGAATCATGGAATCACAATCAAATACGTCTCGCGAAGACATGCTGTAATTATGGTTATTCTTATTTATAATTCTGGCGGGGACGTTTTACGCTCTATAGATCCTACATGACCAGCAGTATCTCGTCGAGGATGTGCGCTATGAGTCACGACATCACGACCAGCAGTGATCTCGCGGGGATGTATACTAGAAATCGTGGTTAGAGGTGCCTTGAGGGACAAGGGATTAATCTCTCCTGTGAGAGTTGAGTATTGTCCTATGGTCTTGAAATGACACGTTCTCCCCTTATCCAAATTTCGCGATCTAAATCAGTGATTTGGAAATTGTGTTGATTTAAACAAAAAAAGAATAAATGTTGGATTAGTATAAAGCATAACATCACTTCCACAATCAACGCCCTAACATTTCCCATGATGAACTCTTCTATGTATTGGAACAGAATCTCCTTAAAGAACATGGAATTAGGCTTGAGAGAAAGATTTATGATAAATATATCTTCTACAAGAAACTCAAGGAACAACAGACCATCGTCACCTCCATATCTGAAACACTCATAGGCGTCGATCTCTTTATCTTCCATGACCAAGCCACAAACTAAAATTGTCGCGACTTATTTCATGAAAACAAATTTGTACACTTCTTGGGAAATACCAAAAGAGCTTAAATCTTTGAGGAGAAAATTCCAGTTAACCCTGTCAAAAACTTTAGACATATCTATTTTGAGTCCTGGTTAAACTTTTTTAGCCTTTGTTTTCCTGAGTGAGTGTACTATTTCATGTGCAACTATGATATTGTCTAAGATTTTTCTGGAGGGTAGGAATGATGATTGAAATGGTGAGATGATTTTATCAAGAATTGGTTTTATCTTGTTGGATATCAGTTTTGTAGTTATTTTGTATATGGTATTACAGAGATCTATAGGTTTGAATTGGGCTGGGTTCTTAGGTTGTTTAACTTTAAGAATAAGAAAAAGATGAGTTTTATTTAATTCTTGGTTAATTATTTTTGTTTCGAAATTTTTTTGAATTATTAAAACTAGTTGTGATCCTACAATTTCCCAATTATCCTTGAAAAAACTGGCTGGAAATCCATCTGGGCCAGGATATTTGTTGGGTTTCATACTTTTTAGAACATTAAAGATTTTCTCTTTTGTTAGGATGGCTACTATATTTGGATTATCCTTATTAGTAATGGGTGTGTTAATATTTTAAAGGATGAGATCATGAAGGGAATTATCTCTACATCCTCCTCAGTAAATAGGTTTTTAAGAAAATCAGTTAGGGTGGAACTTATTTCAGCTTTATTCCTAGTTACAATGTTTTGGTTGTTTATGATGCATTTAATATTATTTCACTTTCTCCTTGTTAAAGTAATAGTATGAAAGTACATAGTATTTTTTTCTCCTAGGTTAATGATATTATCCCTGGAATTTTGCTTAGATATAGCTTCTTGAGATTCATCGAGAGATTCTAGTTCCTTGAGTTTGTTGTATAATTTTTGTTGTTGGTAATTTGTTAATCTAGAGGTTTTGAGTCTTTCTATTTCCTTGGTTAATTTTGCTATCTTCCTTGCTGGGAGACCATAAATATTCTTTTTTCAATCTAAGAGGTTTGTGCCTAAGGTTTTTAAGTTAGTTACTAGACCTTGTGCTAAATTTGGATTATTATTCATGGTTCAGGTTTTCTTAATGATTTGGACACAAGATGTTTCCTTTTGCCAAGTATCATAGTATTTAAACACCCATCCTAATTGTGTTTTTTCTTTGTCTAGTTGTAGAAGAATTGGGCTATGTTCAGATCCAATAGCTACTGGATGAGTCAGGCAAGCATTAGGGAATTGTAAATTTCATTTTGCATTTATAACTTCTCTGTCCATTTGTTCCTAGATATTCCTATCCCTTTGTCTGTGATTATTCTAGGTGAAGTCATATCCTATAAAACCTAAATCATATATCCCTGCTTTGTCTAGGATACTATGGTAGTAGGCACAATCAAATCTATTAAAGGTGCCCTCCTAGCTTTTCTGATAGATCAAAAATCATATTAAAATCTCCTATTATTTGCCCATGGCATATTTTTAGAATTGACTTGAATACCAATGGTCTCTATAAAATCTCAAGCTATCTTTTTATTTTGTGGGTAAGGGCTACCATAGAAGCAGGTAAGAACCCATTTAATTACTAGTGACTAATTTTTATTTTTACTAAGATGTTAATCATATTCAAGTTTCGTTGTATTATTTCCAAATGGAATCCATCTACCCAAGCTACTACAAGTCCTCCTGCTTTAACCAATGGAACCACAATATGATAATTTGGGTAGAATGACACTAAATTTTTTACCAGGTACCTTTGTGATTTTGTTTCAGACAGAAAAATGATCTTTTTTTTTTTTTTTTTTTTTTTTTTTTTTTTTTTTTAAGAAAAAGAGTTTTGAGATGATTCTGTGAAAAAGGGTTTCCACATCCTTGAATGTTCCAAGCTAGAATCGTCATATTATAATTAATCAGAATATTTATATGTCAAAAAAAGAACTTAATCTAATGAAATTAATTTCTAGGGAAGATTCTTAAAATTCAAAGAGATTTCTACTATTTAGGCCTAGAATTATTTGGCAGAAAACTTAATTATAAATAGAATTGTAAAATGTGGTCAATTAAAATTAACAGGCAGTAGAAATTGAGTTCAATTTATCCTATCAAGCATAAAAACTTAGGAGATAAATAAAGCAATTAAAGATTGGGAAACATAAAATGAACTTAATAATTAGTAAGGGAGATACCTGTGTTTCCTCCAGCGGCACTAACGGGGAAGAAAGTGAGAATGGTACTGGGAGATAGGGCTCAGTTCCTTTTTGTTATTCTGTTAAATTGGAACCATATTGATCAATTTTTAGAGTCTTGCCATTTCCAGTGGAGATTGAGCAAATGTTATCGGAAGAAGAAAAAGAATATGGAAATTTAGGAATCGGGATTTTAAAAAGCGATCAAGATTGGTATGTGGAGTTTCAAATTTGTTTTCAACGAGATCGGAAAAGGATGCGAGGGCGAAGAAATTGGGGTTTTCAAAGCAGATTAAAATGAGGATGTAATATTTGGGGATTCAAATCCTAATTTGATTGGGGGCCAAAACTTTTAATTGGGGGCCTTGCACTAGTGGACAAAAAAGGTCACCCAATCCTAATTTGAGTCACCCCTTAAAAAAATATTTTCTAAATGGCTAAAATGCCATAAGTGATTAGTATTAAGAATTAATGAAGTTGATTAGTGTGATAATTGAGTTCACATAAAAATCATATTTTGGGATTAAATTTTTGGGATTTTTTTTTTGGGTTTTTATGTGTTTTGAGAAGAAGAAGAGGAGTTTTGAGAGGAAAACTAGGATTTTTAGAAATGAGTGATTCAAGTGGAGGGAAAGAGGTTTTCGAAGGTTCAAACAACATCCATGATTGTGTTGATGGTAGGATTGTATCAACTAATCCTATGGATTGGATGTTTGATGAAGAGATGTTAATGGAGGAAGCCATGAAAAATGGTGGAAATGAAGATCCTCTTTGCTCAAAATGAAGGAACCAATCCTCAAAATGAAGAACCCGGAGCTCAAAACAATCGGATAAACTTCATATACTCTTCAAATTGTCCGAATGGTGCTCCAAGTGGTCGATTCATGGTCACTATGGAACTACTCGTGAGTGAGGGTCGTTATAGTCGGGTGTTGTATACGCCAACGACCCTAAAGAGTCGTCATACTATTGACACACATGGCGACGACTCTAACCTGCAACTTTTAATGGTGATGAAAAATCATCAAGGTGGTGTGTTAAACCATGATGACTGTTTATATTTGTAACGATCCTTAAGATCGTCAACGCTATTAGACCGGTCAAGTGACGATTTAGCCAATAATAACTCGATTAGTTTAACACGAACGTTAATTAATAGGAATTAATCTAACAACGATCTAGATACGAAACTAGTACCGATGGATAGAACTCGAAAAGTTACGCAAAATGGACTACTCGAACGTGTGAATCGGATACCGGACGAAGAAGAAAACATCAAGACAATATGAAGGGTAAAATCGTCATTTCCGGGAAATGCTTTTGATGCAACAAGGACACGTTGAGGGAGTGCCTTTATCATTTTTGATTGGTTTTATCCCCAACCGATCGAGAAACCATTTCATTTTCTTTCTTTCCCTTTCTTCTTTTCTTCGATCTTCTTTCTTCTTCTTCTTCTTCTTCTTTCCTGTCCTGTTCATTCTCTTTTGCGTGCGAATAAGAGATCAAGTGGGGGTTTGGTGATATGTAGGAGGTGTAGAAGATCATGGAGTTATTGATGGTGGCGGTGTTGTTGTTGATTGAACTTAGGAGGAAGTTGATTTGAGAAATCGGTAAGTTAGGGTTTCTGGTTTTGAAGCTAGGTTTGCATGGAGCTGTAGTTAGATGAAGAGTCATGGGTAGAGACTTAATTGAAGTTCTGAAGCTATTTTGATAATGAATTGAAGACTTGAAGTCGATTCGGTGATGAACCATTGAAGAACCAGTGAGTTAGGGTTTCTGTTCTTCCCTAAAATTGAGATTTAAGAAGAATTAGAAGATGAATCGGGAGTTCTGAGGAAAGATTGGTGTTGGGTTTGACTTGAATTAGGTTATGAGGTTGAAGAACATCCTAATTTAGGTAGTTAGGGTTTGAAGTTCTGATTCAGATGTTTAATTGAAGCTGATGATATGAACTTGGATTTGATTCTCGAGTTAAGAAGGTGATGGTGTTATTACTAATGTTGGATCAACTCATGAAGAATGGAAAGGTAATTTGATTTAAGATTTCTTATTTTCGATTCTGGATTAGGACTCATGGAGTAATTGATTAAAGTACATCAATATGATAAATGGGTATGTGTAGGTTGTTCCTGTAATTAGGATTTAGTATTGTTTTGAAGAGTTTCTGTGAATTTAATTGGTAATTGAAGTTGGGTTTTAGATGAATTAGAGTTTAAGACTGAAGAACTGATTGAAATTAATAGTTAGAGTTGTGATTCTGTTTGAATGAAGATTTTGGGAATTGTTATGATGAACTGTGGTTTAATGAATTAAGGATGTGTAGTTTTGCTGGTGGTATTGAACTGGTGGTGCAGAAGTGGTTTAAGAGGAGTATGATTGTTGTGCTGAATATTTTGAGTTAGATAAATATGCTTGAGTTGTTGTTGTGATTGTTAATGGAAATGTGTAACTGAGATGGTGATGCTTATGAAGCTCGGAATTTAGTGGATATGGAATGGAGCTGTGTTGGTGGTAGCGAGAGCAAGGAAATGGTGTTAGTGGTATTAGGTGTTTGTGTAATGGGTTGGTTATGACAGAATTGTTGAAGTTCAGGGGGTATGAATGAATGGGTCTGTATATTAATCTCATATGAATACAGGGTGTTGTATGAGCTGAGATGTTGAGTTGTGTTGTTGTCTGTAAGCTGGTGTTAGATCGGTGGCAGGGAAGAGTAGTGTTGTAATGAAGCCACAAGATTATGGAGGAACAAGTTGAATGGAATGTTATGAAGTTGAGCTTAGTTTATTAGAGATTATAGAATTGTAGATTGCATTCCTGGGAAAGCTTGGAAGCTTGCAATTACTGCAATTGCAGGTAGGCATAGTTTTAATTGTAACTGGAATTCAAAGTTTGTTTAGTAATTGATTTGATAATTGTATTGATTGCATCATCTTAGTCTTATCAGGTTATGTGTAGCACCATGATTGTGCATTAGTGTTCTTTGACCTGAGCAATGGCTCTGGCCTGTGCAAGAGCTTTAGTCTTGTGCCTTTCGGCCCTAGTCGGTATCGACTCTAGCCGATTTCGATCCATCCCCGGTGAGTCGAATCAGTTTGACTCACTGAGTCATTAGACCTGAGTCAATAACCTGTTGACTCGTTTGACCCTGGACATTGACCTTTGACTGAACGTTGACTGTTAGAGACCCGTTGACTGTTAAGTTTGACCGTCAATGACCGTTAGATTGACCCAGTTGGGCCATGCCTTTTGTAATGGGTTTAATGGACTTGGGCTTAGGGCCAGCAATCTTAATTAGTGTTTGGACCACTTATGGTCTGAATTAGCCTTTGACTTCTTCTACAAAGTTGTAGATATTCATAAAACTTATCTAATAGACTATAGAACCAATCTAATTCGATTAGTAAACCTTAGCTACGCTAAAGATAGATAAATACAAGATGTAAAAGCTTAATTGGGCCTAGAATCATTAGAAAGACTTGTATGATTCTTGTGTGAGCATTTGGGCTAGAATCTTAGAGTTCTTGTGTGATTAACAGTTCGTTATTAACAACGTTCGATTCAACGGACGAACCAGTGGATCGTGGATCTCGAGGTAGGCGTGGCTTGTCATCAAAAGGTGTGGGAATACATTTGACTCTATGGTGATTATTGTTTTCTTTTACAAAGAATTTATGTTTATCAAATTCACGCATTATTTGGTTGTGTTTTCAATGCATTGTTTAATTTAAATTTCGAAAGTTCTTTTGATTCCTTTAATCTTTCCATGGTTTGGAAAGGATCTGTGAAGTTTTGTTGTCAATATGAATTGTTTGGGAAATAAGAATTTCCATTTGTATGCTTAATAGGTGTGTAAGGAATTGGTCGACATCTATTAGGAATATGATATGCTCCTTCATTTATATCTACATGAATTCTGCTTTTATGCTTAATAGGTGTGTAAGGAATTGGTCGACACCATATAGGCTAATAGGGTGTGGAAGGAAGTGGTCGACACTCAATATATACATTGTTTGACGAAGGAATTTATCCATGTGCATGTTTGTTTATTTTAGTGACTTTGTCACTATTTAACGTTTCCGAAAACATGAATTGTTTTCCAAATCTTTCCAATGATTACTTAGAAGTTAAATGTTAATTATTCCCACTTTCAGTTTCAGAGGCAGATCAGAGTTGCGCAGCGAAAGCTCAGAGAAATTGACTTCTTTAGTTGGATTTATTTTGATATGTTTATTATGTTGTATATTTTATTCGTAAACCAAATGACTATTGTATATGTATCATTTGAGAGAAGATCTTGTATATATATTTCTGAGCGGGGCTAGTTTTTTTTGGGGTTAAGTTTTGTAGCAGATTTCTTAATTGAATGTTTAAGTAAATGCTTTAGATTTTTAGTGCCTCTTTATTTAGTTAATCTCTTGGATTAGTCAGCTGCTAGCTTAGGGGGCGCTACAATATTGTTTACCTAGAGTCGTTAGTTGATTCGTTTAACACCCAGACGACTCTCGAATCCAAACTCTCTGTATAAAAAGGAAAAATTTTGTGTGTTTGAGTCGTCATAGGGATATTCTGATATACTGACGACCCTAACCAACCATTTATAATGTTCACCTAGAGTCGTTAACCAATAACAAAGGGTCGTCAAAACAGGGTCGTCATTTTCAACCTAATACGGTAACGACTCTATTCTAGGGCAAAAAATATTGAAGTAGCAGAATTAGGGTCGTCATCTTCATCCTAATACACTAACGATTTTTCATAGAATCTGCATGTAAATGAAAAGTCGTTAGGGGTTTTCATTTCGATACTAACGACTCTTACACTGAAATTTCGATACTAACGAATACAAGGTGGGATTAAGTTCATATACCTTCTAATTGGAGCCATAGATTTCTTGGATTTTGATTTTTGGCGACGATTACGCGGTGAATCGGTTGAAGAAAAAAAAAATCTTCAAAATAGTCGTTAATGGTGGTGGTGGAGAAGAGAACGGGGAGGAGAGGAAGATGAAGACGATAAGCCTAATTAAGGTTTCTAATTAAGGTTAACTGATTTTTAATGTTTAGTTTTAAGTAAGGGTAAAACAGTCTTTTCAATATCGGATTAATACGTCCCTCAAAAAATTGGGGTGCAAATAAAAAGTTATGGCCCCTAATTAAAATGTTTGGCCCCCAATCAAATGAGGATTCAAATGAGTCCCTGGCATTCTCATAAGATGAGAATGAAAGTCTTATATTCAGAAAGGAGACTGAAAACCAGTTCTAAGAAGTTCTGGATTAGGGATGTCCTGTAACAAGCCAGACCCAACCCTTTGTTCCGATTCAAGATATCTCATTGTGTTTAAGACTCGATGAGTTTCCAAGTTAATCGAATGGATCAGAATCGACTCATAGAAATTCAGAGGTATGTAATCTTCAGGAAGATTGAAATGTAAGGTACTCTTGCCCAGGGGCGGAGGCAGTGTGTTGCAATGGTGTGCAATTGCACACCCTCAAATCCTGAACTTCTCTATTTTGCAAGCCCAAATAAATCACTAAGTGAATCTTGCACCCCCTAGAAATGTGAAGTTGAAAGCACAAGAGTGCAAAAATCAATTCCTAATCGTACTTCTCACTTCTCACCCAGTACTCACACAGCAAGAGACGAGTATCACAACCATGAAGGGAAGCTTAGCAACAATAACAATGGTAGCAACCATTAAAGACACGTTAACAACAATGACAAGGGACAGATGAACACTTTTTTGGTGTGCAAGGAAAAAAAATTTCTGGTTCTTTTATTTGGTTGTGTATCTTTTCTTGCACCCCTCTCTTCAATTCCTGCTCCGCCCCTGCTCTTGCCTAGAATAGAATCAGCCACTAATGGCATGTCTTCGTATTCACCAGGTATATTAGGTTCCAAAGAAGGTTCAGGAGCCTGAATATCAGATGCTTGAGGTTCCAAATGGTAAGAAGTATTGAAAAGTGCCTGATAAGTGTCGCTAACTCTTGGTTTGTTGAGATAAATTTTCCTCTCGGGCCCGAATTATCTTTTGGATTCCAAATCTGCACCGCAACATCATTGAGGAAAAAGAGATCATCCCCAGGATATGGTGAGTCAATGGAGATGTCATAGATATCTTGTAGAGCCTGAACTTAAGAAAAGACTAAGTAGCGAAAAATTATGATATTTCCTACGGGTATCAAGCATGGGATATCAAAAAACTAGGCTAAGCATATTCCATCAATAGAAAATACAATTGTTTAACAAAAATCATAAAATCTATTTTCAATCTAGGCAAATTTCATAATTAAAAATTGCACAAATTAAATAATCAAGAATTACCACTTTTTCATTGGAAAGATAGCTTCCTACATCGCCCCAAGGATTGGGTTTAGCCCATCATTGTGTAAACTTTCTCAAAGTATTGATTCATGCTCAAAAATTGTTTACAAAGATGAAATGGAGAGAAAATGATTAAAACCGGGTGTTTGCAACGGGTCATTTCCTACGGGTCATTTTATTAATTACTCGGATAACCCATATTATCTAAAGTAATCTGAGCGGTCTTTATATCTCCCCTATTTCATCATCTAACGGCCTAAATGAGGTTGTTAAACCTTGTCAAAATAGGCCTTGTCAAGCGATCCAACCTCTTCATTTGATCTAATTTGGATATCAATATCATAAAAGAAAGATGTCTCGGTGTATCCAACTATATTTACTAATTTAACTGTGTTTCCAAATCATAACAACTCTCTGATATTAGCTCTGACCGACACGTTAGGGTCATATGGGGCATTTTCCCAATTTTCCCGAAAACGGAAGAAACATCTTACTCCCTCCGTTCTTAAATAATAGGCTGGTTTCTATAAATAAATGTGACAAAAAATAGGCCAGTTTCCTAATTGGGAAAGTCAAATGTTACTTTATTTTTCTGGGACCATTTTTGTTTTAACTTCTTTTGATGACAAGTGTCATGGGACCATTTCACTTTACCTATTTTGCTGACCAGTGTCATGGAGGGCATTTCACTTCACTTCTTTTATTGACAAGTGTCATGAGTACCACTTTCAATAATTGGCTATCTTAATTTCCTTAATTTTTTCAAAAAACAAAACCAGCCTATTAAAAAAGAACGGGGGGAGTACTTCAAAATAACCTTAATCCAACCATGGCTAACCTAAAAAAAAAAAAAAAACCCAAACTACCAAAAGATTAAACTCCGGCCTTAGGTTCAATTTAGCAACTAACAAAATTTGGATAAGGGTTTCTAAAGTTGATGTCAAGGTAACCTTATTTCATCATATTTAAAAAAAATATTTCGAAAAAAAAAATCTCGAATGTATAGGTCGTTATTTTGTGGTGGTTTCGTGAGTTCGTGCTAGCATCAGTGCCAAACTTTAATTTCGCGCGAAAGAGGAAGTTTTGTGATTTCGACGTGTGCAAGACTCAAATGCTCACTTATGAAGTGAGGCCTTCGCTTTCACCTCAAGCTAGCAGATTTTCGCAACACAAAATAGGTCAAAAAGATCAAAATCAACAATTTCTGGGTGAAAAAGACATTTATGTTTTGATATTTGTTTAAATAATAAAAAATTAAAAGATCTTTGTTTAAATGGACAAAATTTTAAAAAAAGGCGGGATGTAAGGTTTCATCCTGTCCATTTTCAAATATTTTTCTTATTTTTATTTTACACGGGATGCATCCAGTTTCATCCTTGCTATTTTTTTAAGTATAAGTCTGGATGAATCCAGTTTCATCCTTGCTATTTTTTTGGCTATTTCACCCGTACTTTTTTTTACTCGTCCATTTGAACCATGTTTTAAATTTTTTTTGACAAATGACCCATTTTCTCTTTTCGCAATTGGAACCAAAACATCAAGCACGGTCCAAAGTTTCTTCACAGCACTGGAATTAAAGGCACATGTCACACATCAGTCTGTCTTAGTATATTGCTTTATAAAATAAAAAATCTGTCTTAGTAAATGAACTTTTTAAGCAATAATTACAGACGTGTTATATGCATTTTTTTAATTGAAGTGAGGTTGGAGCCAGGATATATTTTCAGGATATATTTGTGAAAAAAACAACAAATATATATACGTGGGTGGTCACTAACTTGAGAACGGAAGAAAGAGGGGGACATGTGTAGCACTAGCATTTTAACCGGAAAGAATTACGGAAAATGGGTCATTTGTCCAAAAAAAATTTAAAACATGGCTTAAATGGACGAGTAAAAATTATTATGGGTGAAATGGAGAAAAAAAAAGCAAGGATGAAACTGGATTCATCCAGGCTTAAACTTAAAAAATGTGAGGATGAAACTGGATGCATCCTGATGTAAATTAAAAAAAAAAAAAAAAATTGAAAATAGGTAGGAGTAAACTGGTTACATCCTGGCTATTTTTATATTTTTGTCCAGTTAAACAGTATCAAAATCTAAATGTCTTTTCACCCAGGAATTATTGATTTTGGTCTTTTTAACCAATTTTGTGAAAGGATTAATAGATAACATGCATCCAATTAGTATTATTAGGGAACAATAGATACCTGTGTAGCGTTAGTATTTTGAATTGGTAATAGTCTGGATAATTCAACACGCGCTTTCACAATTATCATTCGAGATGACATTTTGAATGGGAGAAAGCGAACAATTATCACTATCCAGATAACCTAATGAAGCTACTATGCTATAAATACAAGGTAGGATTGGCTATTAATCTTCACCTCAATATATTCATTCATCAACATAATTTAGCATCAAAAATCCTTAGTAATCTTCAATTCATTCATTCATCATAATGGCTGCTCCTAAAACTTCATTGGTTTTTTTAATTTTTGCCTTGATCGCTATTTCTGCACACTTGCGTAAGTATAAGCATGCTATATTTTCTTATATGTTTTTCTATTGGTCGCCGAATCTCGATTGCTGCATTACAGGCATTAACTTTTTCCTCTTTATGTGTACAAATATGCGCAGAGATGGCATCAGCACTTGAGTTTGAATGCGCTACTGGCAAGTCCTTAGGTATTAAATTACTCGACGGCGCCCAGTGCACTTTGGACACAGACTGTGTTGAGTTATGCGAGGAGCAGTGCGATCTAAACTTTAAGGGCATTTCCACAGTTTCAGCTTGTATTCTTGGTCTCCTAGAGGTCCAAGTTAAGAGCTGTTGTTGTTGCTGTGTCACAGTCTAGAGTATACGCAACTCCATGAGTAGTGGGTGTGGATGTGGGTGTGGGTGTGTCGCTATGTATATGTAGCTGTGAGTTTAAAGTTGTCGTGTTTGTTTGTGTTCGTCGTGCAGTATTGATATGGATAACGTAATGGTTTTTATCTTATATGAAATACTTCGCTTGGTATGGCAGGTATCTCTCATTTTATTTATTTTAAGAAAGATTTTCCTAAGAAGAAGTATTATGGCAGAGGAGGAAATGAACCCGGTTGAAAGATTTGAAAGTTTACTCCTGGCTAGTCTTTTTTTTTTTGATCAATAAAGATAGTTCTTATATACTAGAACATCCCTGCCACGATGGGGAGGGCCAATCGAAAAAACCAAACGTGGATAACACTGATTGCATAACGCATTATTTATCTTTCTTTTTTGTTAAAATGTTACTTTTGAGGCATACACATCATTTTTGTGGTTGTTGCTATACATCGAAACTGTTCTCCTTAACAGCGTTAGTGTCACGCCTTCAAATGCTCCAAGCAATTTTTCGCGAAGGTATAACCCGGCAATACAGTGGTTCAGTGATCTCTTATCACCCACTTGTATTTCAGCCTTATAAGATTGCACCAATGCAATCGACCAATTCTACCAAGAGTGTGCAACGGAAGTCTTACTCAGATTTTCTCTACCAAACAATGTAGCCCATACTACAAAGAGGTTCTTGCCATGTTTGTGATTCACAGAATTGGGGGAGTATAATCAAATCAACAGAGAACCAATGCCAAACGTATAAGCTAACAAACTCACTTTTATTAGCTTAAGGGGAAGATACAAAAACGTCCAACCAATGGATTTACAAGCTTATTCTCTAAGCCTACAGCAAACTCACTCTCTACTGCAAAATGGTTCCTCAACACTTGAACTATTGAACAACACTGATTTGTGTAGCTTCTCTGGCTATTTATAATGCCAAGAAGCCAGGGCCAATCCGTAGGCAACTGTTGCACGCCCCATGAACAACCATCTGTCCATGGGCAGTTCCCTAACCTCCAGTTCCACTTTTTAACTGCTAGCTTTGGTGCTGGCTTGCACAATAGCGCCACACCTGTCTTCAACGGTTAGGATATGCCAAACTCGGTTATAAAGCACTTTATAACCGTCTCTAACTTGCTCTTCCACTTTGGCATGCGTGTGATGCACACACTCTTTGTATCTGGCACTTGCACTCAAGTTCCGCAACATCGCAACATGTAACTCAGCTTGCATTTCTGCCAAATACTGCTATTAAGGCTCGTGTTGCGCTATTATGAGTTGCACTGCACTATTATAGCTTGCTTTGCACTATTATAGCTTGCGTTGCGCTATTATAGCTTGCATAGTACACTTAGCTCATTTGGATGCCAACATCCGAATATTGTGCCAACAGAGTCTTGACTTGATTAGCACCATCTTCATGCTTCATATGCATCACTTGCATCTCTTCTAACGAGCAACTATCACCAATGGCATGTTTGGCATCACCATTGATGCACATGCACAGTCCAAGCCTTGGCCAAAGCTTGAGACCATGCCAAAGTCATTCCATGACTTTGTATCTCATCATTTATTCCTTCCCTGATCTAGGCTAACTCTGAATAAGGATATGCAACACTACCTCATAATGTTGCATGTGCCAAGTAACCTTTCTTGTCTCAGCCATGTTGGCGCTACATCGTCGGATTGTGCAGCTCCATCTCACAAGGTTACATACTCCGTAAATGCAACATCATTGTGCGCCACTATGCGGGCGGTCATAGACCTCCCCACCTAATCCATTCAACGTCCTCGTTGAATGCAACATCAGTTCAGCCTTTACTGAACTTCTCTTGGCCTTTTGCACGCATCTGAACCATCTTCAGAAATCAGCAACTTTGTTTAGCCTTTAACCTTGCCAAAACTTCTTTGCCTAGTGCTTTACGCCGCCACTTAGTTTGTTTGCCTTGCCATTGAGCCTATGGATTCCAGCTTCATTGTCGCATCGTCGACTATGCTTCAATCTCTACTTCGTTCACATCTCAACACCCAAATGCTACTTTCAATCTGTTGCTATGCCTCTTGCATCAGCAAAAATTTTTCCTTCAAGCCATTCCGTGCCTAAGTGTACACTTCAAACAGCTAACATATCATCTTGATATGCATAACTTAGCTTACTTGCCTTCAATTCCGACTGACATTGCACCCTTTGCAATTCAACAGGACTTACTGTAGTCTAAGTATTCTTCAATCTCTTGCAACACTCTTGTGCAAACTCGACTGAAATGCATGACATTAGCCATGACTTAAGAAACCCGTGACATCACAACGTCTCTCCCTAGAGACCAGATTTCTCTTCACGCGCCCTTGAAACTAACAAGGCCTCACTTGTTCTTTCAAGCTTCTACGCTTTAATGTAGCGGAAAAACAGCATCATGTTCTTCCTAACTATGAGTTACTCTTAACTCATATGCTTGATGGACTTACATCTTCATTCTTGCTGCGTTACTCCATGTTATCGCTGCCAAATACTGTCGCACTTCTACGTAACTCTCCCAACAGCAAACTTGTCTATGCCATCAACTTCACTTCTTTGCTTGGTTTTGCTTTCAGCGTTTCTTATTGTATACTTTGGCTAAGTATACTTGTAGTGCTTCCCCAATGAACTTAGCTTTACATTAAGCAAAAAGAGACAAGGTTTTTTCTTAAACACCTCCTTCATTCATTACACTAACCTTACATAAGAAACATAGGGACCCTTCCCATTACACCACTGGCCAACACTCGGCCATACCGAAAGCAAATGCACTACCAAAGCAAATATACCAACTAAAGTGTGCTATCTTCAAAGACCGTAAGATTAGCAACACCCAACTTAACTTGAAAACAGAAACAACAAACAGATAATATGCCGAAGCCTCCATACTTCAGCAACCTTGCAGGTTCAGGCATTTGCAAACAGCACAGCAATGCCCCTGCTCCATACATGCGCTAATCACGGCGAGTAAGGGACACTAAGATCCATAGGATATCCAAATTCCATGTGAATCTCAGCTAAGCTTTCTTCGAACGAGCGGCCTGGAGCAAACTCACTTTCCTTTCCCATGTCGCACTTCATATCAACCGGACTAACTTTCCTTACACCCTTCACGAAACAAGGTGCACTTGGACTTTGTATGAAAATTCCGCCAAGGTGAGGCATCACTGTTGCCTCTGCTTCTTTGAAAAAGTTGTTACCAAGGATCATCTCAAAGTCATTGAGATGCATCACCATTACACTGACCTGGCCACGCCATTCTCCCACTTCAACATTTGCCACTGCCATCCCCTTGATTGGCTTAGCTATATCATTCACTTTGTCTTCATGCGGTGACCATCTTGATATACTTCCAAACCCAAGTACTCGCCAATGACAAGCTCATAACAAGATGCGGCGCTTTTTGTATCGCCATGCCCCAGAGACGATGGTTGTGTATGCCAACTTTCACATAAACTAGGCAGCGCCACTCAGCCCATCTTTGTCTTCTTGCCGTTTGTGCTACTATGTTGCATAGTTGAATAGGATTTACATGCTCCACTTGATCGGTTTTCTTCTTTGTCACCACTACACTCGGTGACGATTGCGGACAATTTTTCTTTCTTTGGACAATCACGCGCAAGGTGAGGACCCTTTCATAAGAAACATCTTTTGACCTTGTTCTTCATAGCCAAACTATCATCCCTTTGATAGTTTTTCTCTTTGGCCTCAGAACTTTTCTTATCCTTGTCCTTACTTTTCTGGTTTCTCTTGTCCTTGCCCTTCTTATTAGCATCAGTTGAGGTATTGACTGATCTAAAATCAGCAAGGCTGTCCACGATTGCAATGGCCGAAGGTAGGTCTTTGGAACCTTGCCTTCACACTTCGGCCTGAGCCCATGCTTGCAAACCAGATGTAAAATTGAACAACTTGTCTTCCTCGGACATGTTGCGAATATCTAGCATCGGAGATGAAAACTCTTTCACGTATTCCCGTGGTGTGCAGGGTATGCCTCGGCTTACGCAAGTTCTCTACAGCTAACCAAGCCGCATTGCTTGGCAAGAATTGACTCTTCAATTCATCTCTCATGACATCCCATGTCCCGATACTTGGACGACCGAGGAAGTAAGGTCATCATCATTTCTAGTTCTCCACCATAACTTCGCATCACCTTCCAGGTACATGCTAACGAGAGTAACCTTTTGTTCTTCCGGGGGTTCTGGCGGCCTTGAAGTATTGGTCCATGTCCCACATGAAATTCTCCAATGCCTTCGCATCTCTTGCGCCAGAAAACGACTTAGGTTCTTGGACTTTAATCTTCGTAAAGTCACTGCCACTACCACCTGCAATAGCCTGATCTGCACCAATTACACCCACCATACGCCTTAAGACACTAATCTCATCAGTTAGTTCTTTCAAGGCACCTGTGAACATGGTCTTAACAGCATCGATTTGGCCTTCCAAATCGCCATACTTATCAGTTGCATCTTGGTTTGACTCCAACATTCCCACAACATACTCATCAAGAGCTTGAATGCGAGCCATAACCGTTGCTTTATAATTGGCATCATTAGGATGGCGCACCTCTCCACCAATCCTATCTTCCAAGTTAGCAATCCTATCAGTCAAGGTATCTGCCGAACTCTTCTTACCAGCCATTATCTCTAGCAATTCAACAACTGAACTCGAGCAAAACAGAGAAAATCTTCCACACAAAAGCTAAAACAGAGCAGCCTTCGCTCTGATACCCGTATTGTCACGCCTTCAAATTCTCCAAGCAATTTTTCGCGAAGGTATAACCCGGCAATACAGTGGTTCAGTGATCTCTTATCACCCACTTGTATTTCAGCCTTATAAGATTGCACCAATGCAATCAGCCAACTCTACCAAGAGTGTGCAACGGAAGTCTTACTCAGATTTTCTCTACCAAACAATGTAGTCCATATTACAAAGAGGTTTTTGCCATGTTTGTGCTTCACAGAATTGGGGGAGTATAATCAAATCAACAGAGAACCAATGCCAAACTTATAAGCCAACAAACTCACTTTTATTAGCTTAAGGGGAAGATACAAAAACGTCCAACCAATGGACTTACAAGCTTATTCTCTAAGCCTACAGCAAACTCACTCTCTACTGCAAAATGGTTCCTCAACACTTGAACTATTGAACAACACTGATTTGTGTAGCTCCTATGGCTATTTATAATGCCAAGAAGCGGGGGCCAATCCGTAGGAAACTCATTGCACGCCCCATGAACAACCATCTGTCCATGGGCGGTTCCTAACCTCCCAGTTCCACTTTTTAATTTGCTAGCTTTGGTCTTTGGCTTGCACAATAGCGCCACACCTGTCTTCAACGGTTAGGATATGCCAAACTCGGTTATAAAACACTTTATAACCGTCTCTAACTTGCTCTTACACTTTGGCATGCGTGTGATGCACACACTCTTTGCATCTGGCACTTGCACTCAAGTTCCGCAACATCGCAACATGCAACTCAACTTGCATTTCTGCCAAATACTGCTATTAAGGCTCGTGTTGTGCTATTATGACTTGCACTGCACTATTATAGCTTGCGTTTCACTATTATAGCTTGCGTTGCGCTATTATAGCTTGCATAGTGCACTTAGCTCATTTGGATGAACACATCCGAATATTGTGCCAACAGAGTCTTGACTTGATTAGCACCATCTTCATGCTTCATATGCATCACTTGCATCTCTTCTAACGAGCAACTATCACCAATGGCATGTTTGGCATCACCATTGATGCACATGCACAGTCCAAGCCTTGGCCAAAGCTTGAGACCATGCCAAAGTTATTCCATGACTTTGTATCTCATACTTTATTCCTTCCCTGAGCTAGGCTAACTCTGAATAAGGATATGCAACACTATCTCATAATGTTGCATGTGCCAAGTAACCTTTCTTGTCTCAGCCATGTTGGCGCTACATCGTCGGATTGTGCAGCTCCATCTGCCAGGTTACATACTCCGTAAAGCAACATCATTGTGCGCCACTATGCGGACCGGTCATAGTTAGGGAGCCCCTAAAGATGATGATAAGCCTGCCTTGAAACATAGGGGATTTGAGGAAAGGATAAGGAAGGGATTATTAGAGAAGTAGAAGGTCAAATTAGAAGGAATGACAATAATTGTAAATAAGGGGATTCCCATGACATGTGGCATGATGTCATGAGAAGAAGGATTTTGGGAAAACCCTATAAAATGGAAGGACATAGTACAATATAAAGGGAGCTCTCTCTCATACTATTCACCCATCAACAGCTGCATAACCGAATTAGTGGATGCATGAACCAAAATACGACTGTATAAACTTTTATGCTTCTTTTGTGGTGGCTCCATAATTCGTTATGCATCTTTTTTTTTTTGGTGGAATGATATTCTTAGGCATATACTACCTCTGTTTCAGAAAAAGAGATAGTTTCACAATTCCATTTTTGCCTAAAAATAAGCCAAATTGAAGAAAAAAAAATATGAAAGTATCACTTTTCCTGAACGAAATAATTAGTCGATGCATAAACCAAAATATGGCTGCGTAATATGTTATGCATCCTTTGTGGTGGTTTGCATAATTGGTGTATATTTAGTTTTCGAAAATTGTGCCTAAAGTGAAAGTATAATATTTCTTGAAACGGAGGGAGTACATCATTTTATTAGTTGTAATGGAAAATTAGTTGATGCAAAAGCCAAAATATGACTGCACAATGTGTTCTGCATCCTTTGTGGTGGTTCGCATAATAGCTATGCATTCAATTTTCGAGAATTGTTCCTAAAAGGATACACATCTCTAAGTTTTTCGTAAAAACTCTAAATTTGATATTGTTGTTTGTAATCATTGCGTAGAATTCTTTAAAATCTTTCCAATGAGATACAAATTATAAAATTGCAAGTTAAAGATTTTTAGATATGTTATATTGTAGTTTGCTTTCCAATTTATACCTTAAAAAAATAAGATACATAAGGAGTTATAATAATTGGACTAAAAAGGAGGGGTATTTTGGTATTGTCAAGTGTAAACTACCAAATCATTTCTAATCTTTTTATCAAATTGCACATTTGTATGAGGTTTTATTTTACAAAGAAAATGGTTATAAAAGAGGCTCCCTCCCTTTGGGCTCTCCGGTGGTCGCCCAATAAAGGATATTAGTACATAATACTCCCCACATGGAAATGAAACCTTATTAGGCCTATTCATATAGACATGTCAAACATTATATTTTTCCATATATGCACCCACTATGGGTATGCCAAAGTGCCAAACATATATGCATATACGTCAAATATAACATATAGACATCTGCGATGGAATTTCTATCGGGCGATAAAGACTCCATCGCTCGATGGCCTTTCCATCTCCAGTTATAGTCTCTTAATCTCCAGCCATAAAGATTTTATCTCCGAGTAATTATATTTATATATACAGGGGGTTAGTCCTCGTAGGAGTTGGGGGAGTTAAGGTATAGTTCAGTTTTTACCCGTTAGTCGTGGGGGAGTTCGAAGGAGTCTCTCAAAATCCCCGTTATTAGTGGGAGAGTTTAGAAGAGTCTCCAAAACTCCCTAGAAGACCCCCGTTAGTCGTGGCGGAGTTTGAAAGAAACTCTTGAACTCACTGTTAGTGGTAAAACCCTCGAATGTTAGGGAGTTGGTTATTTTTGCGAGCTCTAAGGAGTTGACAATGTATTCTTTCCTCACTACAAATCTCTCAAAAGAGTAGAGATTTTGGAAGAGTCTCCCAAACTCCCTACACTCTCTTACACTCCCTCAAAATCTCCAACATTCACAATAAATTATTACACTCCCTCAAAATCTCCATTTTTTCGATATATTTTTAACATTCATTATAATACTATAAATATTATGAATACCCCACCACACAAACACAAATACTCCCTCCGTCCCTAATTAGATGAGCTACTTATAGTTTGCACAAATTTTAAGGCAAGGAGGAAAGTGAAGTATATTTAAGTATTTTATTTTACCCTTATGGGCAATAATTAGTAAAATACGATTTATTTTATATCTAAAAACCGTTGGTCCCACGCTGAATATAAACATGACTATAATACATATAGAAAAAATATTTAGTTTGAAATATCCCCCTATTTGTGGACAAAACTAAACACAAACACAAATATAATTTTTATTCATTAGGGTCCCACTCAATACAATTAAATATATATTTTTAATCAAATTTATCATATCTATTATAGTGGGGAAACTCATTTGCCATGCCACATTGCATTTCAAACAATATTTTTTGACATGGTGCATAGAAATAGGCCGTATAGGTGACAATTTGAAATTCTAACCAATAATTGATAGGTCCTTAAATACCAATCACAATATAGTCAAAAGCCAACAAACACTAAAAGACGAAAGTCTAAAAGCCACGGACAAACAAAACAAGTCAATGGGAAACCCTATTCAATCAATTAGTTTGTTTTAATAATTAAAAAAAAAATATCAAAAACCTTAGAAAGTTGTAGGGCTGCCAACGGGCACCCGATAACCTGGAACCGAAACTGATCTAGAAGTATTGGGTCCGGTTCCGTGTCATAAAATTGGACCCATTAGCAAGTTTACTACCCTACTGGTAGACCCGATAGTATTAGATATTATACGATTAAGCGGAAGCGGGTATCGGTTCATACCTAGAACTTGAGCTCCGATTTGGATCGACAAGGAACAGCAGCAGCAACAACAACGATCCAACACGACGATTAGCAGGTACTACAATCACCAATGATGAGCACAAGCTTGTTTCACAGGCTAAGAACTTGAAACCTTTTTTTCCTAATGATAACTCCCTTTAGGGTTAGAGCTACCACTTTTCTTATGGTAAACTTATGTGTGATATTGGTGGAATCACGTAACCCTTTACACTTATGCTAGAGATGTTTATATAGGTTCCAAACCCTAAGGAATATGGAACCCTACCGGGCTTGACACATACAATATGGGCGACCATATTCGGGTCCAACCCGAATATCTAACATCTCCCACTCGCACATAGTGTGTGTGGATTGTACCAGAAGAAAGAAAAGTTCATATTAGTAAATAGCCCGTGCGACCGTCGAGGTACCTGCATTTTGGGAGATCCATACTAGCAGCTCAATATGAGTCAGCATAGAGACATCAACCCTTTAAAAAAAAAAATCGTATCTCGTAGTATCCTAGTTCCATCAAAATCTCATTGGTCTAGACTACTCTGATCCCTCGTAGAGCTAGTCTAACCCTCATGCTAGCTTATTGTAAATACATTCACACTTGTGTTGCAACTCCAGCAAGGCAACTCAAGTCGTCGACTATGAATATAAAATATTCATGAGTTTGATGACCTTCCTTTCGCCCTATTGTCATGAAGTTTCAGAATCAACTGCTTTCCCAGATATGTACCCTTTAAGCCGGATCATTCATGGCCACAGGACACATACTAAAGTAGCAATCATCGAATCTTTACTTAATAACAAAGTCAAAAGTCGTAAGGTTACCTGTGTATAATCTAATTATCATACGGACTCACATGGTGAGAAAAGTAGGGAAAAATTTTCGCACCTCCGTAGTGGTCGCAAGCACGCATAATATGAAAATGCGCTAGAGTGGAGTTTTACTTGACTAAACAAGTATATGTCACAAACTCTTACACTCTACAAATCTTGACTTAGTCGCAACTCTTGCGCCTAATCCGAAATTTCTAACTGCTCGCTTTCAACAAGCGCCGTGGAAGAGATTTCTTATTTGGCTATTCTTTAAGGTATGATGAACAGTAGGTATATTCATCATCGATCTTCACTATATAGATCTCATCTTGGTATTGCCAAGGCGATGCATCATCTCATCTTTGCTCGCTCTCCTTAGCGCCAAAAGGTGACTTGCTTTATGTGAGTAAGCCGGTCCATACCAGGTGACATATTAATCAAGTTTTGACATAATGCATTCTCTATGCACCAATGTCAGCGTGTATATCCATGCCCATAAGTAAATAATCAATCATAACAATGAACCATTATCAAATTGTATTGATTATTAATAAATAAATAAAAGAGACATCCATTACCACCTACGTAAACCTAACACCCTAACATGAGACATGAAAACATCCCTTGGTATAGGTTTAGTAAGGGGATCAACTATCATCAATTCTGTAGGCATGTACTCCAAAACTATTTCTTTCTTCGCAAGAGCTTGACTCTAATAAAACAACACCTCCTATCAATGTGCTTAGTCTTTCCATGGTACTTTGGGTCTTTTGCATAAGCAATCATTGATGTGCTATCAGTGTGAATTTTCACCGCATCGAGAGCGTGAGTGACAAATTCAAAACTCTCAAAGAACCTCCTTAACCAATTAGATTCTTGTCTGCAGCTTGACAAGCTACAAACTCGATTCCATTGAAGACATAGCGACAATTGACTGTTTCTTACTACTCCATGTGATGGCCCCGCCATTTAGCAAGAAAGCATACCCTGATGTGCATTTTTGCTCTCCCATTTCGCCATTCCAGTTAGCATCACAATAACCACTGAGACGTAGATCTGAACCCTTGTAGCATAGCATGAGGTCGCTCGTCCCTTTGAGATACCTTAGTATCCTCTTGACCGCTTGCCAGTGCTCAAAACCGAGGATTCGACTGTACCGACTAACTAATCCAATAGCATAGCATATGTCAGGCCGAGTACACATCATAGCATACATCAGGCTCCCAATTGCGTTGGAATAGGGTACCCGCGACATCCTGTCTTTCTCTTCAGGGGTATTATGGCACATCTCAAGGCTTAAGTTCTGACCTTTAGCAACTGGTGTGTCTATGGGCTTGCAATCTTTCATGTGAAATCGCTCGAGAACCCTTTTAATGTACGTCTCTTGTGACATACCCAAAAGTCTCTTTGAACGATCTCTAAGGATCTTAATCCCGAGCACATAACTTGCTTCTCCCATGTCCTTCATCTCAAAAGTTGAGGACAACCACTCTTTTGTGGCGACAACAATTTCCATGTTACTTCCAGCTATAAGGATATCATCAACATATAAGGACGGGATAAGGAAACCTTTATCGGACCGTTTAACGTACACACAATGGTCTTCCTCTATCATCGTAAACCCATTGGAAACAATGGCTCGATCAAATTTTAAATACCATTGTCTAGATGATTGTTTTAGGCCATAAATAGATTTTGGAGCTTGCAAACTTTGCGCTCTTGACCTTTAATCACGAAGCCCTCTGGTTGCTCCATGTAAATTTCCTCATCTAGTTCTCCATTGAGAAATGCAGTCTTAACATCCATTTGATGAAGTTCCAAATCCATATGTGCGACAATAGCTAACATAAGGCGTATCGAGGCAACTCTCACCTTTGGGGAGAAAGTTTCCTCGTAGTCAACACCCTCCTGTTGGGTGTAGCCTTTCGCCACAAGGCGAGCCCTATATCTTTCATCTAAACCTTCCGCATTGCGTTTGACTTTGAAAACCCATTTGTTTCCAATAGCCTTGCGCCCTTCTGGGGAGGTCAACGTATTGCCACACACCATTAATCCTCATTGATTCTATCTCTTCTTTCGATGCAATAATCCATTTTTCCCTTTTAGGAGATGACATAGCCTCTTTGAAATTCTTAGGCTCTGCGTCATCATGTGAGCAAACCATGAAACTTTCTCCCTCAATCGAAAACGACGACGAGGGACTTTTCCACGTTCACTTCTCCGAGATTGGGGTTCCTGATTCGATGGAGCCAATCCATTATCAGGTGGAACACTCCCACTTTCCCTAGGAGAACGAGGAATTTCTTCGCTATTCTCAACTAGACGAATTGGTGTGTCTGCCATTGACTCTTCCACCTCAAAGAGGCTAAGATCTCCCCCCTACCTCGTTCCTTCTAGGAAAGTCCTGTTCAAGGAAATCTGCATCACGTGACTCAATCTCGTTACACTTCCATCAAGATGCTCACCAATGAACACATGGCCTTTTGAGTGATCGAATATCTCGATAAAGATACACTTTTTCGCTCGAGGGCCCAGCTTCCCATACCGATGAGAACTATTGTGTACATAAGCAAACAACCCCATGGTCGCAAATTACCCAATTCGGGTTTTCTGCGGTCCATAATTCATATGGGGTGGAAGGTGCGACTTTGAAGGCACACGATTAAGGACATAGGCAAAGCATCGATCGCAACGCATCTCCCCAAAAAGAAATAGGAAGATGAGCTGCGCCATCATTGACCTAACTATGTCTAACAAAGTACGATTCCTTCTCTCTGCTACACCATTTTGTTGCGGAGTACCAGAATAGTCAATTGTCTCAGATCCCTTTTTCCTCACAATACCCTTTGAATAGGTCGATAGATACTCGCGGCCACGGTCGGTTCGAGAGCCTTAATGCTCTTATTTAGTTGATTTTCCACTTCGCATACATAGCGTCTAAAGCACCCAATGCTTCGACTTGTGGGATATCAAGTAAATATGACCATATCGCGTAAATTCATCTATGAAAGTGATGAAATAAGAGGCTCCATGTCTTGCCTTAACGTTCATTGGGCCACATATATCAGAATGAATTAATTGCAAAGGCTCAGAGGCCCTTTTGGCTGTCCCAAACGGTTTTCTAATGGCTTTCCCTGCAAGACAATGTTCGCAGGTAGGCAAGGAGACTTTAGCGATGGGTCCTAAAAGACCTTCTCTAGCTAGCCTAGTCATCCTTTCTTGCCCTATATGACCTAATCTAGCATGCCAAATCACAGTAATCATCATTAACATCCGAAGAAGATGCAACTAATGAAATAGATTTATTAGCATCATAAGAACTAGAATTGTCAATATCCAAAACCATAAAACCATCCGACATAAAACCAAAACCATAAAACTCAGTTGCCAAGCAAATCTTAACAGAATTACCCTCAAAAAGAAAACTAAAGCCTAGACGCAACATACTATTAATCGAAACTAAATTTCGTCGAATATCCGGGAGCATAAAGTACATCATCAAGGATTATCGTGCGCCCTTGTCGCAGATTTAGCATATAGGTACCGATGCCAAGTACTTCTATGCTAGTTGTGTTCCCCATATAAACTCTCATGCTCCCAAGCAGAACTCGACGATAATCTAGGAACCCTTCTCGGTCCCTCGCTACATGGTCGGTTGCTCCAGAATCTACAACCCACAAATGAGGAGAATGAGCAACTAATGCTTGACTAGAAACAAAACATTCATAGCGAGGAATAGGCTCAGAAATTACCTTCTTTGGCTCAGTGCATTCACGAGCGAAGTGTCCTTTCTTATCACAGTTAAGGAATTTCATCTCTCGCTTTGTCTTTCTTACCAAAGACGCTTGCCTCTTTTGCGCTTAGGAGCGTTGGTAGTGGACGACCAGATCCATCACGAGGATTCTTACCCGAAGAACCCTTACCCCTCTTGCGCTTAGACCCATTGGTCTTATGCGAAACAGATCAAAGAATAAAACAGAATCGTCTGGGTCTTAGTGCGCTTCCAAGCGCTCGACTTCTAGTTCCACACGACGAGAAATATCCTCAAAAGTGCGGACATTATCATTATGTGTCATGTTTTGCTTCATCTGCTCCCAAGAGTTAGGTAACGAACGAATAACAGCTTGTACCTGTTGTTCATCTGTCAAGTGATGACCTGCAGCCTCAAGTTTGCGTATCATTGATGACATTGTCCTCAAATGTTGCTTCATTGTAACATTCGGCTTCTTTTGACAAGTGTCAAACTTCATAGTTAAAGCGCGCAACTTAGCCACAGAGGTAACTCCAAATTTCTGCCTGATGCCTCTAGCATGTCATGAGCAAACTGGTGGTTCTCAAACTCTCCAATGAGATCATTGTGCATTGAGCTCAGGATCATATGACGAGCACTGCGATCCTTCTTAATCCATTCCTGGTAAGCCTCGAGGTTGCGACGGTGTTGAACCGTCGTACCCTCCTCGGCCGAGGCATCACATGCTCGTTATTTCTCGTGAGCCCATCATCATTCAAGAGAAAAACGATCTTTCGGCGCCAGATGTTATAGTTGTCGCCATCAAGTTTTTCACCCTTGTTCAAATCAGCAATGATGTTCTTGGAAGCCATTTAGTCTAACATAGCATGCGAAAAAATAAAAAGGATATTAAACTTATGGCACTATACACATTCAAAAATAACTTTGCAACATTAATCTAAATAAATAGCAAAACAACATTACAAGTCGCAAGATCAAAAAATCGTTAAACTCCTAATCATCTCTCGCGCCACAAGTAATATTTTCTACATCTATTTAATATATGCGCAAGTTAATGGTTTTTGGGAATTAAACAAACTCAACCAAACAACCTCCCACTCAATTGTTTTAACATGTTATCAATCAATGATAATAATTCAATCAAACATGTTATCAAACCAAGATGATTACCTAATCAATCAACATGTTATCTAGACATACAATTCAGAGACGATATGAATTCAATCCAGCGCCATACATGTTGTATATTAAAGAAATTATACAATCACAACATAAACCATTCACATGTTATCACGGATAAAGCGATTTACCATATAATTTCAAAGAAACTCTATCATGTGAATCTAATTAGGTCCTAAAAATAGTTTTATTGAATTCAGAGCGTCGAAAAACCTTAGGGTACCAAAATTGGAGTTGATCCGACAACCACAAGATAGAGAAAAAGTGAAAAACAAATTATTAGGGTCAATCCGCGAACCGAACCGAAGAACCGAACCGAACCACCGATCTGAACCGCGAGCTGACTCCCGGTCTGGTCTGGACCGCGAGTGACCCACCGAGTGGACCACGAGTGACTCACCGGGTCTGGACTGGACCGCGAGCTGACCCACTGGTTCGAACCGCGGGCTAAACCGCCGATCCTGGGCCGAGTTAACTCGCCGATTCTTAAACAGGTGTAACTCGCCGATTTGTGAACAGTGTTGACTCGGTTACTGTTCATCGTCTTCTCTAAAATTCCAGCAGCGTACATACGCGCATGACCAACTTTGGGAGACCATATCTCACTCATACGAGCTCCGATTCAAGCAAATAATATGTCAAAAGAAAGCTCTCAGAGAGCACTATCTATATATATTAATTTTAATTAACATGGATCGACATATATACATCAAAACAATCATCAAACCACTGCTCACAAACATGATATAAAACTAGGGTTTTGCAATATCTTTCAAACCACATGTTCAAACGATACAAAACTTTCCAGGAGATCATTTGAATCAATAATGAACATACCCAATTAAATATTTCAAACCAAAACACCTTTATCAAGATCCGAAATATTTATACATCCATTAATGGTTTTTAACCCAAAAAAAAACAACAAGAACCCTAATCATGATACTATCATGTTATCAATAACTTTCAAGCATACAAAGAATGTTATATCAAGCACGAAAACGCAGCAAACCAATAGCTCATGATACCAATATTAGATATTATACGATTAAGCGGAAGCGGGTATCGGTTCATACCTAGAACTTGAGCTCCGATTTGGATCGACAAGGAAAAAAAGAAGCAGACAACAACAACGATCCAACACGACGATTAGCAGGTACTACAATCACCAATGATGAGCACAAGCTTGTTTCACAGGCTAAGAACTTGAAACCTTTTTTTCCTAATGATAACTCCCTTTAGGGTTAGAGCTACCACTTTTCTTATGGTAAACTTATGTGTGATATTGGTGGAATCACGTAACCCTTTACACTTATGCTAGAGATGTTTATATAGGTTCCAAACCCTAAGGAATATGGAACCCTACCGGGCTTGCCACATACAATATGGGCGACCATATTCGGGTCCAACCCGAATATCTAACAGATAGGAACCGGTACGCACTCGGGTCCTAACATGTATTGCATGTCGGGTACCCGAAGGGTATCGGATACTCGAATATCTATTCTTGGGATGATAATTTCAATTAAAATGGAAAGATTTTGTATAGTTTCGCTTACATTTTTTCTTTTTTTTTTCTTCCGTTTAATCTTGATTAAAACGTTTACATAAAAAAAATTTTGATAAAAGAAAAATTTTATTGCTTAAGGGACAGGATTGTGTAAATCCTTTGCCATAAGGCTACAAAGATGATCATGGAAATTACTAGTGTGATGAACAGACATAACTGTCTGTCTCACTGATTTCACAACATTGTCCGCAACTTGATTATCGTTGCGTCTAACAAAACAAAAATGACAAGAATTAAAACTCAATGACAAGCTTTAAGAATATTTATGTTCTCCCATTGGATGAGGAGATTGTCTTCCACTATTGACTGAATGACAAGCTTCGCATCGGACTCAATGTGAACTTTATTAAAATGAAGCTCCGTTGCCCATTGGAGAGCTTCAAAAACTGCCATGCATTCTGCAGCTTCAGGGCTTAGAATTCCATATGAGTAGGTTCCTTTAATACCTCCGCAGGCACCTGTAGAATCACATATAATAATACCCGTTCCATCTTGGTTAGTATCATAGTTATACTATGAATCAATATTAAGTTTAAAACAATCTTGAGCAGGATGAACCCATCTAGATGCTATTAAAACGTCAGAAGGGGTGGAATGCAGATCAGTTACAGAAATATGAGAGAGTAAGTGATAATAAATTATATGAGCAGTGTTAACAGGTTTAGGAGATACTCCCTGAAAGACAAAATCGCATCTGTCCTTCTATAAAATCCATGCACCAATCATCAAGGTTAAGAGCTTCTCATTATCAGCAATAGAGTTTTTATTGGAGAACCAATCTTCGACCCATTTAGAAATTGAATTGTAGTTTCTGTTATTACATCAATATTAACGTTCAACAGCTTCCAGACAGCTTTTGAATGACCACATTCAAATAGTAAATGTTCCATAGACTCATTTTCCATCCCGCAAATGCCACACTGAGTATCAATGTCGTTGTTGTAGAAAGATAGTTTATCTCCTGTGGAATGAATTCCATGAATGCATTTCCAGGCAAATATCTTTACTCGATGAGCCAACTTACTTTGCCATAAAGACTTCCAGATCATGGATGAAACCATTCTGCCATTAACTTGTACTCCATTGTTTCTGTTAGAGAGCATTTTGTAAGTACTTTTGACTGAAAATTTCCCATCCTTAGAAGGCATCCATATCATTACATCTTCTTTAGTGATGTCCATACATATATTTTGTATCTTAAGAGAGTTATTTGGATCAAATAGCTGGCTGAGAAGGCTGATATTCCAGGTATTAATGTTAGGGATAAGAAGTTCTTCCACAACTGAGTAGAACCTGTAAAGATCATTAACATGTGTAGGAGGTACTATGAAACCTAGAATCCATCTGTCAAGCCAGATCTTTGTCTTTCTACCATTGTTAACTTCCATGAAGAACATGAATAATATTAAGTCCTATAGTGTTGCCATTCCAGGTGTAAGAACAGTTTTTTGCTTCAATATTTTGATGCAGAATATCACCATATCTGAAGTACTTGCTTTCCATTATTTGACACCAGAGTGAGTCATGTTCATTACATAATCTCCAAGATAGCTTTGTTAAAAGTAAAAGATTTAACAGTTCTAAGTCTCTAAATGCCAGCCCTCCTGTTTCCTTAGAAGTGCACGCTTTTTGCCATCCTAGAGGGTTTGAACATCTATTTGAACTATAACCCCAGAAAAACGTTCTTTGAATTGAAGTATAAGCATGTTGATGAGCTGAGTAGGTAATTTGAAAGTTCCCATTTGATAAACTGGGACAGAATTAAGTACACGTTTTACCATTGTTGCTCTACCACCTTGAGACAGAGAAGTAGAAGACCAAGTTGAGTATCTGTTCATGAAACTTTCCTCTATAGCTTTAAAGGCTTCTTATTTGGAATGAACTAAGATCAATGGGGATCCCATATACCTTTCTTTAGATGACATCCTTTTTACTCCAAGAATTTGAGTAAGAATATCTGCTGAGATAGGATCAGTGTATTTGCTTAAATGAACTGAAGATTTATCAAAATTAATAACTTGCCCTGACTGAGAATTGAAATCTTGTAGCAGCTGAAGTAAACTGTTGACAGAAGTGAGATTTGCTTGAGTAAATATCAAGCAATCATCTGCAAAAATCAAATGATTAATAGTTGGAGATTTAGCAGCCACTTTAATACCTTTAATTGTGTTGTTTTGTTGAGCTGCGATAAGATTCCTTGAGAGAAATTCCATTGCCAATATGAACAAATAAGAACGTCTACATAGATAAGATAATAATTTTATAGGAAAAGTTATTACAATCAGGATAACACAACGAGTCCAAATTTGTGCACCCCTCTAAAACCAGGGTGCACATTCCGGCCTACTCTATTGACGGATTTTGTGTATCAAAACCACTTTCCAATTAAAAATATTTTAAAAATCCTATAAATCTCTCCCTCTCTCTCTTTTAAACTCTTTTGTCTCCTCGAAACTCTATAAGTAACATATCAAGTTCATCTTCTTCCAATTTTGTCGAGAGTCTTATGATGTCTTTGCTTGCATTTTATATAATGTGTAACTACTGGAAATCCAGTAGTACACCCAAGTAAATTAGAAGACCGATCTAAGACATGAAAAGTGTTTTTAAATTATAAAATCTTTATTTATTAATCACCAAGGAGTGAAAATACAAGTTCTTCAATACAAGGAAACCCTAATCTCACTCTCTAAGCTAAGCTCTCCCCTCTCTCCCTAATCTGATCCCTCATGCTTTTCCCAAGGACCTCTATTTATAGGCCAATCAACCATAATGGTGTACAACTCATTTTACTTCGCTACGTTCTCGTGGAGGTTCCTTATACTTCGCCCATACCATTTTCCATAAAGTTTTTTCCCCTTCTTTCGCTGAAAACTCTGGGTGCTGTCGGGAAAGCTGTCTCTTTTCTTACTCGATAATTTACTTTCCTCACAGGTTATATTTTCGCCCAAGTTAGATTATTTTGCCTATCCTTACTTCGTGATTAGTATCTTGAAGGGTACTCCATTGATCCTTCGTAGATTAGATTCATCTTGTAAGTTACTTCGTACTTCTTGATGCGGCGAGATAACTCTGACATTCGATTTGACAAATCACTGACTGGGATCCCTGACCGAGATTCATCAGTCCTATTCATTGTCTTCCTGTGCAGCCACATGTTGAGTCCATTTTGTGCATCTACATTTTGCTTTTTCATATTTCGTTCGAATTACACAAGAACAGAATAAGAACCGGTTGAAATTCCTTGGCTGCCATGTTCTCCATCTTCCGATTTCCGCGCGACCACTTTCTTTTGGTAACCGACTATTACCGGTCAAGTTTCCCCGAACGTGTCGACCCACTTGCTTTACCGGTAATCCTCTACTTGATTTAAATACCTCTTTTAGCCCTAGTTTGGGTTTCTTCTTCCTTCTCTTCTACGTGAACTTAAGTTATTACTTTCTTTGCTCCTGCTTCCGTTCTTATCATTACCTTTCAATTTTCTCAACTTTCTCGCCTTACCTTCGCTGTCATGGCTCCAAAGAATGCTTCAATACCTTCCTTATTCAACACCCTCGAGGAGTTCAGTCAGATTTTCTGAAGATGGGCTTAACTTTAACCCCTGTGGTTGATTCTTCAGTGAGTCCTCCTATTGTCGCTACTCAAGACAACTACCCGTGGATTCAATCTGATATTTGGTCGGCTGACAAGATGATTATCATTGTGGGTCAGTTGAGATATGGGTTGTTTTTTACCCTTTACAACCCTTCTAACCCTATTTTTCTCGAGATTTTGACCAAGCTTCAGTGCGGGGTCTTTCAGCTTTATGGTAACGTAATTCGTATCTCCAACGAGTTTGAAATTCACTCAGGAAGCGGTACTTCGTAGGTTCTGCCAATGGATGAGGAATTCAATCCTCGTGACTATAGTGATGACTCCTTCGCGGCTAGTTATTCCGCAAGGTTTATAAGCACTAGGAAGTATCAGGAGTGGGGCATCGATTTCATCCAGAAGACTATCTTGTCCTAGTCCAAAGTTCTTCCTTTACACATAGATTCTCTCAAATTGGAGCAAGATGAAAACTGGGCAACGTTTCCTCTGGTGGTAGGAGGCCCTTTTCTCTGGGGCGTTGACGAGAAAAGTGTTCCTTGTGGAGGTCCTCTTCCTCAAAACTATCATCTTGCTGGTTGTGACCCCTGGAAGCTTCGGTGGTCCATTCCAGCTGAGGTATTGTTTCATCTTTTAGCCTCTTGCTGTGTCCTGGTTTTAACCTGTTCTCATGCCTTTTTTATATTTTATTTAGTACGAGATGCCTGCTGCTGGCCTTCTCAGAGTACCCAAGGAAGAGGACATTACCGCTAAATCTCCTGCTCTCAAACAGGTAGCTACCTCGCATATCACTTTCTTCTCGGCGTGATAACCTTGAATTCTAACTTTCTACTCTTCGCAGGATGATATTCCACTTGTCAAGCAATCCTCTTCTGAGCTAGTGACTAAGGGACATAAAATGCGTGATCATCCTACTCCGCCTCCTGCTCCTATTCAGGTATCTTTACCTCATCCAAATTGTTATCTCATATACTTCGTACCATTTATCTATTATATCGAGCTTGTTATTTCGCAGACTGATTCCTTAGCCGTCCCCTCTTCTGGCGATCCCAAGAGGTAACGCAGGGGATTGGACTTGGAGGCTTTGACCGCTGTTAGGAGTTCCGTTGCTGCTCCAAGTCATTTTGTTCTTCCCAAGAGTCAATCTCCCCATCCTTGTGCAACTACTTCTCCAAAAGTTGTTGATCCTTTTGTTCCCACTCCTTCGGTGGTGCATGTTGAGGAATCCCCTGAAAAGCCTTCCTCTCGTGAAAAGGGCAAGCAAAGGGTCTCGCCTGTGGAATCTAATTCTCTTTATGATCCTGACATGAAGTTTTTGCAAGATATCTACCACAAGGCCCGCAAAGATCCTGCTTTGAGATCTCGTGCTCTTGAATCTTTGTTGACTCTCAGTGCTGATGATTTTCTTTCCCAAGATGCATCCACACTTTTGAACGTCTCTATGAATTTGTCCCTCAAATAGCATTTTGCCTTAATGAACTTGGTGAGTCTTTTACACTCCTTCAGATGTGCCTTCCCCTTGTTCCGAGATTTATTCCTAGGTTCTAATTTTTAGATTCACAGGAGGTCAATTGCCATATGGCTAGCCTCGTGGAGATTAGACTTATTCGCGAGAAAGCAAAGAAGGATGAAGCTCAGATCAAGGCTTTGACGAAATAGCTCAAAGAGGAGAAATAATACTCCATCAAGCAAGACAAGAAGTTAGAGAAGCTTCATAGTAAGTCCCCCCCCCCCCCCTACAAATCCATTCCTTGCCTTTGATTTTATTTTTGTTATTTTCTTGTTTTGTATTTCGTCAAGATAGATGCATGCAACGTCAACTGGACGCTTCCGAAGCGTCCGCCTTGCTGGAGGATATTCGTGCCGAAAACTTAAACCTCTCCACTCAGAATGACAGCTACGTGTCTGAAAACCTGACCTTGAACGAGAAAGTCAAAACTATCTTTTCGTAAGTGGATCGCATGTCTATCGAATCTGCTCGTAATGAGGAGCTGAACCCTCATCTTCGTGACAAGAATGAGCGTCTTAAGTTAGAACTTCAACGGGTTAGCAATTCCCTTCTTACCTCGAGGAATCTTCATTTATCATCGTTAGCAGCTTATAAGAGGCAGGAGGAAGATAATGAGCGGGTAATTAGTAAGAAAGATCAGTTGGTGATTCATCTTCATAAGTCTCGTAACAAGGTAGCTGTATTGAATGAGGAGAATGATTGTTTGAAGAAAAATGTGGAATTTATTCAATCTCATATGGATAACTCCTTACGTCCGAAGCCTGTCAAATCTTCTTCTCAAGCCAAGCATGTGGATCTTCGCAAGAACAAGGGTGCTCTTATCATTCAACCTAACAAAGATACTTCGAAGTCTGGTCATGGTAAAGGTTGGGACAATGCTTATCACGAGCTATGCGTTCAACTCCAATAGTCGGATCTTGGAATCTCCAAGTTGGATCACTTGTATTCCGATATTCAAGAGACTTTGAACACTACTATCTTGCAGATGGAAGGTAGCTTTAGGTGTAATGCGAGATACCGTCAGTTATATCAAATTTCTAGTTTTTAAAGAGGTCTTGTTTCGTCTTTGCATAATCCGAGGAGCATTACAAGAACCAGGTCCTTAACCTTTCCCATGAAAGGGATGAATCTCGCGGAGAGGTTTCTCGCCTCAGGGATGAGGTTAAGGACTTGAATGCCGATATTGACTATATGATAATAGATGACGCGAGAGTTGCGAAGTTATCTTGCAAGAATACCCAGAACTACTTGGTCTCTCTATTTGGTGACTTCTGCGATGGTTATGGAATTCCTCATCCTACCTTTCCCCTGGAGGTGTTTTCTGATGACGAGCAACCAAAGGACGAGAGAACTATCTCGGATGAGAAAGAGAAGCTCACTGCTGGTGACGAGGAGCAAAAGATTGATGAGCCCAATGGTGCCTCTGCTTCCACGAGTTTTCCAGCGCAACCTTTGAGTCTTGATGTAGACACTGGTGCTGGCAATGCAATCCCTGAACCAGCAGTTACTGATGGCATTCCTCTTCAAAAACAGTCTTAGTTTTTATTTTCCATATTCTAGCCTTCTTCTTAACTATTTTGGAAACAATTTCTCTTTCTGGGCGCTCCCAAGCTTGGGGGGCAAAACACCTTGGCTTTTTTTATTGTTCTTTTGAGTGATACTTTGGTTGATTTCCACATTAATATTATGATTTTTCCATTTCTCCGTGTTATGATTTTCCATTTCGCCAAGTATATACTTACTGAGGGAATACTCAAAATAATAACAAAATTTAAAGTATATACTTTCCTCTTATTCTTTTGAGTATTTCCGAGATATAAATAAAAAGTCGATATCTCGAAATTCTGGCTTCGCACACAAGCTTTAAACCTCGTCATCTGCCTCACTGTGTGTTCTTATCTTGAGTACCTGCCTATGCCTCTTGCCTTTTCCTTTTCTTATATGTTTTTTGCATGTTTCATGATAATTTTGTTCTTGTTTTTCTTATTCATTTGTTGCTTTTTGAGGTCTTATGGTGCCTCCTAGTTAAGGTCTTATTGCGCCCCATCCTTTATGAAGGATCTTAATTCGACGAAGTATCATGCACTTACTACTCTTTCAAGTAGTAATCCATCAACCTCGTCTTAACAATTATTTTGTTCCCCATTGCGCGACAATGCGACAGGCCTAGCCATTCCCATGAATGTTAGCCCCATGACATTCCCGTCTTTGGTAATTCACCTCCCTAATATGGAGGGTGCCATCCCTTTATATCCCCCCTGATTGCCCCTTCAAGGAGGTTAAACCTAACATGCATGTTGGTCTCCTTCTATCAAGTTATTACAACATTCAGTTGTTTTCGTGACTTCTTATCCCCTTCGCCGATATGGCTTCGGGTTACGAAGTCACACCCTAAGTAGGGTTTCTTTGGGATCGAGTGCATTTGTAGCCAAGACTTGCCATACGGTCATGGCCGGTAACGCTCCAAACGTCCCAGGTACTCGCAGCTCAACTGAATACGTCGGCGCCTTGGTCGTACCTCTGCACCCCCTACCGAAGGCCATCATAAAAGGGACCCTCAGCGGATAGGTCTTATCATTGCCCCTAACTTCCTTTCTGAGAGTTGCTCACGACATGCGTTAGGTCTTTGCATATTGCACTTTCATGCGAACTAGGGTGCATGCCGTGGATTCTCAGCCTTCCTAGGCGAAGATTTTAAGTTTCCCTAGAAACGATTCATTTCGTGTATCTCATTCGCCTCCTAATATGAGGTCTTACCTGCTGGTGTTGTGGTTCATTTCGTTCTAAATGTCTTATAGATATGAAAATTCGTATCTTCGAATCGATTCATCAAACTTCAAAATATCATTGCTACTATTTTGTAAATCTGATACATTGCCAAATGATAATTCACAAGTACATTTCATCGTCTGTATGATTCTTCCTTGATATCAGCGTTCTTCTTCTAGGAGGATGTGCTCGGACTGGTACTTTTTCAATTCCTTCATCTTTACCTCGTTCCTGATATTGGACAATGTTGAAAACAATGGGTGTTTGGTCGACAGCGCATAGATGAAAGATCGTACTAAAGCATCTTCTGATAGCCTTCCCTTTAGTTCTCTGAAAATCACATCCCATCTTGCCACAATACTTCGTAAGCTTTCATTTTACCTTTGCTTTAATGAGAATAGTGCTGCAATTTCTGATTTGCATGGCTCATTTCTTGCACATTTGTTCATCATCTCTGGCTGCTCCATCATTCTTGATTTTCTTCGTTTTGCTAGGTCATTGCTTGTCGTCCCTTTTCTTTCGGTCGCCATCAATTGCTGCATTCGATATTCCTTCTCTCTGAACTCTCTCCTGCTTCTTTATACGACTTTCTTTAGATATTCTCGCTCGTTTCATTCCCTCTCCCTCTTAGTTCTCGCCAATTTTCATGGTGCCCTTCAGTCGCCAATTTTCTCCCAGATGCATTTTTCCCTCTTTGCATGTTGTATTCCGCTTGTTTTCTTTTTAAGTGATTGTTCTTGACCAGAAGTTTTTCGTTCTGACTTTATAACCTTATTCGTTCTCTCACCAATTCTTCCTTCCTTCGCCTTTCTTGGTAGAGTTCTTCTTTTAGTTACTTCATCTCCTTTTCTTCGTCACACATTTCATTTCCCTTATCAACAGGACCAAGAAGCTCAATACTTCCTCTAGTTTCATTGATACTTTTTTGCGTTTGGGAATGTTTGCCTTGGCTCCTCCTCGCGGAGTTCGTTTTTCCATGGCGATAGGAGTTTCTTTCTCACTTCGCGTTACTTTGTTTCCTTCTGTTGTTTTCGCTTTCCTCGTTTTTCCACTCTGCTTTATTTGAACCTGGCTTTCCTTCTCCGGAGTTTTCTCACGATTCCTTTCGTTAACAACCATCATCTTGTCTGTTTCTTCTATGCCTTTTTGCGTCATAGCCTACTCCTCGCTTATCCCAATCGTGAATATCATCAAATGTTATGCTCTCTTTTCTTCGCACGCCTTCTTCTTTTGTTTTATCTTTTTTCTCAGTTTTTCCTCATAGTTGCGAACATCCTTCTCGATACAATCTCACGCATCCTTTAGATCTATTTTGATCTCTCCTATTACGCTTGGCATAGGGAACCGTATGGCTTGATGATATGTAGATGTAGCCCTTTTTATCTCATGTATCCAAGGTCGGCCTATGAGAGCATTATAGGGTGAATCTATATCCACCACACAGACAGTGACCTTCGTTTCCAATTCGCCCACGAAAATCTTTACGACTAATTCTCCCTTTGGCTTGGATGGAACCCCGTTAAAGCCATATATGTTATATGTCGAGGGTACCAGGTCAGAATCCTTGTACCCTATCCTTTTAAATATATGATAGAAGAGTATGTCGACTGAGATCCCCGTATCCACCAAGATTCTGTCTATTGCCTAGATTTTCTCTTTCTTGATTTTGTCGTCATACCACTTTGAGTATTTTCCAAAGTTCAAGGTTATGACCAATAGGTTCGTGTGTGAAGCTCCTCCTTCCGGTGCGTCCCTTGCGAAAAACGTTAACTCCTTCTTTTTCCACTCTTCTAATGGCTCCTTTTTCACTACGCTGAATATCTCTCATCCTTCGAGGTCCCTCTTATGCACTCTCTTGAGTATGTTATCATGGAAATTTTGAATGTTCTTGGACGAATGTATTATCGAATTACAATTCAAATTTTGGGTTCCTCGATCTATTTCGATTCGGCACACTTGTTGATTGTCATGAGGTGGGGGTGGTGGTGGTGTTACATAACCTTCCAGAAAATGGGCGAGGTTCCTTTGCTCCAGTAAGCGAAGTATAATCCTTCGGATGTTTCGGCAGTCGTTCCGTGTGATGTACATGAAACCGATGATACCTACAGAACTCATGACTTCTTACACTTGACGGTGGTTCTCTTCCTATATCTTTTCCACAGTTGTATTAAGTCTAGGAAGCTTCAAATCTTCAAAAGCTAAGGCATTTGGTCTTCTCTCTCCAAATCTGGGCCCTTGATTGGTTCTGCGCTAATATCCTATTTTATGATTTCGTTGCTCATAATTCCTTCGTCTTGACTCTTCGTATCTCTGCTGATCGATCCATTCCTGATCTCTACTTAAAACAGCTACAAGTTTCGTCGAAACTGGAGTTGACGGTTCTCCTTTCTCATATTTCGTATCATCCTCCACGACATGTAATGTCCTCGGTAATAGCCTTGAATTTCCTTCCTTCGCTGGAATTGGTGTTAATTCGCTGGCTTGCCTATGCTTCTCTTGCAATGCTATGTATTCCTCTTGCTATTCCCTTAATTCATTCATTGTCAAGGAATTTTGTAATAAGGCGTTCACGAAGGCTAAGATAAAAAATTTATCATCAACTCTTCCTGCCAATTCGCTATACACCGTCCTCCATCTCGTTACCAGTCCTCATAGGATTTCCGTTGGTCTTCGCTTTAGGTTGAACAAGGTTTCGATTCCTGGCCTCAACATGTTGTTACTTATGTATGTTGTCAGGAATATTCTCTGCAAATCCTTAAATGACGAAAACGATCTTTTCAGCAGTCCATCAAACCATGCCAATGCTTTGCCGATCAAGCTTGTCGGGAAATATTTACAGAGTACCGCTTCGTTTTTCCCCACTGCATCAATGATAGAGTACACTGTTTCAAGTGTTTCACAACACTTTCCGATCCGCTGATTATGCTTGAGAATGTCGGCAACACGTACTTCTCAGGAATGTCCGCATACATAATCTCATGGGTGAATGGAGATTTATCTGCCTCCTCTATCGTCTCGGACAGCTGTACCCTACCTCCTCTTCGCAAATTGTTTAACAATGTCCTCATGTCTTGCAATTCGTTTAAGACTTCTTGGTTCAGGTTTCCTCCATTTTCTTCGTGATGATAACCTCTCATCACACCAAGCCTTCCTTCCCCACGCCGGAATACTTCCTCGTGTCGTTGGTTCACGTCTCGTCGCCTCTCCTCTTCTCGCCTCATTCCGTCTTTGTTACTTCTATCTTCTACGTATCTCCGCCTTTGATCTTCCCATCTCGTTGCCTCCAATGCTCTCCTCAAGTCTCTTTCTTCGCTGTTTTCCCTTCGTCGTCTTCTTCTCTGCTCTCCTCCGTCGTCCTCGCGGGCAAATCTCCTCTGCCGTGGCTCTTCTTACCCTGACGACATCGTGTTTCCTTCCGAATCCATGGCGTCAGCCGCTGTTTCTTCGTTAAGTTGGCGATTTTATAGCACCAATCTAGCATTTTGTCTCATCAGTCGGGCGTGTTGCTCCACTAGATCCCTATCTTGTTCTCGTTCAAGGCGAAGTGCTTCCCTTAACTGCTCTAACGTCATGTGTTCTTCACCAATACTTTCCTCTAGCTCTTCGTTGGTCATTTTTTCCTCTGCAGCGATATCCGTGTCAGAAGTGTGTATCGAGCCTTCCCTAAAGTCATCTTCCCCGGTTGATTTATTCCGTCGTCGGTTCGCGCCCTGTCTCTCCCCTGCAACTGATGTTTCTCCCCTTTCCATTCTTCCTTCTCTTTTCGCCTCCAAACGTTTGCTTCTCCTTGTTTCTATTAAGTTCCTCGCTCGATCCGGAGTTTTGGCTATCAACTAGTCTCTGGTTCGATATCTCCAAACCTACCTCCACTCACGATGCAACACCCAAATACTACTCCCTCTCCTAGATTTCTAATCTTAACTATGAACGAATCGTTTTAGATCTACAAAAATCGCTAAAATTTCTAACTTCTATGATTTTTTAAAACAACTTCGACTCTCTCAACTCTTAGACGAGGATAAATCCCCGATTTAAGTTCCCTGTTTCTGGGCGCCAAAATGTAACTCCTGGAAATCCAGTAGTACACCCAAGTAAATTAGAAGACCGATCTAAGACATGATAAGTGTTTTGAAATTAGAAAATCTTTATTTATTAATCACCAAGGAGTGAAAATACAAGTTCTTCAATACAAAGAAACCCTAATCTCACTCTCTAAGCTAAGCTCTCCCCTCTCTCCCAAATTCGATCCCTCATGCTTTGCCCAAGGACCTCTATTTATAGGCCAATCAACCCTAATGGTGTACAACTCATTTTATTTCACTACGTTCTCGTGGAGGTGCCTTATACTTCGCCCAGACCATTTTCCATAAAGTTTTTTCCCATTCTTTCGCTGACAACTCTGGGTGTTGTCGGGACAGCTGTCTCTTTTCTTGCTCGATAATTTACTTTCCTCGCAGGTTATCTTTTTGGCCAAGTTAGCTTATTTCGCCTATCCTTACTTCGTGATTAGTATCTTGAAGGGTACTCCATTGATCATTCGTAGCTTAGATTCTTCTTGTAAGTCACTTCGTTTTAGGATTCTTCTTCTTCGTGCTTCGTGATGCGGCGAGATAACTCTGACATTCGATTTGACAAATCACTGACTGGGATCACTGACTGGGATTCATCAGTCCTATTCATTGTCTTCCTATGTGGCCACGTGGCGAGTCTATTTTGTGCACCTACATAATGACTTGTTCTTGTTCTTTTTCGTGTCTTTCCTTCCTTTTCCTCTTCCTCTTCCTTTTTCTTTTACATTAATCGTATTGACTTTTCATAGTCATTTTCCATAAATTCAAGATTAGGGTTTGTAACATGAGGAAATTGGGAACAATTATGACCAAAAAAGTCAATGATTTCACACACGATACATGTCACAAAAGAAAAAAAAAAGGGAAATAAAAGATCTTTGTATGGGAATAGATTTTCCTAATTCATATTCATATTGATGGATGGTGGATTAGGGAATGATTGAAACTTTAGTTATTAAAATTCTGAAAAGATATTAATCAAGGAATTGATATGGGAAGGGAGGATCAAAATTACAACCTCATAGCTAATGACAGTTTTCTACTTATGGGTACAGATCAACTTCAGCAGTGAACACACAAACAAAGTCCAGTAGAACTAGAAACACTTTCACAAGAGAATCAATTACCTCTTTTATGTTAATTAAATTCAATAAGGATAACTTGATTGAATATCCATGACCATGAATATGAGAACCATTTCATGCCAAGTGAAAAGTTTCATCAATGTATTTAGTTGAATAGGCAAGCACAAAGTTGAGAGAGAAAGAAACGAGAAACCCTATTATTTTTCCTTAATTAAAGAAAATGAAACCAGCAAAATATGATGAAAAAGAGAAATTCATCTTATTATCATCTTAATTGAGAATGATGGTTATAGCCTTTCCAATGGTCATTGTGTGTGTTTGCTATGTGGCAAAACAAATAAGACATATTCAATCTATTTTTCCTTAAAATTAGGGAGAGAAAAAAATCCATCTCCAACGATATTGCAGGTAGTAATTAGTATAAATTTTATTTTCCATAATTAAGATTTTACTAGAGCTAAAAATGGTTAGTTAATATATTAAAGTCAATTCAATTAAGTAAAAGCGGACTAGGATGGTAGACAATGTCAAGGGGAATGTCTAAAACTAGACATTCCCCTTGACAATGTCTACCCAAAGTTATCTATACATTGGTTTAAGACATCAGAGTTGGAGAATGATTTAGAGAAAATGGATGTGTATCCTAGGTGGATTTTGACATTTATCTCCAAATACATGCCATTGGAGAAGCTCCAATAAAGAGAGAGAAAAATATAGGAAACTTGCGCTTTTACCGGAAAACATTTCTTTAATTAAAAATAAAATATCGGAAGTGGTTTTCCTGTGTAAAAAGAATTCAATTACGAGATCCGGAATGTGCACCCCGGTTATAAAGGAACAATTAATTGGGGGATATCAAAAATAATTTGGGGATATAGGTACAAGACAAAATAGAGATCCAAATAGCAAAGCTGGCTCACCCCTTATCTAATTATTTTTTTAATTCCTAATCTAGCCCTCACTAATCATGTTTAGTGGTTAATAATAATTAGTAAAAAACTTAAGTATTTGGGGGATAGATTAGTGTGTGTTTTTATTTTAATTTGTGTGAGTGAGGAGTAGAAGGAGAGAAAAAAAAATTGAGTGAAATTTTTTTTTTTGAAAATGGAAGATGATTGTGATGAGAGAATTTCAGCAGATGAATCTTTAGCTGAACTACAACAACAATCATATCTTCAATCTTCGGTGTATGATAACAACTCACAATTGGAGTTATATGATGAACCAACACCCTTGGATCATGATTTTCGTGACCATGAAGTGTTTTATGAAGAACCAACCCAAGAAAGTAAACATGTTCAACATACAAGCAACCCCAACACACAGGTAATGCTTCAAAGAGGTCGAAAATTTGATTTTTCATTTTGAAACCACCATTTTTTTGTCCAAACACCTTGTTACCGGCAAGATGTTGTATGATGAATACCACGCCGGAACTAGTGCTACCGGCGTGGTATTCATACTAATTTTTATGCAGGTACAAGATATCCCCCATTTTAAAACTCTTCCGGCGTGGTAGTCAAACCAACTATCCATGCCGGTATTCAGTTATGCTTTTTACCTACCAACGAATATTCCATGGAATATTAAAACCGGCATGGTTCACTCCTAAATGATCATGCCAGTACTTTCTGAAAAATATCCAGAAGTTTAAGATTTTTGAACTCCAATACCGGCGTGGTATACATAAGATCGGGAACGCCGGAAGTTGATCCAGGCATTTTGTTAAAATTACCTCTAAGCCGGTAATTGGTTCCGGCTGGAAAACTCACATATCGATAATGCCGGTTCCTGAAATCGGATTTGTACCTTGTTTAGCTTGAATGTCGGTATTTGCTCTTCCGGATATTGTTTTCAAGAACATCCAATGCCAGTACTCTCATAATTGTCTCCTCCTTTCAAGTGTATTTCAATAATGCCGGAACATTATTATTCAATGCCGGTACTGCGGTCGAGCACGCCGGAAATGAAACCCGGCATGGTAATTTATTTATTTTGCATTAATTCAATTTTATTTTCATTTATTTCCTTAGATTGTGTCACACATTGATCCAACAAATTCCAAACCGCTTGGTCCGGATACGTCCGAATACTATAAGATGCCTCCGGTATGTTACCAAACAATACTTTTCTCCTAGTTTTTCGAACGTTATGTGGTGATTGCTTGTAATCTTTCATTGTTGTCCTAATGTAGGGAATTAAATCTCCAGCGGAAGCAATAGCTTGGGAAAAAGACACGGATCTTAAGAACAAGTGTGTGTTGGTGAGGAATACCCAAGGTTCAAATACGCGTTTTGAGATGGTTTGCGATAGAAGTGGGACATACAAGGCGAAGAATAGCATAAGAGAAAGGGTTATGTATATAAAAAGAAGACTAATAGGGTATACAAGACTCATACGAGGAAGGATAATTGCCCCTTTAAGCTTGTATTCTATTTAAGAGATAGAGAAAAGGAATGGGATTGTACGGTGTGGTTTGGCCAACATAACCACCCGGATCCGAAAGATTTTAATGGTCACTACTTAGTTGCGAAGCTAAAACCTCGTAAATTCGAGGATGTAAAGATGATAACCAAAGCATGTATCAAACCAAAAGTTATTCTCAGAACCTTCAAGTAAAAGGATGATCAGAACGTTTCTTCTCTAAGTACAATTTATAGCGCACAAGCAACCATTAGAAGGCTGGAATGGGAAGGGAGGAGCGTTATGCAAGAATTTGAGAAGATAGTTTAGGATCACAACTACACACGTATCATTAAAAGAGGACCGGACGAAAAGCCCCTTCAAATTTTCATTGCGCATTCTTTGCTTTCACAATTGGCTCATACATGTTGTGGTGTTCTTATGATGGATTTCACCTACAATACAAACAAATAAAACATGCTGTTGTTCAACATCGTGGGGAAAACATCGGACAAGGTAACATTCACATTGGCTTGGTGTTTAATGGAAAACGAGAGGGATTACAATTATCATTGGGCATTACGACAATTGAAATTATTGTTCCGGGAAAATCAACTTCCAAGGGTAATCGTAACCGATCAAGATGACGCACTAATGGTCGCTATATCGATGTATTTCGGAAGCACAAAATTTCCTATGTACGTATCATATAGGTCAAAATGTGACAAAACATTGTCATGCTTTGTTTGAACCCTCTAAGGTGGATATTAAGAAGAGAGTGATTGCTCAACTAGAGGAAGAGGTTCTCAAGAAGAAACTATCACCCGAAGAAGAAGAAGATGAAAGAGGAAAGATTAAAGAGCGAGTGTACAAAGAACACGAAGAAAATCATAAAAAGTGGTTGGAATTTCTAAAGGATTGGGAGAAATTTTATTGGTGTAACACCCCGAGTTCCGGACCAGGGTCAAACCCATATGGAGATCCGAACTCGAAGCGTTACGGGTCGGAAATGGACTTAAAAATTTATTTTTATACTAAACATAATTAAATCTTTATATACATGAGTTTCTTCATATGAATTTACTAAACATATGAATTAGATAATCATCTTTAACAACATTTTCAACCAACATATTATTTCAAATTACATTTCAAGCAATACAATAATACAGTTCAATCACTACGCTACTCATTCCTAGCTTTCGCTGTGCCACTCTGATAAATCTGCAAGGATGTCAATTGGGGTGAGATGACAGCTCAATAGAATTCATTCCCAATTCTCTAAAGATGCGCAAACAAAATCATTTTATCAAGCAAAAACATATACCAAGAAGCACATTACGACTTCAGCGAATCAATGTTATATTCGACAATCACATTACCAATAATGTTTCTAATAAATTATCTTATTTAGATTCCAATCATGAATTCACAAAGCCAATAATATTTCTAACAAATAATCTAAATTCATATTCAAGACATGAGTTCATAACATTAATGTTATTATCAACAAATCATCCATTTAGGATCAACTCAACAATTCACATCAACAATATTGTTTTCAACAACTCATCCATTTAAGTTTCCGCACGCCATTCACATATTAATATTGTCACTAACAAACTATGAGTTTACAATACCATAATAATTGTCAACAGGCCATTCATCAATAATTCAACACATATATTCACGCATAAATATAGTCATAGAGAAACCATGAGTTCACTAATCACCCATTTGGGATTTAACACATCAATTCACAATTCATCCATATAAGTTCACACTTGAGTTCAACAATTTATTGAATTATATTTCGCACATTAGTTCATAACACCAATTATGTTTTCCAACAAATACTTCAATTCGTATTTCAATACTTGAGTTCATAAACCCAATAAGGTTTCCAAAAATCATTCAATAGAGATTTCAACACACAATTCACAATTTAATATTGTCATCACAGCAAGTAACCATGAGGTCATATTAATATCAACAATACTTTCGACAAATCTACCAATTTAGCTTTTAACAATTGAGTTCACGGTACGAATGTCCTTGGTTCGTACACCCACCTATTGTTTATCGGCACGGACAGCCTCCATCGATGGTCAGGAACAAAAGTTCCTATGGGGATCATACCCATTTGCTCTCGGGGATCATTACCCGTTTCATTCACTGTATGAAAACCTTGGTTCGTACACCACCTATCGTTACCCAAGACGGACAGCCGCCATCGATGGTCGGGAAACACAAGTTCCCATGGGGATCATTACCCATTTAACTCTCGGGGATCATTACCCGCCATTAACATGAAACATGTTTCATATAATGGTAAAACATGAACTCATTTACTTTTATAAATCATTTTCACAAACAACACAAGCAACCATGGCTTAACAACATGAATTTCATTCAAGCATTTAATCAAACACACTAACTGCAACCACATTACATTATATGTTTCATGGTGATAACTTTATCTGATCATCCTCACATTTTATAGGAACATTCCTAACAAATTATTGTACAACATATCCAAAATTCACACCAAACCAACGGTTCAAACAAAAGATGTTGAATTTATAATGACAACATAAAAACTGGGCAGATTACATGTTGTTACCAAACAATTCATGATAAATTCATAACAATCTGAAATTGACCCAATCCAAAGCACAATGAAAGATAAGATGTTTATCTACAACTTTTATTAAGACCTCAAATCCTTTTAATACCATTAAGACTTCCTAAGAACATCAAAATCACAGCAAGGCGAAACTGTCCAGAAATTCAAAAATTATCACCCAATTTCAAACAAACATTCAACGGTGAATTTACATTGGAAAATTCTCAAAATTTAACCATGGGTACCTAATCATGTTATCTAACAATTTCAAAAGCCTGATCATCAAACAGAGGCATATATTTATTCGAATAAATCACTGAATCATTACAATACAAAATCATATAAAGTAAACACCAAAGGAAAACACCTAAAGAGAAAGGGTTTCACATTCTACCTCAATTCCATTGATTCTCCACTGATTTTCCTAGATCCAAATCATCTTCTTCATCTCCATAGCTTTTGTTTTTCTCCCTTCTCTAATACCTTTCTCCCTATTTATATTTAACTTAATTGTTTTATTTATCTTTTCATTTCCCTTGTAATTTTCTTTAATTATTAAAGTTAATTAGGTAACTATATTTCCACCTAGATTTTCTAGTTCAAGCAACCCACCTAGGTTAAGGCAAAAGAAACAATATTCTAGACCACATGGTTAGCTAAGTTGGGTATAACCCGACCCGAAATGTTAACTAAAATACAGGGTATTACATTCTACCACCCTTAAAAGAAATTTCGTCCCGAAATTTAAAGTATACTTATAATCTCAAAAGTTCACTTAATATAGATAATATAATAAACAATACAAAAGTTCAATACAACCCGCAGGTAGCAATTCACATGAATTCTACAAAAGCCATTATGCAACTTTAAAAAGAAACAAGCAATAAAACACTCAAATCGACAAGCAAGCATATCAACATATGAAACAATTCATTTACGCTCCCATTCAAGATCTAAAGCCTAGAGCTCTGATACCAACTTGTAACACCCCGAGTTCCGGACCAGGGTCAAACCCATATGGAGATCCGAACTCGAAGCGTTACGGGTCGGAAATGGACTTAAAAATTTATTTTTATACTAAACATAATTAAATCTTTATATACATGAGTTTCTTCATATGAATTTACTAAACATATGAATTAGATAATCATCTTTAACAACATTTTCAACCAACATATTATTTCAAATTACATTTCAAGCAATACAATAATACAGTTCAATCACTACGCTACTCATTCCTAGCTTTCATTTGTGCCACTCTAATAAACTGCAAGGATGTCAATTGGGGTGAGATGACAGCTCAATAGAATGCATTCCCAATTCTCTAAAGATGCGCAAACAAAATCATTTTATCAAGCAAAAACATATACCAAGAAGCACATTACGACTTCAGCGAATCAATGTTATATTCGACAATCACATTACCAATAATGTTTCTAATAAATTATCTTATTTAGATTCCAATCATGAATTCACAAAGCCAATAATATTTCTAACAAATAATCTAAATTCATATTCAAGACATGAGTTCATAACATTAATGTTATTATCAACAAATCATCCATTTAGGATCAACTCAACAATTCACATCAACAATATTGTTTTCAACAACTCATCCATTTAAGTTTTCCGCACGCCATTCACATATTAATATTGTCACTAACAAACTATGAGTTTACAATACCATAATAATTGTCAACAGGCCATTCATCAATAATTCAACACATATATTCACGCATAAATATAGTCACAGAGAAACCATGAGTTCACTAATCACCCATTTGGGATTTAACACATCAATTCACAATTCATCCATATAAGTTCACACTTGAGTTCAACAATTTATTGAATTATATTTCGCACATTAGTTCATAACACCAATTATGTTTTCCAACAAATACTTCAATTCGTATTTCAATACTTGAGTTCATAAACCCAATAAGGTTTCCAAAAATCATTCAATAGAGATTTCAACACACAATTCACAATTTAATATTGTCATCACAGCAAGTAACCATGAGGTCATATTAATATCAACAATACTTTCGACAAATCTACCAATTTAGCTTTTAACAATTGAGTTCACGGTATTTAATGTCCTTGGTTCATACACCCACCTATTGTTTATCGGCACGGACAGCCTCCATCGATGGTCAGGAACAAAAGTTCCTATGGGGATCATACCCATTTGCTCTCGGGGATCATTACCCGTTTCATTCACAGTACGAAAACCTTGGTTCGTACACCACCTATCGTTACCAAGCACGGACAGCCGCCATCGATGGTCGGGAAACACAAGTTCCCATGGGGATCATTACCCATTTAACTCTCGGGATCATTACCCGCCATTAACATGAAACATGTTTCATATAATGGTAAAACATGAACTCATTTACTTTTATAAATCATTTTCACAAACAACACAAGCAACCATGGCTTAACAACATGAATTTCATTCAAGCATTTAATCAAACACACTAACTGCAACCACATTACATTATATGTTTCATGGTGATAAATTTATCTGATCATCCTCAAATTTTATAGGAACATTCCTGACAAATTATTGTACAACATATCCAAAATTCACACCAAACCAACGGTTCAAACAAAAGATGTTGAATTTATAATGACAACATAAAAACTGGGCAGATTACATGTTGTTACCAAACAATTCATGATAAATTCATAACAATCTGAAATTGACCCAATCCAAAGCACAATGAAAGATAAGATGTTTATCTACAACTTTTATTAAGATCTCAAATCCTTTTAATACCATTAAGACTTCCTAACAACATCAAAATCACAGCAAGGCGAAACTGTCCAGAAATTCAGAAATTATCACCCAATTTCAAACAAACATTCAACGGTGAATTTACATTGGAAAATTCTCAAAATTTAACCATGGGTACCTAATCATGTTATCTAACAATTTCAAAAGCCTGATCATCAAACAGAGGCATATATTTATTCGAATAAATCACTGAATCATTACAATACAAAATCATATAAAGTAAACACCAAAGGAAAACACCTAAAGAGAAAGGGTTTCACATTCTACCTCAATTCCATTGATTCTCCACTGATTTTCCTAGCTCCAAATCATCTTCTTAATCTCCATAGCTTTTGGTTTTCTCCCTTCTCTAATACCTTTCTCCCTATTTATATTTAACTTAATTGTTTTATTTATCTTTTCATTTCCCTTGTAATTTTCTTTAATTATTAAAGTTAATTAGGTAACTATATTTCCACCTAGATTTTCTAGTTCAAGCAACCCACCTAGGTTAAGGCAAAAGAAACAATATTCTAGACCACATGGTTAGCTAAGTTGGGTATAACCCGACCCGAAATGTTAACTAAAATACAGGGTATTACAATTGGTCTCTTACCGAGGATATATATGAAAAGAGATTGAACATGTTTAGTGCTAAATATAATGAAGTGTATCCAAGCATCGTCTCGTATTGTATGGATAAATTGTTGGATAAGTACAAGGAAAAATTTGTGTGTGCATGGAAAAACCGGTATAGGCATTTCAAAACTGAAGCAACTAGTGCGGCGGAATCTGCTCGTGGTAGATTTAAAGATCTCATCCAGTCCGGGATAGGCAACGTGGTTACGGTCACCGAGGCAATGGAGCAATACTTTAAGGCTGATATAGATAGGATCAAGAAGGCTTTCGGAAAAGCTCAATGGAAAGGATGACTCGGCTTTCTTCAATATACTAAGTTGCTCCAAGGAATAGAGTTCAATGTCTCTCATTGGGAAATAAAACATATGATGAGAGAAATGGCATATGAGAAAAATTATGGAAAACCAGGTGATGTGTGTATTTGTCCGGGCATGTCTTCATTGGGGCTTCCGTGTCGTCATATGCTTGTGAAGTACAATGAAGTTATACCTATTGAGGTTATTGATCCGTTTTGGAGGCAACTATCTTTTGACCCTCCTCCCCCCCCCCCCCCCCGCGGAAGCTCCAGGACAATCACCATGGGATACAAATGAAGCAAAGGAATTCTACGAAGCTTACTCACGTGGAAACTCGGCTAGCCGACAAGTATTGTTGAGCCAACTAAGGCTAATTACTCGCCCATGGATCAAACCAAGTGAAGAGCCAGGGAAGGGAGATCCGATAGGTAGACCACAAACTAAGGTTGCAAGGAGAAAACAAAGGAAAGAATTCAAAGAAATGACTCGACGTGAAGAAGAACTCGCGGCAACTAAGAAACGAGATCTATCCGCAAGTGAGATTTCAGAACTCCTATTCGCGGAAGCGCCGGTTCCAATTAAAAGGGGTAGACCGAGGAAGGAACCGTTAACAAGTCAACAAAAAGCGACGGTTTCCGTATCCACACCAAAAACCGATGGATCGGAGGTTCCAAAGAAAAGGGGGAGGCCACTGAAGGTACCAACATAGAGCTTGCAAGAACAACAAGTTGAGCATTCCGAAGCCACACCCATAGTCGATGTATCAGAGGTTCCAAACAAAAGGGGTAGGCCGCTAAAGGTACCAACATTGAGCTACCAAGAACTACAAGGTGAGCATTCCGAAGTCACACCCGTAGTCGATGTATCGGAGGTTCCCAAGAAAAGGGGTAGGCCCCCAAAGGTACCAACATTGAGCTACCAAGAACTACAAGGTGAGCATTCCGAAGGCACACCCGTAGTCGATGTATCGTAGGTTCCTAAGAAAAGGGGTAAGCCCCCAAAGGTACCAACATTGAGCTACCAAGAACTACAAGGTGAGCATTCCGGAGCCACACCCGTAGTCGATGTATCAGATGTTCCAAAGAAAAGGGGTAGGGGTAGGCCAAGGAAGTATAATCTCCCGTCACATACCGAAGATATTTGGAGGGTAGAGATTGCAGAGGATGGTTTGGATATAATTAAGCTAAAAGTTGGTAATATGACGATGTTTAAGGATTCGCAAACGGGTAGGACTTATAGACACTACCATACGAAGATAGAGTCTTACATAGACCAACTTCCTGAGGCTATTCGTGAGTTTATTGTGTATACGGATGATGTCGATGGAGATGGAAATTGTGGCTATCATGCTGTGACCGAACAATTATGAATCTTTGACACGACAGTTAGTAGAGGTATTACACCATGCAAATATGCTAGAACGAGGATGGCCGAACAACTTGTGAACAAGAGGAGCTTTTATGAGCAACTGCTTGGTGAAGGCGAGAGGTTTGATGATATGTATGCTCGAGTATTAGGGCCCGAGCAAGAGATGAAGTTTCTTCCTTCTGAATATTGGATGAGCATGCCGCTTTGTGGGCATCTTGTGGCGGATACATTTAGATGTGTTGTTCATTATTTTAATCCCACCATAGAAGTAACATTTACACCCAAGTGGCAAACATGTGAGGGATCCCTTAAGAAGATAAGAGTTGTTTTGGCGTTCGTGAACGGCAATCATTTCGTTATTCCAAAACTCAAGGACAATTGTTCATTGCCACCTGTTTGTGAGATGGTTAAAAACAAGGACCTAGATCCAAATATCTGGAAAGGATGGATGGCATTGTATGAGGAGAATCACCAATTTTGGGATGCGTTGGCCTTATCAAAGAAACCTCTTCAAGAGGAGGAGAGGAAAATTCATACGTGTGGAAGCGATGAGGAGTAATTTGGATATATTTAGTTAAGTAATACACAACCTTTTGTTTTTTTGGAAGTTTAAATTGTAATCATTAAACCCTATGCAATGTACGTGCCGGCATGATTTAATTCAAACTTTGTAATGCCGGAACTTATCTGGCTTAGAAATACTTTTGTATTTTATGCCGGCAACTAACCATAAGTACACAGAGATGTTAGATTAAGTTCCGGCATTACAAGTAACTTCACGACAATGCCGGAACTGTAACAAGATCAATTATTCGTAAGGGATTGTGAGAGTACCGGCACCTAATTCATAACCGCATCAACGCCGGAAATCTAATTTTCTTTATTCTTAAAAGATAACATATTTCCGGCATGTATGTTACAATGTATACCATACCGGTTATGAAAAAAAAAACACACAATGTTTCATATCGATTCACCAATAAATTATTTTCTAAGCCAAAAACAAATGAAATCAACATCTCAAAAAATTTAGCAAGACACATATAATAACATAAGCAAAGACTAGATTGTTTAACGAACCACATGTAAAGTTAAGATGTTCCAAACCGAACACAAATGAAACAAAGATTTCAAAGTTTAGAAAGACACACACATAAACATGAACCGACATTAGATTGTTCAAAGACATATCTAATACTATAAAAGAAACATTAACAAACATCTTAGATCACTCGGTCCTTGGCTTCTTGTGAACCCTCTTTTTCTTTGGTGTCCACAAGTCCTTTGCATTTGGATCTTCAACTTTTCCTATCTTCTCATGAACTGTCTTCATTTCTTCCGGGGTCAGCACCTCTCCTTTCTTGATCTTGCATTGAAACCAGTTTCCCAATTTTCCTAGCTGCGAACGCTGTTGTTATATATTTCCATTAGTACGTTATAAGTTTATAAGTTTGTAGGTATACATTCAAACGATAGGAAGTGAAAAAGAATTACGTACCAACAAAAGGAGAGTCTTTTGAAGTACGGGTGCAGTAGGTTCTTCAATAGTTTCTCCTTGTAGAGGCACTATTTCATTGGCCGGGCGTACAATATAAGGATGTGAGTACCTCCGATGACCTCTGAGGAAGCTTGGTTCCGACTCATAACCGTTTTCAGAAAATTCCCAACCAGCCCTGTCCAGTTGTTGTTCTTCCCTTTCATTCCAATGTGCAACTACAGGAGTTGGTATGTAAACTACCAGCATATGTTGTTCATCTGATACGCATTGAGGTAAGACATGAGAGAATTTGTTAAGACACGCATTGAGGTGATGCATAACAAATCCTTTTGGATGAAACAATGGTCCATTGTAAAACGCTACATTGTCATGCCTTGGAAAGTGAGCTCCTCTTTCTTTCTTGTATGGGTCAAACACAACATATTGGACAATGATAGAGTCCAGAGCCTCCCTCATGGTGAGTAACCGAGTTCTGTTATTGGGCTTCAGATTATTGTCGAAAACGTATTTCTTGGCTATAGGAGTCCGTGGATCCAAACCATGCGATGACGACTTCAAATATTTGTACTCATTGAACAATGTTGGGAAGTGTTCATAAGCCCACACCTACGCAAATGAAAGACCGTTCCAATGAAATGTATGTATAAGAAAAGAACTAATTGGAAAACAAAATAACTAGTTCATATTACCTGTAATAGAGTGAAATTCCCATTAAATTGACGGAAAGTCGCCTTAGAAGATCTACGCATCTCCGCCAGAAAATGTGCCAAGAAAGCAGTGCCCCATGAGTACTCATGAACCTCCTCCAAGGGATCCAAGTATTGTAAGTTGTTCATATGCACCAAGTTACCATTAGAGTCGTGGAAATATTGCGATGCCCAAGAGGAACAACACATAAGCAGCGCTAGTTTGTTGAATTTGTTCGGCATTCAATTCCTTGCCCATCGTTTTCCCAAACAACTGTTTGAGCTTAACGACTTTAATAGTCTTTGTCATGGTATTCTTTTTCACGTACATATTTGCTTTTGTCGTTTCCTCATCCCAACCAAACAACTTTTTAGTCAGATCATATATCTTGGACCATTCTAGGCTCTTACCGTCGTCATCTTTGTTAACGGCTTTTCCTCGGATCTCTAAACCCAATATTCTTTGGGCATATTAAGGGATAATGGTCATCTGGCCAAAAGGAAAATGCATGGTATCAGTCGAAGCATAAAACCTCTCCAAGAAGCAATTTGCAGTCACTTGGTCAGTGGCCACATAGTATTCTACCGCGGGACACAACCCAGATGCTCTAAATGCCGCTTGAACCTCCAGACACTCCCCATCCAAATCCCATATATCCATTTGTTGATGGCGGCAAACAAGGAAGGCTTTCTTGTGGTCCTATAAAAAAACACCAAACAAACTTCAATTCACCTGATCATATATAAACAATATATAGCAAGATGCAAACATCTTACATAAGTTGAATAGATCCAACGAGCCCAAGAGTCCTTGTAGTCAAATAAAAGTTTGAGATCTCGGGTGACCCAGTGTTTGCCATCACCGCGTTCGGAATCATGTCAAATAGTTTTGGGAGGTGCTTTGTCGCTTCTTTTCATCTTTGTCATCGTCTTCAACTCCCAGGTTGTGATGATGACCCACCCGCTGCATCAGGGAGGTACATAATTCTCCCACGGCGAGCATCATCGCCATGCTTGCATCTCCCTCCTCCGGGGGAGTGTCCCGGATCGTGAGCTTACGACGTTCCGGATCATATCTACTACGTCGAGATCGAGAAGACTTGGGTTTTTCTTCATCAACAGCTTTTCCCTTTCCTTTATTCATTTTTGGAGCCATTGACCTACTAACAAAATGAGTTTTTAAAAAATAATGAAACAGAATTCCGGCATGGTAAATGAACATAACGAGAATGCCGGTACTAATCCCGGCATTGTTTTGTTAATTAGTTTTACGTCGGTTTGTCAATTCCGGCATCTTATATAAATGAACTACCATGCCGGTACAAAGAGAATTATCTACAAAGATTTTTAAAAATAAGGAAACAAATACCGGACATATTCGATGAACATAACGATTATGCCGGCACTTATCCCGGCATTATATACTAAATGAGTTCCATGACGGTTAATTAGTTACGGCATTGTATGTAAAAAAATTCCATGACGGTATTAAGATAATTATCTATAGGGATTTAACAAACTAGGGTAAACAATGCCGGCATGGCTAGTGAACATTACGATTTTCAGGGTTTTTCTAATAACTTGCATGCAATAGGAATTTCAATCTCTCATTATTGGAAGTTAAATTCACTGAATTCAATTTCAATTCACTAATTCAATTTCAATTTCACTATAATTTCACTAAGAATGCTTCAATAAACATAAGACATCACTTACCTCATCATCTCTTTTATTTTCTCATCATCAATTATATCTTGTTCAATAGATGCTTCTGATTTCGATTTACCACGAGGATTAGGTTTTGGTTTTTCAGGAGGTTTGCGAGGACCCATTCTTCTTGGGGTTCGAAGAATTGAATGAGTTTGGTTTGGAAGATGAAACCAGGTAATGGAGTTTAGGTGTTCTACAATTTCTTTGTAAAATGCTAAGTGAAAACAAAAAAAATAGAGAGATGGAACCGTTTCCATTTTATGTAGTAATGGAGTTTGTAACCGTCAAATAAAGAACCAAATGAATTGAATGAGGAAGTTGGTGGCGGTTACAAGGGGGGATAATTGGTGCGACAGTTACAATGGGGAAGAATAAGGAATTACAATTTCGGCACAACATACTGATGAGTGCCAAATATTGCATATTTATACATCTATTTATTGGCATTTAAATCATGTTCATAAATCAGATATTATCCCATATTCTGTGTTTTCCTTGTTTTCAAGAATAAATATTTGTATTAATTAATGTTGTGTTTTTAGGTAATAAATAAAGCTCGGAGAATCTGAGGAGCCAAAAGAGCGAAGAATTGGAGTCGAGCATCTATGGAGCAGATAGCCAAAGTTCGCGCGTGAATCGGGCTTGCAACCCAACAAGGAAGACATGGGCTAGAGCTACCCATGACCCGGATCCGAACCCGCTCATCCCGAGCCGTTAAGATCTTCACTCGCCACATCCTACGCTCGCTCCGACTTCCTCATCATATCTTGATGCGCTCAACACCAAAACACTCCGAGTCTCTCTCAGCCGTTCAGATCTCGTCTCGTTGCATCCAACGCTCGCTGAGGCCTTCTCATCATTCCTTCGCTGTCCCTGCCTCACACCACAGCACCCAACACCCTATACCCTATTCGACAAACCCATTCCTTTCTTCTTCTTCTATTTCTTCTCTTCTCTCTTTCCCACGACGATTTCAGAGAGAGACCTTACCTCTCTTCTTTTCTCCCGACCAGTAGCCGCCTGCAACACCACCACCATCTTCTATCACTGACACCAGAGCCATCACCACCTTCTCCGCCACCCTCACATCACTCATCTCCATCCATAGCTTCTCACTTACCCTAGAATCTAGGGTTGAGATGATTGAAGTTAGGGTTTTCACCAAACCCCTTGCATGGTCGATTCAGAGGTCAGAGACGCATGAGAGAGGCAACCACTGATTCAGAGAGTATGGGTGAGAGAGGTTTGCATTTAATTTCTATTTTAAAGTGAATTTAGGGTTTGGTATTTGGGGATGTATAAATAGAAGAACTGTGGGTGTTAGAACTTCATGCCTGGGATAGCCAGAGCACCAATTTAGGTTCAATTTAGGTTTAATTTGTGTTATTTGTTAAATTGATGTTCTAATTTAGTTTGCTAGGGTTTCATTGAAACCCTAATTCACTGTTATGAATTCAACTTTGCTTAAGTGTTCTTGCATGCTTAAACTATAAACATATCTTCAATTAGAGTACCCAGTATTTTTCTCTCACAATGGATGCCTTGTATCCATTGTAGTTAGGTTACAACTGCATTGAGAGTACTGCAGCTCATACCTTAGACATAATTGCTAATTCCATTGACTAGTTGTACTTAATTAGACAACTAGTGCTCTGGGTTAGTACTTTAGCTGTTATTTGAAGCATTACATGGAGAAACTCCTTAGATAGGTGGTGGAATTGACACCCTGCCCTTATCAGTCACAGGACAAGAAAGCTCAACTTAGTTGAATACACAATAGGAGTTAGAGGTGGATTTGAAGACCCCAGCACCCATTTATTTTCACTTTTTCATTTGCCTTCATTGCTTTGACCTTCAATCAGCCGTATCGGCAACAAAACCCCCCTCAATTGTGTTACACTTGCTAGAAACTCAGTCGAGTAAGCCTTGATCAACCACAACACCACAAGTCTCTGTGGATCGACCCGTATTTGCCATTGTCTACATTGTAGACGCCGTGCACTTGCAGTTATTACAAGTAGGCTAAACTAGACACATTTCCAGGCCTACCAAGTTTTTGGCGCCGTTGCCGGGGACTTGGCGTGTGCTGTTTCGATCATTGTCATGCTTCACTGAATTTTCTCACCCCTGTACATATTCATTTTGAATTGTTGTTTTAACCTTTATTAGTGTAACTTAGTTGAAACTTTTCTATTTCTTTTACTTTACCTCCTTGCAACTTGTTTTTAACTTACCTTTGTTATTTAGCATCATCACCCTGTCTTAGTATAACTTAGCATCTTGTTACTCCTTCATTGCACTTTAGCTGATAACTTAGCTGCTTGTATACACTGCATGTTAACCTTCATTGCTAGAACCATCTGCCCTGAGCTTGTGAGCCACCTACCACCTTGCTAGCCCCCTGAAGCTGCAAGTTGTGAGCTGGGTTAGTTGTAGCCACAAAACCATTGGCCCGAGTTTGTCACCACTCAATTTGCTTCACTCATTGCTCCCCGTGATAGCCGAAACTTGCAAAGATACTCTCTTTGTTCTAACCTCGCACACCCCTGGGAACCGAGACCTCTTTGTGAGCTAGCGGGTACCTAACATCTGTTGAGCAAGCCCAAGGACAAATAGGGAGCAAAACACAGTTGTCATTGGAGCGAAAACTGGCGCATAAGGTGCAGCTGAGCAGGCCCAAGAAAAAGTGCAGGATTTGAGGTTAGTATTTGAACATTGTGAATTAGGAAAGCCTACCAAGTGCATGACTAAACTTCCCCTGTATGCCATGTATGCTCTGTACTAGTATGCTAACCTATGCATGACTGAAAGTAAGCTGAGCCTCTTTTTTTATGCACCTGTGTGCTTGTGTGTAACCTGAGTGTGTCTTTACCTGTACTAGGTAGCACACACACCCTGAGCATAACCCATCCAACACCTTTGCATCAGCTGTGCACAATCCTTGCCTGACCGGTGTTGTGCATCTGCAACAGCTAGCCAGTGCAAACAGTCTGAGACCAAAACAAGGCCTGAGCTTAACCCTCCAGCCCCTGAAGCTGTGAGTTGGTCTGCAGCTGAGGTTTCTAAATTTGTTGCAAGCTTTGTGTGACATCAACTGGGATGGTTGCACTGAACCTTTGCCCATCTTGATCTGTTAAGCCTAAATCTGTGAAACTCTGTCAACTGGCCCTGAAATATGTGCTTGTATGTTGGGTAACCCTGTTAACATCAATTGTGCATCTGTGAGCCACAACAAGCATAGTGTAATGCCATATCACATGTAATTCTGAGGCTAGCCTGTGAAAATGAGCTGATGTTGCATACCCAGCAAGTCCGGGGCCGAGCCTTGAACGTTCTCGAACTAGTGCTAGATCAAACCCCGTGAGTTGAGTGAAATTTAAAGTCAATCAATTAGTTGATATCAACCTGTGCGGTTGATACCTATCAGCCCTGAGATCCAGCCCTCTGAAGCTGTTGAGCCAAACCTGTATGTTAGCCTGTGAAAAATCTGATGATATGTTTGTATAGCCATTAGAGCTGCAACCCTGAGCATAACCCTGAATCCTTTGAGTTTAAGCTGCAGACCCTATTGAGCTAGGTTGTGGCCAGCTCACTTCAACTGACCCTGTGCACACATTGCATTGTTCTGTGCTGTGCACTCTGCAAAAGCAATAACAAGTTCCCCTGGGTGCTAGAAATTCTTTGTATCTTTTTGGTGTAAGTGTGTGTAACTCCTAGCTGTGTTGTCTTTGTCTCATAAGTTTTTCTTCTGTTGTTAACTCTGTCTTCGTGAATTGCAAAGTCTGTCTTGAGCTTTGCACTCGGACACGTGCAACTGTTGCTTTCTTGTTCGTGCACAACCCGTGCACTCAAGCCTCGTGCTTGACAACCCGCATTTGCACATAACCCACCCCGTCAACTTGTGACCGCCGTGAGCCGTGTACAAGTATAGCATCATTCTCGCAACCTCTCGCATAAGCCGGAGTCTTTGTGTTGATAGCACAAGTTGCACTGGACCGTGCAACATAAACACCGGGTCAACATATCCCTTAACCCGCCTACACTCTCATCTTCCGCCCACAATACTTAGCCATCACATTGGGATGCATAAACTCAAGCCCAAATCTTCGGGCCGTGCATCCTGGCCGTGCGGTTTGTTTTCACCGTGGCCGGGGCTGCTTCGCCTAAGCCGGGGCTCGCCGGGCTGGGCTGCTCACAATCAAACCACTGGGCTTGCATAACCTCTGGGCTGTACATTTTCACCTGACCTGGGCTGTAAACCAAGTCTGAAGCCCAAATACTGGGCTGTGCAAGTTTCACAAAACCTGGGCTGCAAACAATTAATCCCAACAAAACCAAACAAAAGCCCAAACAAACCAAATCCCACCAAACCAAAACCCACATAAACCAAACTAAACCCAATAAACCAAATTCCACTAAAACCAAAGAAACCCACAAAACCAAATGAAACCCAATAAACCAAATGAAACCCAATAAACCAAACTGAGTCCACTACAACTGGGCTTTGAGTTCAATTTGAGTTGTTAAATCATGTCAGGATTTTGGTCTACAACTGGGGATACAAACAAATCCATTAGAGAGCTCGCTTACGGGCATGTTTCACAATATGAACTCCCCACATACCATAGTGATTTTAGGGAATTTTATGAGCCTTCTCAAGGCCCTGACCTCACATACCCTAATCATTATGAGCACATGTATCATCCACCACAGGTTGAGAATGAACACTTTCCTCATACCCAGTCATCACTTCTAGATCAATTAGAAGCTCAAGTTTCTGCTTTAGAAAGGCAATTACATGAGCAATCTGTCAAATCTAATCCCCCTAGGCACTATGCAATGTATACTTGTACCTTATATGGTGGCTTAGACCACCTTCCGCTGGAGAACTGCTACATTTTACATGAGTTTAGGCAGTCTAGGGAAAGCCATGATAATAAAATGTACGAATTGTCTAGAAGTGACTATGCACACATGCATCATCCATCATCATGGGAAGTTGAACAATGTTATACTCACCCAACTCCGTGTTTGCAATCGCAATGGAAACGCTCATGGAGCAAAATGCTAGGCTTGAACTGAATGCAATACACGACCATCCATATAGCAACATGTCTGAATTTCCCTTCTCTAGTGAACCATGTGCACACCCATGTAATGATCATTCATATGAAACATGCATACCCACTAGTGAAAATTCTCCTTCAATTGAACCTAATCTAGAGGTAGATGAGTATCCTGGAACTCAAATTTTGAATGGGGAGATGAATTTTTGTTATGATGATGATGATGAATATGAAGAGCATGTGTATTTTGAAAATGTAGTAGAATCTTTAGGTTCAGAGACGTTAGGCGTCTCTTCTGTGAACCCTATGAATGATGCTTCTTCTAATATTCATACATGTGATGCTGATTTGGAGCCTGTGGAATTGTCCTGTGAAAATGAGCATGCTATACCACCTGTTTGTGACCTAGGAATATTTGAATTGTCTGTTGACACGGATGATTCAATGCATGTGCCTAACTCCATGCCTAGGCTACAACATGATATCTCTCCTGGTTATGTTATACATGAGAATGATGATGAGTATGACCTGGAGATTGATGAATTGTTCTATGCAGGTGAACATGATTTACCCTCTTCTGACTTTAGGAAAGTGTGTGATGGTACAAATGATCTTATGCATGAAAACAACTTAGATGTACCTAATCTCTCTCCTAAGTCACAAATTGAAACTCCTCCACCAAACCTAGGTGTAGTTTGTAACAAAATTGCAAAACCAACTTTTCTGAAAATGCCTAACTTAGGCCTAGAGCTTTGTGCTTCCCAAGTCCTCTTGGACTATTTTGCATCAAAGTATAACACTCTTAAGGAGCCACAGTTGGAATGTGTATGTCTGCCTTTTCTTAACAAAACTCATTTTGAGTTAGACCTTTTGCATGATGTACCTTTAAAATTGCAAGATTTTGTGCTCACAAACACATCCATTGCCAAGTTTAGGTTTGGGGGAAACTCATTCACATATGCAGTCTTACTTGCACTCTCATTTTATATTTGTGTAAGGCTGTTGATGTTTGTATATATTTTCTATTGGGTTGATCCTCAACTCTTTAGATTGTTAGTGTATGGTGAATTCTCATTGTATATAATCCAGTAGGACTTGTTAAATTTTTCTTTCTTGAATCGGTTGTGTCTTCTTGTACATATATTGTGCTAATCCGATATGATATCCGCTGAGAATGTTGGATTCTAGCCTTGATTAATGAAGCTCTAACCTTGCTCCGCCGACATCCGGTAATCTCTTCCCTTTTCTCTTATCAGCATAGTTCTCTCGTATGTGATCGTTTAAATTTTTCCTATCTGCCGTCGACACATTGAGGACAATGTTTGATTTAGGTTTGGGGGTGCATTTGCATTTGCATATAGAGTTTTTAGTCTTTTTAATCTTTTATTTTGAAAAAAAAAAAAAAAAAAAAAACTCTTTTTGTAAAAACCTCCAACTTTTAGAGATTTTAGAGTCACTAGCATGCTTCTAGCTATGTTTACATAGAGAATCACCGAAATAATGTAAGTTAGAAGTACCGGAGAACACAATCGGGTTTCTTAGTTGATTAGAGCGTTAAAGTTGGATTTAACCATACCTGAGGGCGAATTAGGTGTTGTTTAGATATTCGGAGTAGAATTGTGATCACCCATAGTGGAGACTACCCATTTTACATCAAGTGAGGCACCAACCTTTAATTTTTTGCAACTTTCTAGAAAAGCTGTTAGAGTGTGTGTCACCGTACGTCAATTCCGGGTAGGAATGGTGAGCTACCCAACTTCGCACCAATTTCATCACTACTTTTGATCTCTTGAGTGCTAGTTTTTGTCAATTATGAGGGTGACGTCTAAAGATGAAAACTCCTTCTAAATACCGATTTACAGTTAGCATCTCTCTCTCTCTCAATCAACAGACCCATAGAAACACATCATCGTCAGCAAGCGAAGCAACATCAGAATATTTGAAGAAAAGTTGATATAGTCCAAGGTTTACATACAACAAAGAAAATAGGATGAGAATTAATAAAATTTATAAAATCAAGACAATATAAGTTGTGGAAAAATTGAGTGATAAAGTCCTTTGTCCATGGAGTTAGTTGTTTCTTTATTTTCACTTTTTGTAACTATCAAAAAAAAAAAAAAAAAAAAAAAAAAAAAAAAAAAAAATCAATTAAAAAATCAAAAAATCAAAAATCAAAAATCAAAAAAATATTGTAGTTTGTTTTTAGTTTTGATACCACCATGGTAAAGAAGAGTTCAAGAAGAAAAATCCAAACAACAAGGAAATTGAGTAGAAAAGTTATAAATTGTCAAGTTTTGTGAAGTTTAGAAGTTCGTCATCAACAATTGAAGACGTTTCTATGGTTCCTATGAGAGAGTGATATTAATTGCCGATCGGGTGAGAAGTGAGTGAGTACTCCCACCCTTGCTAATGGTTGATTTCCTTTCTTAGAGATCATCAGAAAAAGATTCTTTTTGTCCACACTTCTGTGGAGTCTCCAGAAATTATTTCGGAAGGTTATCCTTCTTACCTACAACGTGTGCAGGATTTCTCTCTTTATTCCTACCTGCACACATGAGAGACTAAAAAAGCGATCTTTTTGAGTGCAATTATCATAAAATCTTAATGGTGAGGCAGAAGTCGAGGCTTATGATCACAATCGAATCCGAATTCTTTCATATGGTATGGTTACATCTCGCCCAAAGACTTAAGGATGAGAATGCGTTCTTTAGTAGTTCTAACTTCGTGTTACTAGCATGCAGAAACTCTATGTCCTCATAGCTCCTTGGATGCTTGAGACTCTTTTACACTCTGAAGTTGGAGAAGGTTTTGTGGGTACACCTCTGGTAAACCCTCACGAGACTACAACTCGTCCACTAGGGACACCTAGGGGTTTAAAGGCTTAGTGCATACGCTAAATGCATTTGAGAGACCTGCGACAGGGGTATAGTTAGGATTTCTTCATTTCTGATTTCACTTGAGGACAAGTAAAATTCAGGTTTGGGGTATTTGATGAGTGCCAAATATTGCATATTTATAACATCTATTTATTGGCATTTAACTCATCTTTTGTGTTCATAAATCAGATATTATCCCATATTCTGTGTTTTCCTTGTTTTCAAGAATAAATATTTGTATTAATTAATTTTGTGTTTTTAGGTAATAAATAAAGCTCGGAGAAATCGAGGAGCCAAAAGAGCGAAGAATTGGAGTCGAGCATCTATGGAGCAGAAAGCCAAAGCCCGCGCGCAACAGTTGCAACCCAACAAGGAAGACATGGGCTAGAGCTACCCATGACCCGGATCCGAACCCGCTCATCCCGAGCCGTTAAGATCTTCACTCGCCACATCCTACGCTCGCTCCGACTTCCTCATCATATCTTGATGCGCTCGCTCAACACCAAAACACTCCGAGTCTCTCTCACCTGCTCGGATCTCATCTCGTTGCATCCAACGCTCGCTGAGGCCTTCTCATCATTCCTTCGCTGTCCCTGCCTCACACCACAGCACCCAACACCCTATAACCTATTCGACAAACCCATTCCTCTCTTCTTCTTATCTTTCTTCTCTTCTCTCTTTCCCACGACCATTTCAGAGAGAGACCTTACCTCTCTTCTTTTCTCCCGACCAGTAGCCGCCTGCAACACCACCACCATCTTCTATCACTGACACCAGAGCCATCACCACCTTCTCCGCCACCCTCACATCACTCATCTCCATCCATAGCTTCTCACTTACCCTAGAAGCTAGGGTTGAGATGATTGAAGTTAGGGTTTTCACCAAACCCCTTGCATGGTCGATTCAGAGGTCAGAGACGCATGAGCAGAGGCAACCACTGATTCAGAGAGTATGGGTGAGAGAGGTTTGCATTTAATTTCTATTTTAAAGTGAATTTAGGGTTTGGTATTTGTGGATGTATAAATAGAAGAACTGTGGGTGTTAGAACTTCATGCCTGGGCTAGCCAGAGCACCAATTTAGGTTCAATTTAGGTTTAATTTGTGTTATTTGTTAAATTGATGTTCTAATTTAGTTTGCTAGGGTTTCATTGAAACCCTAATTCACTGTTATGAATTCAACTTTGCTTAAGTGTTCTTGCATGCTTAAACTATAAACATATCTTCAATTAGAGTACCCAGTGTTTTTCTCTCACAATGGATGCCTTGTATCCATTGTAGTTAGGTTACAACTGCATTGAGAGTACTGCAACTCATACCTTAGACATAATTGCTAATTCCATTGACTAGTTGTACTTAATTAGACAACTAGTGCTCTGGGTTAGTACTTTAGCTGTTATTTGAAGCATTACATGGAGAAACTCCTTAGATAGGTGGTGGAATTGTGTGACACTCCGTGTCATTTTCTCGGGTTCGGTTCGGTTCGAACATTTGAGTTGAAAATATTAAAACTTTTGTTTGGTAGTGTTTAAGAATCCTTAGGATGCCTCCATAATAGTATGAGTCTGCCCAAATCCAAACATAGATTTTAAAGGGGAAACTAATGGCTCTGATCATAAACTTGGGTGCCTAAAAGGCTCTACATGCAGTTAGACATGTGTCATTTTTCTTAAAGGAGAAAAGAAATAAAAAGAAACCGGAGAGAACACAATTTTAATCTTCAGTATATTCTTCTTCTTCTTTTCTCCTTCTCTTTCTTTCTCAACTGGAAATGGGAAGATGCCTTTGTTCGATCTCATTTGATATTTGTGCTGATTTCAAATTCTGGTCTCCAATTGATAAGAAAGGGGTTGAAATTTAGGCTTCTTACAAAAAGGGGCTTCTACTACTTTCTCTTTTCCTCTTTTCTTACTTTTCTTTAAATTAGAAATTTGATCTGGGATGATCGGTTCGAACTCAACCTGACTAGGTAGTTCTTATAAATTTTAAGGAAAGAATGGTGAGAAGAATGGAAAACATCTTTGCATTTCTTATTTTAAAACAATTTTGAGAATTTTCACTGTGGGTTTTTAACCATTTCTCTTGCATGTATAGATTAATAGCTTAATAAGGTTTGGGGAAAGATCGTTGATATTCATTTTAGTAGCAACTCTTTGTAAGAGTGATTATTAGCTTTTTCCAAATCTTTTGGCCAATTATTTTTGTTAAAAAGGGGGATGATGTTCTTTTTAAGACAAAGATTAAAGAGACAGATTTCGATTATTTAAACTTGCCAGGCTTATCTCAATTCCTGTGTTAGATTAATAATCATCCTTGGTTATTCTTTTTGCAGTATTTTTATTTTGTGTAATTCAATTGGGAACACTATATTTTTTTGCTGAAGTTGAGATAAGGTGGGTTGAGCCCATGGTGTTTGATAAATTGTCTCAACCAAACCATTTGTGATTTTAGGAAACAAATACTTGGGTATTGTATGTTTGATTGAATGAAAATCTATAGATCTCGCAAAACTATAAATCATTGCACGACCATATGATGTGAAATGAGCGTTGTTAAGATATGGGTGTGTGTTTAAAACTATTGGACTTAACTCGTTTGTATCTATAGTTAAGCACATGGACAGTTCTAATAGACATCTAGGCATTTCAAACTTACTCCATGCAAATGTTAGGTGATAGTTAGATCATACCGGTGTGCGAGAGGTACGGATTGATCTATATTGAATAAAGAAGATGTTTGTAGATGTATATTGAATTTTATTGTATGCGAGAGGTACGGATTGATCTACCGGTGTGCTGTAGCTAAGAAATTGATGTTGGAATGTTAGTCTAAATATACCCGTACGGTGCTATGGGTGAAGTTTATGTCTTAAAACCGAGACCATAATCCCCTTGTGAATGTGTTGTTCATTTTATTTCTGTTTGGGTACTCTTCTTTAGCATACAAGTTTCCGGTACATGGAACGGAGTATATACAAATGTACTCTCATTTTACAGTGCTCCCAAAAGTTTCAAAACTAATATGTCGAGTGTAACGGAGAAAACAGAATTGTTACCACTGCATAGTATTAATCTTAATTTATGAGTACTACTAGCTTATATGTTTTCTGAACATTTTTGACAGTAAAGCCGGCATATTTGTTACTGGCAAGTCGACACAAATGAGAAATAAAATTGTAAGTTCATTAATTTCGGATGATTTACTAATGGACGAGATTCATGGATTTCCTTAGTAGCATAATTAATTGATTTAGTGGATTATGCTTTTGGTACAAAAGTTTGTTGGATCTAAGGGTTATTGATCTTCTATTAGTAAATATAGACATTTAGCATTTGTATGTCTCCACCTTATTTAGTGTGAGCTGAATCAAATGAGAATTGGATTCTCAAACGTGAATGTTGTGAAACAGAACATGTGTTAAATTTCATTTTTGTAAATGAGTTGACATGTGCCAGATTCTTGTATACCCTTAGATTTAGCCTCACGATTTGCTTTTAATAGCCTATGCTAACACCTCAAAATAATTTATGTTTGTATGTACTTGTACATGTTTTGGGTATCATTTTAATTGGGTGACTAGTTACGCATGGGTGTGAATGTATTGGAACTTAATCATTGTTTTAGAGGCAAGGCCTTAAGTGAGTACAAGTCTACAGGCTATACTGCATTAATAACTAGATTTCTAATTTATTTTGTAATTGGTGATTGGTAGAGATTAGTGTGTCAGTGCATCGTATAGGCACTTAGGTCACTTTATCAATTATCATCCATGAGCTTACTTTGGACAAACAAGTCCATGGTGCTGATTTCATATTTATAAAATGGTTGGATTAATATCTATGGACCTGGTACTAATTGCCTTGATCTGACCTTAAGGCTACGGGTATGGGAACCGGGCATATCCAGCTAAATAATAGGTAGTTTTGTTTCCTTCTTTCTATGGTCGTATGTGTGTAGTTAAGCACCAAAGATCAATATTAGAAGACCTCGCAGTTTGGATATTTACTGCGATTTGTTTGTAGCACAAAATCTATACCCTGTTTGTATGCGTGGATTTGCATAAGAATGAATGATGGTTGTACCGTTGTATATACAACTTAAAGTTTTTAGTTACTTTGTTGGTCTTTAGTTCACAGGGACCTTGATCTAAAAGGTTAACTATCCAGAGGTCATACCGGAGGTACTCATCGCATTCTCATTAGATACATTTTACGTTCAATTAGCATGTGCTATTTATTCTTCAGTGACAACTGACATAGTATATAAGTTAGCGATAATTAGGTAAAGGGTGGAAATGACTGAATATTGGATGTTTTTCCGTAAGTCTTTCAGTTGTAGCTTGTTGTTGATTTTGAGTGGCAGGTACAGGTATATGTTAACCTCTTGCCAATAATGGGAAACAGCTAAGATGATTGTTGGTGATGCAGTGTGTCGTGTGCTAGGGATAGTTGTTGCTTTGCAACTCATACTATCTAAAGCTAAATAGTTACTGCTACGACTAGAGATAGTTATTGCCACGGCAAGCAGTTCATACTATCTAAACCAAAAATGACGAACTACGGTCGTGCTTGATCCCTTCGAGCAACAGAGAGGGTACGTAGGCAGCCGTTATGCGGTTCAGCACAAATCTACACTGTTGTTCATATCATTTGAAAGTGGTGGTTGCTGTTTGACAGTTCATACCACCTATTCGGAGATGATTGCAACCTTGACAAGTGGTAACTGGCCACGGAAATGTTAGGAGTGGCAACTGGCCACGGGAATATTGAGAATGGCAACTGGCCACGGGAATATTGAGAGTGGCAACTGGCCACGGAAATGTTAGGAGGGTAACCGCCACGGAAATGTTAGAGTGGCGAAATGTTAGAGTGGCCACGGAAATGTTAGGAATGGCAACTGGCCACGGAAATGTTAGGAGTGGCAACTGGCCACGGGAATATTGAGAGTGGCAACTGGCCACGGAAATGTTAGGAGTGGCAACTGGCCACGGAAATATTAGGAGTGGCAACTGGCCATGGAAATCTTAGCTTTGGCCGTCTCTAATAATTTGAGAATAAATGCTATTTGTGTTTGCTTATAATGCAATTTTGGAAATTCGAATTCGAGTCTCTCAGAAGAATTTGAAGATCCGGTTACTTGAATGGCGTATCGGAGAGTCGGAGCTGGACAAGCGGGCCGAAACCCGGTTCGATGGAAGTCCAGAGTCACTGATCCGTTACAAATTGACACCCTGCCCTTATCAGTCACAGGACAAGAAAGCTCAACTTAGGTGAATACACAATAGGAGTTAGAGGTGGATTTGAAGACCCCAGCACCCATTTATTCTCACTGTTTCATTTGCCTTCATTGCTTTGACCTTCAATCAGCCGTATCGGCAACAAAACCCCCCTCAATTGTGTTACACTTGCTAGAAACTCAGTCGAGTAAGCCTTGATCAACCACAGCACCACAAGTCTCTGCGGATCGACCCGTATTTTCCATTGTCTACATTGTAGACGCCGTGCACTTGCGGTTATTACAAGTAGGCTAAGCTAGACACATTTCCAGGCCTACCACATACATGCTAAATTTAACGCCGGAACACATAAAATGAAACATCTCAAGCCAATTTCAACTAACATCAGTTCTCGGGACGAGACTCAAGAAAAAAAAGCAGCTTCAAAATGCCTAAAAGGCTCTTTGAACAACTTGAAATATGCTTCCTGAGCTTCATATATGTTCCCTCTACATCTTGCAAGAAACTCGTTGTATTTGCGACATAATTTGATGAGTGCAGTTGTTCGATTGCGTACAACAAGATCAATGTATTATATTCTGTGTTTCTTACAGTCCAACAAGTTATTCATTGAAGAACCAGTCCTAACTAGCCCCAAAAAAAAATCCGAAGGGCGATGATCTTCCGGCAAATCCGATACTATGTAGTAGTTTTTAATCCACTAGGTTTCTTCCTCAACATCCGCTTCTATCTTAGCTTGTTTTTGACGTTCAACCTCTTCCTCAACCACCGCTTCAATATTACCTAGTTTTCGACGATAATGTTCAAGCTTTGCTTCCTCTTTTTCTTCTCTTTTCCTCTTAATTATCTCTTCTTCCATTGCGGCAATTGACTTGGTGATTTCTTCCGTCCTTCTTAGTTTTTCTAGTATTGTGGTAACTGAGTTGGTGGTGGTTGATGATTGATTTCCTATCGCATTGCACAATATGTTCCCCATACGTTTTTCTTTTTCGAGGGAATTGATGAACTTGGTAGTTGGTGATTGATAATCCATCAGAGAGATGTCTTGGAGCTAACGTTGTTGTTTTTTAGGTATCAACTGCAATGGGTGTATCCATTCCTTTAAATAGATGAGGACATAACAGATATTTTTTTAGGTATCCCGGCATTGTAAGTAACTTAGATCCCACGCCGACACTGCTCTTTACCGGTCTATGGTAAAAAAAATTGTCCATTAGGAAAAGAAAGTAATGTTCCGGCATTGATTGTTGGAAGTACGACCATGTCGGGAATATTCGCCGGCGCACTAAAGTGTTTCTATCCAACGCCGGAACTTATTTATTGTAGACAGTATTGTAACACCTGGTCCCGGCATAGATATATACAATATCTATGTCGGGATTCTAATTGTTTTGTATTATGCTAACAAAATAAAATAAGACGGAACTATAATTTATTTCAAATGTAATCCTTGTCGCAGGAAGCACGAATGCACTTAGCACGTGCATCAAGCCTTCAAACCACTTGGTGACCCAAGCGGACGAGTTATAGTCTCGGGAGGGTTTACATAGAGATGTACCCACAAAACCTTACGAAATACCAAACCGAATACACTAAAAATCTAACCAAATACCAGAAAAACCTAAGCAAATACCACTAAACTATCAATCTTCTTAAGAAGAATCCGTTTCCGATTCACCCAGCTGGTGGTATTCAGTGACTTTGGTTACAATATGGTTCACGTTGGCTTCGAACATGAATGCTTCTCCCTTTTCTTGTAAGTAACACGTTTTCACGGCTTCATGCTACAAAAACAACACACAAACTTTGTTTGTTACATAAAAATTGAAAAAGAGTAGATTGTAAGCTCTTTGTAGTCCCAACCAAACAACTTGTGAGTAAGCTCGTGCAACTTCGTCCATTCTAGCTCAAGGTCACCTCGTTCTGCAATTGATTTGCCGGTAATATCCAAGCCTAGAATATTCTGAGCATCATCTGGGATCAAGGTCATCTCTCCAAACGGGAAGTGCATGGTATCCGTTTCACCATGATACCTTTCGACGAAGCAATTGACTGTGACAATATCTGGCTTCACATAATTTTCAACCAAAGGATATAGACCAGATTCCTTTACTATTGCTTGGACATCATCATGCTCTAGAGACAAACCCCAATCAGCCGCGGCTTGGTTTTGCAAACACGCACAAAGCCTTCTTATGATCCTACAATTAAGAGATAATACGATTAAGAGATCTTAAGAGATTTTGCATAAGTACAAGACATATGCACGAGATAGAAATTCTTACATAGGTCTGATATATAGTACGAGCCCATGAGTGCTTGTAGCCAAATAGAACCCGATCATCAAAAGAAGTTGCGCCCCAAATTTTACTACGTTCGAGGTCGGGTATCATGTCATCAACATGAGGAAGGTGCGAACCTTTAACTTTCGCCTTGGCTTGTGTGAGTTGTTGACTTGGACCATCTTGTTCAGCTACTCCTTGGATTTGGTTTGCTAATTGAGTTTGATCAATCTCATTGTCTTCCTTCTCACTTTCCTCTTCATCTTGTTCATCTTGCTCATCTTCCTCCTCAACAGCTGCAGTAGGTTCACGGATTGCAAGAATACTACGATCACGACCACTATCCCAAATATCCCCTCTTGTCTCAAAACCCAAACGCTTTTTGTTATTCCCTCGAGGAGGCAGAGACTGAGGAGTATCAAGACCATCCTTCCTTTTTTTCCTAGGCGCAACAGCTTTAGCTTTTCCTTTGTTAGCCTCCTTTGCTTTGGCTTCCTTTGCTTTGGCTTCCTTTGCTTTATCTTCCTTTGCTTTAGATCTAATTCAAAAGAAGCACTAACTTTCACTTCTAATACCGGCATACAATAACAAAGAGCAGACCATACAAGTATAATAATCTTCCATGCCGGATTAACGTGCCGGCATACATAAATAAATATCGAAGATGCCGGTATAGTATATGAATGTTTCTGGATAACTAAACACCACTACCGGCTTTTGAGTATAATGAACATCCATGCCGGAATACAGTACCGGCTTACATAAATAAATTGTAGAGGATGCCGGTACAACTTGGGAAATTCGTGGAAACTTAACACGACTACCGGCATATCCGCATAACAACATTTAATGCCGGATTAAAGTACCGGCATGATAAATAAAATGTCGAAGATGCCAGAAGCAATACTAATGTTCCTGGATACCAAAATTAGAGTTCCGGCATTCATTCTAAAATATTGTTTACGCCGGTACAGCTACTTAAATCCAGTTGTTTTCTATGTACCGGCGTGGTCTTCAACCTAGATTGAGTGCCGGTATCTATTTACGGCGTGGTATTCATCCTAGATCGCATGCCGGTTTCAATAACGTTGCGGTATTCATACTAAATTGAATGCCGGAATTACAGAACCTCAAAATTTGCAGTTGGGGTTTCGTGATTTTGACCTCCCATAGCTACAAATCAAGTGAAACACTAATTAAATAGTTCAAAATGACTAACCTTCTCACAGAAGCCATCTTTGTTGTTAATAGTTCATCGTCCGATAACTCTGCTTCTTTGTCTTCTTCCTCTTGAGCAATCAAACCAAGTCTTTTTTTTCAATTTCTGTTGAACAATCGTTCTTGGGTTCGATTGACTTGGGATCGATTGGGAAGTTGTTTTCTTCCGTGGAGGCATGGTTATGATTCGGGTAGGTTAATCGACGAAGAAATTTTTGATTTAACGATTAATCGTCGATGAAGAACGATGGTGTGAACGATGAAGAAGATGAAGAAAAAAAAAACAGAATGCCGGAACTCAAAATGGGGGATATTTGATTTGGTTTTTGATTTTATGTTTTAGTTGAAAGGGTATAACAGTCTTTTCATAATATTTTTTAATTAATCTAAGGATGTTTTAGTATTTTCGCCCCCAAAAAACACCCCTTAGCAGACACCTTTGGTTGGGGGAAGTAATTCATATCCCCCAATTAGTTTTGATATCCCCCAATTGCGCGTTCTTATAAAGGGGTGCACAAATTTGGACTCAACAACAAATATAAAAATAGATTATCAAAAAAAATATACTCCATCCGTCTTAAATTAACAGTCTAATTGACTTTGTCAAGATATTAAGGAAATCCTATAAAGCCCTTGACTAGCCTATTGAATGTCATGTTATTACCAAAACTAAAATTATTAGTGTTAAAAATTATAAATTGGATAGTATTATTATTTTAGGAAATATTTTAAGAAAATAAAAGAAAACTTATATTTTATTATGGAATCCACAATTTAAGATTTTTTATTCCTCCATTTGATTTTAGGAAATAATTTTTTTATTTAAAAAAGGAATGACAATTAAAAATGATTTTATGATTATTGAAAATAAAGGGTATATTTGATAGTTTAAAGGAAAAGTATGTCTATAAACAGAGCGGACAGATAAAAAAGGACAGACCAAAGTAGAAATTAGGAAAAATAAAAAAAGACAAAGGAATAGTTGATTTTGGAGGACCCGATAAATATCCGAACTTGACGAGTATTTAAGGTTTTATCCGGTCCTCGGGATTTGATACTATCCGGACCTGATAAGACCCGTTGACACCCCTACTGGAAACTCTTCAAAGATCGTTGGGATTTATGGATTTTGCAGGATTCCGGGACATCATTGTATTTTAGATTCTTAGATGAATTAGAAAATAAAAAACAAAAAATGCAAAGATCAATATTGACAATTCAAGCCGTGGAAAATAACAACTAGGTTCATAGTTTCTAAAGACCGGTTATGCTTCAAAAATAGAAAGAAAAAAAAAGAAAAAAAATGGAAAATACTAGAAAGGAAAATCGCGTTGGATGGTTGATACTATATCAAGTTTGTCCACTTCTGAAAAGGTTACCAAACTCGGCCATTGACTCAACAATTTCGTAAAAAATACACCTAAATATCCTCATATATATATATATATATATATATATATATAGTATTATTTTTTATATCTACTTTCCTCGCTTCAATTTAAACCTCATATTTGGAAAATGGTGAACCTCACCTGCATTTGAATTTGAACTCAGATGTGGGGTTTAGATTGGAGGGACGACAGTAGGGAGATGAATAACATTTCTGAAAAATTCTTTGCAAGTTAATTCAGCAATCTAGAGGTGTAAAGCGAGCCTGCACAGCACAACCCATCCCACAAAGTCACATTCTTAGCATGTTGTGTGCCGTGTTCTGTTGTGCCGGAGATTAAGGTGTGTCGTGCTAGATGACGTGTTGTGACGTGCTATGCCGGAAAAATAAACGTGTTGTGTCGTGCTGTGATGGGTGAGACACCTTTATTTTGTGTTTTTCAAAGTAAATATTTTTTGTAAATATTTAGATATTGTATGAGTTTTTTTAAAAAATCACCTGGCTTGATTGGGATATACCCAAACTAATTAGGGTATACCCAATAAGACAAAATCGGGTCATTTTGAAGTAAAACCAAGCCACCCCTTAACCTTGTATTTTCTAAATGGCTAATATGCCCTTGTTTAATTAACACTAAAAAAATCTGATTAGCTTAATTAATTGAGTTTAGATTAAAATTTTGAAATTATAAATTCATTAGTCTTTAACCCGTCTTATGAGTTCGATTTGGATCAAAAAAATTGTTTTGAAAATGTGAAAGGTCGGCAAGGTCGACGTTTGAATAAGGTGCCGGCTATGTTCCGCCGGCATGGTAGACGTTTTAATAAGATGCCGACCAATTACAACCGGCATTGTCTACAGATGAAGAACATGCCGACTATATCCGGCTAGGCAAGGTCTCATGGATGAAGAACATGCCGACAACATATGGTCGGGCAAGGTCGATAAAAAATACCCTGCCGACTATAAGATTTTTAACATACAAAGAAGGTGTTACAAATGCATGATTCGTCGGCAAGGTATTAATTTCATAACCTGCCAACTATATTTTAGTCGGCAAGGTAAAGAGATGGATATCTTGCCGACCCTGAAAAGTCTGCATGTTATTCAACATTATACCCTGCCGACTATATTTTGGTCGGCAAGGTCGACAAAAAATACCCCGCCGACTTTTGGTTCGTTTTGATTCTTGGTTTTTTTTCTTTTTTTTTTTTTTTGATTTCACATGTATAGTTAGAGTGTAGAAGAAAGATTTTGATTTATTTTTTTTATATGTTTTGGCCGGCAAGGTTTTTTAGTATGGGCAATTTGGTCTTTTAACACCTTTTAGACACCCCTTAGCACACTACTTTGGATGGGAACAAAATGGGTATACCCCAATTAATCTGGGTATACCCCAATCTCGGCTGGAAAAATAAGTCAATATAACGATGATGAAAATGTCAAAAATTGGCTAGAATAAAGACTCTCTTATGAAATATACACAAAATGTTATGTATTTTTGCAGTGTTTTATGCGTATTATGACGTGATTTCTTAACGTGATGTGTTATGTCACGTACTTACCCGTGCCGTCTGATGTACCAATGTGCCGATTAGGCTAACCCAACACAGCTCAGGAAACTAATTGTTGGGTCGTGCTGCGCAAAGTCACGTGTTGGGCTTGTCTATGCTCAAACTTTAACGTGATGGGTTGTGCTCGTGCTGGCACGACCCAATTTACACTCTATATCGATCCACCAAATCAGAGAGTCAATGACAAATTTCTCACCTTTTGACTACTAGGTGAAATTTGAATCGCGAAGTAAATTTGAGAGCACAGTAATAGATTTATATTTTAGGACCATGGTACATATTTTGGGTCACTTGTAATTAGCATGTAACACCATACCTAGAACAGTTATCATGATTGTTTCCATCTCAACCTACCAAAAAAGCAAGTCCAATCGTTATCTTCCAATACTTGTTGGATCAAACATACTCATTCTATTTAAACCCAAAATAAACATAATCCAAATTATTTCATCAAAATTGCCCAAATATTTTGAAAGGATCTTTCGTTTAATTTTGGGTTTTATTAATATGTATATATGGTATATAATATCTTTTGATTTATGCGGATTATAATTCCCTATTGGTGGGTTTGTTTACAGAATTCATGATTTCCAGGAATTTATAATCCCATAGGACTACAAATTCTGGGATTCATGTAAATCCCTTGTGTGTTTGGTAACTCACTTAAAATTCATAGAATTCATAGAATTATTTTGTTCTAAAGTCCATATACTGTTTGGTTTTTCCCTTGGAATCTTAAAATTGAATATATATGGGATTTAGAGTTAAAAAAAAAAAGTAGGCCCATAAATCCCTTGATAAGTTTCCCAGCAAATCTTAGGGGGAGGGGTCGGACTCCATATGGAGGATTTGCTGGAAAACTGATTCCCGTGGGAAACGTGATTCCAGGGATTTGGGCAACCAAACAAACCAAGGGAAACGTAATTCCACCAAATCCCCTGGATCCATAAATCCCACCTCTAAAATTCTACAACCAAACCCACCATATGTATATTCCAGCCTCCAGTTTGCCAATTAGTGATCTTCTGGAAGTCCACCTAATAGTCCTACATGGGCTATTAGTTAACCAATCAAATTCAACTTTGGCAAAGTATTCCAGAATCCAGACTCCCGTTTAACAATCAAACTTGGCAACTTTGAATTACAAGTTCTCAACCTAATGACTTCATTTTACTCCTAAAGTAGAATGAGAGATCTTCTCATTAATACGCCTGCAGATTTAGTCTCTGGCCGAGGAAGACGTGAGACGCCATTTGTACGTAAATTATTAGCCTACCATTTCAGTTCCCTACAGAAATCTCAATTGATTTTCTTCCTTATTTTCTGAACAACTAAAATTATTTTTCTTAAGCAGAAACAAGAATAATTGGCTGGTGATTAAGAAACAATATTTTTGAAGTTTGGGTTTTATTGCTTTTGTTTATGGTAATCTAGTATAGGAAAGTGCAGTGTTGTTGTTACTTGTAAGGTTCCTTTTTCACTTCATATTTTTCTTCCAAGGAGAAAATGGTGAAGGATACAAGGTTAGATTGGAAACCATGGTCTGTTTTCAAGCAATCCCATTTTCTAGTGAGATTTTCTGTTTCAGTTCTTGTGATATGTCTCGGTTTTCACATCATTTACTCTACTATTACTAGTGATGATATTTATTCAATTGGATTTCTATCAACTGCCATCACCAAAACTTCTTCTGTAGAGACTTCGGTGTCGCCGCCACCTGCTGTTCCTTCTGTACTGAAAACAGCAGACGATACCGATACCGGCTTACCAGCACCTGCTCCTTCAGAGGATTCCGCTAAGTTGCAGACAAGCAAAAATCAGAATCAGATTCCAACAAAAGGTTTGAGTTTTTGATGTTCATTTTAAGTTTGTGCTTTTTGTTTATAACTGAAACCGCATATATACATATTTATGGATGGATTTATGTAAGAAATTGTGTTTATAATGCAGAAAAATGTGATCTTTCAATTGGGGAATGGATTCCGGATCCATCAGGACCTATGTACAATACTGAGAGTTGTGCCAATTTCCTTCCTGATGACCAGAATTGTATTAAGAATGGGCGACCCGATTCAGGGTTCCTATACTGGAGGTGGAAACCACGAGATTGCGAATTACCGAGGTTTAATGCAGTGAAATTCCTTGATTCAATGCGAAATAAACATTGGGCAATCGTTGGTGATTCTATTTCTCGAAACCATGCTCAATCATTGCTCTGCATTTTATCCAAGGTATGTTCAAATTTTTATTGGTTGTTATATATTCTTGATGACCATGAACCGAGTTAAGCCTTTGTTTGTCTATTAGAAGATGATTATTTACCACCCGGTCGAGCCAGTTTTTCTTGCAATGAATTGGTTCATAAGATCACTTTAAGTTATATTTGGTTTTTAAAAAAAAAAAAAAAAAACCTCTTGTTCTTCAAAATGACTACTAGCTTTGTTCATGTGCATTGTCTGGGCAGGTTTCATTTTTGATTTAGGAAGTCACTGGCTGGCTTCATATTGAAGTGCAACATGATTTGAGTTTTAGATAAAAATTGCATTGAAACCGATTTTGTTATGCATCTAATCAGGTGGAAGCAGCGAATGAAGCTTACCATGACGAGGGGTTCAGAACTCAACGCTGGCACTTTCCCTCATATAACTTCTCCCTCACGGTGATCTGGTCTCCGTTCTTAGTTAAGGCCTCTGAAGATGCGAATGTTTTTCGGTTAGACATCGACAAACTAGATAAGAAATGGGCTGATCAATATACAAGTTTCGATTATGTGATAATTTCTTGTGGAAGATGGTTTCTAAGAGATTCAACTTACTACGAAAACAACACAATTCTGGGTTGTCATAACTGTCCAGGGAAGAACTTGACGGAATACGGGTTGGAAAATGGTTATCGCAAAGCCCTTAGAACGGTATTCGACTTTGTGCAGACTTCTAATCACAGCGCCGTAGTTTTGTACAGGACCACAACACCAGTCCATTTCGAGAGTGGGTATGCAAACGCAGGAGGAACATATGATAGAACTGCGCCATGTAAAGAAGGAGAGATTCGTTTGAACAATGAGGAAGTTATTTTCCGTAATGTTGAGTTGGAAGCATTCAAGGATTCAGAAACCATTGGATACTCTGGTAAAAGAACAACTATGAAACTTCTGAACGTTTCTAAACTTTCATTACTTAGGCCTGACGGACATCCTGGTCCATACTGGCATTTCCATCCGTTAGCAGAGGATAAAAATGCCACAGATCCGAATCCTGACTACTTGCACTGGTGTTTACCAGGACCTATTGATAATTGGAACGATTTGATCATGGAGATGGTGTTAAACGATTAATCTTTCTAGTAAATGAAAGAAATAAATGTTTGATTTTTTCTCCGCCAATAATACCATTCAGCACTAAACTTATCAGCAGGGACAGGATGTCAACTGTGTGGTTGTGGTAGTGAATACCCAGAAGTCCAAAACCACAAACTATTTTTGAATTCAGCTTCGCTTTTGGTACCAAGTTACAAACTGCACTCTTCTTGAGAGAGTAACGGTGCAATTTGCTCATAACTAGCAAAACAACATATAGAATTCTATAAATATTCATACTTTACGACCAGAAAATACATGTTGTTTGTACCATGATAAAATTGCCATATATTGGGCCAGAATGATGTCGGGACCACCATCCAGCCAACCAACACATCCCTCCAGCCGACCAGTCAATAGCCAATGTCAATAACCGGTCAATGGTCAAAGTCAACCTTGATGACCAGTCAATGGTCAAAGTCAACCGTCGGTCAACTGTCAAAGCCATGTTACCAGTTGTGCTGCCATGTAGTTTCCATCATGTTGCCAGCGGTGCTGCCATCTAGTTTCCATCCAAGTTTCCGGTCGCACAGTCAACCAGTTTCCAGCCAAGTTGCCAGTCGCACCACCATCTAGTCTCCAATCAAGGCAGTCTGCCAGTCAAGGATCGATAGTCGCAGTTAACGGCGAAAGCCAACCATGCCAGTCAAAGTCAAGGTCTTTGGTTAAACCCGCAAGCCCATGTCCGTTTGGCCCTTTCCACTGATCCAATGCAGAAACCCTAGAAGAAGATTCTGGAAGGTTTCTGGAAGTTTCTGGATGACTTGCTGACCAAGTTACTTGCAGAGGAAGTTTATCTCGAAATTAGGGTTTGACTTAGATATTCAACTGTATAAATAGAGAGAAATTATAACCCTAAAAGGACACGCCCTGATACACGAAAATTCACCAGCAAACCCTAAAAGGGAACAGAAAACCATTGTAATCATGCATCAATAAAATATCTCTTCCTACGGGGATTCGTTCGTGGATGTAGGCAAAACTTGTTGAACCACGTTAAATTCGTATCTTTCTGTTAAATTCGCGTCTTTCTATTTATGCTTGTTCTGTGTAAAACCCTAGTTTTGATCGTCGTCATGTTTTGTGCCTAGAAATATTTCTGGGTACAAACACATGTATATTCTGAGATTTTTGTTAGGCTTATATACGTAGCCATTACTCACAATAGTCTCACAATATTACTAGTCCTCGGGTACTCTGAACTCAAGAATGGGCGTGCCTCCTGGTTGCAAAACAAACCCGTTTCTCTTTGGTAACTAGTGACTAGTGACACGTGGTCTATATATACGTAAAACCAAACAATGGAGAAAGTCATGAAAAAGCTTATTCCCACTGGATGGAAGAAATAATCGAAGCAGAAAAGCAAAAGAGATGCTTCAACAAGGAACCCATTTGGGATATGCAAGAGAAGATATGGTGATGAGGCAATGTAGTGATCAGAGTATGCACGTGCAGTCGAGTCAATGACAATGAATCCAAGGAACCATTTATGTGGTCATTCACAGATGCACTAGTAATACCTTTTTGGAAAAATATCCCATGAAAGATTCTTTCATTGACCATTCTGTAATGGTCCAGTCTCCAGATATTTCTCACTTGAGCTTTTGACTGTAAAAGTATAGCAGTAGTGTAGTAGTCACCATGGAGTTGTAAGTGATCCTTATGTTGAAGTATACTAGTAGTGTCATATCAAAAGGTGGAAAAAAACAGAGGTGAGCTCCAAAAGCCACTTAGCTAAAATTGAAATTAGTTTACAAGAATAAAGCACCCTAGGTTAGCTAACTGAAGATACAAAGCGAGGACGGGAGGGATGCTTCAAAATGAGCTGTAGATGCCCAAAAGAATCAAGGACTTACGGGTTTGTTTTTTCTTGACATAACTAGCTAACTCATCTGATTCAGACTCATTACATCTGAATCTGACTTATTATATTTGATCAAAACTTATTATTATTCCAATAGTAACTATGATAAGGAATCTAGCTTTGGGACCCATATCCAGTCAAAATGGGATAAGAAAGAAGTGTTGACATTCTCTTTTCCACAGATACCAGGTTTTGATGTCATACACCTTTTGAGTGCCTATCTTTTTATCATTTTTCATCCACAAAGTTAATGTACGTTGGACGCATAATGTATGTGCCAATCACTGAATTCTTCAATTGGTTTTCCTACCACACCTTGGGAATTATTCAAGAAAATTTTCTATGTGTAATCATAGGACACACAAATATTGAAAGAAGACACTTTCCGCTATATTCCTCCGTCCCCAATATACGGGCGGAATTTGCCATTTTTCTTAAAATAAAAAAAAATATGGATTTCATAAATTTCCATTAATTTTCTTATTTTGCCCTTTATCTCATTTCCAAGACAAGAGACATTAACTTATTTGTTATGATATCCATGCATTATAAATAAGGGTATATGTGGAAAAAACATCATTGGAATTGGAAATTCGCGTATCTAATGGGACTAGAAAATTTCTAAACTCCGCCTATATAATAGGGACGGAGGGAGTAGTTTTTACGTGTATCATCAATCATGAACGTGTGTTAGGTGCCTGCTCATATACAAAATCCATAGACCTTCAAAAGATTGGATCATTCTTCTAAAATGCCTAGCTAGCTAAGTTCCCCATGCTAGGCCAAGTCGATAACTTGCTAGACTGTTCCTAGTTGGTTATAAACCAGCTTGTAGTAAAATGAGACAAATTATATGTTGAAAGAAATATTCTGGACTACAGAAGAATTTGGATGCTAAGAATGCTATTTTGTCGAGTGAATCTAAGGGGGCCATGAATGCAGCACAGTAGGAATGAATAAAACTCCAAAAGATGTTCTCTTTAAGAATCATTTCACGTATCACTCTTCCATAATGCAAGTTGCGCCCATTATTTGTACCTCATTTGCTAAAGCTTTTGATTCCTGTACACCTAAAGAACGTTATAAATACTCACTATCCCCAGAGCTTCTTCCCCAACACTTCCTGCTTCTTCCCCAAAGCTTTTTGTGTACATTTATCATTTTATATACTATCATTTTAACAATCACAATTAATCATGGGTTCCGAGTCTCTTAGGTATGCATTACATACCCCCTTTCCCTATATATGTCATGTTTTTGTATATATTATCAAAAAGAGTGGTGATCTTCAAAAAAAAAAAAAAAATTGCTTAACTATAGTATTGATTTTGAAATTTGTATTACTTGTGTGAACTGCGTCCGAGTATTGTTTAATAAATGGTTTATCAATATGATCAAAGAACATGAACTTTCTACTTGTGATTTACGAGTAATAAATTCGGGCCAGTCATGACTATGATGCTCCACTAACTCGATAACTCTAATAGAGAAGCGAGCTTCTCTTACTCCAGTAACTTGACCACTCTAATAGAGAGGCGAGCTTCTCTTATATGGATGTGTGTGTGTGTGTCTTTACGTTTAAACTTAACAGGTGATCATTGTCATGACAACTGTTACCAGGAACAAATGTGCAGGATGCTATAGAGAGTTCAATAAGAAAGAACACCTTGTTGACCACATGAGGACCTCGTTTCACTCTGTTCATGAACCCATGTGTGGCTCTTGTGGCAAACACTGCCGCTCTTTCGAATCCTTAAGGGAGCATCTTATTGGTAAACATTCAATACTCATTCTGACAGAACCCACCATTTTGAACTTACATACGTCACGCATTTATGCAAAATGCACTGTTTTAATCTTTGTTTTTATTAACATTGTCAATAACAGGGCCCTTGCCAAAGGTAGAATGTGCTAGGGTGTTCAGTGCCCGAGGATGCAGCCTTTGCTTAACTATTCTCAACAGCCCTAATGCGGTTCGAGGTCATCGACAAACATGCCAGTTCTCGCGGGAAAATCTTGTAAGTTTAACAGCCAGAACACACATCTAGATATGCATGGTATAAGTTCATCGTGATAATCACGCTTGCGGTTTTTACTAGGTTTTGCCCAACGACATCCTATCTGGGATGACCAACTTGGGTTTACAGAACCAGGGGAGAACTAGAGGACCACAAGTGTTTGCGCTAGGTTGCAAAATGGTTGGTGGAGGAAGTGATGGAACACTAGATCTTTGTGCAAGAGTGTGCCTTATTGATGAGCATGCAAGAGTCATATTTCATACTTATGTTAAGCCACTCATTGCTGTCACTAACTACAGGTAAATATCATAGCTACACAGACTATTAGCGATCTTTATTCAGTTTCCTTACTTATCACGAAATTGCGAAATGTGAATTAACCAGATTCAGGTATTTGAATACAAATTTAGGTATGAAACAACTGGTGTGCGACCTGAGTATTTGAAGAATTCAAATGCAATGCAACTGAGGGATGTGAAAAAAATCATTCAAGATTTCTTATGCAATGGTGAACCGATTTGGAAGATAGGTTCAAAAGATGGAAATGCAAGGATACTTGTAGGTCATGGTCTGGATCATGAGTTGAATTGTTTAAATTTGGAATATCCGTCACACATGCTAAGGTAACCAAATAAATCATCATTTAGTTAATAACTATATCAAGAAAAAATGATTGGAAAATCTAACATTGTGATACTCTATATGGCGCTCCTCAGGGATACAGCCAAATATCCGCCATTAATGAAAACCAGCAAGCTGAGCAACTCACTTAAATACCTAACACAGACTTATCTGGGGTAAACTTTTTATGCTGAACTCTAGTTTTGTAGTAAAAAAGTATAAGCTTATGGGGAGGAAATAACTCATTAACATTTGAATGAAAACTGAACAGGTATGCTATTCAAACTGGAATACAAGACCCTTTTGAGGATTGTGTAGCAACAATGAGGCTTTACAAGAGAATGCGTAATCTAAGTCATAAAACCGAAGACTATTCAATTGCTACAGATGCACAAAACCGCAACAACAATATTTTTGCTAGTTGGAGACAGAATGAGCTCGAGAGGATGACTCCGGATCAACTGTTGGCCATTTCAAGGTCTGATTACTATTGTTGGTGCTTGGATTCAAAGTAAACACCGGAATGTTGATTCCAAGTGTTTAAGCCAATTTTTCGCAACAACAATGGACAGACAAGGGCATATAGCTCTCGTAACTAAGAACTATTAATAACTGATAACCTCATCCAATATTATATCAATTAGAAAGAAGAATAAAACATGGCATATATATATCTTTTATGCATGTATTTATATATCCCCGCATCAAATACTATAATGCCAAAAGGAGATCAATTAAGCTGAAACGTACCTGTTAATCAGCAGTAGCATGTTCGTATACAATCAGCAGTAGCAGCATTATATGTATAAGTATGCTGGCATGGCACTACGTTACAAATTGTTCTTCTATAGCCATTCTCATCACTTAGTAATCCTCTTTATTCTCTTGAGGTGAACTGTAATTTAGGTCCTAAGTTACTTATCACCAAGTTTGGGATAAGGCCTAACATTTGTACACTGAAAGTTTTAGGTCCTTCTTGTCAAAGTCAATCTCTAACTTTGATCTTGATCCAACAAATTTTTTTTGGGAATAAAACCAAACAACTGACGGACAACTATTTGTATTCATTGGTTTTGAATAATTTCACTGGTAGTTAAGTAGCATCTACCGCAGCCTAAAAGATAATCAGTCGTTGAATATATGTTACCTCCTTGTTCAGCTTTAAGTCGAGGATCGGTGATGTTTCCATCCTTGTCCGTCGTTATCCTGAATTGCTTAGCAACATCAAAGAACAATTTTCATGCAAAACCATCGAAAGAAAGTAAAGAGATCCTCCGAATTAGGGGAGAGCATTTGGCCCGCAATCCGCGGATTTGACCGAGCCCAACCGTAGTTTTGTGGGTGGGTATCCGGCCCGTTCGCTTATGGGTTGGATGCGGATTGCATTCTTGACATCCGCCGGATAACGGTTAGTGGATGCAATCAGGAAAAATCCTTGCGGACATCAGGACCCGTATGGTTTAGGACACATATGTTGTATTTTGTAAAGTATGGGGATAGTTTAGGAATTCCAGAACTGCTATATAATAAACTTACCTCTTTTATCACTTCATTCTACAGATCTTCTAGGGTTAAGTGAGCGAGGCCGGAGAGGCAATAGGTGTGCTTCGCAAATTTAATATGCAACTTGTAATAATGGTTTTGAGTTGGTGTTCTACACAAAGACCATAAAGGTTTACAAATAGTTTGTTACCGGTAGAGTTTTGTTCGTGTTTTTCTATATAACTATTTTAGTTTTTTTTTTCTTCGTCTATTTTTTGTTTGAATTCATAGATCTAATGATTTTTTGTCATCTTTAGCTGTTTCAATGTTAATAACATTATTTGTCTTCTTTATATACAAATGAATCTTATGTATAAGGCCTCTTCCTATGCACATGCCAAAACATGGTATTTGGCATATATGCACCCACTATGGGTATGCCAAACTGCCAAACTCATATGCCAATATGTTATTTCTGGCATATAGGCATACGCGATGAGTTTCCCGGCGATAGAGTCTTAAAGTAAACGATGGTCAAAGCTTGTCGTTCGATGGTCATTCATTGACGTAACGATCAAGTATCAAAGCTCCGATACTCGATAATCGCTCATCAGATCTTCATCTAACGGCTGCAATTTCCCCCTCTATAAATACCTGATTTCAAACTCATATCAACTCACCAAAAATTCTAAAACTCTCTAGAATTTCTTAATTTCTCAATCTTTTCAAATCTAAAACTATCACAACTCCTCTACAATTATATTTTCTTGTAAAATGGATTCACAAGCACAAACTCAAGGCAAAGGTAAGAAGAATCGAGTCCGTGGTGCAAAATACACCATGATAGAAGATGAATGTATTTGTCGTAATTATGTTTTTTTACCCAAGATTGTATCGGTGGTGCACAACAACATGGTAACACCATGTGGGATAATATATTTCAAAATATGAAGAACAAACCATGAACATCAATGGTCGTGATGCAAAAGGATTGTCAGAACACTTCATTGTAATCAACCGGGAAGTAGCCGCTTATGTTGCATTGATAATGCATACAATCGAGACTACCTAGCATTCCTGGGAATCCCCTTTCCTCATTCTCCCTTAATATTTGTCTAACATCTTGTCGGTTGGTTTTCGTAAATATGTTGGACCAAAATGATTAATTATTACTTCCCGAAACAATGAAAGGTAAGTGTAAGAAGTTGTTTTACCCATACGAAGGTACTTTCATCATTCGCATCCATTGGAGTGCCATAACCTAGAATCCTTAAAAGCCGAAGTAACTTTTTGTTGGACTATGACCTCTAATATTGGTGCATCAAGCTGATAATTGAATTGAGGTTCCTTTCGACAAAAAGCTCTTGATAATCTTTTTCACCGGATAGCGAGGCATGCGGAATCGACCTTGAAAATCTGATCAGTACACACAATTGGAAGAAAATAATCGTGCATGAGCTTCGATGGTAAAATTCCCTCCCTCGATCGTATATCTTCTTAATAATACTTCTTTGGGCTCACGGAGCTCTTGGTATTTGACCGTATGTACAAGCATCATAGTTTCGATTAGATTCTCATCTTGACTTCCTCTTCGTCAATTTCTTGCAACCTCATACGATAACTTTCTTCTTTGTGCTTGAACATATTCATAATAATATCCCTTTCTTCATTGGATCTCGACATTGTGAAGCTTAAAATTGAGAATAAATGAGTAATATCTTTAGAAGCGAGTGTGAGTTTTACGTCGAGGTAAAATGGCGTATATATAGGAACCATAGGGGAACTTAGTTTGAGAATAACTACTTGGCGATAACCATTGTATCGTGGTGTTATTGTTTTTAAAGAGCGATAAAGACTTTATCGCTGGCAATATTGTCAATATCGCTCGCTAGGGATTCGATCGCTAAGCCGTTTCCCCATAGTGGCGCACATGGTTTGGCATGCCACATGGCATGCCAAACACCATTTTTTTGGCATGTGCATAGGAAGAGGCCTAAGTAAGTAACAGTTGAAGAATACTAAAAGTTTAACTGTGTAAAAGTGGTGATATTTTACAACTCAACTAATAAAGTAATAGGACCACCTTTGTGGGTTGAATGAGGACCACTTTTATAGTAAACATGTGGAAATGAAAATCGAAGTGTTTGTTTTCTTTTTGTCTGCCATTAAAAGTCAGTCAGATCTAGGCTTTTTTTTTTTTTTTCTATAAAACTTAATACACCATCACTCTCAAATCTTTACAAATCAATACTATAGCCTAACCCTTGTTTGCATCAATTTTTCTAATGGCTTCCTTACTGAGTCAGTCGGATCTAGTTTTTTTATATTTTTTTTTCTATAAAACTTAATACACCATCACTCTCAAATCTTTAGAAATCACCACTACATCCTAAACCCTTGTTACATCAATTTTTTTTCTAATGGCTTCCTTCTTGAAATTCAATTTTTATGCGAGAAAACGAGAGTTTGGTTGGTCGATCTATCTATCTCCTCGGGTATGCTTGCGATTATGTGGTTTCATTTGTGTTTCCATTTTAATTTTGATATGAATTTTAGTAGTTGTTGATTTCCCGCATTCAAGGTTTATTGTTAAATTTGGGTTTTGGTTGATTTTGAGTATTATTGGGTCGTGGAAATGATTGATTTTGATACTAAATTCTAGATTCCTCTTTGATTCACTAATAATATGTTACCGATGGTAGATTATGTTTGATGTTCAATTTTGGTTAAAGTTCAAATTATCTCACCCATGCTATGTTGACTATCCATATTATGTCTGTTAGTATTCTAATTTTAAGCATGTTTAAGAATTTGGTGGGTTCAAATTACCTTGATCTCTGTATGTTACTTTACATTCATGATATTAGTTAGTTAGTACATTTGATTATCAATATACTTAACTACATAATGAAAAAACTCAATGATTTAATGGATTCTTTTGACTTTATTCTTAAGAATTGTCATTTGAATACTACATTTTGTAATATTGATGAAATGAACCCATTTTGTTATGGTTTCTTATGTTGATGTTTTTTCATTTCCTATAGATGGGGTCTAATAATGAAGAAATGACATCTCACTTATCGATGGCGTAGCTTTCTGGACCGATACATAATGAGAACGTTGGAGTTTAGGCTGCGAAAAATCCTGATGTGGAACTGCTACACATCCTACATGTGAGAGATGGCTGTACAAGAAGGTCCATTGCCGTTGTTAGTAAGCGGAAAGTATCGAAGCATGGGACCATTTTACCAAACTCTTGCACTTAAAGCCTCCAAAAAAGCTGAATGCAAGCATTGTAAAATCCGGTATGCATATGGTAGTTCTACTCATGGTACATCTAATCTTCTTTATCATATCGGACACTTGTGTCCTAAATACGGAGTATAAGAAGAAAATCGGACTTGTTTAATCTTTCAACCTATGAGTGGGGTGAGGGCATACTCTTATGTCCCATACATTTAACCAAGATACATGTAGGCTTTCCCTTTGTAAAATGATTATGCTAGATGAGTTGCCTTTGATTCGTAGAACATCGGGGATTTTTGGATTTTTGTAGAGAACTACAACCTAAGTTTAAAGTTCCTTCTCGTTTCTTGTTGCTCGTGATTTGTATGGCCCTGTATAAGAGTGGCGGGAAAAATTGAAGAATCAATTGCATGGTCAGCGTATATGTCTTACAACCGACGCCTTTGGACTTCAATTCAAAACTTGAGCTATATTTGTGTGACTGGTCATTACATTGATAAGGATTGGGTGCTAAGGAAAAAGATCTTGAATTTCGCCCAGTTTCGGATCATTGAGTACATTATCCAACTCAATATCTCGAAATGTTAACTAACTTTTTGTTTATTTTTATCCTTTATTATTTTGATTTTCTTATTTCTATCCCTTACTTTATTAAAAATATTAACTAACTTTTTGTTTGCACGGGTTTAACGGTGGGTAAAACTATTGAGGCTTGTCTCTTGGTGGAAGATTGAGAAGGTATTCACCATCACGGTTGATAATGCTTCTGCAAATGAAGGAACTGTATCCTATTTGTCTAGGAGAGTCGTTGGTTGGAAGGCTGCAGTTTTGAAAGGGAAGCACATGCATCTTAGGTGTGCAACCCATGTCCTTGCTCTAGTTGTGAAAGAGTGTATGGATACTCATAATGAATCAATAAGTCGGATACGTGCAGCGGTTAAGTTCGTAAAAGCATCACCTTGACTAGATTGAAAAAGTTTAAAGCTTGTGTAGAAAAAAGAAACTTGATTATTCAAGGTTTTTAAGCTTAGATGTCGGTACAAGGTGGAACTCAACTTACAAGATGTTGCAAGCGGCGGTAATATATGAGCGACATTCAACCTATTTAGAGAAGCGGGTATGCGAATGACTTTCTTCATCCTCCTCCTTCAAGAGATGTTCCAACGGTTCCAACACTTCCAAGGTATGGCCTCTACTGTCTGCTGGTGGGAAATAGCTCGTGCCTTTATCCCATTCTAGAGACTTTCTATGAGGCTACGTTGAGATTCTGCGGAAGTACATATATTCTGACTTCTTCATTTATAGATGAAGTTGTTATTATCGTCACAGTTGCAAAGAATGGGTTGGTGATGATGGTGTTTTATTGAGCAACATGGCTGATTTTATGGTATTGAAGTATGAGGCATATTGGGAAGTGAATAAGATTAACATGATGTTATACATTCTTTGTGTTGCTTGACCCACGCAGGGAAGGAAGCATATCTTTCTTTTTGTTTGAAAGAGTTACTAAGTATGGAAGACGGGGTTTCAACTGATGACAGGGTTCGCAACACAATGAAGGGGTTAAAGCACTTTTAACAACGATGTTTAATGAGTATTGAGTTTTACAAAGGTAATGATGCTTCTCAACCATCTCCACCGTGTGTGAATATATTGATACTTCTCATCCAAACACGACCTCGGAAAAGATTAGCCTCTCGGTTTAAGGGAATCTCTAAAACGACAAGGAACATCGATGGAAAGTCGAGTTGGAGAACTATTTATCGATTTTAGTGAAGATGTGGAAGATGACAACTTTGATATTTTGAATTGGTGGAAGATAAATTCTACCAAATATAAGGTCTTGTCCATGATTGCTCGAGATGTTTTAGCAATGCCTATCACATCAAGTAGCTTCAATCTGCCTTTTCTACTTGGTGGTCGTGTCCTTGATAAGTATCGTAGTTCATTACATCCAAAGGCAGTACAAGCTCTAATCTGCTTTTGGTCGAAATTGGCTTCAAGTTAAGCCAAATATCGTTGAACTTGCGAGAAGCTCAAAGCTTGGATTGAGGTATTCAATTTGAACTTGTTTATATGGATTTTTAGATTTAAGATTGTTTTTGTTCTTTGAATGCTTATCCATGTCCCCTCACCTCAACATCACAAACACAAAATTGATATATTCAATTGATAATCTAATTCCTGCTTATGTTTTTGTCTTACTATAGTTGCATTGGAAATGCTCCAGGATGTGGAAGAAGTAACGATTTTGGACTGATGTGTATGGTAATATTGGTGCTGGTTTTTTGGCGATGCAGTGTATATGGTAAAATTGGTATTGGCTACAAGGAATTGTCTTTTTGGCGGTGCAGTATATATCACCTAGTATGCTTGTAGCTTTTAGTTAGATTTCACGAACTTTTTGTATACTGTGTAGATGGTCGTAACTGTAAAGACCTTTTTTTTTTGGAGTAATTTGTATGGTAACATGGGAACTTTTGTATGGTAAACTGTTGTGTGTTGGAAAGACTTGCTTGCTTGGGTGTTGTCCATGGCACTCTTATATATATATATATATATATATATATATATATATATATATATATATATGTATGATGTTTAGGTTTATGTTATTATAAATTTTCATTTTAAGACAAATCCATTGGATTATCCGTATCAATCCGTCCATCCGTGCATCCATTGGATGCAAATCCGTTGGATGTGGATTGGATGCGGATGTCAAAGTGACATCCGTTAGTTGATTGGATTGGATGCGGATGAGGTGAAAACCGGTCCATACCGGCCCATGCTCACCCCTACTCCGAATTTGGCTAAGGCTAAGCCCTATGAGATAGATTGGACTGCTATATTGGCCAAAAAGTGTTGCAAATCATGAAAACAGTGTGGGAAAAAGTTAACACTCTATATGGCTACTTCTCTCTCCTAGCATTTGCTCGCAGTCCAACTATCGAGAGATTGAAACGCTGAATAGTGCGGCGCTCAAAAAGTGATCCCAACCCGAATGGTTCGGCCCTATATATTTTTTTTTCCGTAGAAAGAGAAGAAGTGATAAAGATAGAGAAAAAGAAGGAAATAAAGTGATGGAGAACATGGGAAAAGAGGAAAAAATAGAGAGACAAGAAAAAGAGGGAGAGAGGAGAGAGGAAAAGATGGAGAGAGAAGAAAAAAAGGGGGAGAGAGAGGAAATAATGGAGAGAGAAATATTAAATAATCAGTTTTTTTAGAAAATAAAATATTTATCGCTGTTTGGTTAGGCGTTGGACGCCAAATTGTTAGGCGTTTCGATGCTAGATTGGTCATCTCATAGGGGTTAGAAGGTTGCCTTATCTGACGTGGATGGCCAATCTAGCAGCTAAATATCTAGCCCATAGGACTAGCCTAAGGTTGGCAAGGACAATGCGATTACACGTGGTTATTGGTTGAAACAGTAGGCCCATCATCAAGCACACAAAGTCACGTGCTTAATATGCTGCGTGTTGCGTTGTACCAGAAATTTAGGCGTGTTACAAGACATGCTGTGCTAGGTAAAAAAAAGTCGTGTGGTAACACACTTATTTTATGTTTTCTAAAGACTCTTTTGTGAAATAAGCATAAAGAAAATAAAACATCGAAAATTGGATAAACTAAAGACTCTTTTGTGAAATATAATAATATTTATACATTTTTCTGATGTGTTTTCTTAGTGCGTCGTGTTGTGTTGTGCTGTTTTATTTGGCACAATACAATATATATACTACCCTTATGTGATATGCCCTATGTTCCAATTTTAGCATGGTATGTTTTATCGTAAATGTGTTGTCACGACACGCATTATATCTCTACTTGTGGGCGCTTGCCAAACTTGTGACCACTAAAAATTCCTGCCTATTTTGGGGCCTAGGTGAATTATTTGGGGCCTATCGATTTCCTCGCCCAACCTAGAGAAAGGGATATGGGGTGTCTAAACAAGATAAAAGTACTAAGTTACCCTCACTATTAAAATTCAATCCTAAGTCTTATCCTTCTAGATTTTAAAATTATTCAAATTCTTTCAAAACTAAAAACATTCAAATCATTTCCCTCACAAACTAAACCATAACTTCAGCAATCGATTCTAACTACATCGATTGATTTAAAGAAAATTTCATCATCCCTTTTTTTTTCATAAAAAACTTTCAAACTAAACATCGTCGATTGCAACCCATTACTCTTAATTATACTTGTGATTGATTTGTCCATTCAAAATTGAAAACTACAAACATCTTGGGTTTTACGTGTTTAACCATATTTGGTCAACATCCATGTCCATCTTGTAGTTTTCCTATGATAATCGATCTATGTTCATGACCACATCAACCGAATTATTTCGTATGTGTTTTCGGTTGAAGAACATTTGACGAGAGTCGGTTGATTTTCATGCTGTATGCCTTAGGATTCTGATATGGAAGATTACTCAGTTTTCGGTACGTTTTTTTTTTTTTTTTGCTAGAATCGAATTATGTGAGGTGTTCACATAAACAGATTATATACCCTATTATTTATTTCTTAACTGTTAATCCCATAATCGTTTCATATAAATGTCCACATAAACCGATTCATTAACCATGTTTGAATTTTTGCACAAACCCTAAAAATTTTAATTTTATATTATAGGGCATGGAAATATGAGTTGAACATAAAAAGAATGAGGTCATTAGACATCAAACGAACAAGTTATGAACAAAACAAATGAAGGAATGCCCAAATTTATAATCGGTTTACGTGGGCATTTATGTAAACCGAGCGAAAAAAATCACAGAAAAACTCTAGAATCTTACAATAGGTCTATGTTCTAAGTCATATAAAACCGATTCCTATAATCGGTTTACAAGTGTATGAACGTAAACCGATTCTGGGTTAAGATTTTTCAACAAAACAATAAAATTTTTTATATGTTTTGATGATGATTCAAAATTAGTTTATGTCTAAGTTGACTTAATTAAATATATCAATTAATTACCGGATTAATATTAATTAATCAAAAATAAATAAGTCATTATACATAAAATAGGTGGATAAGGGGTCGTTTTCCTTTTATTTGGTAGTGGACCTAGTGGTAGTGGTAAGCCTCAAATAAACTGATTAGGGCCCAGATTAGGCAGGCTAAAAATTTACGGCGGATTATATAATGAGCCCTTTCAGTGGCCATAGCAGCAACCACACCCTAATCTCTAATGAAGTTCTGTGCCAAACTTCATTCTCTCAGTTTCTCGTTCTTCCCTGCTTCAGTGCTTCTATTTTCTGGAATTCACAAAGTGTGCTAAGGTAACAGATTTCAGTTTCCTTCCTTCATCCTCTATTTTTTGTTTGTAGTACACAAATTAAAAAAAAAAAAAACCTGGTTTTGGATTCAAGGTTTATGCTTTTAGTGCAGATCAAAATGTGCTTCATTATCAAAACCCATGTTTCAGAAATTTGATTAAATTAGATTTGATTTTCTTAAAATTTCTGATGAGTTAAAACCTAAATTTGGTATTTTGGAATTGGTGCAGGGTTATGATTTAAAATTCAAGAAGCAAGAAGATGGTTTTAGATTCTTGTAAGAATCAGAAGATTGACAGTGAGATTTCATCGTCTTTGATTGTTGTAATCAGTAACCCTGATTTGTTAAGAGAGGTTTTACTATGTTTACCTGTGAAATCTCTACTTGTATTCAAATCTGTATCGAAACAGTGGTACCGCCTCATCTCTGATTTTGATTTTATTACCGAACATTTGGTTCGTAGTCGCCCTGCAGTTCCTGGGTTTTACCTGCAGCAATTGTCTCTTTGGGAGGATCCAGAATTTGAGTTCATTTTCTTTGAAGGTAACATCCCTAGTATCCCGCTTCGAACCCAAGCAGATTTCTCAAATGGAGGAATGATGGTTACAGGGATTGAACAATCTTGTAATGGTCTGCTCTTACTATGTTGTTATAGTTCCATTGATGGTAAGTATTACATCTGCAATCCGTGTACGAAATGTTACTCAGTTCTTCCTAAAGATATAAAGAATAGTTGGAACTTGAATATTTGTAGTGTGAGTTTAGCTTTTAATCCATTGAAGTCGCCTCATTATAAAGTTGTTTGCGTTTGGAGAAACGAGAAAGATAATTTTGTGATTGAAATCTATTGTTCAAGAACGGCCAGTTGGAGGCTCTCTGGAAATCCTGTTGCTGCTGCACCTTATGACATTTTTTCCAAGTCTGGTGTGTTTTGGAACGGGTCATTGCATTGGATGAGCACAGACTGCGATTCAAGTAACTTTAGTGAATCTTCTGTTTATTTTGACGTTGATAGAGAATTACTAAGGAAAATGCCAGTCCCACCTGCACCCGAAAAATGGTATAGAAGAGTGATTGAATACTTTGGAGAATGCAAGGGGAAATTTCATCTTATTCAGAAATACCTTCCAAGTAATACAACAAGTTTAGATGTTTTGGAGATGGATACCGACTACAGATGTTGGACGCTAAAATATCGTGTCTCACTAGATCAGCTGTCAATAATATATCCGCACGATATTGTGGATGACTTGGGCTTGTTCAAATTCTCTATATTGCTTGTTGAGGAAAAGATAAATTCGTCAAAGTTAGTGGTGCTAATACAAGAAAGAGTTGTTTCATTTGATCTTAAGAAATTTGAGTCCAACATAATCCATGGGCTTATTCAACGGAATCCAGGGTCCCCATGGTTTAAAGCTCATCAGTATATTGAATCACTAAACTTTCGTTTGATTATTCTTTGCCAGTTTTATGACAGTACAAGGTATGTTAAAGGTTTTAGCTTTCTTTAATCACTTCAATTATGTTAAAACTAGCAGTGTTTGAAGTGAGAAATTTATGCAGAGAAGATTTGTCTTAGTATGATTATTTTTGTACTCATCTGATGGAATTGTAGTCACTAGGCTAAGTTTATCTTAATTTGAAATCTGTCATTCTTATGAAATCCGGCCTTAGAAACATGAGTCCGTCTTTTAGTATTCTGAATTTGTAGTTGTGCTTGTCTACATTTTGAATTCTTAGTTTTGAAATGTTTATCTTGTAATCCAGGCTCCAGTTAGGGATTGCTTCTGCTTGCATTCATTTTGAGTTCTTTAACGGTTATACCTTATTTTTGTGTCATGCGCTTGGACGACTAATGCCTTGTCTGATATTGAGGTTATATCTGATTGTTGTTCTTGCCCTTAATGGATAGGATGGTTCCCTTAGGCCTTGTCTGATATTGAGGTTTATAAAGGAAACATATGAAAGTCTAACGTCTAGTTTCAACTTTTGTTTTGATTAGGCCTAACCCGTTCAATTACAAGGGCAATAGCGTCCAAAACATGAACCACCAGTTCAGTTTTTAGCCTTTGTACAGTTAAACCTCACCCACCAACTAGATAGCTTGACGGAAAGTTATTCAACTAATGCCAACCTTGAATTAACACCCGCAAACCATTCATGCTACTTCACTGTAAGTAGTTAGGTGTTGCATTTACTTTGTGTGTACTTTATAATTTCCACCTATTTCAACCCTGCGGCACTATTCCCTTTATTGAGTTGGAAGCTGGATTGATAAAGATTTTTTGAAGAATAAGTTGCTTGACTGCTCCACCTTATATCCTCCTTTTAGTTGAGGATCTAGGTCTCTTTAGTTGTCATCATTAGATAACTGTTTCCTGATTTATACTTATGCATTTCTGTGCATAAATTATTATATCAACAGTTGCTTCAGGTTGGAATATTCTACACTGTCTTGTCTAACGTCCCTCATTTTACTTCAAAAGCTGATTGTTAGATTCGGTGACGAAGTAGATCTCTTTGCTGCATTTTATCTATCCCAACATCAACATGTTTAGTTGGAACTAATTCTGTGGCAGGATATTACTACGTCGTCTGCTATTCCTTTTTTCCTATGGTTTTCATTTGAGAAGTTTTAATGTGTGATTAATTCATGGGTCCCCATCAACAACCGTTCTGGTAATTAGAATTGTATTATTTTCTCTCTGTATTGAAATTGTCTATTTGAGACTCATATATGTATAAAGGACACCAGGAGATGCGAATTGTAAAAAATTAAAACATACTAAAACTTCTATTTGCATGTAAAACATAACTAGGAGATACAAAGCAAGATGAAGTGATCCATTTAACTTTCATAAAGGTGGTATCTTCTCAGTGTAAGTTGATTAAGTTAAAAACCATGTGCCCGTACTTACCCCCTGGGGTTTTGTAAAATTTTGATTAGGTGATCAAAGCTTGCAGATTTGGATGGGGGACAGGGAGACAAAAATATGAAATGTCCTGTACATGTATGGCAAGTATGTGGCTGGGAGAAGGATGTGAAATGTCCTGCACATATATGGCAAGGATGTGGCTGGGAGAAGGATAGAGATGCAAAGAGGAGTCCGAATTTATCATAGATGGAAATTGCAAACATAAATTTGGATTTGTGCAGGATTTCTAGATACGTGAGTTTGCAAGGCGTTATAGCTGAGCAAGTGACTTAAAGAGTGGTTCTGCAGTTTTACCTGTAGAGGGCAGTGAATTTGATTTCTTTCAGCTGTCTTTTTATCGACCATAGCTGAGAGTTGATTCTTCACATTTGCAGTCAATTTTGTTTGTTTCGATTGTTTGGCCTTTGCAGATGATTGGTGGTGGTTGTAACCTATTTGAGCATTGCAGCCACCTAACTGATGGTTGTGGCCTGTGGGGGTAAGGTCTTCCACTTACATTCATTTTGCTCTGGGCCTTTCCTCTTCCAGTTTGGAATGGGCAGGCATACCTCTTTATTTATTTGGACTTGGGCTTTAAAGGTACTATATTTTATGGAACCACTGCTTTAGAACCCTAATTTGGGGCATACAAAAAAATTTGGGGGCATACGAGATATTATGGCACCCAATGCAAAATTATAAGGGCTGCCATAATGATGCTTAAGTTACTATAATACCCCTACCTAGTTTAAATTACATTACTACCCTTCCACTTAATTAAATTCTAATCCTAAAACTCTCCCACTAATTAACCCATCCCCTAATTAACTAACCACCCACTAATTAACTCACTAACCATTACTAATTAACCCTTCTCTCACACTCTTCTTCTCATCTTCTTCTCCAAAACACAAACAAAATTTGAAAATTTCTTTGTTCGATTAAGTTCTCGATTAAACAAATTAATGACACCTCGTGTTAAGCGATGCCCAGAAATATGGTGCTGAATCCTGGTGTTGCTTCGTAGCATCTCAATCTAGGGTTTTTAGAAAAGATGGTGATGAAGAGGATAGTTGATTGATTGGTATTGGAGAGAGCGAGAAATAGAGCTTTGATTCTTTAAAATTGCACATAGAAAGGTATTTCCACAAACCCATTGCTTGGTTTTTCGTATTTCGTTGATTTCGACATGTAATCGATGATTCCTCTGCAGGTTTTGGAAGTTCCAGAAGAAGTGTTATTTGAAATTTAGCAGTAGAACTTCTTTTTTTTTTACAGACGAAAGAACAGGTTAGGCTTATGTTTTGAAAATCGATTCTTGTGAACCTTTGTGTTGGCTTATAATATTTTTGTATGATAATGCGCCAATTGTTGGGCACATTGTTCGGCTCATTTTGATAAGTATCGAATGTGCCGAACTTTACTCTGTGTATGGCCTATAGTTTCCTATAAACTTGTCCATTTATATGTGACTTATCACATTGTTTAGTAGAGTCATATTTATTTAGTTTGGAAAATTAATTAAGGTGTATCATTTGTTTTAGCACCCATCAGGAAAATTCAAAGTGAAGCTTAAAAGGAGAACAATGGAAGTGACTCCTTCTAATTCAAGAACTCCCAAACCTCGAGGTGGTGGCACCAAAAACTTGCATGCAGGGAAAAGGCGAAATGACACGGGTGGATGTTTGCCTGTAGAACAAGAGGTTGATAATGACGAAAATAAGTATGAGGTGATGATGAAGATGGTGGTGGAGGGGGAGGACGGGATGATGAATATGGTGGTGATCGCGAACCTCTAACTTGATTTTTCTTCTCAAAATTGATGCATGTCGCTTTAGACTTTTGGATGTATTTTTTATGATGTGGAAGATAATATGAATGATAAAATGTGGTGTAAAGAGATGATAAAAATTGAAAGATCTCTTCTTAAGGATTTTCTTATATAGAGCTCTCAAATTTAGGCTTTAGAATCCTTAGAAACCGTTTCTCCTTGAGATAAAAGTCAATTTTGCATCCAAACATGTCCCCGAGCAAAGTGTCGGGTTCGTAATACCTTGCCAACCTTTCTACGTAGAACCTAACAAGTGAAATTTTGTGTGGTTGTGGGGTTCGGCTAACTCGATTAGATTACTTTTAAGCCGAACTTATCTCTGTAAACACTTGAAAATCTTGATTTTAAGGCTCAGGGTTCGGCTAACTCGTGATGATGAGTTATCAGCCGAACTTATCTCTAGTACACTCAAGTTTTTAGATTTTATTTTGGCCATAACTTCTTCGTCCGATGTCGGAATGGCCTCATTCTTTTTGCGTTGTTTTCGTCTTTTCGTTCTCTTGACGATGACGCTAATATCTCATTGATTTGAATGAGTTTAATTTTGACCTTAATGTTCTCCATTGGTAGACTTCACTATCGTTTGGGGTTAGGTTCGGCTCATTCGCAATACTATTTGAAATAGATCTTTAAAGTTCGGCTCATTCGTGTTTGAATTGAAAAATAGAACTACTTGTCATATATGCGTTCGGCTTATTGGGGACTAAAATTATAAGCCAAACTGTTCTTATTTATCAAGGTTCGGCATACAAATTATCTGTAGAACCTAACTACGATTGCAGAACTACATAAAAAAATCAAAACTTTTGGTGAATTCAAGCTACAAAACGGACATTAAACAACGTCTACAACCATACCTATGTATTATTAGCATTGGGTTCCTCATCCATGTACTCATCTTGGGATTTGGCTCCAAAAAGTCATCATCTTGAGCTTGAGAAAAAAGTTTGAGTTTGAAATTGAGTTTGGGTAAAATTATTTTCATAATCCAACAATAAGCCATCTCCGGATCTCCATCGTAATTGATATGTTAGCTTTACGTGATGAAGATTCACCTTCCTCGGTCAATTTGTATCACATCTCTCAATAATCACAAAGAAAAAAAAAAATTTTCCTCTTTCCCTTCTTCTTTCCTCCTTCTTCTTTGTCTAAAATAAGTCACTAATTATCTTTAAAAAGATAATTATTATCCTAAATTAACACTAAACTGACTACAATCATTAACAACTAATTAATCAAATTAACACTAATTTAACACTAATCTCAGAAGGGTATTTTCGCATTTTTGAAAAGAGGGGATAAGGGCCACCCTAAAAATACTATTAGCACCCTTTTTTTGTCTTATTCCGTATGCCCCCAAATTTTTGTGTATGCCCCAAATTAGGGTTCCTGCTTTACATATTCCAGTTTGGAATGGGCAGGGATGCCGAAATTAGTTGTTCAAGGCTTTACATCACATCAATTGCAACTGGCAGCTTCTATGACCAGCATTTAGGGAACCTCTGGTTTAATCGATGTAACTACGTTGAGTTCGTGGCAATCCCCCAAGGCCCCTATATGATGTTAACGAAAAACTAAATTTCTACTTGGTCCTTGCCGGAAATTGAAGTACCGTGATGAAGGATGCAGCGTGCTGATAAGGCATTACTCCCTAGTACTGCTCAATCATCAACAGTGATTGTTTTAAGCCAGATTCTCTTGTAAGCACATGCCGGTGAATCACTTGGAATTTCCACACATCACAAAATTGAGTTAATATGGTTCAGGACTCGATGAGTTAGCTTTTTAAATTTCATCTGTAACAATGATTGCTTCCCTTGTGTGGTCCGGTGTACAAAAGGCAGTTGTATATCTTACCAGTCAAACGTACAAAATTGATAAGGTTTGGCAAACAAATTAATCTCAACCGCGCTAGAAATCTGCAGAGGACAATGGAGACCAAAGATGGTGACACATAAAGGTGCAGTAAATCAAGTACACGGCACAAGATAATGTGACCCAAATTATGGCATGCTAGAAATACATGATAAGAAACTCCGAAAGTTATTATATAAACCCACTGTTTACACCAAATATACATGCGCATTTTAACTAACAAGTTCCTCTCATGCACATTACGAAGAGAATACAGATGCAATCTACAATGTCGATGGTCTTGTTTGTGATGGTTCTCCTGTTGATGCCCAAGAAGACTTTGTCGCAGAAATATTTATGCACCCCTCAATATGCATTGGCTAATCAAGCTTGTAAGTCACTACCACTCTCACAGCATGGACATTCTAGTCATCATGGCCATAACAACCAACACCAGCAGAGGCGTGGAAGCAGACAGCAGCAGCACCATCATCTGTTGTCACAACAGCAAACGGATTGTTGCAGGTGGATGAAGGAAATGGATACTACTTGTGTCTGCCAACTATTGTCTAAATTGCCTGTGTTCATGTGGAAACCTAAGCATAATTACATAGTTAATGTCCATGAATCGTGCACTGTTACGTTTGATTGCTCTGGACGATTCAATTAATGGGCAACTAGATGGAACTTGATGGAATAATAGAAAGAATGGATATGATCTTTGGTCGATCAGAAGAGAAATGAATAGTCAATTACAGGAAAGTTCGCTTTATAATTAAATCAATTACTATAACTTTATTTAGTATCTGCATGAAGGAAAAAAAGGTATATGTAATGTTCTCTGTAGAAATGATAAAGGCATGGATATTATAAACATCCTACTTCACCATATCTAAGTTTCCAATTAACATGGTTCGTACTTTCACGCCATCTTATTATACAGCCAAAAAGTATACAAGCTCAAGGTTTACGGTGGAAAACTCCATGGCTGAATCTAAGGGTTACAAGGTAAAAGCTAGTGTCATCAATCCGATGATTTTCGTGTGAGATTAGGACACTTGCCCTAAGCTAGGGTCACCGGATTTTTTTCGGTGTTTTCCCGGTATGTGCATGGATTAGTAGGGTTACACATAAGTTTAAAAGCCGTAGGTGGAGCTAAGGATGTACTTGAGTCAACTTTTGGGAATGTTAAGTCTCATGGAAATTTGGCATTAGGTGGATTTCCAAAGGCTCGTATGGTCATGAAGTGGGTTCCAAAGATTGGCAAGTCCAAGGATAAGTTGGACTTTGTTGGTCATCAACATTGATGATTAACGGCCCGGAAAGGCATGTAGACAAGAACACGGTGCAGGTCAGTTGTTTGAACCTCAAGTTTTTTCTTCAAAAACTCGAAAGAGTCTAGAATAACACCCCGTCAAAAGATTCCAGCTTCCAACAGGTTTGCGACTCGTCAAATGAGCACGATGGTTGGTTACGAGTGTGAAAAATTGGAAATCACGATGCTCTCTTCTTTTCTTCTTTTATTCTGATTGCACGATTTTGAATCTATCAACATAATTTTAGATACATGTTTCAAATTTCTCATGTTTTTCTTATATAGAACAGGTTTCTTTTCAGATCTATAACATTTCATTTTTTGTTGTTTTCTTTTTATAAATTATTTTGAACATTCGATCTGTTTTAGCATTCTAATGGATTTATAATTTTCCCAAGCAGGGTCTCTTCCTATTTAACCATGGGAGGCATTCATTTTTGGACTTTTGTCTTGATTAATCTCAATCTGTCAACTATATTGTTGCAGCCAAAAGTAGATTTCTCTTCATCTCCGATAGCAGTTTTGCAGGCCATCAATAAAAGAATGGTTTTTATCAGTATGATCCAGTATTGCAGTTTAGATCATGTATATGATTACAATTTTGAAGGTGGGTTTAGCTTCAACGATTCAAACAGGGCGTGTCGAGTTCTACAGATCCAGAATTTGAATTTGGAAATCTCAAAATTTCCCCCTAATGGTCAGCGTAATTTACGGGTTGCTGATTATATGCAGAATGGAATAGGTTTGACTACAATCAACTCCTCAATAAGATTTACTAGATTTTCAATTCGGGATATATTCTTTCCTCAATTTTCTGTCAATAGTTATAACAATATAACTATTTATAGTTACAAATTATTCGCTTATCATCTATATAATAGAAGGCGACCTACCATTCCTCTTATAATACTCCTTTCTGAATACTCTATCAGAGTTTTCAAATCTAAAGCAATGGCTTCCAGTTCAAATACCCAGGTCTCTATCATCACTTCTCAGATGAATGAAACTCGTATTCGTGATATCAACAATAGGAATCTAAGGAAAGTTGTTGGTTCGGAAGAGCTATTTCAACTGCAAAAGAAGAATGGAAAAATACATTAATTGGCAAGCTGCATTCAAAGGATCCAGTTGAAACAGACACGAAGAAGGAAAGAAGTCAGTGTTCTATGGAAGCAATATCGAATTCAAAACTTGAGAGGTTTGGATAGAAATATCTACCTTTTTAAGTTTACCTCAATGGAGATAGTTGAAGCAATTCTAAAGAAAGGACCTTGGAATGTTCAAAAGAGTCTTCTTGCTCTTGTTAAATATAATCCTTCTATTGCTGTTCAGGATCATGATTTCTCACATCAGGAATGGAATGTTATTTTCAAAAACATTCTTCTAGAACATCATGCTATCCCGGTAATCGATGAAGCATTGGTGGAATTGGGTCAAAAAATTTGGACTAAACCAGAGAACTGTCGTCCAGATTTTGGTTCAATGATAACTGCAAGGGTGAAGATTGATCTTAAAAAGCCCATGTACAGGGGTGGATGGTGGAATACTGCAGCTGGAGGTGTCACATGGGTTCGGTACCATTGGGAAAGGCAACCACATCTTCTTTGTAATCACTGTTTCACTATTGAGCATAATGATGATGAATGTGAAAACACAGCTTTAGACCTGAAAATCAGAAGATACACTAATGAGGAATATGTCACTTACTGTCATAATCTAGCAAGTCATTATGGAGTAGCAATTATTCCAGATCTGGATCAATTACTACACCAGGTCTGTGAAGCAAGTAAAAGACAATTGGAGGAAAAAGCAAAGACTGAGAAGCTAGAAGAAGCAAGAAAAGCTAAGAGAACAAGAAGTGAAAACTTGGAAGGAGCTGATAGCAGCATTGGCTACAATACTGGATCATCTGAAAAAATGGATAATTTTGATGGCATGGAGCATGACTTGGCTGAGGAAGGAGAAACCCTTGCAAAAGAGAACTCTCATGGAATGGTGGAGGCCACTGCTGTTCTGGTAAATTTTTCTATAAACTCAGTTTTTTTATACTTGTGTTATTATAAGATTTTTGGTATATACTTAAAAATGAAAATTTTATCTTGGAACGTTCAAGGAATAGCAAAAAAATTTACTAAAGACCAACTCTTTTTTCTAGTCAAGAAACAATCTCCTGATTTTCTTTTTCTTATAGAAACAAAAGTTGATAGAGATAGAATGAATTCTTTAGCTGTTTCCCTAGGTTACTGTAATTATGTTACCATAGATAGGGTTGGCTTGTCTGGAGGTTTAATTCTTATGTGGAAAGATGGGTTGCACTGTGAGATTCAACATATATCTAACAATGTGATTCATGCTATTACTAGAATAGACCCTAGTCAACCTGAAGTTCTTATATCTTTCATGTATGGCTCTACTTATTTTGCCAATAAGAAAGAGCAATGGGATTTTATGATGAAGATAAGTGAGAACATTATGCAACCATGGCTAGTGGTAGGAGATTTGAATGTACATCTGCATAATATTTCTGATGCTTCTAATTTCGCTTCTGAAGATAGGTATGTGCAGGAGAAAATGAATCTTTGTGGTCTTATGGACATTGGCTATATTGGTAAGAACTACACTTGGACTAGCAATAATTTAGGTACTGGTGACAGAAAATCTAGAATTGATATGGCTTTAGGGAATAACCATTGGTTTCATTGTTATCCTCATGCCAAACTTTATCACTTAGTTCAAGCGGGATCAGATCATTGTCCTGTAATGCTTGTTCCTAAAGATTTCACTAGTATCTCTTGGATACCTTTTAAATTTTTTGCTATGTGGATGAAACATATTGGATTTAGAAACCAACTTCAGATTGCTTGGAATGTCAATGTTAATGGCTCCGTTGCTTTTAACCTGACTACCAAACAACAAAGAACTAGGAAAAGATTGTCTTATTGGAATAAAATTGAGTTTGGAGATATTGATAGAAATATCAATAATCTACAAACCCAACTGGAAAATGCTCAGAATGACTCTTCTAATGTTTCTCAGCATGATAACATTGTAGCCCTTACCAAGAAGCTTGATGATTGGTTTAATATCAAAGAAGAGTTTTATAAGCAAAAATCAGGAGATTCTTTCATTACTGAAATTGATCATAATTCTGCCTACTTTCATACATTAGCTAATAGGAGAATGTGTGTGAAAAATATTGATTGTCTTTGTGATGATAACGGTGTTTGGTTTAGTGATTCTAAAGATATGGCTAATTTGCTAGTGGATCATTTTGCTCAGGTAAGTAAAACTACTAAACCAACTTTTACTGATATTACCTTTGATATTATACCTACCATTATTACTAATCAAGACAATTCTTTTTTGAAGAGAATTCCTAATAGTGATGAAATCCACCAAGTTATCAAACATATGAGTGCTTGGAGCTCCCCTGGACCTGATGGTTTTCAGGCTGGTTTTTATCAACATAATTGGGATATTGTCGGTAAGGACATCACCAATGCTGTACAAAATTTTTTTGAAACTGGTTATATGCCTAAGGAGTTTAACAGAACCTATATTAGTCTTATACCCAAAGCTGATAATGCTAAGAAACCAGTGGATTTTAGACCTATAGGATTATGTAATACAGTTTATAAAGTCATATCTAAACTCCTTGCTGAAAGAATCAAACCTTTTTTAAAGCATCTTATTTCCCCCTATCAGGCTGCTTTTGTTCCAGGAAGAGATATTCATGACAACATTATTGTTGCACATGAAATGATACATACTATGAAGCATAAAGAGGGTCATAGTGGAACTATGGCTTTAAAACTTGATCTTTCTAAGGCTTTTGATAGAGTTGAATGGCCCTTTCTCTTAGGTATTCTCAGACAGTTTGGTTTTGATGCTATTTTCTGTGGTTATATAGAGCAATGCATATCTACTACTAATATCTCTGTGCTTCTCAATGGCTCTCCCACTAAAAGTTTTGCTCCAACTAGAGGTCTTAGACAGGGTGATCCTCTTTCACCCTATCTTTTTATTCTCTGTATGGAATTCTTATCTAGATTGCTTTTAAATGCTGAAACTAACCACTTAATTTCAGGTGTTAAAGCAGCTAGAAAAGCTCCAGGTATTACTCATCTTATGTTTGCTGATGACATACTAATCTTTACTAAGGCTGACATGCACAACATAGAGGGTATCATGGGTGTTCTTGACTACTTTAGTAATGTTTCAGGTCAGATGCTCAACTTAGAAAAGTCTAGTGTCTATTTTAGTCACAATATCAGTCCTAGTTTTAGAAAAACTCTAGCCAGAGAACTTAAGATGACTGAGATGAAGGATTCTGATAAATACCTTGGTGTTTCTTTGTTAATAGGAAGAGACAAAACTAAAGCTTTCAAACCTCTTTATCAATCCTTTGGCACCAGGCTAAAGACTTGGAAAGGCAAAACTATGAACCATTCTGCTAGAACTACTATGGTTAAGCATGTCTTAAATGCTTTACCAACATATCAAATGGGTTGTTTTAAGATTCCTAAAACTATGATAGACCAACTGGATTCTATTCAGAAACATTTTTGGTGGGGGCATAGCAATAATAAGGGGCTTTGTATGATAGGTTGGAATAAACTTGAAATTCCAAAATCTCTAGGAGGCCTTGGTTTTAGGAATCTTGAGCATTTTAATACTGCTTTGTTAACTAAGGTAGCTTGGAAAGCCTGTAATGATGATAGCTCCTTATGTATGCAGATTATAAAAGCTAAGTATGGTAAGAATGGTAGTCTTCTTCATCTTGATAAATTAAAAAAGGATTGTTCCTGGCTTTGGAGGAGTATCTATTCTGGTATTGAGGTTGTACAACAACATTCCAAGTGGATTGTTCAGTGTGGCACCAAAATTAAAATTTGGCTAGATAACTGGATTATTGGTATACATAGTCCACCTGTTCCAACTGTGGGACTTTCTAGTCTGGATTCTATTAACTATGTTTGTGATTTGTTTCTTCCTGGTACTAAGCGCTGGAATGAGCAACTTATCCGCTCTATTTTTGATCAAGAAACCTCAGTTGCTATTCTTAATCTTTATGTTCCTGACACAGGTGAGGATTATCTAATTTGGACTCCTGATAGAAGAGGTAAGTTTTCTGTGAAGAGTGCATATAATACACTCTATGCTAGTCAGGTCAACAATGCTATCATTGGAGATTATATTCCAACAGATGTCTGGAAAAATCTGTGGAAGACTAAAACACCTCATAGGGTACAGTTATTCATTTGGAAATGTTTGAAAGATATTGTGCCTGTTAAAGGTAAACTTGTGCATTATAACTCTGACATTGAACCAAATTGCAGTCTTTGTAACAACAATACTGAGACTCTTAGTCATCTCCTTCTGGAATGTTCTTATGCTAGAGCTATTTGGTCAGCTTTAAATGTGCAGATTTCTGATGTCATTCAAAATTTTGAGTCTTTGCAAGATTGGATTATTTCTTGGTTTTATACTGATACTCATAATAACTCTGCTGCTATGTCAGAATCTCTTGTGTTTAGGTTTATGTGTGCAGTGTGGTACATATGGAAGGACAGATGCAGTTGGATCTTCCAGGATATAAAACCTAATATGAACAGTACTATATCTAGAATTCATAATTTAGTTAATCTTTGTGAAAGAACTTCTGTTAACACAAGTGGCACTAGAAACAGAATTTTACTCTCTAAGATTTGGTTTCCACCTGAAATAGGCTTCATAAAAGTTAATATTGATGCATCTTATGATTATGAAACAAGAAAAGGCAGTATTGGTCTAATTGTGCGTGATCATGCAGGGTATGCATTAGCAGTACAAGGATATAATCTGGAGGAGGAAATGGAAGCTGATTTTGGAGCAGAGCATTTTGAGTGCAAAGCTCTTGTTAAAGCTGTGGAATGGATAGAGGATAATGGTTTTTATAAAGCAATCATTGAAACTGACTGTCAGAATCTTGTGCTTTCTATTCATAGTGAAGATCCTCAAGTGCATTGGATTAATCAGCATTTATGTCTCTCAGTTAGGAACAAGTTCTTAAACAATGAATTTTTATTTTGCAAACTAGTTAATAGGCTAAGTAATAATGTGGCTCATGAGTTAGCTAGAAAGGCTAGAATTGAAGCTCAGAATTTCTCTTATGTGTTAAATTATCCTCCAGATATTGTTAAATGGATTGAGGATGACCTTGTAATTCATGGAAGGAGCTGATTCAATAAACTTCTCTTTAGTATCAAAAAAAAAGTTGTTTGAAGAAGCAAGAAGAATTTTTCGTTTAAGTTACAAAACGAGATGTGTACACAAAACTTACACATGCATATGACATGTGTATCCACAAGTTACACATTCATATAAAATGTGTAATACAAAGTTACACTTGTACATAGATGTGTACTCTGTAGTTACACATGTGTACGCAGAAGTTACACATGCGTATGTCATGTGTATCTACAAGTTACACATCCATATGCATGTGTAACTTCACACGGACCCGTCAAGCTAGCATATCACGGCCGTCTTGGCTGAGCGCTCGACCCTCCAAGCTTGCAGCTTGCATATCACGGCCGTCTTGGCCGAGCGCTCGTTCCGGCAAGCTCGCAGCTTTCAATCCCGCCCATGATGGCTGAGCTTCGGCCTATTTTTTTTCTTGATTCTCTCCTCTTCAACGTCAAAACCCTAACAAGGTAGAGATATATAGAACGCAGCTCTTTTCGCTCTGAACTAGCGTCTAGCTTTTCTTCCTTGACCACATTTTGGTGATAATGAAAACCCTTGAAGTAGTAGTAGACAGCATGTCGAGCCTTCCAGAATATATTCAAGTAGAAATCTTTATGAAGCTACCAGCGAAATCCATCTTGATATCTAGGTGCGTGTGCAAGCTCTGGTATAACTTTCTTTGTAACTCTGAATTTATTAAGTATCACCTCAATTATAGTATCCAAGATAAGAACAACCATAAGCTCATCTTTCTTAATGGTTTCAAAATGTCACGTGAGACGCCTTCTATATACTCAATGGATTATGCTTCGGTATCATCATCTAACAGAGCTATAAAAAAAATGGATTGCCCATCTAAATACAATTACGGGGAGTTTAGGACTGTTGGCATTCTGGGTTCTTGTAACGGCTTGGTTTGCTTAGGTATTTATGGTTTCGAAACTTTTTCTGATAATGAGTATTGCATTTGTATTTGGAACCCATTGACGGGAGAATATAAGGATATAATAGTACAAGTATTGCGTTACTATAATAGTACACTGGTTAAATCTTTGTATGGATTGAAACAAGCACCTAAACAGTGGCATGAAAAATTTGATCATGTGATGATTTCTAGTGGTTTTAGAATTAATGAATCTGATAAGTGTGTTTATACTAAACTTGTCAAGGATGCATGTGTGATTGTATGCTTGTATGTTGATGATATGCTTATACTAGGTACAAACATGGATGTTATTAATTCCACTAAGAAACTGTTGAATGAGAACTTTGACATGAAAGACTTAGGCCCCGTGATGTCATATTAGGGATGAAGATTAGAAAAACTTCTAATGGATATAGTCGAGTCGGTCTCATTATGTTGAATCCATACTTAAGAAATTTAATCGGTTTAGCGTAAGAACTGTGTGTACACTTATGATTCTAACTGTCGTCTCAAGAAGAATAAGGGTGTAGGAGTTAACCAACTTGAATACTCGAGAGTCATAGGAAGTCTGATGTATTTGATGAATTGTACGAGACCAGACATTGCTTATGCTGTAAGTAGGTTAAGCAGGTATACTTGTAATCCAGGTGAGATACATTGGGATGCACTTATTAGAGTGCTAAAGTACTTGAAGTACACAATGACCTTTAGTTTGAATTACAAAGGATATCCGGCCGTCCTTGAGGGATTTTGCGATGCAAACTGGATAACAGGATCAGAGGATTCTAAGTCTACGAGTGGATATGTATTCACTCTAACAGGTGCGTTTGTATCTTGGAAGAGTTCCAAACAGACATGTATAGCTCGTTCCACTATGGAATCGGAGTTTATTGCGTTAGATAAAGCAGGAGAGGAGGCCGAATGGCTAAGAAACGTTTTAGAAGATATTCCTCTCTGGCATAGGCACCGTGCCACTATATCTATACCTTTGTGACAGCAAATCTGCGATAGGTAGAGCTAAGTTGCTTCTATAATGGAAAGTCTATACATATTCGTAGAAGACATGACACTTTGAAAACACTAATCTCAACAGGCGTTATTTCCATAGATTGGATGCAGTCCCAAGGAGAATATCGCGGACCCTTTGACGAAAGGTTTGTCCAAGGAGATAGTTAGTAAAGCATCGAGGGGATGGGGCTTAGGCTCAATAATTAAACTTGCCATGAAGGATACTCAACCTTGCTGACTGGAGATTCCAAGATCAAGGTTTCGAATGAGACAACTAATTCATGGTGGGTAAAGGTAAACACTATCAGAGAATTTCATTCTCTGTCCCTTCCTTATGGTTTTGATGTGATAGTGTGGCTGCATGTGGAGGATGACTTTTAAATAAGTCTTAATGAGTTCCATAGTTTCAATTTAAGATTGAAGTGGGGTGTAGTGATAAACACTCTTGATGGAACTCACCTATCCGAATGTGAAAGTGGGGCCGCTTCCTATGAGAATTGAGCCAATTCTCTAGAGCATTCTCGAGAAACAGGATATGTCCAGGGCCAAATTGGACAAAACGGCACGAACTTAGCAACACCAGGAGAATATCATGTGTGGTTGTTGTCGCGAATTACACTAACGCTATCAGTTCAAGACTAGGTTCACTGTTTAGCTAGTAGTTCCGGTAACTTCTCACTAAGTAAGGGTTCAAGACCTCATGGACACCTTTGCCTAAATGGTATTTTCCTTACTCTGATTTTTCCGTTTTCCGAGATTTCATTCATGTGGGGGATTGTTGGAGAAAATGAGTTTTAATTAAAAGGTTTTATGGTCTTGGTGTGGTTTGATCTAATGACCTAAGGGTCTAAGGATACTCACTCATTTTTGGGTGAATGAAGTGGAACCTTTAGTCCCACATTGTGGAAAACAAAAGAGGAGCTCCACTATATAATCATACACTTATGTATGAATTGTAAAAAGTGGGTGGAGAGGGTGGGAAAAAATACATATTTTTACCCATGCGATATGCGCGCACCAAGTCCCTTTTTCTACAAGGATTTATTTTTGGGCGAATTTTTTCTTTAGGAAATTAATTCTAAAATTATTTATTAAGAGTTTTATTTTTGGGTAAATTCTTTTTAGGTGTTTTACTTGTTTTTGAAGAAAACCAAAACCTAACTTGATTTGCAAGTATTTCATCCTATAAATACAACTCGAAAATCTGTTTTCAATACATAGAAAAATTCTTCTTTTGTTTCTAGGGTTTCTCCATACGTTTTTACTTCCATCCCTGTTGCTGAGTTCGAAGAGAGGGTAACTTGCGTTGTGCTAACTCAAGTTATATCGGGCAGTCTTATCCTGGACACATCTTCTCTGTGAGGGGTTTAGCATTACTCAACTCGAGTATACCCGCGAACTAATGTGTTAAGGACAACTTGTTGAACCTGTGATTCTACCCTCGTCAAGTTATTTCGGTAGAGTTGTTTCGCATTGGTTCTTTACATATTATTTTTGATACATCTAACGTGTTGTTCATTGTTGCAAGATTCCAACATTCTTAACACATTAGTATTCCTTGTAACAATGGGAATCAACGATGTAGAAAGACCACAAAAGTTTAACGCAAAGGATTTCAAGAGATGGCAATCCAAGATGCTGTTTTATCTGAGCCATCATGAACTGGACTATGCACTGGTTCCAGGTGATGACTTGTACAATGCTGAAATTTTGTCTGAGGAGGAGGTCAATATTAACACGAGATCTAATTTTCTGGCTAAAAATCATATCATTAATGGTTTGGAAGATGCGATGTATGATTTTTACAATGCTAAAGAGAACTTGACTGCTTATGAGTTGTGGACTGCGTTAGAAGCAAAGTACCAAGAAGAGACTGCAGGAAGCAAAAATTTCTGGTGGCAAAGTTTATGGAGTTCAAGATGACGAATGATAAGTCTGTTGTTGATCAATTCCTCGAACTTCAACAAATCATTAACTTGATTCTTCTTTGAAGGTATGGTTGTTGATGAGACTTTTCAAGTGTCTGCGGTGATTGAGAAGTTACCATCTTCTTGGTCGGAATACAAGAAAAAGCCGAGGCATGAACTGGGGAGATCAACATGGTTGAATTGGGAAAGAAGATTCAAGTGGAAGAGATGTTGTGCACCAAAGACAAGAACGTGTCATCATCTGCAAGGGGCATGTCTAACAAAGCTCATATGTCTGAACATAAGCCATCCAAAGCTGGAAAAGGTGACAACAACAATCGCAACTCGAAGCATGGACCTAACAAGAAAGGTACGTTTCAGTAAACTAGAATCTAGCATTATTAAAATTAAGGGTCCTTGTTGGGTGTGTGGAAATCTTTTGGTCATATGGCAGTTCACTTTTGTAGACAACGTAAGGATAAGAAGAATAATGCTAACTTGGTTGAGAAAAGCAAAGACGAGGTTTTCTGCTGTGGTGTCTCGAAGTTAATCTGGTGACCAATGTGATGGATTGGTGGGTAGACTCTGGAGCTACCAAGCATGTTTGTGGGAACAGAGACTGTTCACCTCCTACCCGCAGTGTAGGGGAAGGCGAGAAACTCTATATGGGTAACTCATCTGCATCAGAGGTTGCAGGAAAAGGAAAGGTCAGTCTGAAGCTCACATCTGGAAAGACTCTCACATTGAATGAAGTTCTTCATGTTCCAGACATCTGCAAAAATCTTGTTTCTTGTTCGCTCACATCTGGAAAGACTCTCACATTGAATGAAGTTCTTCATGTTCCAGACATCTGCAAAAATCTTGTTTCTTGTTCTGTTTTAGATGATAAGGGTTTTAAAGTTACAATTGAGTCTGGAAAACTTATAGTAACTAAGGGCAATGATTATGTGGGTAAGGGTTATAAGACCGGGGGTCTATATAAACTTAATGTAACCCGTCCGAATTGAAATAGAATGATTCTTTCGTTTACATGTGTGTGTCATTGAACGTTTGGCATGGTAGACTTGGTCATGTAAACTATAAATCAATGCATGAATTGGCTAGCGTAGGCTGCATACCCAAATTCACTTTAGATAAATATCATAAGTGTGAGATTTGCGTAGAATCTAAGCATGCTAAGAAATCATTCAATAAAAATGTCCAGAGAAACTCTAAACCCTTAGATTTAATCCACTCAGACCTAGTTGATATGAAGTCGGTTCAAACAAGAGGTGGTAAGAAATGGTTTATTACTTTTATAGATGATTATACGAAGTACTGCCATGTTTACTTACTTAGAGGCGGATGATGCCTTAGAAGCCTTTAATATATATAAAAGTGAAGTCGAAAACCAATTGAATACTACCATTAAAACTATTAGGTCTGACCGTGGTGGTGAGTACAGAATTCCTATAGGAGATTTCTGTGAAGAACATGGCATAATACATGAGGTTACCCCTCCTTATTCACCTCAGTCCAATGGTGTAGCTGAACGTAAGAACCGTACCCTTAAGGATATGATGAATGCCATGTTGATTAGTTCAGGATTACCTTCGAATTTGTGGGGGGGGAGGCTATCCTCTCCGCCAATTACATCCTGAACAGAGTACCCTTTAAAGGATCAGATAAAACTCCATATGAGTTATGGAAAGGTAGACAACCATCTTATGATTACTTCAAAGTGTGGGGGTGCTTGGCAAAGGTGGGCATCCCTCCTCCTAAGAAAAATAAGATAGGACCCAAAACCGTTGATTGTGTTTTTATAGGGTATCCTGAGCATTCTAGTGCTCATAGGTTTATGGTTGTGAGTTCAAATTTCGACATAGGGTTGAATACTATCATGGAGTCTAGGGATGTTTGAGTTTTTGAAATTGTTTTTCCTTTGAAACGTGATTCTCAAAAGAGATGTTTAGATGATCCCTAGATGTTCCTTCAACTAGTCAATTATTACCTTTAGAGGAAGATGAACCAGAAGTGGAACCTAGAAGAGGTAAAAGGGTTAGAACTGAGAAAACCTATCCTGGTTGCATTACATACCTAGCCGAGTCTGATCCTCAGACTTATAGAGAAGCCATGACTTGTCCAAAAGCTCCGTGGTGGAAAGAAGCTTCCATTAGTGAAATGGATTCCCTTCGAGAAAACGGTACTTTTGAACTTGTAGATTTACCTCCAGGGTGTAAGGCCATAGGTTGTAAATGGATTTTCAAAAGAAAACGTAAGATAGATGGAACTATTGAAAAATACAAGGCTAGGCTGGTAGCTAAAGGCTACAGACAAATAGAAGGTATAGATTTCTTTGACACCTATTCACCAGTGAGTAGAATTAGCTCCATTAGGATGTTATTTGCTATAGCTTCTGTCCATAATTTAGAGATACATCAAATGGATGTAAAGACAGCGTTTCTTAATGGTGAGTTAGATGAAGAAATTTATATGGAACAACCTGAGGGATTTGTAGTTAAAGGTTGTGAAAAGAAAGTGTGTAAACTGGTTAAATCTTTGTATGGATTGAAACAAGCACCTAAACAGTGGCATGAAAAATTTGATCATGTGATGATTTCTAGTGGTTTTAGAATTAATGAATCTGATAAGTGTGTTTATACTAAACTTGTCAAGGATGCCTGTGTGATTGTATGCTTGTATGTTGATGATATGCTTATACTAGGTACAAACATGGATGTTATTAATTCCACTAAGAAACTGTTGAATGAGAACTTTGACATGAAAGACTTAGGCCCCGCTGATGTCATATTAGGGATGAAGATTAGAAAAACTTCTAATGGCTATAGTCCGAGTCAGTCTCATTATGTTGAATCCATACTTAAGAAATTTAATCAGTTTAACTGTAAACCTGTGTGTACTCCTTATGATTCTAACTGTAAGTCTCAAGAAGAATAAGTGTGTAGGAGTTAACCAACTTGAATACTCGAGAGTCATAGGAAGTCGATGTATTTGATGAATTGTACGAGACCAGACATTGCTTATGTTGTAAGTAGGTTAAGCGGTATACTTGTAATCCGGGAAGATACATTGGGATGCACTTATTAGAGTGCTAAAGTACTTGAAGTACACAATGACCTTTAGTTTGAATTACAAAGGATATCGGCCGTCCTTGAGGGATTTTTTGCGATGCAAACCGGATAACGAGGATCGAGGATTCTAAGTCTACGAGTGGATATGTATTCACTCTAGCAGGTGCGTTTGTATCTTGGAAGAGTTCCAAACAGACATGTATAGCTCGTTCCACTATGGAATCGGAGTTTATTGCGTTAGATAAAGCAGGAGAGGAGGCCGAATGGCTAAGAAACTTTTTAGAAGATATTCCTCTCTGGCATAGGCCTGTGCCAGCTATATCTATACTTTGTGACAACAAATGCGATAGGTAGAGCTAAGAGTTGCTTCTACAATGGAAAGTCTATACATATTCGTAGAAGACATGACACTTTGAAAACACTAATCTCAACGGCGTTATTTCCATAGATTGAAAACACTAATCTTTTGACTTTATTCTTAAGAATTGTCATTTGAATACTACATTTTGTAATATTGATGAAATGAACCCATTTTGTTATGGTTTCTTATGTTGATGTTTTTTTCATTTTCTATAGATGGGGTCTAATAATGAAGAAGAACTCGACATCTCACTTCCGATGACGCCTTTGTACCGATACATAATGAGAACGTTCAGGAGTTTCCGGCTGCGAAAAATCCTACAGTGGAACCTGCTACACATCCTACATCAACAGAGATGGCTGTACAAGAAGGTCCATTGCCTGTTGTTAGTAAGAAACGGAAAGTATCTGAAGCATGGGACCATTTTACCAAACTCTTGCACTTAAAGCCTCCTAAAGCCGAATGCAAGCATTGTAAAATCCGGTATGCATATGGTAGTTCTACTCATGGTACATCTAATCTTCTTTATCATATCGAGACACTTGTGTCCTAAATACAGAGTATAAGAGAAGAAAATCGGACTTGTTTAATCTTTCAACCTATGAGTGGGGGTGAGGGGCATACTCTTATGTCCCATACATTTAACCAAGATACATGTAGGCTTTCCCTTTGTAAAATGATTATGCTAGATGAGTTGCCTTTCGATTCGTAGAACATCGAGGATTTTGGATTTTTGTAGAGAACTACAACCTAAGTTTAAAGTTCCTTCTCGTTTCTTGTTGCTCGTGATCGTATGAAAGCGTATAAGAGTGAGCGGAAAAATTGAAGAATCAATTGCATGGTCGAGCCGTATATGTCTTACTAACCGGGCGCTGGACTTCAATTCAAAACTTGAGCTATATTTGTGTGACTGGTCATTACATTGATAAGGATTGGGTGCTAAGGAAAAAGATCTTGAATTTCTGTCCAGTTTCAGATCATTCAGGTACGTTATCCAACTCAATATCTCTGAAATGTTAACTAACTTTTTGTTTATTTTTATCCCTTTATTATTTTGATTTTCTTATTTCTATCCCTTACTTTATTAAAAATATTAACTAACTTTTTGTTTGCACAGGTTTAACAAAGGTAAAACTATTGAGGCTTGTCTCTTACAGTGGAAGATTGAGAAGGTATTCACCATCACGGTTGATAATGCTTCTGCAAATGAAGGAACTGTATCCTATTTGTCTAGGAGAGTCGTTGGTTGGAAGGCAGCAGTTTTGAAAGGGAAGCACATGCATCTTAGGTGTGCAACCCATGTCCTTGCTCTAGTTGTGAAAGAGTGTATGGATACTCATAATGAATCAATAAGTCGGGTACGTGCAGCGGTTAAGTTCGTAAAAGCATCACCAGCTAGATTGAAAAAGTTTAAAGCTTGTGTAGAAAAAGAGAAACTTGATTATTCAAGGTTTTTAAGCTTAGATGTCAGTACAAGGTGGAACTCAACTTACAAGATGTTGCAAGCATGATAATATATGAGCCAGCATTCAACCTATTTAGAGAAACAGGGTATGCGAATGACTTTCTTCATCCTCCTCCTTCAAGAGATGTTCCAACAGTTCCAACACTTCCAAAGGTATGGCCTACTGCTGCTAATTGGGAAATAGCTCGTGCCTTTATCCCATTCCTAGAGACTTTCTATGAGGCTACGTTGAGATTCTCCGGAAGTACATATGTTACAGCTTCTTCATTTATAGATGAAGTTGTTATTATCCGTGCACAGTTGCAGGAATGGGTTGACAGTGATGATGTTTTATTGAGCAACATGGCTGATTTTATGGTATTGAAGTATGAGGCATATTGGGAAGTGAATAAGATTAACATGATGTTATACATTGCTGTGTTGCTTGACCCACGACGCAAGGAAGCATATCTTTCTTTTTGCTTGAAAGAGTTACTAAGTATGGAAGACGGGGTTTCAACTGATGACAGGGTTCGCAACACAATGAAGGGGGTTAAAGCACTTTTAACAACGATGTTTAATGAGTATTCATAGTTTTACAAAGGTAATGATGCTTCTCAACCATCTCCACCAGTGACAGAATATATTGATACTTCTCATCCAACACGACCTCGGAAAAGATTAGCCTCTCAGTTTAAGGAATCTCTAAAACAGCAAGGAACATCTGATGGAAAGTCAGAGTTGGAGAACTATTTATCTGATTTTAGTGAAGATGTGGAAGATGACAACTTTGATATTTTGAATTGGTGGAAGATAAATTCTACCAAATATAAGGTCTTGTCCATGATTGCTCGAGATGTTTTAGCAATGCCTATCACATCCGTAGCTTCTGAATCTGCCTTTTCTACTGGTGGTCGTGTCCTTGATAAGTATCGTAGTTCATTACATCCAAAGACAAGTACAAGCTCTAATCATGGTCAGAATTGGCTTCAAGTTAAGCCAAATATCGTTGAACTTGACGAGAGATCGAAAGCTTGGATTCAGGTATTCAATTTGAACTTGTTTATATGGATTTTTAGATTTAAGATTGTTTTTTGTTCTTTGAATGCTTATCCATGTCCCCTCACCTCAACATCACAAACACAAAATTGATATATTCAATTGATAATCTAATTCCCGCTTATGTTTTTGTCTTACTATAGTTGCATTGGAAATGCTCCGGGATGTGGAAGAAGTAACGATTTTGGACTGATGTGTATGGTAATATTGGTCTTTGGTTTTTTGGCGATGCGGTGTATATGGTAAAATTGGTATTGGCTACAAGGAATTGTCTTTTGGCGGTAAAGTATATATCACCTAGTATGCTTGTAGCTTTTAGTTAGATTTCACGAACTTTTGTATACTGTGTAGATGGTCGTAAATCAGAAGACCTTTTTTTTTGGAGTAATTTGTATGGTAACATGGGAACTTTTGTATGGTAAACTGTTGTGTGTTGGAAAGACTTGCTTGCTTGGGTGTTGTCCATGGCACTCTTATATATATATATATATATATATATATATATATATATATATATATATATATATATATATGTATGATGTTTAGGTTTTATGTTATTATAAATTTTCATTTTAAGACAAATCCATTGGATTATCCGTATCCAATCCGTCCATCCGTGCATCCATTGGATGCAAATCCGTTGGATGTGGATTGGATGCGGATGTCAAATTTGACATCCGTTAGTTGATTGGATTGGATGCGGATGAGGTGAAAACCGGTCCATACCGGCCCATGCTCACCCCTACTCCGAATTTGGCTAAGGCTAAGCCCTATGAGATAGATTGGACTGCTAGATTGGCCAAAAAGTGTTGCAAATCATGAAAACAGTGTGGGAAAAAGTTAACACTCTATATGGCTACTTCTCTCTCCTAGCATTTGCTCGCAGTCCAACTATCAGAGAGATTGAAACGCTGAATAGTGCGGCGCTCAAAAAGTGATCCCAACCCGAATGGTTCGGCCCTATATATTTTTTTTCCGTAGAAAGAGAAGAAGTGATAAAGAGAGAGAAAAAGAAGGAAATAAAGTGATGGAGAACATGGGAAAAGAGGAAAAAATAGAGAGACAAGAAAAAGAGGGAGAGAGGAGAGAGGAAAAGATGGAGAGAGAAGAAAAAAAGGAGGAGAGAGAGGAAATAATGGAAAGACAAATATTAAATAATCAGTTTTTTTAGAAAATAAAATATTTATCGCTGTTTGGTTAGGCGTTGGACGCCAAATTGTTAGGCGTTTCGATGCTAGATTGGTCATCTCATAGGGGTTAGAAGGTTGCCTTATCTGACGTGGATGGCCAATCTAGCAGCTAAATATCTAGCCCATAGGACTAGCCTAAGGTTGGCAAGGACAATGCAGTTACACGTGGTTATTGGTTGAAACGGGCCGGCCCAGCCCATCGCCGCACACAAAGTCACGTGCTTAATATGCTGCGTGTTGCGTTGTACCGGAAATTTAGGCGTGTTACAAGACATGCTGTGCTAGGTAAAAAAAAATCGTGTGGTAACACACTTATTTTATGTTTTCTAAAGACTCTTTTGTGAAATAAGCATAAAGAAAATAAAACATCGAAAATTGGATAAACTAAAGACTCTTTTGTGAAATATAATAATATTTATACATTTTCTGATGTGTTTTCTTAGTGCGTCGTGTTGTGTTGTGCCGTTTTATTTGGCACAATACAATATATATACTACCCTTATGTGATATGCCCTATGTTCCAATTTTAGCATGGTATGTTTTATCGTAAATGTGTTGTCACGACACGCATTATATCTCTACTTGTGGGCGCTTGCCAAACTTGTGACCACTAAAAATTCCTGCCTATTTTGGGGCCTAGGTGAATTATTTGGGGCCTATCGATTTCCTCGCCCAACCTAGAGAAAGGGATATGGGGTGTCTAAACTAGATAAAAGTACTAAGTTACCCTCACTATTAAAATTCAATCCTAAGTCTTATCCTTCTAGATTTTAAAATTATTCAAATTCTTTCAAAACTAAAAACATTCAAATCATTTCCCTCACAAACTAAACCATAACTTCAGCAATCGATTCTAACTACATCGATTGATTTAAAGAAAATTTCATCATCCCTTTTTTTTCATAAAACACTTTCAAACTAAACATCGTCGATTGCAACCCATTACTCTTAATTATACTTGTGATTGATTTGTCCATTCAAAATTGAAAACTACAAACATCTTGGGTTTCTGTGTTTAACCATATTTGGTCAACGTCCATGTCCATACTGACCGTTTCCTATGATAATCAGTCTATGTTCATGACCACATCAACCGATTATTTCGTATGTGTTTTCTGGTTGAAGAACATTTGACCAGAGTCGGTTGATTTTCATGCCTGTATCGCCCGATTCTGATATGGAAGATTACTCAGTTTTCGGTACGTTTTTTTTTTTTTTTTGCTAGAATCGAATTATGTGAGGTGTTCACATAAACAGATTATATACCCTATTATTTATTTCTTAAATGTTAATCCCATAATCGTTTCATATAAATGTCCACATAAACCGATTCATTAACCATGTTTGAATTTTTGCACAAGCCCTAAAAATTTTAATTTTATATTATAGGGCATGGAAATATGAGTTGAACGCAAAAAGAATGAGGTCATTCCGACATCAAACGAACAAGTTATGAACAAAACAGTCGAAGGAATGCCCAAATTTATAATCGGTTTACGTGGGCATTTATGTAAACCGAGCGAAAAAAAATCACAGAAAAACTCTAGAATCTTACAATAGGTCTATGTTCTAGGTCATATAAAACCGATTCCTATAATCGGTTTACAAGTGTACGAACGTAAACCGATTCTGGGTTAAGATTTTTCAACAAAACAATAAAATTTTTTATATGTTTTGATGATGATTCAAAATTAGTTTATGTCTAAGTTGACTTAATTAAATATATCAATTAATTACCGGATTAATATTAATTAATCAAAAATAAATAAGTCATTATACATAAAATAGGTGGATAAGGGGTCGTTTTCCTTTTATTTGGTAGTGGACCTAGTGGTAGTGGTAAGCCTCAAATAAACTGATTAGGGCCCAGATTAGGCAGGCTAAAAATTTACGGCGGATTATATAATGAGCCCTTTCAGTGGCCATAGCAGCAACCACACCCTAATCTCTAATGAAGTTCTGTGCCAAACTTCATTCTCTCAGTTTCTCGTTCTTCCCTGCTTCAGTGCTTCTATTTTCTGGAATTCACAAAGTGTGCTAAGGTAACAGATTTCAGTTTCCTTCCTTCATCCTCTATTTTTTGTTTGTAGTACACAAATTAAAAAAAAAAAAACCTGGTTTTGGATTCAAGGTTTATGCTTTTTTGATTTTTTTTCACTATAAGCTTCAATACTGTTTAGTGCAGATCAAAATGTGCTTCATTATCAAAACCCATGTTTCAGAAATTTGATTAAATTAGATTTGATTTTCTTAAAATTTCTGATGAGTTAAAACCTAAATTTGGTATTTTGGAATTGGTGCAGGGTTATGATTTAAAATTCAAGAAGCAAGAAGATGGTTTTAGATTCTTGTAAGAATCAGAAGATTGACAGTGAGATTTCATCGTCTTTGATTGTTGTAATCAGCAACCCTGATTTGTTAAGAGAGGTTTTACTATGTTTACCTGTGAAATCTCTACTTGTATTCAAATCTGTATCGAAACAGTGGTACCGCCTCATCTCTGATTTTGATTTTATTACGGAACATTTGGTCCGTAGTCGCCCTGCAGTTCCTGGGTTTTACCTGCAGCAATTGTCTCTTTGGGAGGATCCAGAATTTGAGTTCATTTTCTTTGAAGGTAACATCCCTAGAAGTATCCCGCTTCGAACCCAAGCAGATTTCTCAAATGGAGGAATGATGGTTACAGGGATTGAACAATCTTGTAATGGTTTGCTCTTACTATGTTGTTATAGTTCCATTGATGGTAAGTATTATATCTGCAATCCGTCTACGAAACGTTACTCAGTTCTTCCTAAAGATATAAAGAATAGTTGGAACTTGAATATTTGTAGTGTGAGTTTAGCTTTTAATCCATTGAAGTCACCTCATTACAAAGTTGTTTGCGTTTGGAGAAACGAGAAAGATAATTTTGTGATTGAAATCTATTGTTCAAGAACGGCCGGTTGGAGGCTCTCTGGAAATCCTGTTGCTGCTGCACCTTATGACATTTTTTCCAAGTCTGGTGTGTTTTGGAATGGGTCATTGCATTGGATGAGCACAGACTGCGATTCAAGTAACTTTAGTGAATCTTCTGTTTATTTTGACGTTGATAGAGAATTACTAAGCAAAATGCCAGTCCCACCTGCGCCCGAAAAATGGTATAGAAGAGTGATTGAATACTTTGGAGAATGCAAGGGGAAATTTCATCTTATTCAGAAATACCTTCCAAGTAATACAACAAGTTTAGATGTTTTGGAGATGGATACCGACTACAGATGTTGGACGCTAAAATATCGTGTCTCACTAGATCAGCTGTCAATAATATATCCGCACGATATTGTGGATGACTTGGGCTTGTTCAAATTCTCTATATTGCTTGTTGAGGAAAAGATAAATTCGTCAAAGTTAGTGGTGCTAATACAAGAAAGAGTTGTTTCATTTGATCTTAAGAAATTTGAGTCCAACATAATCCATGGGCTTATTCAACGGAATCCAGGGTCCCCATGGTTTAAAGCTCATCAGTATATTGAATCACTCGCTTTCGTTTGATTATTCTTTGCCAGTTTTATGACAGTACAAGGTATGTTAAAGGTTTTAATTAGCTTTCTTTAATCACTTCAATTATGTTAAAACTAGCAGTGTTTGAAGTAAGAAATTTATGCAGAGAAGATTTGTCTTAGTATGATTATTTTTGTACTCATCTGATGGAATTGTAGTCATTAGACTAAGTTTATCTTAATTTGAAATCTGTCATTCTTGTGAAACCCGGCCTTAGAAACATGAGTCCGTCTTTTAGTATTCTGAATTTGTAGTTGTGCTTGTCTACATTTTGAATTCTTAGTTTTGAAATGTTAATCTTGTAATCCAGGCTCCAGTTAGGGATTGCTTCTGCTTGCATTCATTTTGAGTTCTTTATCGGTTATACCTTATTTTTTGTGTCATGCGCTTGGACGACTAATACCTTGTCTGATATTGAGGTTATATCTGATTGTTGCTCTTGCCCTTAATGGATAGGATGGTTCCTTTAGGCCTTGTCTGATATTGAGGTTTATAAAGGAAACATATGAAAGTCTAACGTCTAGTTTCAACTTTTGTTTTGATTAGGCCTAACCCGTTCAATTACAAGGGCAATAGCGTCAAAACATGAACCACCAGTTCAGTTTTAGCCTTTGTACAGTTAAACCTCACCCACCAACTAGATAGCTTGACGGAAAGCTATTCAACTAATGCCAACCTTGAATTAACACCCGCAAACCATTCATGCTACTTCACTGTTAGTAGTTAGGTGTTGCATTTACTTTGTGTGTACTTTATATTTTCCACCTATTTCAACCCTGCGGCACTATTCCCTTTATTGAGTTGGAAGCTGGATTGATAAAGATTTTTTTGACGAATAAGGTGCTTGACTGCTCCACCGTATATCCTCCCTTTTAGTTGAGGATCTAGGTCTCTTTAGTTGTCAACTGTTTCCAGATTTATACTTATGCATTTCTGTACATAAATTACATATCAACAGTTGCTTCAGGTTGGAATACTCTACACTGTCTTGTCTAAAGTCCCTCATTTTACTTAAAAAGCTGATTGTTGATGATGTAGATTCGGTGAAGAAGTAGATCTCTTTGCTGCATTTTATCCATTCCAACATCAACATGTTTAGTTGGAACTAATTCTGTGGCAGGATATTACTACGTCGTCTGCTATTCCTTTTTTCCTATGGTTTTCATTTGAGAAGTTCTAATGTGTGATTAATTCATGGGTCCCCATCAACAACCGTTCTGGTAATTAGAATTGTATTATTTTCTCTCTGTATTGAAATTGTCTATTTGAGACTCATATATGTATAAAGGACACCAGGAGATGCGAATTGTAAACAATTAAAACATACTGAAACTTCTATTTGCATGTAAAACATAATTAGCAAGATGAAGTGATCCATTTAACTTTTATAAAGGTGGTATCTTCTCAGTGTAAGTTGATTAAGTTAAAAACCATGTGCCCGTACTTACCCCTGGGGTTTTGTAAAATTTTGTTTAGGTGATCAAAGCTTGCAGATTTGGATGGGGGACAGGGAGACAAAAATATGAAATGTCCTGCACATATATGGCAAGTATGTGGCTGGGAGAAGGATGTGAAATGTCCTGCACATATATGGCAAGGATGTGGCCGGGAGAAGGATAGAGATGCAAAGAGGAGTCCAGAATTTATCATAGATGGAAATTGCAAACATAAATTTGGATTTGTGCAGGATTTCTAGATATGTGGGTTTGCAAGGCGTTATAGCTGAGCAAGTGACTTAAAGAGTGGTTCTGCAGTTTTACCTGTAGAGGGCAGGGAATTTGATTTCTTTCTCTGGGCCTTTGCTGTTCCAGTTTGGATTGGGCAGGCATACCTCATTATTTATTTGGACTTGGGCTTTAAATGGACTATATTTTACGGAAATTAGCTGCGCATGGATCTACATCACATCAATTTGATTTTAAATCACTTCTTCAATGCTGGTACGATTTTGTTGCAACTGGCAGCTTCTATGGAACCACTGGTTTAATCGATGTAACTACGTTGAGTTCGTGGCAATCCCCCAAGGCCCCTATATGATGTCAAATAAAAACTAAAATGCAGATTTTCTACTTGGTCCTTGCCGGAAATTGAAGTACCGTGAGGAAGGATGCAGCGTGCTGACAAGGCATTACTCCCTAGTACTGCTCAATCATCAACAGTGATTGTTTTAAGCCAGATTCTCTTGTAAGCATATGCCAGTGAATCACTTGGAATTTCCACACATCACAAAATTGAGTTAATATGGTTCAGGACTCGATGAATGAGCTTTTTAAATTAAATCTGTAACAATGATTGCTTCCCTTGTGTGGTCCGGTGTACAAAACGGAGTTGTATATCTTACCAGTCAAACGTACAAAAATGATAAGGTTTGGCAAACAAATTAATCTCAACCGCGCTAGAAATCTGCAGAAGACAATGGAGACCAAAGATGGTGACACATAAAGGTGCAGTAAATCAAGTACACGGCACAAGATAATGTGACCCAAATTATGGCATGCTAGAAATACATGATAAGAACCTCAGGAAGTTATTATATAAACCCACTATTAACACCAAAAATACATGCCCACTTGAAATTTTAACTAGCAAGTTCCTCTCATGCACATTATGAAGAGAATACAGATGCAATCAACAATGTCGATGGTCTTGTTTGTGATGGTTCTCCTGTTGATGCCCAAGAAGACTTTGTCGCAGAAATATTTATGCACCCCTCAGTATGCATTGGCTAATCAAGCTTGTAAGTCACTACCACTCTCACAGCATGGACATTCTAGTCATCATGGCCATAACAACCAACACCAACAGAGGCGTGGAGGCAGACAGCAGCAGCACCATCATCAGTTGTCACAACAGCAAACGGATTGTTGCAGGTGGGTGAAGGAAATGGATGCTACTTGTGTCTGCCAACTATTGTCTAAATTGCCTGTGTTCATGTGGAAACCTAAGCATAATTACATAGTTAATGTCCATGAATCGTGCACTGTTACGTTTGATTGCTCTGGACGATTCAATTAATGGGCAACTAGATGGAACTTGATGGAATAATAGAAATAATGGATTTTATCTTTGGTCGATCAGAAGAGAAATGAATAGTCAAGTACAGGAAAAGTTCGCTTTATAATTAAATCAATTACTATAACTTTATTTAGTATCTGCATGAAGGATATAATGAGTATTGCATTTGTATATGGAACCCATTGACCGGACAATATAAGGATATAATGAGTATTGCATTTGTATATGGAACCCATTGACCGGACAATATAAGGATATAATAGTACAAGTATTGCGTTATTATAATAGCTTTAGGCATGGGTTTGGTTATGATTGCAACACTGAGACTTACAAGTTGGTAAGAATTGGCAGTAATAAAGAAACTGGTTGTATTGAAATTCTTGTCTATACACTCGGATCCGATTCATGGAACAATATTCAATTAGCAGTACCTTACTCTTTCCCATGTGATTATATTTATAAGAATGTTTCCGGTTTGCTATTTAATGGAGCACTTCATTGGTTAGGCAGTAACACCACCCAAGAAACCTCTGAAATTATTGTGGCATTCGATATGAGCACCGAGAGAATTGCAGATTTTCCATTACCGGAAGATGCTCTGGGACATCGTAACGGCAAACTATGTCATAGAAGTGTAACAGTGTTGGGTGACATTCTTTGTTTATTAGATGTTGATGGTCTTGATTTTGAGTTTGATTTGAAGTCAATACTGTCTTTTGAAAATGTCGAGATTTTGATGGCTAATCACGAGAAATTTGTTCTATATGGCCCAGTGAAGAAAACATTAAGAAGCTTGAATGTCGATACTAGGACAGATATGTCAAATAAAGCAGAGAATTACGTAGAGAGTCTGGTTTCTCCAAACTTGGGGAAAAAGTATGAATGAAGGTCTACAGATAATTTGATTAGATATGTAGAATGAGTTCATTTGATGTTACATTTTCCGAACCTTTATTCGGTGTGTTTTTGTTGAACCTCTTTTTTCAATATATTCCCTCCGTTCCATTTTAGATGATGTTTTAGGGTTATTTTTTTGTTTCATAATACTTGAAGGTTTTCATATTTTTCCAAAAAAAATCCAATAACACCCTAACATTTTGTCTTGGAACTATAAGTTTATTTTAAGTGCCCTAATAGCAATTAATGTTTGAAGATATTTTTTAAGGGTATAGATGGAAAATCTCCATACCTCTCTCAATTTCTTAATCTACGTGAAAACTCCAAAAACATCATCTAAAGTGGAACAGAAGGAGTATGAAGAAAAACAATTTTGCTAGTTCTTGTTCTCCAAATTTAAAGCTCTCCGTATTCTTATGTAATTTAGCTTAATTCTATTGTACTTTACAGTAAATAATTTATCTAGGTAAACAATTCACGAAGCAATATCCATCTAGGTTTACAATTTTTGTAAAAGATGCATTGCTAAAACAGCACCAAGAATTATTGCTAATAATATAAACATCACAAAGATCAAGGCACCAAAAATGACAAGCTGTTTTGAGCGAAGCAAACACCAATTGAGTCATAACTTAAGCCTGACAAAACAATGTTGAAATGTAATATTAAGTAAAAGCTACAGTGTTGATGACAAACCCTCACAAAGAAGTTATAGAAGGATCTGCAGGTTCAGCTGATCTATATGAGATTTTCTGCTTTGCATGAAAGCACTTGAGATTCTAAGAAACAATGTCCTATAGCTATATGTCAACAAGGAATGTGTGGGGGGTAAAATAGGAGCAGGGTTATATATAAGTTTTGAAACCTTCCTCGTATTTCTTGTTTTTCTTTCTCTCCTCTTCAGCGACAAAACCCTAGCTAACAAGGTAGAGATATCTAACGCAGCTCGTTTCTTTCTTTTTTTTCACTTCCCGCTTTGATCTAGCGTCCAGTTTTGCAACCAAATTCTTGGTGATGATGAAAACCCTTGAAGTAGTAGACAGTATGTCAAGCCTTCCAGAAGATATTCAAATAAGCATCTTTACGAAGCTACCACCGAAATCCCTCTTGGTGTCGAGGAGTGTATGCAAGCTCTGGTATCACTTTCATCATAGCCCTAAATTTTTAAAGTATCACTTCAATTATACGTACTACAAAAGATAAGGACTTGGTTTGCTTAGGTATTAGGGTCTTGTGATGGCTTTGGTTTGATTAGTTATTTATGGTTTTGGATTAAGGTTTGATTATTTATGGTACTAAAAGCAGCAGCAGCCATGATAATGATGAAATTTCGGGTTTTTTTTTTTTTTTTTTTTTTTTTGGTGAAGTACTCCATTTGAAGTTATGGAGATTGTGCAATGCATCTTTGGATCTATTTTTAATTTTAATTCTTACAATAAACATAACCGTCAACATTGATATTTCGAATCCAAACTTTTGAGGCATACGAATAAGGATAAAATAACCTAGCGTCTTTAGGGGCGACCCCAAAAGCATTAGGGGCGACACAAAAGACAAAATATGTTGAAAGTACTTATATGCCCTTCATAATCGGTAGTTTAGGTTTTTTTAGCTACCGATTGCAAAATCTCATTTATGGGGAAACTCTATATTCGGTAGTTATATGAACTATTTTTACTACCGATTATAGGCTCAACCAAATTAGAAAAATAGAGGATTTTTGCAAAATCTCATTTTGGGGCAACTCTATGTGTTGGATATTTTCGGTTAATGAATTTGAAAACCTATTTGGTTTTCCAGAATTTTTCACAAAACGTGTCTGTTCCCATAGGGTTTGTTCAAGACACACCATTGGTTGGATATTTGCAAAGAGATCCGAGATAATCGGAAGTCAGGATAACTTCATTTACTACCGATTATAGGATCAAGATCAACCAAAATTAAAAAAAAAAAAAAAAAAGGATTTTTGCAAAACCTGATTTTGGGGCTACTCTATATTCGGTAGTTATATGAACTATCTTGACTACCGATTATGGTAGGATATTTGCAAAGAGAGCCACTATATAATCGGAAGTCATGATAACTCTTCCTTTCTTACCGATTATAGGCTCAACCAAAATTCAAAATAAGAGGATTTTTGCAAAATCTGATTTTGGGGCTACTCTATATTCGGTAGTTATATGAACTATCTTGACTACCGATTATGGTAGGATATATGCAAAGAGATCTACTGTATAATCGGAAGTCATGATAACTCTTCCTTTCTTACCGATTATAGGCTCAACCAAAATTCCAAAGAAAAGGATTTTTGCAAAATCTCATTTTGGGCTACTCTATATTCGGGAGTTAAATAACTTAAATTCCCTACCGATTATGCTAGCATTTTTTCCAAAGGTCTATAATAAAGTCACTAAGTATTAAATTTTTATTACAATTATTTAGTTTTTGTGTCGCCCCTAACCTTCTTATATTTTATAAAAAAAATTATTTAGTTTTTTTATTTAATTTTTTTTCTCAAGTTCTTTTACATTTTTTATTAAAACTATTCTAAAAACTTTTCTAATTTTTCTACTGATTTTTTAGATTTTTTTACAAAACCTAGACCTAAGATCGGGTGACAAGTTACTGGCTGGAAATTATATGTTCTTTGTATACGAAGAATAGTCATAGGTTATCAGTCGAACTTAGGTATTTTTAGAAAATTTTAGGTTCGGCTAATAACTTATTAGCCGAACTTCAATCTTTAACTACCAAACTTATATGTTCAGTTGGAGTAGAGAAGAGAAGGAAAGAAGAAAATTAAAAATTATAAAAACAAAAGAAAAAAAAATTAAAAGAATCAAAAATAATTAATTAATTACTTAAGTAATTACTTAAGTAATTTAACTACCCACAGAACACCCCTTACCAACATACATTAGTTTAGTAATGACAATATGACATGTTATTGTTTCTTATTGGTGAAAGTATTGTAATTACGGCGAAGGATCCGAAAACAGTGGGAATTAATGCTCTGCTCGCATTGAAGGGCAGAAGATAATTGGCTAAGGAAGTGAATTTGTTGTTGAGACACCAATCACACCTAATGGCAAGTATGTTCTCAAAATGCACAGGCTGATAATCTTGAAGTTGTGGGTACCATTTTTCCAGATAGAATCTAGGATGAGGGGGACATCATATTGCAGAGAATGAGTGTGGGTTGATATGTTTCTGTTGCTCCATTTTTTGTTAATTAGTTTCTGATGATAGTTATGCTCTATCATCTTTCTGTCCCACGTCGGTTGATGTTATGTTTAAACTGCATTTAACACATACATGAAGATCATTCATAAAAATCCAAAGGTTTGGTTTTTCCAACCGATCCAGACAAGTTTTGATTCAAACTATACAAAAGGACAAGTGAGTTTGTCCTTCTATGTTTGGTAAGTTTAAAATTTATATTCCAAATTTACCCCTCCGGTAAAGTTAGTTGTTGAACCATAGTTAGGCTTTATATTTGGGTTAGGAGAAATGGGTGGGTTTAAAAAACTGATTGGGATATGGGTATTCTATAGGGAAGAGACGGTTTTTCTCTCTATCAGAAATACTTCACCTAAGTTAAACACCATACGAAGTAGAAACTGATGGAAAAGCTGTAATTCAATTGATGATGTAAAGAGGAACCACTTTGAACTACTTCGGATGATCAAATCAGCAAAGCCGAGATTCTTTTCCCACGAGTTGCAATATGCGAAAATTTTGCGCTTCTAGTAATTTTAGTAATCACACTCAGTGAAATCGCAAATGGAGGACGAAGTGGTTCGTGTCAAGAATGCTCAAGTAAGAACTGCGGACTTATGGACTTCCTTATAGAGCTTGAAAGTGTCTAATACCATTCAACATAGGTTGAGGACCTAAAACTATAGAATTCACAAACCAACTTTCATATATATCAATCAATAATTATATCCTACGAACATGAAGCCTTGGGTTGCCATATGATGAGTGCCAAATATTGCATATTTCTACACCTTTTTATTGGCATTTAACTCATCTTTGTGCTTAAATCGGATATTATCCAGGATTCGTATTTTCTTTGTTTCAAGAATAAATATTTGTACTAATTAATTTTGTGTTTTTAGGTAGTAAATAAAGCTCGAGAGAAATTAAGGAGCCAAAAGAGCGAGAAAAATTGGAGGCGAGCGTCTGGAGCAGAAGCAAAGCCCGCGCGCGCATCAGTTGCAACCCAACAAGAGCAACCCAACTTACAAAACATGGGCTTGAGCAGTCCAAGACCCGGCCCATAATTCGGATCCATAGCCCATCTTATCCTGAGCCGTGAGATCTTACACTCCTGCATCTAATGGTCGCTACAGCCTACACATCATTTCTCGCTGCTCCCGCTCTACACCAAAACCACCTATACCCCTACCCATCGACCAAACCCCAACCTCACCTTCATTTCTCTCTTCTTCCTCGGACACAAAACCAGAGCACCTTACCTTCTTGTCTATACACTCGGATCCGATTCATGGAACAATATTCAATTAGCAGTACCTTACTCTTTCCCATGTAATTATATTTATAAGAATGTTTCCGGTTTGCTATTCAATGGAGCACTTCATTGGTTAGGCAGTAGTAACACCACCCAAGAAACCTCTGAAATTATTGTGGCATTCGATATGAGCACTGAGAGAATTGCAGATTTTCCATTACCAGAAGATGCTCTGGGACATCGTAACGGCAAACTATGTCATAGAAGTGTAACAGTGTTGGGTGACATTCTTTGTTTATTAGATGTTGATGGTCTTGGTTCTCTCGCTGAAATATGGGTGATGCTAGAATATGGAGTTAGGGTATCTTGGACTAAACGATATTCGATTAGCCTAAAAACTCTTGATTTTGAGTTTGATTTGAAGTCAATACTGTCTTTTGAAAATGTCGAGATTTTGATGGCTAATCACGAGAAATTTGTTCTATATGGCCCAGTGAAGAAAACATTAAGAAGCTTGAATGTCGATACTAGGACAGATATGCCAAATAAAGCAGAGAAATACGTAGAGAGTCTGGTTTCTCCAAACTTGGGGAAAAAGTATGAATGAAAGTCTGCAGCTAATTTGATCAGATATGTAGAATGAGTTTATTTGATGTTACATTTTCTGAACCTTTATTCGGTGTGTTTTTGTTGAACCTCTTTTTTCAATATATGAAGAAAAACAATTTAGGTAAACTGGTAAACAATTCACGAAGCAATATCCATCTAGGTTTTTGTAAAAGATGCATTGCTAAAACAGCACCAGGAATTATTGCTAATAATATAAACATCACCAAGTTCAAGGCACCAAAGATGACAAGCTGTTTTGAGCTAAACAAAAACACCAATCGACTCATAACTGAAGCCTGACAAAACAATGTTGAAATGTAATATTATGGCTAACCCCTATGGGCTAGATTGAGCCGCTAGATTGGCCAAAAAGTGTTGCAAATCAAGAAAAAAATGTGGGAAAAAAGTTAACACTACTTCTGTCTGCTTCTCTCTCCTAGCAAGTACTCACAGTTCAACTAGCAGTGAGATTGAAACGCTAAATGATTCAGCGCTCAAAAAATGATCCCGACGCTGAATGGTTCAAAAATCATAAAATTTGATCTGACGGCTGAAATTTAAAACGATGAACCAAACAGCGCTGGACAGTGATCTTAGATGACGTGGATTGTTAATCTAGCTGCTAGATTAGCAATACCATAGGACTTAGGAGGTTGCCCTAGCTAACGTAGATAGCCAATCTAGCTGCTAGATTAGACCATAGGGGTTAGCCTAAGTAAAGCTACAATGTTGATGACAAACCCTCACAAAGAAGTTATAAAGGATCTGCAGGTTCAGTTGATCTATATGAGATTTTCTGCTTTGCCTGAAAGCAGTTGAGAATCTTGAGATTCTAAGAAACAATATGTCATGACTTCAACAAGGAATATGTCATGACTTCAACAAGGAATGTCATAACTTCAACAAGGAATGTGTGGGGTAAAATACGAGCAGGGTTATATATAAGTTTTGAAACCTTCCTCGTATTTCTTGTTTTTCTTTCTCTCCTCTTCAACGACAAAACCCTAACAAGTTAGAGATATCTAGAACGCAGCTCGTTTTTTTTTTTCCACTTTCGGCTTTGATCTAGCGTCCAGTTTTGCAACCAAATTCTTGGTGATGATGAAAACCCTTGAAGTAGTAGACAGTATGTCAAGCCTTCCAGAAGATATTCAAATAAGCATCTTTACGAAGCTACCACCGAAATCCCTCTTGGTGTCGAGGAGTGTATGCAAGCTCTGGTATAACTTTCTTCATAGCCCTAAATTTTTAAAGTATCACTTCAATTATACGTACTACAAAAGATAAGGACTTGGTTTGCTTAGGTATTAGGGTCTTGTAATGGCTTGGTTTGATTAGTTATTTATGGTTTTGAATTAAGGTTTGATTATTTATGGTACTAAAAGCAGCAGCAGCCATGATAATGATGAAATTTCAGTTTGTTTTTTTTTTTTTTTTTTTTGGTGAAGTACTCCATTTGAAGTTATGGAGATTGTGCACTGCATCTTTGGATCTATTTTTAATTTTAATTCTTACAATAAACATGTCAACATTGATATTTCGAATCCAAACTTTTGAGGCATACGAATAAGGATAAATTAACCTGGTGTTTTTAGGGGCGACACAAAAGAAAAAAAAATAGGTTGAAAATACTTATATGCCCCTTCATAATCGGTAGTTTAGGTTTTTTTTTTAGCTACCGATTGCAAAATCTCATTTTTAGGGAAACTCTATATTCGGTAGTTATATGAACTATTTTTACTACCGATAATAGGCTTAACCAAATTAGAAAAATAGTGAATTTTTGCAAAATCTCATTTTGGGGCAACTCTATGTGTTGGATATTTTCGGTTAATGAATTTGAAAACCTATTCGGTTTTCCAGAATTTTTCACAAAACGTGTCTGTTCCCATAGGGTTTGTTCAAGAGACACCATTGGTTGGATATTTGCAAAGAGAGCCGGGATAATCGGAAGTCAGTATAACTTCATTTACCACCGATTATAAGATCAAGATCAACCAAAATTAAAAAAAAAAAAAAGGAATTTTGCAAAACCTGATTTTGGGGCTACTCTATATTCGGTAGTTATATGAACTATCTTGACTACCGATTATGGTAGGATATTTGCAAAGAGAGCCACTGTATAATCGGAATTCATGATAACTCTTCCTTTCTTACCGATTATAGGCTCAACCAAAATTCCAAAAAAAAAGGATTTTTGCAAAATCTCATTGTGGGGCTACTCTATATTCGGGAGTTAAATAACTTAAATCCCTACCGATTATGCTAGCATTTTTGCCAAAGGTCTACTTTAATCGGGAGTCAAGATAACTTTATTTACTACCGATTATAGGATAGTCAAAATTCAAAAGATAAAGGATTTTATTTTGGGGATACTTTATATTCGGAAGTTATACAAACTAAATTTACTCCCGATTGTTGATTAACTACCGATTGTATAGTTTTCTACCGATTGTAAAGGGTAGTTTGCCCATTAAAAAAAATCGCCCCGGAAGTTATCTACCGATTATGGATTAACCTCCCGATTATGACATTTTTTGTCGTTTTGTGTCGCCCCTAATTCTTTTGGGGTCGCCCCTAAAGACGCTAGGTAAAATAAAGTCACTAACTATTTAATTTTTATTACAATTATTTAGTTTTTGTGTCGCCCCTAACCTTCTTATATTTTATAAAAAAAATTATTTAGTTTTTTTATTTAATTTTTTTTTCTTAAGTTCTTTCACATTTTTTATTAAAATTATTCTAAAAACTTTTCTAATTTTTCTACTGATTTTTTAATTTTTTTTTACCAAACATAGACCTAAGATCGGGTGACAAGTTACTGGCTGGAAATTATATGTTCTTTGTATACGAAGAATAATCATAGGTTATCAGTCAAACTTAGGTATTTTTAGAAAATTTTAGGTTCGGCTAATAACTTATTAGCTGAACTTCAGTCTTTAACTACCAAACTTATATGTTCAGTTGGAGTAGAGAAGAGAAAAGGAAAGAAGAAAATTAAAAATTATAAAAACAAAAAAATAATAATTAAAAGAATCAAAAATAATAAATTAATTAATTAATCAAGATTACCTAAGTAATTTAACTACCCACAGAACACCCCTTACGAACATACATTAGTTTAGTAATGACATGTTATTGGTTCTTATTGTGAAAGTATTGTAATTACGGCGAAGGATCCGAAAACAGTGGGAATTAATGCTCTGCTCGCATTGAAGGGCAGAAGATAATTGGCTAAGGAAGTGAATTTGTTGTTGAGACACCAATCACACCTAATGGCAAGTATGTTCTCAAACTGCTCCTGCACAGGCTGATAATCTTGAAGTTGTGGGTACCATTTTTCCAGATAGAATCTAGGATGAGGGGGACATCATATTGCAGAGAATGAGTGTGAGTTGATATGAGAACGCTACTCATCTACCGCATTTCTACACCAAAACCATACACCACTATTGCTCCATTTTTTGTTAATTAGTTTCTGATGATAGTTATGCTCTATCATCTTTCTGTCCCACGTCGGTTGATGTTATGTTTAAACTGCATTTAACACATACATGAAGATCATTCATAAAAATCCAAAGGTTTGGTTTTTCCAACCGATCCAGACAAGTTTTGATTCAAACTATACAAAAGGACAAGTGAGTTTGTCCTTCTATGTTTGGTAAGTTTAAAATTTATATTCCAAATTTACCCCTCCAGTAAAGTTAGTTGTTGACCCATAGTTAGGCTTTATATTTGGGTTAGGAGAAATGGGTGGGTTTAAAAAACTGATTGGGATATGGGTATTCTATAGGGAAGAGACGGTTTTTCTCTCTATCAGAAATACTTCACCTAAGTTAAACACCATACGAAGTAAAAAACTGATGGAAAAGCTGTAATTCAATTGATGATGTAAAGAGGAACCACTTTGAACTACTGCGGATGATCAAATCAGCAAAGCCGAGATTCTTTTCCCACGAGTTGCAATATGCGAAAATTTTGAAATTCCCGTTTCTAGTAATTTTAGTAATCAAGCTCAGTGAAATCGCAAATGGAGGACGAAGTGGTTCGTGTCAAGAATGCTCAAGTAAGAACTGCGGACTTATGGACTTCCTTATAGAGCTTGAAAGTGTCTAATACCATTCAACATAGGTTGAGGACCTAAAACTATAGAATTCACAAACCAACTTTCATATATATCAATCAATAATTATATCCTACGAACATGAAGCCTTGGGTTGCCATATGATGAGTGCCAAATATTGCATATTTCTACACCTTTTTATTGGCATTTAACTCATCTTTTGTGCTCAGAAATCAGATATTATCCCAGATTCTGTATTTTCTTTGTTTTCAAGAATAAATATTTGTACTAATTAATTTTGTGTTTTTAGGTAGTAAATAAAGCTCGGAGAAATTAAGGAGCCAAAAAGCGAGAAAAATTGGAGGCGCAGCGTCTATGGAGCAGAAAGCCAAAGCCCGCGCGCGCATCAGTTGCAACCCAACAAGAGGCAACCCAACTTACAAAACATGGGTTGAGCAGTCCAAGACTCGGCCCATAACCCGGATCCATAGCCCATCTTATCCTGAGCCGTGAGATCTTACACTCCTGCATCTAATGGTCGCTACAACCTACACATCATTTCTCGCTGCTCCCGCTCTACACCAAAACCACCTATACCCCTACCCATCGACCAAACCCCAACCTCACCTTCATTTCTCTCTTCTTCCCAGACACAAAACCAGAGCACCTTACCTTCTTCCCCGACCATATCATGGCGGAGCCACCACCTCACCACCTCCATCATCTCCTTACCCCACGACAACGACCCCAGAACCACCCTCACCACCTCTCTAGGTCTAGCTATCTCTTTCTTAGCTTCTCCCATAACCCTAGAAGCTAAATTAGAGATAGTTGGAGCTAGGGTTTTCTCCAACATCGAATCAATGGAGTCGGAGGCGAAGTAAGGGAGGAAAAGAGGTTTGGGTTCGCATTAATTGAAAATTTGAGTGTTAGAGGAGAACTTTGTATAAATAGGGTTGAGAATTGAGTGTAAAATCTCATGCCTGGATTAGCCAGTGCACCAAGCTAGAATTAATTTGTGTTTTACTTACTTTGTTGATGTTCTAATTCAATAACTGTGGTTGGGATGAAACCCTTGATTGCATGCTAAGTTAGTCACTATCTTTTTATTGTTCTTGTTATGCTTCATTGTTTTAGAAAGATTGAATTAGCTATTTGAGCACATGAACCTGTGATTAGGTGTACTGTAAGAAGACATCTAATACTAGGGGGGAGTGTGTGAGAGTAGCCAATACATTTTCCATGGTATTCTTCCCTGGAATGAATCAAGAATATAATTTGACTAGGAATTTCCTTAGCATAGGATCGGTGGTGGATTCAACTTTGCCCTAGTGCTCTTCAATGCATTCACAATTTCATTTGTTGCCTTAGTTTACAACAACAATTCCAGTTAGTCGTATCGACAAAACCACAACTGTGTTACTTCTCTAGAAATCAGTTAGGAAGCCTTGAGATCAATTTACGCCACTCCATTTCCCTATGGATCGACCTGTACTTTCCACGCCTCCAACAGGCGCCGTGCACTTACAGTTTAACACGTAGAAGAAACTTCTTTCCCAGCCTACCAAGTTTTTGGCGCCGCTGCCGGGGATTTGGTAGTGTTGCTATTGATTACTAGTTTTCTTTACTGAATTTCAGTTCACCCCTGTGCATAATTGCTTTGAATTATTATTTTTAATCCTTTATTAGTTTAACTTAGCTGTAGTTTTCTTTCTCTGCATCTTCTATTGCATATTGTTAACTTTATCATTGCATTTTAGTTAATCTATCTCAATTGCACACTTGCATTCTTGCACTTCTCTTAGTGTTTCTTATTAGCTGCACCTCATCTGTGCATCTCATTTAGCATATGGCCTAGCCTGAGCTCAAGTCTGCCTGGCTTGAGCGGTCACTACTAAACTACATTGCAAATCCACGTGATTACTTGCTAAAATCATCATCTGTGCTATTTGAATCTGCTTTGTAGTGATGGGTGCTACTTGAACCGCATTCTTTCATTTCTTTTTATTAAGTTCGCATCTCGCCATGTAGAGTAGCTTAGTGTAATCATCTCATAACATGTAGTGGTAGTATAATCATCTCACTTGCCCTTTTTGTAGCTTTCACAATTTATAGTAACCTGCATCTTAGTTGTAACTCTTAATCCCAGCCCGGTCCAAATCTTGATTAACACCTCGGTCGGTCATATCATATGTCTTGTAATTCTAGCGTTAACCATCGGTGATAAGCAATTATCTCGCTCCAAAATTCCGACTTTGCATGCACATTTCGAGGATTGAAATTCTCATTTGAGCTCACGAGTGCATGCTACAAAAGCCAAAGGAAGGGAAGACAAGGAGCGAGAACAACATAGCCATGTGGCTACAACCGCCGCCCTGTCACATTTGTGCTTGAGCTAGTGAATTTGAGGTTAGCCAAACTTGCTACTAATCTGTGCATCACTGAAATTTTCCTGAGCATCACAGTATAACCACCTGTATTGCCCTTGCATGACTGGTAGGCCTGAAAATGTGTTTATATTTATGAGCCTACATGTAATAACCGCAAGTGCACGGCGTCTATCGGAGACGTGGCAAGTACGGGTCGAACCACAAAGACTTGTGGTGCTCTGATTGATCTTATGGCTTTCTACTTACTGATTTCAGGTTACGGTAACAAAAATATGGTTGGTGTCGAAGCGACTGAAGTTGAGTGGTGACTCTAAACTAAGGTAGTGACAATGGGTATACTAGGGTCTTCAAATCCACCTTTAACCTACATTATGTTTTCAACTCATGATATTATTCTTGTCTTTATGACAAATAAGGGAGAGGTGTCAACTCTGCTCTATGTCTAAGATGTTTCTCCGCTTGATAGATTAATCATAACTAATGTATCTTTCCAAAGCATTACTTGTCTAGTTAGAGTACAACTAATCGAGGATTGATAATAATCTAATTAAGCTTAAGTTAAAACATCATCATCAGAGGTATTCTAACTACGGTGCATACATGGCATTGGCATACCTTTGTGAGAGCAAAGTGTTGACATGCTAAGATTAAACTCTATCTTAGGAAGTATTTAAGCATTCAAGAACAACATTTAAAGTATGAGAACACAATAGCAAGTTAGGGTTTCATATCAACCCTAGCAAATTGAATTAAAACATGGTTAAAAACAATTAAAACACAAAATTAAACCTAAATTGCTGCTCTGGCTAGCCCAGGCATGAAGTTTTTCACACACAACTTCACCTATTTATACATGCAAGAACACAAAACCCTAATTCATTTAAAAATAGAAATTAAATAAAGATATTCTCTCACCCACGTCGCTCAATCCTCTCTCTCTTCTTGTCAATTTGCCTCTGAATCGACCATGTGGGTTGTTGGTGAGACCCTAACTCCAATTATCTATAACCTATAGCTTCTAGGGTTAGAGAAGCTATGAGAGAGATGATTCGAGATAGAGAGGGAAAGCAAGTGGCTACTGATGCGGGTAACAGAGATGGAGTGGTGGTGATGGGGTTGTCGGGGTAAGGTGAGGTGGTGATGGTGGCTCAGTGTCGAGTGAGGGTGAAGAGGACGAAGAGGGATGGTTGCAGGTGGGGGAAAAAGAAAGAGAAAATGAAGATGAAAATAGGGTTTGGTTCGATGGGTATAGGTATAGGGAACTTCAGTGTTGAGCGGATGCATCGACTGATGATGGGAAGGCTGTAGCGAGCGTAGGATGCATAGGATGAAGATCTTAACGGCTCAGGGCGACTCAGAGTGATCTGGTGTTGAGCGGGAGCAGCAAAGTGTGATGTGCATGAAGGAGCGACCATTGGATGCGGAAGATAGAAATCTCAACGGCTTAGAGTGGACGGGATCGGATCCGGGTCGGGTCTAGCTCAAGCCCATGTCTTGTAGATGAGTTGCTACTTGTTGGGTTGCAAGCAAGCTTGCGCGCTGAGCTTTGGCTTTATGCTCCATAGACGCTTGCCTCCAATTTTCTGCTCTTTTGGCTCCTCCATTTCTCCGAACTTTATTCACTACCTAAAAACACAAAATTAATTAGTACAAATATTTATTCTTGAAAACAAGGAAAATACAGAATATGGGATAATATCTGATTTCTGAGCACAAAAGATGAGTTAGATGCCAATAAATAGATGTAGAAATATGCAATATTTGGCACTCATCAAATACCCCAAACCCGAATTTTACTTGTCCTCAAGTGAAACAGAAATGAAGAAATCCTAACTATACCACTGTCGTCTGGTCTCTCGAATGCATTTAGCGTATGCACTAAGCCTTTAAACCCCTAGGTGTCCCTAGTGGACGAGTTGTAGTCTCGTGAGGGTTTACGAGCAGGTGTACCCACAAAACCTTCTCCAACTTTAGAGTGTAAAAGAGTCTCAAGCCTCCAAGAAGCTATGAGGACATTGAGTTTACGCATGCTAGTAACAAGAAGTTAGAACTACCAAAGAACGCATTCTCATCCTTAAGTCTTTGAGCGAGAAGTAACCATACCATATGAAAGAATTCGGATTCGATTGTGATCATAAGCCTCGACTTCGCCTCACCATTATGGTTTTATGATAATTGCAATCAAAAAGATCGCTTTTTAGTCTCTCATGTGTGCAGGCAGGGAATAAAGAAAGAAATCCCGCACACGTTGTAGGTAAGAAGGATAACCTTCCGAAATAATTTGGAGACTCCACGAGTTGTGGACAAAAAGAATCTTTTCGATGATCTCTAAGAAAGGAAATCAACCATTAGCAAGGATGGGAGTACTCACTTACCTTCTCACCCGATCGGCAATTAATATCACTCTCTCATAAGACCATAGAAACGTCTTCAATCTTCGGTCTTCAACTGTAGATGACGAACTTCTGAACTTTACAAAAACTTGACAATTTTTTTGTTTTTTTTTTGTTTTTTTTTTTTATATTAACATAAATAATAAAACAATAAAACTCAATTTTTCACAAACTTCATTAATTCTCATCCTATTTTCTTTTCTTTTCTTTGTTGCTTGTAAACCTTGGACTATATCAACTTTTCTTCCAATATTCTGATGACGCTCCGTTTGCTGATGATGATGTGCTATGGGTCTGTTGATTGAGAGAGAGAGTGATGCTAACTGCAAATCGATATTTAGAAGGAGTTTTCATCTTTAGACGTCACCCTCATGATTGACAAAAACTAGCACTCAAGAGATCAAAAGTAGTCTTTGAAATTGGTGCGAAGTTGGGTAGCTCACCATTCCTACCCGAATTGACGTACGGTGACACACACTCTAACAGCTTTTCTAGAAAGTTGCAAAAAAATTGAAGGTTGGTGCCTCACTTGATGTAAAATGGGTAGTCTCCACTATGGGTGATCACAATTCTACTACCGAATATCTAACAGCACCTAATTCGCCCTCCGGTATGGTTAAATCCAACTTTAACGCTCTAATCAACTAAGAAACCCGATTGTGTTCTCCGGTACTTCTAAGTTCTTGTTATTTCGGTCAGATGCTCTATGTAAACATAGCTAGAAGCATGCTAGTGACTCTAAAATCTCTATAAGTTGGAGGTTTTTATTTACAAAAAAGAGAGTTCTTTTTTTTTTTTTTTTTTTTTAGTGAAAATAAAAGATTAAAAAGACTAAAAACTCTATATGCAAATGCACCCCCAAACCTAAATCAAACATTGTCCTCAATGTGTCGACAGATAAAAAAATTTAAACGGTCACATACCAAGAGAACTATCTTTGATAAGAGAAAAGGGAAGAGATTCTGGGATGTCGGCGGGAGCAAGGTTAGAGCTTCACTAGTCAAGGTTAGAATCCAACAGATCATATCGGATTAGCACAATATATGTACAACAAAACTCAACCGAATCAAGAAAACAAAATTTAACAAGTCCTACTGGATTATATACAATGAAAATTCACCATATACCAACAATCTAAAGAGTTGATGATCAACCCAAAAGACGGTATGTACAAACATCAACAGTCTTACACAAATATAATATGAGAGTGCAAGTAAGACTGTGTGTGTGAATGAGTTTCCTCCAAACCTAAACTTGTCAACAGGTGTGTTTGAGAGCACAAAATCTTGCAATTTTAAAGGTACATCATGCAAAAGGTCTAACTCAAAATGAGTTTTGCTAATATGATGAGATATACACATTCCAGTTTGTGGTTCCCTAAAGGTGTTATACTTTGATGCAAAATAGTCCAAGAGGACTTGGGAAGCACAAAGTTCTAGGCCTAAGTTAGGCATTTTCAGAAAAGTTGGTTTTGCAATTATGTTACAAACTACACCTAGGTTTGGTGGAGGAGTGTCAATCTGTGGCTTAGGAGAGAGATTAGGTACATCTAAGTTGTTCTCATGTATAAGAGTATTTGCACCGTCACACACTTTCCTAAGGTCAAAAGAAGGTAAATCATGTTCACCTGCATAAAACAGTTCATCAATCTCCATGTCATAATCATCATTACTCAAAAGTTCATTCTCATGTATGACATAATCGGAAAGCAGGTGATATAGCATGCTCACTTTCACAGGACAATTGCACAGGCCCCAAATCGGGCATCACATGTATGAATATTAGAAGAAGCATCATTCATAGGGTTCATGGAAAGAGACGCCTAACGTCTCTCGAACCAAAAGATTCCATCATATTTTCGCATGCACATGCTCTTCTAACATATCATATTCGTCATCATCATCATCATAACAAAAATGTATTTCCTGTTAGCATTTCTAGTATACTCATTTACCTCTAGATTAGGTTCATAATCAAAGTGTTAGTTGCATGAGTAGGAATAGAAACACTATTTTCAAGATTTACTTTATTAGGGACAATAATCATCCTATCATGAACTGCCTTCCATTCTTCCTTTTCTAAATGAATAAGGTTCATCTTTAAGAACATGTGACATTGTTCAATGGAGGGATAGTCTTCAATAGTGGGTATGCATGTTTCATATGAATAATCATTAAATGGTTGTGCACATGGTTCACTAGAGAAGGGATGATCATGCATGTTGCTATATGGATGGTCATGTATTGCATTCGATTCAAGCCTAGCATTTTGCTCCATGAGAGTTTCCATTAGTGATTGTAAACAAGGAGTCGGGGAGTATAAAATTGTTCAACTCCCCATTTGTGGTGGTGATACATGTGCTCATGATGGTTAGGGTATGAGTATTCAAGGTCAGGGCCCTGAGAAGGCTCATAAAATTCCCTAAAATCACTATGGTATGTGGGGAGTTCATATTGTGAAGCACGCCCGTAAGCAAGCTCTCTAATGGATTTGTTTCCATCCTCAGTTGCAGACCAAAATCCTGACATGGTCTAGCAACTCGAATAGCCTAGCACATATCAAGCATGTTAACTATTGATGTCTCAAAGCATGGAAGCTAAGCCCAAGTGATGCAAAGCCCAGTTTGTGGGAATCCTAGTGGACAGTGGGCTTTGTTTGGTTTAAGAGGGTTTTGGTTTATTGGGTTTAGTTGTAGGCAGCCCAGTGCACAGTTTGGTTTATTGTGGGCTGATTTGGTTTTGTATTTGGGCTTCTATTTGGTTTATTGGAGAGCCCAGGTATGTGAACAGCTTTGGATTGTGTGGGCTCAATTTGGTTTATGTGGGCTGTGTTTAGTTGAAGCAGCCCAGGTTGGGTGACAGGTTAACAGCCCAGGTGCACAGCCCAGTATTTGGGCTTCAGCTTATGCAGCCCAGGTTATTTTTGTGCAGGTTGTATGCACAACCCAGTCTGTGGGTTTCAGTCTGTTAAGGTGCAAAGATTGGCAAGTCTCTCACAACACCAGTCTGAGAGCAGCTCAAGCTCATACACATAGCAAAACAACAAACATAAATTCACACAATTTGAAACAGCCTAATGGTTTTGGAGGCTGGTCTATGCTCAGCAAAATTTGTGTGAGGGTTATGCCTGTTGGCAGCTTAAGCACAGCTTGGCTATGCACAAAGCACATCAGACTCACAGAAAAATAGCACAGCCAAAGAACAACAACTCACAAAAGAAATGACACCCAATTGCTCAAACTTGAACACAAGCACAAGAGATCTATGCACAAAGACATGACGGTTTGGTGCACGGGAAAGTAAAAACAACAATGCAAGGTCTAGCACAAAGTTGAACATGCATATGGGTGGGGCGAGCTCGGCAAATTCATGCACAAAAAGTACTCGGTGGCGGGTGTGGTAAGTGAATATGATTCACGGGGCATCAACAAATTAGCACCAGATTCGGGGTTTAGCAGGGCTCAAGCATGGAGTCAGGGTTATGCTCAGTTATGCTTAGAGTTGTTGTGCACAGGCTTGCGGATCGATTTTAGCATAAGTGAAAATGACAGGTGATCTTGGCAAGTGATCAAATGACGGGGGGGTGCTCACTGAGTTTATGCTCGGGCCACACAAGTATAGACTTGGAAACCTCGGCTGCAGACCAACTCACGGCCCGGGGCTGGAGGGTTAAGCTCGGGGTAGGTGCTCGGGTCATTCAACATGCTCTTGGGGTTTGTAATCCCGGCTCGGGGTGGGCAAATGACACAACACAGAATAGCACAACTCACACTAGGTTTAAGGTAAAATCAAGCATGCATTGCAGGGTCAATCAGGTTGGCTCACGGGTCACACAGGGGAGTAGTTGTTCACAAACAAGGATGCTCAGTACAGTTTTAGGTCAAGACTGTCAACGATGCGAGTTGATGTCAACTATCTCGGTTGACTTCAACTCGGATTTTTCACAAGCTAGTTTCGTGGGGCTAGCAAGGGAGTTTCACAAAGCAACTTAGCTCAACGAGTAATGGTTGACTGGAAGAGTATGCTAAGTGCACAGAGCACTTAGCTCCAAGTCCCGTGGTGTTACTCACTCAGTTGACTTCCACTGAGGTTTGCACAGGCTAAGCTCAAACTTGCAGCTTCAGGGGGCTAGCAATGGAGCAGGGTTTGTGCACATGAACAATACAGATCAGCACACAGACATGGCGGAGCCACTCACCTGAAGTGCAGGGGTTGCTCAGGGCTTTTTGAACTCAAGTTCTGCGCCTTTTTCAGCCCCTTCTTGGGCTTAGCTCAAAGACATGGCTGATACAAAATTTTATCAATCTCAACAGAGGTTTTAGTTCCAATGCAATGTGCGAGTTAAAGCAAAGAAAGTGAAAATCAGCATTGGCTATCACCAGCTGAGAATATTTTGGACTGACTGAGGAGGGGTTGATACACTATACTTGATATATCAGGGTGATGAAATGCAATTAGTTAACATGCTAATTTTATAGATGCTCAGCTAAAAATGCACAAATTAACAATGATATGATGAAATGTAATTATAACTAAGTTGTACTAATAAGGTAATGATGCATTAACGGATGGAATAACAGTCTGAGAGAACAACTAATTTACATTCTTCAAGATGGAAAAACAGTGAAGACGCAAAACAAAAAGAATATTTAAGTTACACTAACAAAGAGCTAAAAATAACAATGCAATGTGAGTATTTACAGGGAGAAATGGAAATTCAGTAAAGATAAGCCAACAATCGACAGGGCACATGCCAAGTCCCCGGCAGCGGCGCCAAAAACTTGGTAGGCCTGAAAATGTGTTTATATTTATGAGCCTACATGTAATAACCGCAAGTGCACGGCGTCTATCGGAGACGTGGCAAGTACGGGTCGAACCACAGAGACTTGTGGTGCTCTAATTGATCTTATGGCTTTCTACTTACTGATTTCAGGTGACGGTAACAAAAATATGGTTGGTGTCGAAGCGACTGAAGTTGAGTGGTGACTCTAAACTAAGGCAGTGACAATGGGTATACTAGGGTCTTCAAATCCACCTGTTTGTACCATAAGTAAAAATACCACTTAATGGGCCGAATTGATACTTGAATCATGTTTTGGTCCTCATCCAAGCCCACTAACCAGTCAACCAAGGTAGCCCATGATCACCGCACGGACCGGTCAATGGTCAAAGTCGGTCAACTATCGAAGTCAACGTCCGATCAAGGTCAATGGTCAAAGTCAATGGCTGATCAATAGTCAAAGTCAACCGTCGGTCAACTATCGAAGTCGCCGCACCCTAGCCAATTTTCGGTCTTGTAGCCAGCAATGCGCTAACCAATTCTAGCCAAAAATTCTTCCGCACTGCCAACCAGTCCCCAACCGTCTCCAACCATGCTCCATCCACGCTGCCAGCCATCACGTCTGTCAACCATCAAGCCAGTCCTTGCCCATGTAGTCACTGTTCAGCCAGCAAGTGTCCACCAATACCGCCCGCCAATCATTTATGCGAATTGAATTCCAACAGTTTCATCCATTGAATTCCATGCAAGTACTAGCTGCAGTGATTTAAAACCATGCGACACTAGCTGCAATGATTTCACCCATGCGATACTAAAAGCAAGCAGATTTTAGCCATGCGGTACTAAAGGCGTGATTTCATACATGCGGAATTAACTACAAATTGTTTCATCTGAAATTGATGATGGTGGCTTGAATGAGCAATTAATGTAATTTATGTTATATTTAGATATGAAACTGTATAAATAGGGGGAGCAGAAATCAGGAAGGGGAGAGGCCAAGAGGAGAGGAGAGAAAAACATATTTTGTAATAGAAAAATAAATAAATCATTTCTCCCCAAGGGGATTCATCCGTGGACGTAGGCAAGCCATGCCGAACCACGTAAAACCTGCGTTCATCTTTGTCTCTTTATTTGCTTTCCAATCAGTCTCCAAACCCCAATACTCACCAAAACTATCCATTCATCGTGTTTCGTTCCTAAAAGTAATTTTGGGTAAAAATATTGGCCGACTAAGGGGACCACGAGAAAAGAAATCGTGTTTTCCCATTGAGAAAAGTTGTTAAAAATGCATCAAAGTCGTGTCCGTGAAAAAGCGATGCCCGAACGTCCCGAAAGTCACACATTGCGAATCCGATTGATCGCGAATCTGCTGCTGTCGATTTGATCATAATGATCGCTTGATCCAGCTGATCGTAGCTGCTGCTGACCGTATAATCGCACATACTACAGTCCAGTTGATCGCAACTGCTGCAATCAAGGTTCGCCGTTTCAGATTTGCTGAAGCTATTACGTGCGGATACCGCTGAAAATCACATCACTACAAAATCTGATGATAATGTTGCTGGGACGCTCGGTCCGCGGCAAAAGATATAGTGAAATACCATCAAAAATTGTAGGATATTCGATCCACGACATGGTCAATCCGATTTCGATTTCTATCGCTGGTCCAAGTTGATCAAAAGTTCTTTGCGATTCGATTAATCACAATTATTATAGCCCAAGATCGCGAGCGGAAGCCACCAAAGGCGATTCCACTGCGAAAACCACCAAGGTTGTTGTCGAGGATGTTCGATCCGCGGCATGTTCGAGTCCAAAGTCCGAAAAAATCGCTTCTCAAATAATGCATTATCCAATTGTTCGAGTTTTTGTATGACAAAATCAATATCGTTATGATCGCAAAGTGGTCAAGTTGTCCACATCTCAAGGTGCCGAATACCCGAGGGAAACCTCCGAGGAAAAGCATCTCAGAAAATTCCGTAAATGACCACAAAAGTGCGGCAAAATCATGGTAAAAATTTCATGAGAAACAGAATGATTCAACAAACTGTCATTCTTGAAATTGTGAAGAGAAAAGACAACAGGCCAGGAAATTGCAAAGGTCAAAGAGAAAAGATAACACCACCAACGGCCGTTGCAGAAATTTCAAGACAAAAGGCAACATTCGTGAAAAGCGTGGTTAAACGTTTCAAAACCGAAAAAAAAAAAAAAAATCGAAAAAAGCGGCGCCAACCCCAAGGCCAACACGGGTGGTGGGCGGTGGAGGCGGCGGCGGCAGCATGCCTCAGATCTGTTCACCCTCTTCAGGAGTTTCGTTCACCCACTTTACTTTTCACTGACCCACGTCAAAGGTGTCCATCACCCACTTCCATCAACAAGAAAAAGGTTCGATGCTTCTTGTTACATCAAATTTCGATGTTCGGCGTATGTCAACCGTTGATGCTCATTGGTACATCAAACTTCGATGCTCCGCAATACATCAAAATTATATTATAAGCAATGGTTCGATGCAATGGTGGTACATGAACCTTCGATACGCTGAACACAAGACCGTTGATGCTCCTTGGTACATCAATTTTCGATGCTCTCTAAAACATCGAAATCAAATTCAAAAAAAAAAAAAAAAAAAAAAAAAAATTCAGTAAAGCCGGCAGCCATCACGAACGGCGGCGGCGATATGGACATAGCCGGCGGGCGGCGAGCGGCGTGGCGGTGACATTTAATGGCGATTGCTTCGAGACTAATCTCCGATTAATCGGCGATTATTTGGAGATTAATTGAAGCTTCTGATTCGGTGCGGCGCGTTACAACTTAATTCCGTAGTCCTGATTCAATGCAACGCGGAGCACATTAATCCCGTAGCCCTCGGATTATTCCGCCCAGTTTCTCTTGCCTTGCGGATATCTACACCCCACTAGGGCTTGGTCTAAAAATTTGTTTCGTTGATATCTTCTTCGTCTCACGTCCGAATTGGATGATTTTTGGCTCGTTGCGATCGCATTTCAATATCCTACGACATGAAGGTAAAATTTTGCAATTGGAGAATAATATTTTTTGGGGACAATCACGTCATCAACATGTTAGAGCAAGGCGCTGACCAACCAATTTTGTTTCCTCAAAAACTTCTTCTTCGTGCATCCAAACTGAGTGATTGTCGGCCCGATAAGATTGTATGTCAATTACCAAGATCGTGAAGGCAACATTCCAATTTGGAGGAGAAAGTTAAAATTTTCGAAATGTAAAATGACAGCACTTAAACGGTCACATCCAATCACCAACGAAAATCTGCAGATCCAGTTGATCGAAAGTCCTTTTCCACATAACTATTACGATCGAGTTGATTGAACTATTGTAATCCAGTTTCACAAAGCAACAATCGTTGGCTCGTTGATCGAACAGCCACAGTCCTTTTAATTCCTACTGATCCAGTGGGTCGAATCGTTGTAGTCCGATTTTCTTAGAAAAAACTGTTTTCAATACGATTTCCCTCTCAACCGATTGATCCAGCTTTGCGCATAATCATTGTAAAGCAGTATTTTGATCACATTTGTTGAAATACGATTCCGTGGCAATTGTCTTCGATCCAGCTTGGACTTAATTGGTGCATTCAAGTCCTACAGACAAGTCAATTACTAAGTCGAGACGAGACGCTAAGGCAACTATATTAATCATCGTCGCTGGAAAACACCGACATAGCCATTGGGCATCCTAATCACTTTGTAAGCGAAGTCGTGATAACATATTTTCAATAAGGTAAGTATACAATTTACATATTTTTGCATCTTTTCATATATTCATGCATACTTTTGTTCAAGAAGACACCTTTAAATGTGGCAAGCATCTTCTCAACGAGGGGATGCACACATTTCAATTCGCGCGCATCCGGAATAGTGGGATTGGCCCCCGCGAATTCCAGATAGCGAGACATCTTCAAAATCCCATGCGCGAGCAAAATGCAGCAAGAAGGCAAAGTGCACCCTTGTGCAAGCATTGAGCAGCATGACAATTACTATCTTCCGGGGCAAGTTGCATATCACTTCAACATGACCGACCATCACTTGGGGGCGAGATATGTAACACCTCATGGTCTTAAATTACTCTTTTGGGGCAAGTTGTGTAACACTTCATACGCTTGATGAAAGGCAAGTTACATAGCACCTAATTGCAATGCGGAATTAAGCTTCGAAAATCGAAATTTGTGTAACTCCAAACTTCTTAATCCTCCAACGAGTTGCGGGATTAAGAGGGGCGAGCGTACACCCTAATATTTTTACACAATTTTTACAATCGTAATGTTAAACTCGCTATAGTTATGTTGATTGAATTATGGTACTCAGTTCAAAAGCAATCTTTGACTCGGTTGGACGCAACCGATGCAAGTCCAGCTTTTTGCTTACGAATTGTACTCGATTGACGCTGACCGATCGATCTGGGTGGCACTTCGGTTGGACGCAACTAATGCTATCTAGTTTTATTCGTAATCGTTACACCTATTTTTATCGAATTGTTTAAACCAAGTCCCTCAAAGATCCGATACAGTCAACTAATCGCCGCTACTGCAGCCGTAACTTTGTTCGTTCTTCCGCATTCGGTGATCACATCCGATGCGATCCACCATCGCGAATTTCTTTGCAGTGTATCCTTTTTCGTTCTGCGCATTCCAGTCGATCACACCCTGATGCGGTCCCATCTATGCTCGCAGATTCCTGTGATCCAGTGATTGCGATTTGTTGCGGTATAACCCGTTTCGTTGTTGCCGCATTCCAGCTGATCACCGCTGATGCAGTCCAGTTTTGCTCGCAGTTCTTGCAGTCCAGCTAACCGCAGCTACTGCAATCATGCTCATCGTTGCTGCATTCCAGCTGATCGCAGCTGTTGCAGTTCAATTTTGCTCATCACTCCTGCAGTCCAGCTGATCACCGCTGATGCAGTCCAATTTTGCTCAGCTTGATTCTTGCTAACCCACTTCTGCATAATTTCTTTGCAATCATGCTCATCGTTGATGCATTCCAGCTGATCGCAGCTGTTGCAGTTTAATTTTGCTCGTCACTCCTGCAGTCAAGCTGATCACAGCTGCTGCAGAACAGTTTCGCTCAATGTTGTTACCGCTCATTTCCAACACCACTCTGCTCCATTATCAAGCTTCGTTGCATCACTTGATCTTGTTTTTGAAGACTTGGGGCGACTTGATTACGATCTCCACAATCAACGGAGGCATTTCTATTTACGCTTCAGCAACATAAATTTACTCTTGGGGGCGTCTTGATTTCCGCAAACAACAAGGGAAGTTCTCCAATCACCTCAATATCAATAGTCCACACTTGGGGGCGTCTTGATTTCCTTAAGAGGGGGCGATGTTTGTACCATAAGTAAAAATACCACTTAATGGGCCGAATTGATACTTGAATCATGTTTTGGTCCTCATCCAAGCCCACTAACCAGTCAACCAAGGTAGCCCACCGCCCGCATGACCGGTCAATGGTCAAAGTCGGTCAACTATCGAAGTCAACATCCGATCAAGGTCAATGGTCAAAGTCAATAGTCAAAGTCAACCGTCGGTCAACTATCGAAGTCAGTCGCACCCCTAGCCAATTTTCAGTCTTGTAGCAGCAATGCTGCTAACCAATTCCTAGCCAAAAATTCTTCCGCACTGCCAATCAGTCCCCAACCAGTCTCCAACCATGCTCCATCCACGCTGCCAGCCATCACGTCTGTCAACCATCAAGCCAGTCCTTGCCCATGCAGTCAGCTATTCAGCCAGCAAGTGTCCACCAATACTGCCAGCAATCATTTATGTAATTGAATTCCAACAAGATTTCATCCATTGAATTCCATGCAGTATTAACTACAATTTTAGCCATGCGGCACTAAATGCAGCAGTTTTGACCATGCGATACTAAAGGCAAAGAATTTGACCATGCAAGACTAAAGCGTGATTTCAGCCATGCGGTACTAAAGGCAGCGGTTTCATACATGCAGAATTAACTACAATTTTGTTTCATCAGAATTGATGATGGTGGCTTGAATGAGCAATTAATGTAATTTATGTTATATTTAGATATGAAACTGTATAAATAGGGGGGAGCAGAAATCAGGAAGGGGAGAGGCCAAGAGGAGAGGAGAGAAAAACATATTTTGTAATAGAAAAACATATTTTGTAAAAACATTTCTTACCAAGGGGATAAATCCGTGGACGTAGGCAAGCCATGCCGAACCACGTAAAACCTGCGTTCATCTTTGTCTCTTTATTTGCTTTCCAATCCGTCTCCAAACCCCAATACTCACCAAAACTATCCATTCATCGTGTTTCGTGCCTAAAAGTAATTTTGGGTACAAACACCACCTTTAACCTACATTATGTTTTCAACTCATGATATTATTCTTGTCTTTATGACAAATAAGGGAGAGGTGTCAACTCGCTCTATGTCTAAGATGTTTCTCCGCTTGATAGATTAATCACAACTAATGTATCTTTCCCAAGCATTACTTGTCTAGTTAGAGTACAACTAATCGAGGATTGATAATAATCTAATTAAGCTTAAGTTGCAAAGCATCATCATCACAGAGGTATTCTAACTACAGTGCATACATGGCATTGGCATACACTGTGAGAGCAAAGTGTTGACATGCTAAGATTAAACTCTATCTTAGGAAGTATTTAAGCATTCAAGAACAACATTTAAAGTATGAGAACACAATAGCAAGTTAGGGTTTCATATCAACCCTAGCAAATTGAATTAAAACATGGTTAAAAACAATTAAAACACAAAATTAAACCTAAATTACTGCTCTGGCTAGCCCAGGCATGAAGTTTTTCACACACAACTTCACCTATTTATACATGCAAGAACACAAAACCCTAATTCATTTAAAAGTAGAAATTAAATGAAGATATTCTCTCACCCACGTCGCTCAATCCGCTCTCTCTTCTTGTCAATTTGCTCCGAATCGACCATGTGGGTTGTTGGTGAGACCCTAAATCCAATTATCTCTAACCTAGCTTCTAGGGTTAGAGAAGCTATGAGAGAGATGATTCGAGATAGAGAGGAAAAGCAAGTGGCTACCGATGCGGGTAATGAGAGATGGAGTGGTGGTGATGGGGTTGTCAGGGTAAGGTGAGGTGGTGATGGTGGCTCTGGTGTCGAGTGAGTGTGAAGAGGACGAAGAGGGATGGTTCTGCAGGTGGGGAAGAAGAAAGAGAAAATGAAGATGAAAATAGGGTTTGGTTCGATGGGTATAGGTATAGGGAACTTCAGTGTTGAGCGGATGCATCGACTGATGATGGGAAGGCTGTAGCGAGCGTAGGATGCATAGGATGAAGATCTTAACGACTCAGGGCGACTCAGAGTGATCTGGTGTTGAGCGGGAGCAGCAAAGTGTGATGTGCATGAAGGAGCGACCATTGGATGCGGAAGATAGAAATCTCAACGGCTTGGAGTGGACGGGCTCGGATCCGGGTCGGGTCTAGCTCAAGCCCATGTCTTGTAGATGAGTTGCTACTTGTTGGGTTGCAACTGTTGCGCGCGCGGGCTTTGGCTTTATGCTCCATAGACGCTTGCCTCCAATTTTCTGCTCTTTTGGCTCCTCCATTTCTCCGAACTTTATTCACTACCTAAAATCACAAAATTAATTAGTACAAATATTTATTCTTGAAAACAAGGAAAATACAGAATATGGGATAATATCTGATTTCTGAGCATAAAAGATGAGTTAAATGCCAATAAATAGATGTAGAAATATGCAATATTTGGCACTCATCAATGACAAAGTAGCTACCCTGCTAAGCAACCATCTCTAATTGTCTATTAAACTAGTTGCTTGAACATCTCTGAGTCACTTGAGAAATTTTTGAAAATTTGAAGTGTATGCTTTTGTGTAACCTGTGCACTAGGGTGAAATAGTGCAGATTTTCACTGTGAAACCTTAGCTCCCATCTACCCTGTGCTTAACTCCAGCCTCTGAAGCTGTGAGTTTGAGCAAAACCTGAGCATAACCTGTGAAAACCAATTAGCCCTAGTGATACCAACTGAGATAGCTAACTTCATCTGACCCTGTGCCTTGTGTGACCCTGTTGATCCATATCTGAGAAAATTTTAATTCCTTGTTCCCCTGAGTTGCACATTGCATAGTTGCCTGAAGGCCCATTGAAAAGCTGAAATGTGTGCTGTTGTGTAATCTGTGCATTGAACCATTGGCTGAACTGGCTACATTTTCACTGTGAAATATTGACCTCCAGGCCCCGCATTTGTGAGTTTGAGCTACCACTTGGATAACAAAATTTGCTGCAAACTCGTTGATATCAATCGACCTAGGTTACTCTATCAACCCTGAGCTTACCTGTGACCATCTGCCCTGCAATTTTTGTGCATACATCTTTGAGAACTTGGGTACCACTTGATTGTGTTGACACTTTGAGCATGTTACGAGTGCTAGCATTGATTATTTGCTTGATTCATTTGCTACGTGCTCGTGGAAGTTCATATCTCGAAATATGCTGAACTGTTATACTCTATTTGCTGATTAACCTGTGAATGCTGTGAAGTTTATATACCCTGCTAATATATGCACTCCTGTGTACTTGATCTCTAACAACTGAGGTCAACAGACCCAGTTGACATTTACTGTGTTAGCATCATCTTCTCGCAATCTGTGTGTGATCTTGTGATATGTGACCGAGTTGTTGAGTAGCGTGATTTGTGATTAGCATTTAGCTTGTTGATTTTCAAACACACAACCCAAAGACATGCTTCACCTTGAGTGAGCACATCCCTTTTACCGTGCACCTCACACATTTTTTGTTGATTTTCTTGTGCACTCGCTAACTGGGGCAAAGTGCATAAGCTGTGTTGTGTCTCTCCTAAACAACAGCATCCAGCTCCCCTGTGTACTAGAATTTGTGTGTGATTACTTGTGCGCTGAGCTGCACATTACCCGCAATGTTCCCTGCCAGTGTTGTGCCATTTTTAAGAAGTTTTGTGTTTCTGTCTTTGTGCATAACCCGATCCGCACACAACTCGTGCAACATAATCAGTGCTTGGCCCGACTAGGGGTCAAACCGCCAAATCGGGCTGGAACCCGGGCCCACCGGGCTTTACATAGCCACTGGGCTGTGCAGTTGCACATAAACTGGGCTGTTCATAGGCTAAAGCCCACGTAAACTGGGCTTTGCATTACCACTGGGCTGTGCATATGCATACGCACTGTGCTCTGCACAAACTGAAGCCCACACAACCTGTCTCGCACATAACCTGGGCTGCATATTTGCAGCAACACCAAGCACTCCTGTGTGCTTAAATCTAAAAATTGGGTTCCATTTTCTTGTATCATTTTTTTCTCTGTGTTGATATGATTGGATGTATGTGTTATACATGCTTGATGTGTGCTAGGCTATGGTTGTTTCTTTTTGAGTTCAAATTGAGTTGCTAGATCATGTCAGGATTTTGGTCTGCAATTGGGATGAAAACAAATCCATCAGAGAAATTGCTTATGGGCATGCCTCACAATATGAACCCCCACAGACCATGATGTCAATGATTTTAGGGATCATTATGAACCTTTTCTAGGTCATCAGCCTCAATATGCAAACCCCAATCATTTTGCACACATGTGTCATCAACCACCATGGGAGGATGAGCAATTCTATCCTCCAATGAATCCATGTATGCAGTCTATAATGGAGAACCTCAAAATCATTGAGCAAAACAATGCTATACTTGAATGGAAAACACTGCATGATCATCCATATAGCAACATGTCTGAATTTCCCTTTGCTAGTGAACCTTGTGCACAACCATGTACTGAATATCCATGTGAAACATGCATACCCACTAGTGAAGACTCCCCTTCAATTGAACAGCTTAACATGTTCTTAAGGATGAATCTCAGTCATTTACAAAATGAAGAATGGAAGAAATCTCATGATAGGATGCTTGTTGTCCCCAATAAAGTAAATTTTGAAAATAGTGTTTCTATTCCTACTCATGCAATTGACACTGAATATGAACCTAATCAAGAGGTAAATGAGTGCACTAGAAATGCTACAATTTTGAATATGGAAATGCATTTTTGTTATGATGATGATGATGAATATGATATGTTAGAAGAGCATGTGTATGATGAAAATATGGTGAAACCTTTGGGTTCGAGACATTAAGCTTCTCTTTCATGAACCTTATGAATGATGCTTCTTTCTAATATTCAATTCATACATACATGTGATCTTTGAATTGGGGTTTGAACAATTGTTCGCTGAAAATGAGCATGCTATACACAACTTGTTTGTGACTTAAGAAATGATGAATCTTCTGTTGACACTAATGTTCTTATGGATCATGATATTATTTTTGTGTCTGATTCCCGCCCATGTCACAATATGTTGCCTCCTCTGATTTGCCTATGCATGACACAAAGCTTTTGTATAATGATGATTATGACATGGAGATTGATGAATTGTTCTATGCAAGTAAACATGATTTACCTTCTTCCGACCTTAGGAAAGTGTGTCATGGTGCAAATGATCTTATACATGAAAACAACTTAGATGTACCTAATCTCTCTCCTAAGGCACAGATTGAAACTCCTCCACCAAACCTAGGTGTAGTTTGTAACAAAATTGCAAAACCAACTTTTCTGAAAATGCTTAATTTAGGCCTAGAGATTTGTGCTTCCCAAGTCCTCTTGGACTATTTTGCATCAAAGTATAACACCTTTAAGGAGCCACAGTTGGAATATGTATGTTTGCCTGTTCTTAGCAAAACTCATTTTGTGCATGATGTACCTTTAAATTTGCAAGATTTTGTGCTCACAAACACATCTGTTGACAAGTTTAGGTTTGGGGGAAAATCGTTCACATATGAAGCCTTACTTGTACTCTTATGTTATATATGTGTAAGGCTGTTGATGTTTCTGCATATCTTCTTTTGGGTTGATCCTCAACTCTTTAGATTATTGGTGTATGGTAAATTTTTCTTGTATATAATCCAGTAGGGCTTGTTAAATTTTCTATCTTGAATCGGTTGAGTCTTCTTCTTATTGTGCTAATCCAATAAGATCTCGAATGTTGGATTCTAGCCTTGACTAATGAAGCTCTAACCTTGCTTTCGCCGACATCCCAGTAATCTCTTCCCTTTTCTCTTATCAAAGATAGTTCTCTTGGTATGTGACTTTTTGAATTCTTATCATTTGTTGACACATTGAGGACAATGTTTGATTTATGTTTGGGGGTGCATTTGCATATAGAGTTTTTAGTCTTTTATTTAAAAAAAAAAAAAAAAAAATCAAAAATCAAAAATCAAAAATCAAAAATTTCAAAACTCTTTGTAAATATGTACATAAAAACCTCCAACTTTTAGAGATCTTAGAGTCACTAGCATGCTTCTAGCTATGTTTACATAGAGAGTCCGGACCGAAATAACAGAACTTGGAAGTACCGGAGAACACAATCGTGTTTCTTAGTTGATTAGAGCGTTAAAGTTGGATTTAACCATACTAGGAGGGCAAATTAGGTCTTTGTATAGATATTCGGTAGTAGAATTGTGATCACCCATAGTGGAGACTACCCATTTTTACATCAAGCGAGGCACCAACCTTCAATTTTTGTGACTTTCTAAAAACATCTGTTAGAGTGTGTGTCACCGTACATCAATTCCGGGTAGGAATGGTGAGCTACCCAACTTCGCACCACTTTCAACACTACTTTTGATCTCTTGAGTGCTAATTTTGTCAATCATGAGGGTGACGTTTAAAGATGAAAACTCCTTCTTGTAGTTCGATTTGCAGTTAGCATCACTCTCTCCCTCTCAACAAAATTAACAGATTCATAGAAACACATCATCGTCAGCAAGCGGAGCATCATCAAAATATTTGAAGAAAAGTTGAAATAGTCCAAGGTTTACATGCAACAAAGAAGAGAAAAGAAAATAAGATGAGAATTAGTGAAGTTTATGAAATCAAGACAATACAAGTTGTGTAAAATTGAGTTTTATTGTTATTTTCATGTCTTGTTCTCTAAAAAAAAAAAAAAAAAAATGTTTGTCAAGTTTTTGTGAAGTTCAAAAGTTCATCATCAACTATTGAAGACCGAAGATTGAAGACGTTTATGAATGCTGAGAGAGAGTAATGTTAATTGCCGATCGGGTGAAAAGGCAAGTGAGTACTCCCACCCTTGCTAATGGTTGATTTCCTTTCTTAGAGATCATCGAAAAAGATTCTTTTTGTCCACAACTCGTGGAGTCTCCGTAAATTATTTCGGAAGGTTATCCTTCTCATCTTCAACGTGTGCAGGATTTCTCTCTTTATTCCGCCGCACACATGAGAGACTAAAAAAGCGGTCTTTTTGAGTGCAATTATCATAAAACCCTATTGGTGAGGCGTGTCGAGGCTTATGATCACGATCGAATCCGAATTCTTTCATATGGTATGGTTATTTCTCACTCAACTCTTAAGGATGAGAATGCGTTCTTTGATAGTTCTAACTTCGTGTTACTAGCATGCGAGAAACTATATGTCCTCATAGCTCCTTGGATGCTTGAGACTCTTTTACACTCGAAGTTGGAGAAGGTTTTGTGGGTACACCCGGTAAACCCTCACGAGACTAAAACTCGTCCACTAGGGACACCTAGGAGTTTAAAGGCTTAGTGCATACGCTAAATGCATTCGAGAGACCCGCGATGGTGGTATAGTTAGGATTTCTTAATTTTGTTTCACTTGAGGACAAGTAAAATTCAGGTTTGGGGGTATTTGATGAGTGCCAAATATTGCATATTTCTACACCTTTTATTGGCATTTAACTCATCTTTTGTGCTCGGAAATCGATATTATCCCACATTCTCGTATTTTCTTTGTTTTCAAGAATAAATATTTGTACTAATTAATTTTGTGTTTTTAGGTAGTAAATAAAGCTCGGAGAAATTAAGGAGCCAAAAGAGCGTAAAATTGGAGGTGAGCGTCTATGGAGCGTAAAGCCAAAGCCGCGCGCATCGGTTGCAACCCAACAAGAGGCAACCCAACTTACAAAACATGGGCTTGAGCGGTCCAAGACCCGGCCCATAACCCGGATCCATAGCCCATCTTATCCCGAGCCGTGAGATCTTACACTCCCGCATCTAATGGTCGCTACAGCCTACACATCATTTCTCGCTGCTCCCGCTCTACACCAAAATCACCTATACCCCTACCCATCGACCAAACCCCAACCTCACCTTCATTTCTCTCTTCTTCCCCCGACACAAAACCAGAGCACCTTACCTTCTTCCCCCGACCATACCATGGCAGAGCCACCACCTCACCACCTCCATCATCTCCTTACTCTGACAACATCACCAGCAACCACCCTCACCACCTCTCTAGGTCTAGCTATCTCTTTCTTAGCTTCTCCCATAACCCTAGAAGCTAAATTAGAGATAGTTGGAGCTAGGGTTTTCTCCAACATCGAATCAATGGAGTCAGAGACGAAGTAAGGGAGGAAAGAGGTTTGGGTTCGCATTAATTGTAAGTTTGAGTGTTAGAGGAGAACTTTGTATAAATAGGGTTGAGAATTGAGTGTAAAATCTCATGCCTGGATTAGCCAGTGCACCAAGCTAGAATTAATTTGTGTTTTACTTACTTTGTTGATGTTCTAATTCAATAACTGGGGTTGGGATGAAACCCTTGATTGCATGCTAATTTAGTCACTATCTTTTTATTGTTCTTGTTATGCTTCATTGTTTTAGAAAGATTGAATTAGCTATTTGAGCACATGAACCTGTGATTAGGTGTACTGTAAGAAGACATCTAATACTAGGGGGAGTGTGTGAGAGTAGCCAATACATTTTCTATGGTATTCTTCCCCTGGAATGAATCAAGAATATAATTTGACTAGGAATTTCCTTAGCATAGGATCGGTGGTGGATTCACCGCCCTAGTGCTCTTGATTGCGTTCACAATTTCATTTGTTGCCTTAGTTTACAACAACAATTCCATTAGTCGTATCGACAAAACCACAACTGTGTTACTTCTCTAGAAATCAGTTAGGAAGCCTTGAGATCAATTTACGCCACTCCATTTCCCTGTGGATCGACCTGTACTTTCCACGCCTCCAACAGGCGCTGTGCACTTACAGTTTAACACGTAGGCGAAGCTTCTTTCCCAGCCTACCACCATATCCTTAAGTATTTACATACCTCTAATACAAAATAAGGATAATATCCCGTCAATTAGGTTCCAGCGTCATTTTTCAATTTCTTCAACAGTAAACTCATTGTATAGTTTTTTAGGATAATATGCGTTCTAACAATTATAATTCAATAGCTAAGGAGGTCGCATAATAACTATTTGTTTAGGTATCTCTTCAAGGAGGTCGCATAATATTAATTGGGTACCACTCAAACAAAGTCGCATAATATTAATTTGGTACTTCTTTAACAAGGTCGCATAATTTTAATTGGGTACTTCTTTAACAAGATCGCATAAATTACAATGACATCTTATTTTTCAGTGTACTGTAATTAATCAGTAGTGATTGTGACACTACAAAATTAACATGTATCAATACTGATGCTAATTTGGTAACACTACAAACAATATCTTGTAAGATGATATTTTCATTCAACATTATGCCACCTGTGCATGAAGTTTCAAATAGTGTGGAAAGACAGAATTTGGACTATATTAGATGAATATTAAAACTAGGGTGCTGCATGAACACTGATGCCATATGTATACTGATGCGTGTCGTAGGTGCAATCAAATTAATTCAATATTTCCACTCAATTAAAAATAATATAATGGAAGTCAAGTTCGTTCCCACGAGGAGCAAGAGATCTTAGTTGTAAAAGTTGTCACGAAAGGGGGGTGTAAAAGCAAAAGAAAATAAACAAAACAATTAAAATCGAAAGTTGAAAGTTGAAAGATGAAAGCAATAAGAGAGACAAGATCAAGGAATCCTTCTTCGTTACGAAACAATGATTAAAGTTATGTTCTTTTCTACTTGTTATTAGTCATGATTATCACTAACCGTAGGATAAGCAGGTGTACGCTTAGCTAGCCCCAAAATCCCTAATTTCACCGAGTAACAGTCCGCTTAGTTATCGATTCTATTCAAAAGAACCACCCCGAGGTTCGCTTACAAGATGTAATTCCCGGAATGCATTAAGATTTATGAATTTAGGTTTAGTACTAGTAGTTAAACTCGGTTCGCTTGGTCCACTTTCTAGCGTTGTTTCTACACACAATTGCTCCACGGAATCCCTCCGCAAGGTCTCGTGTTTTCTACTTGTGTAAAGTGTCGAGAACGATTACGTATTCCCTAAATTTTGGCGCCGTTGCCGGGGAGCAACGGGCGATTTTTAGTTGTTTTTATTTTTCTTTTTGCTTTATTCTTGCTTTGTTAGATTCTTTACCGTATCTAACTTAGTTTGTGAGAATCTTGTTTCAGGTGTTATACCTTTGGTGAATGCTTAGAGAGGGTAGACCGAGTCCAATACGTCTTCGATCCGGCACTCAACTAAAGGATTTCATTCGTGCGATTAACACTCCACTTCCTCCTTCTTCATCAAGTGATTCGGACAAAGAGGAAGAAACAATGGCTGATCGTACACTAAAGGACCTAGCTTCTCACAAGCTTGATACACAACAATGGTGTATCCAAACTAATTCAACCTTCGAGATCAAGCGGGGGTTGATTAGAGAGTTACCAAAGTTCCATGGCATGGTGAATGAGGACCCAAATAAACATCTTATGGACTTCTATGCCATAGTTATGGCTATGCTTCCACCGGAGACTAATGCGGATGGAGCATTGTTGAAAGCTTTCCGTTTTCTTTGGCGGGCAATGCTAAGGAATGGTTATATTATTTGCCTTCCGAAGTATCACAACATGGAATGGGATGAAGAAACTTTTCCTCGAGAGATATTTTCCCGCATCCAAAGCTACTCAAATTCGCAAGGAGATTTGTGGATTGAAACAACAAGTGGGAGAATCATTGTATGAATGTTGGGAGCGATATAAGAGGTTGGTGGCAAGCTGTCCACACCATCAATTTAGTGACGTTATGATACTCCAATACTTCTATGAAGCTCTCCACTCAAGTGATAGGTCTCTTCTTGACCTCGGGTGGTGGTGCACTAATGAACAAGACTTTGACCGAAGCTAGAGAGTTGATTGAAAGTATGGCGGCAAACTCGCAACAATTCTACACAAGGGATGAACCAATGGTTAGGCGAGTGCATGAAGTTAGTGATTCATCATCATATCTTGATCAAAGAATGAGTAACATGGAGATAATGATTCAAAGGATGGCCGCGGTAATTATTCCGGATGGTGAGACCGAACAAGTGAATGCTTTATATCCAAATCAAAGGCCAAGGTACGATCCATACTCCAATACCTATAATCCCGGGTGGAGGGATCATCCTAATTTTAGTTATGCAAACAAGCAAGCGGCGGTTTCTAATCCATATGAGCAACAAGGTGGTTTCCAACAATCACGTTTCCAACCTCAACAACAATTTCAACAACAACAAGTCAAGGAGCGTGATTCTTTGAATGACAAGCTCAATGAGTTAATGCAAGGTATGCAAGGTCTTACTTCTATGTTCCAACAAAGCCAACAAAACCAACAAAAGACCGATTCGGCCATCAAGGACTTACAAACTCAAATGAGACAATTGGCGACCGATGTGAATTTATTGAAATCTCAAGCATCCACAAAACTTCCTTCACAACCATTTGTGAATCCAAGAGAGAATGTTAATGCGGTTACTTTAAGAAGTGGAAGACAAGTGGAGGATCCAAGTCATCATGAGGAAGTTAGTGAAGAGGTAGTCAATAACAAGGAGGAAACCGCACCAAAGGAGAATTCAACACCAACCGATCAATCCAAGGAACCGGTTTCTACTTTCACTACTCCACCTCCTTTTCCTAGTCGTTTTGCTAAATCCAAGAAAGAAGCTCAAGACAAGGCACTTATGGATATCTTCAAGAAGATTGAAATCAACATCCCATTCATTGAGGCTATCAAGACAATTCCAAGGTATGCCAAGTTCATGAAGGAATTATGCATCAAGAAGGATAGGTTGCTTGATAATGAAATTACTAAAGTTGGCGAGAGTGCGTCGGCTATGCTATTAAAGAAGATGCCTACAAAGTGCACGGATCCCGGTGGTTTCACGGTGCCAATTACTATTGGTAAGAAAAGGTTTGAACATGCTTTACTTGATTTGGGTGCTTCCATTAGTGTGATGTCGGCCGAAATATATGACTCCTTGAATCTTGGACCTTTGAAAGAGACAAGAGTTATTATCCAATTAGCGAACAAGTCGAACATATATCCAAAGGGACTTGTAGAAGATGTGCTAGTGCAAGTAAATGAGCTTATTTTTCCGGTGGACTTCTTCGTGGTGGATATGGACAACAATGAGAACCGAGCATCTACTTCTTTACTTCTTGGGAGGCCATTCATGAAAACCGCAAAGACGAAGATTGATGTTGATAAGGGTACACTCACTATGGAATTCGACAAGGAGATAATACACTTTAACATATTTGAAGCCATGCGTTACCCAAGTGATGTGCATTCCGTTTACTCCATTGATGTGGTTGATTCATTAGCGCAACAAATGGTGGAATTGAACCAAGAAGATGAACTTGATGTGGTGTTGCAAAAGAGTATTGAATTGGACGTCCATGGCTTGTCTAATTTGGATGTTGAGATCTCCACGGAATTGGTGGAGATGTGTGGTGCTTTGGCGACATTGCAAGAAGCTAAAAAGGGTGATGTTTCATATATTTCTTTACCCGTGAATGATGAAATACTTGTACCATCTATTGTGAAGGCGCCCAAACTAGAATTCAAGCCGCTTCCGGACCATTTGAAGTATGCTTTCTTGGGAGATGGAGATGAGCTTCCGGTGATTATTTCTAAGAACCTCACACCGGTACAAGAAGACCGTTTGCTTAGAGTCTTGAAAGAGCACAAAACGGCTATTGGGTGGACAATTGCGGACATCAAAGGCATTAGTCCATCCATGTGCATGCATAGGATTCTAATGGAAGAGAACGTGAAGCCGGTACGTGATGCTCAACGTGGCTAAATCCTCCCATGATGGAGGTTGTGAAAAAAGAGATACTCAAATTGCTAAGTGTGGGGTAATCTACCCATTTCCGATAGCAAGTGGGTAAGTCCGGTACAAGTGGTGCCAAAGAAATCCGAGTCACGGTTGTTCGAAATCAAGACGATGAACTTGTTCCTACAAGAGTTCAAACCGGTTGGAGAGTGTGCATTGACTATAGAAAGCTTAATTCCGCAACCCGCAAGGATCACTTTCCTTTACCTTTCATTGATCAAATGTTGGAGCGGTTAGCGGCGCATTCTTATTATTGCTTCTTGGATGGTTATTCGGGATACAATCAAATTGTTATTGCACCGGAGGACCAAGAGAAGACCACTTTCACTTCTCCGTTTGGAACGTTTGCATATAGACGGATGTCGTTCGGCCTTTGCAATGCGCCGGCTACTTTTCAAAGATGCATGGTGAGTATATTCTCGGATTATGTGGAGCGCATCATAGAGGTATTTATGGATGACTTTAGTGTTTATGGCAATTCTTTTGATGGTTGTTTAAATAACCTTGAACTAATTCTTAAACGATGCATAGACACAAACCTTGTCCTTAATTGGGAGAAATGTCACTTTATGGTAAACCACGGTATAGTACTTGGTCACATTGTGTCCTCTCGAGGGCTCGAAGTGGACAAGTCAAAGATAGATTTAATAAGAAACTTACAATATCCCACTTCGGTGAGGGAAATCCGTTCTTTTCTTGGACATGCAGGTTTCTATAGGCGGTTTATCAAGGATTTCTCCAAAATCTCCATGCCGATGTGCAAGTTATTACAAAAGGAGGTACCTTTCGACTTCAACAAGGAATGCAAGGATGCTTTTGATAAATTAAAGGAGATGTTGACAAGTGCGCCAATTATCAAATCACCGGATTGGAATCTTCCATTTGAATTAATGTGTGATGCTAGTGATTATGCGGTTGGAGCCGTTTTGGGTCAAAGGGTGGACAAGTTGTCCCATGTTATCTATTATGCATCTAGGACCCTTAATGATGCACAAATCAATTATTCTACCACGGAAAAGGAGTTATTGGCTATAGTTTTTGCGTTGGAAAAATTTCGATCATACTTGGTGGGTACAAAGGTTATTGTGTATTCGATCATGCCGCACTAAGACACTTAATAAAGAAGAAAGAAGCTAAGCCAAGATTAATCCGGTGGATCCTATTGTTACAAGAGTTCGACATAGAAATTCGTGATAAGAGGGTGTGGAGAATACCGTTGCGGATCATCTTAGTAGACTTGTTATGTCTCAAGAGGAACTTCCATTACATGACCGCTTTCCGGACGAACAACTTTTCTCCATGGACGAATCAACACCTTGGTATGCGGATATAGTGAATTACTTGGTGACAAGGAAAATACCTAGTACAATGTCCAATTTCCAAAAGATGAAACTTAAGAAGGTAGCTAAGCAATATGTGTGGGATGAACCATACTTATGGAAATATGGCGTTGATCAAATAATGCGAAGGTGCGTGCCTAATTCCGAATTTCAATCCATCCTCTCTTTTTGCCACACTTTTGCATGTGGTGGCCACTTTGGTTCTAAACGCACCGCTCTCAAAGTTCTCGAGAGTGGATTTTATTGGCCCACCTTGTTTGAAGATTCATATGTTTTTTGTAAATCGTGTGATAGATGTCAACGAACGGGCAATCTAGGTGCTCGAAATCAAATGCCACTCACACCAATTCTCGCCGTTGAGATTTTTGATGTGTGGGGTATTGATTTTATGGGCCCTTTTGTCAATTCGAATGGGAATTTTTATATACTTCTTGCCGTTGATTATGTTTCGAAATGGGTGGAAGCTAGAGCCACCAAAACTAATGACTCTCAAGTTGTTTGTGATTTTGTAAGGGAAAACATTTTCAATAGGCATGGAACACCAAGAGTGGTGATAAGCGATGGAGGCTCACATTTCAAGAAGGCTTTCCATGCTCTCCTCAAGAAGTACAACATAACACACAAAATTGGTACGCCTTATCATCTACAAACTAGTGGACAAGCGGAAATTTCGAATCGTGAGATAAAGTCCATTCTTGAGAAAACGGTGAATACCACGAGGAAAGATTGGAGCTTTAAGCTCAACGATGCACTTTGGGCGTATAGAACGGCGTATAAGACACCGATTGGTATGTCTCCATATAGGTTGGTTTATGGGAAGGCTTGTCATCTTCCGGTTGAACTTGAACATAAGGCTTATTGAGCGATAAAGAAATTCAACATGGAGTATGATGAAGCGGGGAAACAAAGGAAGTTACAACTACATGAGCTAGAGGAGATACGTAATGATGCTTACGAGAGTGCCCGGATTTACAAGGAAAAGACTAAGCTTTTTCATGACAAGATGATTTCGCGGAAAAGTTTTGTTGTGGGGCAAAAGTTCTCTTATTTAATACTCGTTTACGTTTATTTCCGAAAGCTTAAGTCCCGTTGGGTGGGACCATTTGTTGTTACTAATGTTTATGCTCATGGTGCGATTGATATTGTTAGCGAAAAACAGACAACAATTGAAAGTCAACGGCCATAGGTTAAAGCCATATTATGAAAACTTTCCAACGGAGCATGTGGACGTGATTGGACTTCAAGATGCACTCCCTCTGGAGGAGTAATGTGCCGCAAGAGCTAAGTCGGGCCGTCGACTTTAAAACAAGCGCTTAATGGGAGGCAACCCATCGGTTTTGTATTTCTTATCTTTTGCTTTTTGTTATTTCTTTTTCTTATTTCTTATCATGTTAAAATTTCCCACCTTGACTTTACTAGGAGGATTCAATTACATTGAGGACAATGTAAGGTTTAAGTGTGGGGAGTGGTTAAGCATGTTTTTAAAACAAAAATTACAAAAAAATTAAAAAAAATTTTGAAAAAAAAAAAAAAGTTTTACATAAAAATTCCAACTTTTAAAGATTTTAGAGTCACTAGCATACTTCTAGGTATGTTTACATAGAGATTTTGACCGACATAATTGAACTTGGAAATGTTAGAGAATTACATTCGGATTTCTTGTTTGTTTGAGTGTTAAATAATGGATTTAATCATGCCGGTGATGCGAATTTGGTGCAGGGAGAAGTGCGTTATTAGAGTTGCTGATCAATCATTAGTGGAGACTACCCGTATTCATATCATGTGAGGCACCGACCAGAAATTTTCCATCTACTAGAGAGCTTCTTTTGAGTGTGTGTCACCGTAAGTAAATTCCGGGTAGAATGGTGAGCTACCCAACCTCCCACCAATAAAAGCACTACTCTTTGATCTCTTGAGTGCTAATTTTGTCAATCATGAGGGTGACGTCCATGGATGAAAGCTTCCTTCTTGTAGTCCGATTTGCAGTTAGCACCATTCTCTCTCTCGACAACAATGGATCCATAGAAACACATTCATCATCAACAAGGAGCGACATCAAAATCTACAAGGAAAGTTGGAAAAGTTTAAGGTTTACAAGCAACGAGAAAAAGAGCAAATTTCAAATTCAAGTAAAGCAACATACAAATGAGCGGATTTTTACATATATGTTGAAGACTTACAATACAATGAGGTAATTTTATATTCAAGTATGAAGACTTATTCATGAATGCGAAGAAAATTAAAAGGTGAAAATTTTTGAAGTTTATGATTTCAAGACGATACAAGTTGTGAAGAATCAAGTGGTAAAATACTTCTCCCACGGCCATGGTTTATTTTTGTATTTAATTTCTCTTGTTTCAATTTCAAAAAAAAAAAAAAAAAAAAAAAAAAAAATTGAAAAAAAAAAAGAAAAAAAAAAAGAGAGAAAAACAAGAGAAATATTTGTTCTTATTTAATGAGCCGTGGGGAAGGAAAATTTATAAGGAAGTTTCAAGCGACAAGGATTTCAAGGTAAAGAGTTATAAAATGTCAAGGATTTATGAAATTCGAGGGTTTATCATCAATAGTTGAAACCGAAGACGAGGACCATGAAGATCAAGATAAGGAGCGGAAGACGTTTCTATTGGATGCCGTGAGAGTGGTGTTATCATAATTGGCGATCGGATGTGAAGGTGAGTAAGTAATCTCATCCTCAATAATAAATGGTTGATTTCCTTTCGTAGAGATCGTCAGAAAAATGGTTTTTCAAAATATTAAAAGATGTGGTTTTTTTTTTAAAAATATTTCGGAAGTTATCCTTCCTACCATTCAACGTGTTGCAGGAATTCTCTCTTCATTCCTACCGCACACATGTGAGAACCATAAAAAGCCGTCTTTTTGAGTGCAATTATCATAAAATCCTATTTGGTGAGGCAGAAGTCGAGGCGAAATGCTTATTGATCGTTTATCAAACACGCATTCTCTCATTATGGTGTGGTTATTTCTCCCTCAACATTTAAGAACGAGAATATGTTCTTTAGTATTTCTAACTTCTTATTACTAGCATGCAGAAACTCTATGTTCTCATAACTCTTTGGATGCTTGGGACGCTTGAACGCTTTGAAGTTGTAAGTTTTTAGTTTGATTTGCTCGAGGACTAGCAAAGTCTAAGTGTGGGGGAATTTGATAGGTGTAGAATACACCGTATTTACTATACAGAGTTTATGCTTTCTTTGCTATTTTTCTTGTGAATCTTGTATTTTACGCTTGTTTTGAGTTTTATAGCTACTTTGGAGTCGCACGGAGGAAAAGAAGAAGAAATCATCCAATTTGAGCCAAAAGGGCAAAATTGTCATTTAAGGGGCGAACACTATCTGGAGCCCAGCCAAGGTTAAGGGGCAACTCTTTTTGGAGGAATATTAGACGCAGTCCAGTTAATGTTAAGGGGTTACCATCTGGGTAGCCCTAATCCAGAAGAAGGATGTGCTGTTAGCACCCAACACCAACCCAACCCTAAAATTCGAGAGACATTACTCTCAATTATTAGTTCAATCATTACCCTAAAAACTAAGAAAGGAAAGAAGCAGCCGATGCTGCTATTGTTTTTCCGAGAGAAGTAAGAGAAATTCAGATGAATCTCAAATGGAGACAGTGATGCTATGGTGATTGAGTCATTAGGGGTTACTATTGAAATCGAGAGAGAAAGGAAAGGATTTGAGTTATGAATGCTTGGAAGTGCTGAGTTTTTTCTCAGAATCGAGATAAGTAGTTCTGGTGGTGCTGCTCTGAATCTGGTGGTGCTGTGAGATGGGTATGAACTAAATTTGGATTGGGGTTGATATTCTATGTTGATTTGAAGATTGTTCTTGAGTTAGAGCAGATCGAGAAGAGGAGAAATGGGTATTGCTATTGATGAATTAAAGAATTTGTGTGTTGTTGAAGAACTGGGAAGGTTTAATAGAATGGTTGTGAGTTGAATTAACCTGGGTTTTGAGTTGAATTGACGTTAGATTGACAAGACTGACGAGAGAAGAAGAAATGGGGAGAAATTCTAAGTTAGGGTTTTTTTTTTTTAGATCGAATGGGTTACATCGGGATTGAAATGGGTTTGTGGCTATGATCGAGTTGGTTGTTGTTGATTGAATTTGAAGAATCGGGGAGCTCAAGATGGAATGGGAGTTGGGTTATTTATACGGCCAAGAAGTGTTCTTTGCTTTGACAAGACAATGTTGATGCTAGAGAGTATTGCACCGGAAATGGCAGTTGCAGTCTTTGTTACTAGTTCTTAGCTGCAAGCAATGGAACTAAGCAGGTACAGTGGCAGGTGTAATGATGCTGGGACTGGAGTATGGAATTGCAGCTGGAGTTAGAGATGAATCCGAGGCTGGTGCTGCAATGGATTGAATGGTTTTTGCAGGATGCAGCTTATATGCAAGTGGAGTTCGCGATCGAAGTGCAATTGCGGATCGAGAGTTGGTCTTGTCTGACAGGCATGGTGGTTGTGCTAAATTAGATGTATGTCTAGGTTTACGGTGATCTGAGTCTCCCGAGTTGATATGTGAGCAAACTTTGGTGGTGGTCGCGATCTCGAGGAGAAGGAATTGAAATACTGGAAACTGTGAATGTTAGATGTATGTGATAGGTTTTTACAGGGATGTGAATTGATGGTGGCTCAGGTGGTGGATGAGTAGAGTGAGTGGTAAGTGAGGCTGCAATGGATGGTATTTTGCAGTGGTGAAGCCTAGGCATGTGTTCCTGAGAGATGGCTTGAGGTTTAACAGGGTTTTGAGGCTGAAGTGTGGCATGAACTGGAATTGGAGTCATAGAGATGTTGGTGGTTGCTGTGGCATTGAGTTCAGGTTCAGTTTTGTGTAAGCTGTTTACAGGGTAGTTGTGGTGTTGGCCTAGCCTGAGATTGACTGATGCGGAGATGAAGCTGATGGGTTCTGAGATGAAGGGACTAGTGGTGCACTGATGTTGTTGGTAGAGGTCCGTGTGATCTTTGGAGATGGCGAAGCTGCGCAGTGGATGTGGTGATTGTCATGGAATTGACAAGGCTTGCGATTCGGGTGGGTTGCAAGTGATAGCGAGGGAATGGCTCGGGTCTTTTGGTGGTGTGTTGGTGTCGAATCTTTGCGCAATAAGAGCAGCCGAGGATTTGAGTTGCGTGCATAGAGTGAATTTGTGTGCATTGAAGTGTATGGATTGTGGCGGTGATGAGCTAATGAAACAGATGGAGCTGAAGTAGGAGAGATATTGCAGTTCCTGGGTATTATGAAGCTGCAAAAAGTGAAGAAGGCTCAGCCATGATGGCCGAGGCGTGAAGCACTATCTTGGTGCAACACACGGCTACCGCGGAGCAATGGCTTATGCCATGGCAACCAGCGAAGTCCACCCGATTAATTTGGACTCGGAATCCGACTTCAGTTCGACTCAGTGACTCACCCCTTGACTCATTGAATGACGACGACTGTTAAGTTTGACTTTTGACCGTTAGTCCTAACGGTGGACTGACGGAATATTCCGTCGAATATTCTCTTGACGGAGAAATTTTCAGGTGGCCGGCGGCGACTTATTCCGGCCGGATTCCGGCCACAATCCCGATTTTCCGGCGAGCCAAAAATTCCAGAAATTTTCTATGGACTTCTCTCATGGGTGTGAAGACTTGGGCTAGGAATTGGATGGAGAATTGGACTCAAATTTGGAAAGAGAAGGTGGAAGAGTTGAGAAAAGCTTGGAATTGGAAATTGAATTGCAAAAGGAAAAGGATTCTACTCCTTAGAAGATTTGGAGAATATTGAAGCCTATAAATAGAGAAGTTTTCTACAACTTCTACACACCTCTCTACACACACAACACTTGTGTTTTTGCTTGCTTTTCTAAGATTTTTCTTTTTAATTACTTGTGTGAATTTGAAAATTCTTCTTTTAATTATTATTATTTGTGTGAATTTCAAAAACATGAGTAGCTAATTTTCTTATTGATTGAGGATGAATTCCTAGTTCTTAACATGATTTGAGTTTTTGTTTTCAATTCTATCTTGAGATTTTTCACATGATTATCGATTGTTTTTACTAATAGGAGTGATCTTAAAGACATTCATGATTGATTGATAGATTGTTTGGAGTGCACGCTAAATTAATTTGTTAATTGATCTATATCTAGTATAAGTTAGGGAATACGTAATCGTTCTCGACACTTTACACAAGTAGAAAACACGAGACCTTGCGGAGGGATTCCGTGGAGCAATTGTGTGTAGAAACAACGCTAGAAAGTGGACCAAGCGAACGAGAGTTTAACTACTAGTACTAAACCTAAATTCATAAATCTTAATGCATTCTCGGGAATTACATCTTGTAAGCGAACCTCGGGGTGGTTCTTTTGAATAGAATCGATAACTAAGCGGACTGTTACTCGGTGAAATTAGGGATTTTGGGGCTAGCTAAGCGTACCTGCTATCCTACAGTTGGTGATAATCTGTGACTAATAACAAGTAGAAAAGAACATAACTTTAATCATTGTTTCGTAACGAAGAAGGATTCCTTGATCTATAAGAAAATTAGCTACTCATGTTTTTGAAATTCACACAAATAATAATAATTAAAAGAAGAATTTTCAAATTCACACAAGTAATTAAAAAGAAAAATCTTAGAAAAGCAAGCAAAAACACAAGTGTTGTGTGTGTAGAGAGGTGTGTAGAAGTTGTAGAAAACTTCTCTATTTATAGGCTTCAATATTCTCCAAATCTTCTAAGGAGTAGAATCCTTTTCCTTTTGCAATTCAATTTCCAATTCCAAGCTTTTCTCAACTCTTCCACCTTCTCTTTCCAAATTTGAGTCCAATTCTCCATCCAATTCCTAGCCTAAGTCTTCACACCCATGAGAGAAGTCCATAGAAAATTCTGGAATTTTTGGCTCGCCGGAAAACTAGGATTGTGGCCGGAATCCGGCCGGAATAAGTCGCCGCCGGCCACCTGAAAATTTCTCCGTCAAGAGAATATTTGACGGAATATTCCGTCAGTCCACCGTTAGGACTAACGGTCAAAAGTAAAACTTAACGGTCGTCGTCAGTCAATGAGTCAAGGGGTGAGTCACTCGAGTCGAACCGAAGTCGACATTCGAGTCCAGCCTAACTGGGCTGACTCGGCTAAGTTGCCATGGCATAAGCCATTGCTCTGGCCAGAGCTGTGTGTTGCACCAAGATAGTGCTTCACGCCTCGGCCATCATGGCTGAGCCTTCTTCACTTTTGCAGCTTCATAATACCCAGGAACTGCAATATCTCTCCTACTTCAGCTCCATCTGTTTCATTAGCTCATCACCTGCCACAATCCATACACTTCAATGCACACAAATTCACTCTATGCCTGCAACTCAAATCCTCAGCTGCTCCATTGCGCAGCATTCCGACACCAACACACCACCAAAAGACCCGAGCCATTCCCTGCTATCACTTGCAGTGCCACCCACCTGAACTGCAAGCCTTGTCAATTCCATGACAATCACCACATCCACCTGCAGTTCTGCCATCTCCAGCATCACACAGACCTCTACCAACAACATCAGTGCACCACTAGTCCCTTCATCTCAGAACCCATCAGCTTCATCTCCGCATCAGTCAATCTCAGGCTAGGCCAACACCACAACTACCCTGTAAACAGCTTACACAAAACTGAGCCTGAACTCAATGCCACAGCAACCACCAACATCTCTATGACTCCAATTCCAGTTCATGCCACACTTCAGCCTCAAAACCCTGTTAAACCTCAAGCCATCTCTCAGGAACACATGCCTAGGCTTCACCACTGCAAAACACCATCCATTGCAGCCTCACTTACCACTCATTCTACTCATCCACCACCTGAGCCACCATCAATTCACATCCCTGTAAAAACCTATCACATACATCTAACATTCACAGTTTCCAGTATTTCAATTCCTTCTCCTCAGATCGCGACCACCACCAGCAGCTGCTCACATATCAACTCAGGAGACCTGTATCACTGTAAACCTAGACATACATCTAATTTAGCACAACCACCATGCCCTGTACAGCACCAACTCTCAGTCACAGCTGCACTACGACTGCGAACTCCACTTGCATATAAGCTGCATCCTGCAAAACCATTCAATCCATTGCGGCACCCGCCTTCAGATTCATCTCCAACTCCAAATTTGCAATTCCATACCCGGCCCCAAAGATCATTACACCCGCCAATCGCACCGCTTAGTTCCATTGCTTGCAGACTAAGAACTAGTAACAAAGACTATGCAATGCCTGCCATTTCCAGTGCCAATACTCTCTAGCATCAACATTGTCTTGTCAAAGCAGCAACACTTCTTGGCTGTATAAATAGCCCAACTCCCATTCCATCTTGAGCTCCTGATTCTTCAAATTCAATCAGCAACAACCAACTCGATCATAGCCACAAACCCATTTCAATCCTGACAGAACCCATTCGATCTAAAAAAAAACCCTAACTTAGAATTTCTCCCCATTTCTTCTTCTCTGTCAGTCTTGTCAATCTAACGTCAATTCAACTCAAAACCCAGGTTAATTCAACTCACAACCATTCTATTAAACCTTCCCAGTTCTTCAACAACACACAAATTCTTTAATTCATCAATAGCAATACCCATTTCTCCTCTTCTCGATCTCGCTTCTAACTCAAGAACAATCTTCAAATCAACATAGAATATCAACCCCAATCCAAATTTAGTTCATACCCATCTCACAAAGACCACCAGTTCGAGAAAGCACCACCGAGAACTACTTATCTCGATTCCGAGAAAAACTCAAGCACTTCCAAGCATTCATAACTCAAATCCTTTCCTTTCTCTCTCGATTTCAATAGTAACCCCTAATGACTCAATCACCATAGCATCACTGTCTCCATTTGAGATTCATCTGAATTTCTCTCTACCTCTCTCGGAAAAACAATAGCAGCATCGGCTGCTTCTTTCCTTTCTTAGTTTTAGGGTAATGATTGAACTAATAATTGAGAGTAATGTCTCTCGAATTTTAGGGTTGGGTTGGTGTTGGGTGCTAACAGCACATCCTTCTTCTGGATTAGGGCTACCCAGATGGTAACCCCTTAACATTAATCGGATGCGTCTAATATTCCTCCAAAAAGAGTTGCCCCTTAACCTTGGCTGGGCTCCAGATAGTGTTCGCCCCTTAAATGACAATTTTGCCCTTTTGGCTCAAATTGGATGATTGATCGCTGTCGTAAGCGTCAAAAATAATTTACACTTTCTTACTACTCAAAATATAAATATAGCAAGGGCAAGAAAGGATCGATCCCACAGAGAGGTCTAGGTTGTCAAATTGTTATGGTTTCCTATATAAAACACCGAGGATTTTCTGATTGTGTAAATAAAAATAAACTAAAAACAAATAAAGTACGCAAATCAAGAATGTGAAATATTGGATAAAGGTTTCATCTTCAATTGTAAACAAGTTTATGAATATATGAATAGAATTCGTATTTAATCTCGCTATCATCAAAAGCCATAGAATACCTTATTGCAAGAATACTCCATAATTTCCAAAGTTATCAACACACACATTAGGGCTGCGTATGTGAAATCTACCTAAAGAATAACCTAACGCCTTGCGCTAATCAAGTTCAATTCCTAGGAACATTAAGTTTCAGAAATAGGCTAATCAATGCAATTGTAATACATTGCGCAAACAATTCGAACAAAGGTCAATTTCTACATATGACTACGAGGGTGTATCACTACAAACCCTAATCATATCATGCTACTCGTATTCAAGGTTATCGCTCGATGAAAACCCTAAAATAGCTATAGATATGGATGTGAGTTCAATCAATTCTAGACTCGACTAAACAAACATTCAATCATATTGCAATCCATCAATCATGCAATTATTGTAACCCGTAGAAATCAAACGATAATATTGAGAGAAAACTAATTCATAAAAATCATCACTTGGTTGCAAAATCCGACTACGTCTTTAACCAATAATAAGAACTTAGTTACTTGTGTTTTTGGAAATCATCATAGAAAGCATAGAAGAAAACTATCATGTGAAACCCTAGGCAACAAGTAGAAGTCTCCCTAATGGAGATATCTAGGTTTTAGAGAAAAAGTTCTATTTATATGCTTTTCTCCCCATAAGGATACTTTCACAAAATTAGGTTAATTCTTCTCAAAACCCGTCTCCAAGTTGGTCCACCAAGCCCAGGAGTGAAAAATATGTCTCTGGAATTTAAGGTCCGAAAAATGTCGCCGGAATTGCTGACATCATCGCCGAAATCCGGCCACCGGCGCCGGAATCCGATCGCCGGAAAACTTTCTCCGATCACTTGAAGTACTGGAATACGTCACCAGGCAAGTGCACACTCCCAGAAGCTCAACTCTATTTCTCTGCAATTCAAACATTCACAAAATACCACCTAAACCAATTTCTTGTTCTTGCGAAAACGCGCTAAAAAGCGTGACCCGTAGCTCATATGTCCGGCCGTCAATTCTCGCATCCGACTCATACCCCCCTCGCGATTCATTGAATCTTTACGATTGACACTTTAACCTCTCGAAATCGGCTTCCCGGGCTGGTACCACCGGTGCACCAATTTTGCTCCGTTTCCGCACTATTTTCTGCAATATTAGTTGTGGCATCTGTTTTACTTTTCCACCACTGCAACCCTGACCTATAAACCCAGATTCAAAACCATTTCAGCTGCATACTCCCAGTGACAATCATCTTCCATTATACCGCTTTGGTAGTTCGGCTAGCGGCGGCGAGCTCCGAACCAGTGCCAAACAATCTTGAGCAACCTCTGTCACTCCTGCAACTTAATCTCACAGCAGCACAACCTCCAATGCTTTCTCTAAATCAAACTTCCCTGGAACCATCAATCCACTGCTCGACTTCTCTGCAAATCATCCATTGTCAACCATTCGATCTCAATTTAACCGCCACTGCACAACAGCACCAGCAATCTCCATTAAGTCCCATGGCAACACTTAACAGCTCCCATACTGTCACTAGCCAGCACACACACAACCTACTTCGCCACCATTCCCTGCTACAACCACATTTCCTCGAGCCAATAACAGCAACTTCACCTCCAGACATGATAACTACAACTCATGTACCTGCCCTTGGCTCAACCAGCTGAAACCAATCCATCAGCTGTAACTCCCTTGGCACTTCCTGTCAGAGAACCACATCACCACCAGCAGCACATCACTCAGCTGCAAATGCCTTGCCAGTTCAACCTGCGATACAGCCTTCCATTTCAGCTTCCATTTGCACACCCCACCAGTTCTATCTTGAGCTCAAAAACAACCCAAACTCCAGCTACTCTTCTTCACTGCTATCACCAGGTGCTCGCCAAATCTTGCGCCACAAGAAGCACCACTTGCCTCGGGAATTGCCACCAAAGCAACCCATGACTCAGGACCCATTTCCTTGATGTGATTCTAGTCCCAAATCAAACCCATTTCACCTCATGTTTTGTTGAAAATCAACTCAACATTGAACCCAGTTCAACTTCAAACTCGACCCCAAAGCCACCATAGCACAATCACAATAGTGCCTCCTTCGTTGCCTTCTCAGAATCATTCATGAATTTCCCAATTACTCCGAACTTCTCAACCATTTCGTCAAACAGCTGCTATGCACTTCTGGTGGTGAAGAAGATATGAATATCTTTGTTGATTTCATCCTCATTCTATCTCCTTCCCTGTAACAATTTCACATTCAACATAAAAACCCATCAAACCATTCAGAGCTCTAAGGTCTTCATCGATCTTTATCATTCATCACTGAGAACCTCTCTTGGTCCGTACTCTTCTTGGCTTCAAATTTGTAAAATTTCACCAATCATCTTCACCATTGTTCGACCTCTACTTAAACCTCCACTGTGAAATCCATTAATCCTTCCTTCTCGATCTTCATTTTCTCCGCTCAACTCTGGCAGTGACCTCAGTTTTTTGGTTTGCCCGCAGAAAGGAGCTTGCAGCTCTGGTTCGATGGAAAGAACCACTTATGTGTTCTAAAGTGAACTTGTCCCAGATGGGATCTAATACACTAGAATGGATATTGGCACCCATGACTCGGATAAGGGCTACCAGTGATCTTCTTGCACTGTCAGTCCTACGGAACTGACAAGCTTACTCATTCATTTTTCTCATAACTCTCTCATTGATGTCGGAACGGCCTCATTCTTTCGCAGCTAGCTTCGACTTTTCGCTCTCTTCAACATGACTAGAAGAAATCTTGGATTTGAGCGAGTTCCACTTCCTTTTGCCCCAATGACTCCAAAACACCTAAATAACTCAAAAGCAAAAATAAGATACATAATTCACACAAAAACTCGCAAAGAAAGCATAAATACTAGATATTAAATACGGTGTATTCTACACCTATCAATGATTTCTTCTTCTTTTCCTCCGTGCGACTCCAAAGTAGCTATAAAACTCAAAACAAGCGTAAAATACAAGATTCACAAGAAAAAATAGCAAAGAAAGCATAAACTCTGTATAGTAAATACGGTGTATTCTACACCTATCATATACCATACCACTGCTTGTCAATTGACAGACACAAAGAAGATGTGCAGTACATAAAAATTTTGCAAGAAAGAATACATAGAATCTACAAAGAACAAACGTGCACTATAAGTCCAACACATCGAATGAAATCCTTCTAATTTGGACATTTAATTTAGATGTATCTGTTGTTCCCTGCCTTTTTTCATATAATCATTGATCTTATGTCATGAAAAATAGGACTAGGACATCGATATATCTTAATATCTTTGATTGTCACTTCCCTATATTAAACCAACATTTTCAATTATAGATGGTGGTGGTGAAGTTGTGGTAGCAATATGAAAGTGACAACAACAGTTCAACTGATGGAACCTTGGGCACAACATGGAAGTGTGGTAATAGCACCAAGGGAAACAAGCAGTTGTGGAAGTTACTAGTGAATGATGGCGTTGGCCATTAACCGCATGGTAAATGACAGTGGTGGCAGTCCCAATTGAGGTCTCTCAAGAGTCAAGATATGAAAAAAAAAAAAAAAACATTTCACTATGACTATACATAAAGTTTAATAATGAATGTACGCATATCACAATGACTTACTTTCAAATACTACTAGACACAAAATTCATATGTGATGATGTTGTTAATGCTTGGGGAGCCAAACATTCCATTTACATTAACTCTACAACAGTTCTACACAAACTTAAAGAACGTATAGAACTTGGACCATGAGGCATTTAAAGATACAATGAGATTTCAAAAATGCCAGGTGGGGAAGGGCAAGAACAGCGTGTCTCAATCCTTTCCCGGTCCATCAAGTGTTTTTATGATTTTAATGATTAAAAAGGGCAATTTAATGTCAACTTTTTATTCGATACAACGGAACTTCTCTAAGCAGACTGATCCAAATTCAACCATAATTAAATTTCACTGGGTCATTTACAAAACAACTAAAATTCATTAAACAAAATGAAGAAAGAAAGTAAGAAAGTGTTACCGAAAACGTGACCAACAATACAATTCCAAGTAGGACCGTGTTTCTTATCAAATTCCTTCTTGATATACTCAGCTATGTATTTCTCCACATTTGACAAACGAACTCAAATCTCAAATTGAATCTTTGTTAATAAAAACAGTAAAAGAGATAAATGGGGTGTTACAGAGATGGTGAATTCAATGGCTTCCTTGATAGCAACCTAAAACCAGGTGAAAGAAGAATAGTGATTTTAGATCACATTGTTCTGATCGTCCAAAAAATTACATGCGGTACACAAAGCCAAAGGTCTATAGATCCTTTATTTTTTTCCTTGTGTTACCGGTATTGGTTCTATTGGACGCGTGCATTTTATACTTATATACGTGTTCACTTACGGAGTCCAAGTGTCCTACATGCCTTGCCAAGTCAACATACCACAAAAATGAAAATTATGTATGGATAAAACTCTCATTCTCCGGAACCTCTCTGTCTTTTTTTTACTTCCCTATCTTGTCTATCATATCTCTGCTTCTGTGACTCACGAATGAATCTGAAAGCATGAAAAAGAAATTGCTAAGTTAGAAAACAAAATCTTCTTCATTACCTAGCTGCTTCTTTCCCTTCCGCCATTCCTGATAACATTGGATCCCTTCCACGGTTAGATGTTGATATGTGTGTCTTTGATTTGATGAAATGAGTTTGTTTATTTGATTCTTGGCTTGATGAAGAGTGAGAGAAGAAGATTGAAACTTGAAAGTCTCTGTTTCTGTTAGAAACTTATTTTTTTTTTATCGTGGAAGTGAGGATAGAAAATCGAATAATGGAAATGAAGTAGCAGCTGGAATTTGTTTGCCATACCGAATAAAGAGTAAAGGGAATCAATCTCAGATATTGTAACCATGGAATTAAAAGCAAGGTTTTAAGGCGATCCTGATCCGACCCGTATACCTAGATATCGTCATCTTCTTCGCCCATTTTTCCTGCTACTACAGTTTGTTCAGGTCCGGTTCAGTTGATCGATACAATGATTTTTTTAATAAGTTTTAAGTGGAAATATGTTTGTATGGTTATATGTGAAAGAAATCTTTGATAAATTGAAACGATCAATTTTTTTAATTGTATCGATTTGAATCTCGATTTCATGAAATTGTAAGCAATTTTTTTTTCTTGGGACAAACTTTGTGACGGACAAAATGTGTGTAGAAGGCCTCTTTAACAGTCGGCCGAAAAGAGGAAGAAAAGAGTTACGGGTTTTGATTGATGGGTCTGGGTTATTTACTCTGCCAGTTGCACTCTGGTTACGACTTAAATGGCTAAATTGTATTTTACATATGATTCGGGGTCAAACAGGCTTGACCGCTTTCACTCAGTCCGTCAATAAAGTTTGACTTTTACCATGTCCTTCTATAAGGTTTGACTCAAACCTTTGGATTTCGGTGAGGATTGGCCAAGATCATTTTCAGTCTTCCTTTCCAAAACTCTTCATTAAATATTAGGTAATGGGTGAACTTTATGTTTGCATTTGTGGAAAAGTAAAATAGAGAAATCTCTATTTTGAACGGCTGAACATAAAGTTTTTGAAAGGACCATAACATTATGTAAACTTGTATACCCTTATAAAGTTCATTAAATTCGTATACAAGTTAACAGGGAAATCTCTATTTTGAACTTCATTAAATTCGTATACAAGTTAATCAGTAAGGTAAGCATATCCTCGTAATAGTTATCTTGATGGAAGTTTACTCCCGGGTCATGTTAACTTGTATACCCGTATACAAGTTTTTTTTTTGAAGCATACCGTATACAAGTTAACAGGGATATTATCATCTTTTACTCATATTGGAAATATAAATCACTTACTTAAATAATAATAAATTAATCATCTCTAATAATGAGATATATCTTCCATCAGTACCCTCGTCTTCGTTCTTTCCGTCAGTTCTTCTTCTCCATTTTTAGCATACCGTGAAATCTTAATCTTACTTTGAAGATTCATATTTGATCTCCAGAAAACTCAAATGTATTTTCATATCATGTGATTCTACTGTATCAACTCGATCTACTACTAAACGAAAAGAATTATTCGTTTCCACCCCAAAAGTGGGGTAACCAGTGTTTTTTGTTAATTGATTAGATTTTGATTTGTGGAAACTTCCATCATGATTTAAACCCAAAGACGACTGATTCGTGGAGATCTCTATTTTAAGTTTTTGTTAATTGATTGGATTTTGGTTTGTGGAAACTCCCATCAAGATTTAAACCCAAAGAATTCGTGGAGATCTCTATTTAAAATATCATGTTTAGAAAAATCAATTTAGGATTAGCAAGGATATGCTTACCTTAATCAGGTTATTGGGAAAAATCAATTTAGGATTAGCAATGATATGCTTACGTTACTGATCTGGGGAAGAAATTAAGAGGAGGTTGAAAAGAGTTGAGAAATAGACACATAAGTGAGAGAAACCTAATCTAGTGTTCGTTTTTTTTTCAATACAACCAGATGGAGGAGCCAATATCAATGGAGAATCTGTTTACTCGCGACTTACCAAGGCTCTTAATGGAAACCCGGATAGTTGAGCATTTACTCCTATGGGTCCTGAAACAGGAAATACAAACGTGGGGTCCAAAGTTTCAACGGCTATTAACAACTCAGTGGACTCAATTAGTGAACCTGCGAGATTTGATTCTCCTAATGTTGGACCCAGAGGTGGAGGAGGAGGAATTTGTAGTAATATGGCAGAACATCCAGACTTTGGTTTCACAGATAAATCTTCCACAGTTCCACTGGAGAATGATTCACAACTTAGTTCAAGACTTTTATCTTCAAGCTCCAATAGGGATAAGGTGCGCCTCAAAGGTTTGGCACGCCGACTGCATGCTCGAAGTAATCCTACCACCAACAATAGAGACCCCTTCCCTAGTAAGAGATCCAAGCGATCTCATGAGGTTCGAGATGGAGATATTAACATGCTGGGACTCGAACAATCCTTCGCATCGAATCTTCAAAAACACCATTTGGACAGGTCTCAGCACGGAGGAGATGATACGGGGAAGAGCGCGAATGAACAATACAGTGGACAGGGGTTGGATTGCCCTTCCAATTGAGCAACAACTGAATTCCTAGTATAATTCATTTCCCATGAATATAATGACTTGGAATTGTAGAGGGGCTGCAAAACCCTCTTTTGTTCGAGTTGCTCGAGATTTGATTTCTCATTATAAACCTATAGTTTTTGTTATTTTGGAAACCAGAATTGGTGGATATCATGCTAAAGAGATAAGTCGGCAGTTAGGTTTTTCTAATTCTCTTCTTCTTTATTCTCAGGGATTCTCTGGTGGGTTATGGCTTCTCTGGAATCAGGCTGAGGTTGATCTTCGAGCAACTTCGGTATCAAGATGGGCCATTCATGCGGTAGTCACTGTTCCTAAGGCCAAACCATGGGTTCTTTCATCTGTCTATGCTAGTAATAATCCTAAATTTAGGCAACAGGTCTGGAATGAGCTGCAACATGTTTCTGAGATCGATTATCCTCTAGGGGTTATTGGAGACTTGAATGTCCTTCATAGTCTCTCTGATAAGAAAGGGGGAATTTTACCTACTTATTCTGATATCAAAGAGTTGAATAATTTTATGAATGCTTGTAATCTTATGGACAAGAAGCCTGATGGACCTCCGTTTACGTGGACTAATAAGCAGGTGAATGGGAGGAATATTCAAGAGCGACTTGATCTGCTCCTAGTAAATGATCACTGGCAGATGATGTTTCCTAATGCTAAGGTATCACACTTGCACTTTTATAATTCTGATCATAGAGTGTTGCTGGTAGATACTTCTCCCTCTTTTAAATTTCGGCCACGCCCTTTTCGTATTGAGGCAATGTGGTTACAAGACATTAGATTTAAAAATTTTAGTTAATCACATATGGGCCCAGAGAGAGTATGTTGGGGGCTCTAGTTTAAGTCTTGCTCACAAATTTCATATTTTAGCTCTAGAAGCTAGAATATGGAACAAAAATTATTTTGGTAACATTCATCAGAATGTTACGAAAGCAAGACAAGATCTATGTCGTGCTCAGAATTTGTTTGCTGAGAATCCTTCTTTGGAAAACAAGGCCACTGAAGCTTGTTATCTTCGGAAGTACTTGGAGATGCTTCGGTTGAAAGAACTTTTTTGGGCTCAAAAGTCTCGTATTCAATGGTTAAAGTGTGGTAACCAAAATACGAGATTTTTTCATCTTTCAACTTTGGTAAGAAGACATCGCAATCGTATTTCGTGTATCAAAGATGAAAATGGGACCTGGGTTAAGGAGGAGGAGGCTATTGAATTGCTCATTAATGACTTTTTCAAAGCTCTTTACTCTTCTTCTAACCCTCCAGACCCTGTTGGTCTTCCGATCTTATTCCTTCGTTTTATCTGCTGAAGATAATAGTCTTCTTACTAAGGAAGTTTCTGTTGAAGAAATTACCCAGTGTATCAATCAGATGGGTCCATTGAAGGCCCCAGGTCCGGATGGTATCCAGGGAATTTTTTACAAAACTTATTGGGATATAGTTGGTCCATCTGTGGTCTCCGTTATTCGTGATTTCTTTTCTAAAGGTATTCTGAATCCTGGTTTTAACAATACCTTTATCACGTTAATTCCTAAGATTGACAATCCGTCTTCTGTAAAGCATTTTCGCCCTATTAGCCTTTGCAATTTTTGTTATAAAATTATTTCAAAAATCATGGCTAACCGTCTTAAGCCTTTCTTGCCTAAGTTTATTTCTTCAAGTCAAAATGCTTTTGTGGAAGGTCGATCTATCTTTGATTCTATCCTCCTCACCAATGAAATTTTCCATTATTTTCGTTGTAAATCAGGGTCTAAAGCTTGGATGGCTCTCAAAATCGATTTTGAAAAGGCTTATGATCGTCTCGAGTGGAGTTTCATTTATAAAGTTTTCCAGTCTTTGGGTTTTAACTCTGTATGGCTCAATTGGCTGAAATTGTGTATCTCAAGTGTTTCATTTCAAGTTCTTTTTAATGGTGCGCCCAGCGAAGCATTCTATCCTTCCAGAGGTCTTCGTCAGGGGGATCCTTTATCCCCCTATATCTTTATCATCTGTCTTGAAGTTCTCAGTAGAATGATAAATCAAGGTATATCGACTAATCAAATCTCCGGGTTTAAGATATGCCGTCGGGCCCCTATGATTACTCATACGTTTTATGCCGATGATAGTTTGATTTTTCTTGAAGCTACTCCAAGAAATGTCATTGGTATTAAGAATATTCTTAACCAGTTTTCAGCTTGGTCTGGCCAATTAGTTAATTCCTCTAAGTCTATGGTTGTTTGTTCTAGTAATCTCCCTCGGAGACTTGCTCGACATCTTTGTCGAAATATACATATGAAGCTTAGTACAAGTCCTGGTAAGTACTTGGGCATTAATATTCAGTGGGGACGTCTTTCTTATAGTAATTTTGCGGATTCGTTAGTCAAGATTACTAATCGACTTAGTGGTTGGAAAAATAAGGCTCTTAACTTTGCTGGAAGAGATGTTCTTATTAAACGTGTTGGATCCTTCCACTGAATCATCGATGTGCACTTTGAAAATTCCAAAGTTTGTTCTTTAGAAGTTGATAAACTTCGGAGGAATTTTCTCGTGGTGTGATGTGCAAGGTAAGAGAAGCATTCATGCTCTCCATTTTGGAACAAGGTTTGCAAACCTGTGTGGCTCGGGGATTGGGTATTAGGGATCTAGAGTTCCATAATATTTCTTTTCTTGCAAAGACTGCTTGGAGGATTGCTAGCAATCCTGAGTCATTGGTGTCTTTTCTTTTTAAGGCTAAATATCATAAAACGACGCAGTTGTGGGAAGCACTTCCCCCTAGTCGTGCTTCATGGAGTTGGCGTAGTATTCTTAAGGGAAAGGAATTGATTAAAGTGGGACTGAAATGGGCTATTGGTACTGGTGAGCAGGTGAAATTTTGGAAGGATACATGGTGGTGTGATGTTCCCTTATCCCAGATCCTTGGTTCTGAGGCTCCCGTTAATCCTTCTCTACATGTTTCGGATCTCATTGATCCTAGTTCACATAATTGGGATCTCTGCCATATGTTCTTCTGTCCCTATTTCCGTACAGAAGCATATTTTGGCTGTTCCTCTCTCAAGGTATGATCCTACTTCTGATCATATGATTTGGGCCCCTAGACCAGACGGGAACGTTTCCGTTAAGACTTGTTATAATTGGTTGGTTATGTCCCGAAATAGTTTGTCTATGAGGAACTCTAAGTGGAAACACCTAGAGAAACTTCGATGCCCGGCTCATATTCGACATTTTTTGTGGTTGCTAGCCCATGGAAGAACTTCAGTAAGAGATAATTTGCAGAAACGAGGGATAGATGTCCCTGTTTCTTGTCCTCTTTGTCATCTACATGAGGAAACTATTTCCCATATGTTCTTAACCTGTGACAAAGTTTTACCTATTTGGGATTCTCTTCAATTTGCTTATGGCATCCAGTTTCCACATTTTAATTTGTCTCTTGATTGGCTTACTGTTGTTTTGAAGTTGCGAGCTGCTGATGATGCAGTTCCATGGAACATTATTCTTCCATATATCACGTGGTCTATTTGGTGTGCTAGAAATAATGTGATCTTTTCTTCCAAACCTTTTGAATGGAAGAATGTTATTGCTTTTTCTTATAAGGCTGCTGATGAGTATTGTAATATCACTATTGGGAGCTCTGATACTACTTACAAGGAGCCAATTTATGTCCAATGGCAACCTCCGACTGGCGGATATGTTAAATTGAATGTTGATGGCGCCTCGAATGATGCAGGTAATGCAGGAATTGGTGGCATTTTAGTGGTGATGATGGACATTTTATGGCTGGTTTTGCGCAACATATTTATAGAAACTCCAACAACGTTGCTGAATTATGGGCCATTCGAGATGGGATGCAACTGGCAGCGGATATTGGTGTGAAGAAGCTCATAGTTGAAACTGATTCGGCGTATGCTTTTAACCTTTGTTTACAGTCTTATAGTTGTTCTTGGTTATGTACAGGTTTAATGCGAGACATTCGTCACTTGTCTCTACTTTTTGATCAGGTTTGCTTCCAACATCGCTATAGAGAGGGAAATTTTGCTGCTGATATTTTGTCTAAAAAAGCAGCAAATGAATATATATCTTGTGTATGGGTTGCGACCCCTCCTAATTTTTTGGGTTTTGTTTTGAATAGTGATGTTCAGGGAAGAGCCTTCCTTAGATATGTAAGGCTCACCTAGTTTCTGTGTAATAAAATCATGTTACCAAAAAAAAAAAAAAAAAACAAAGTGATTGTTTATCATTATCCCAATGACGATTACTAAACCCAATATAAAAAACTAATTAATTACTATATGTTATCCTCTATACGTATACACGTTAACATTTGTCTTTTCGTAATACTTATCTAGCAAATGACGAATTAATTAAGAAGGGAGGGATGTTACCATTTTGGACGTACCTTTTTCTTTTTTCTGATAAATCATTTTGGACGTACACGCCAGGTGAACCGTGAAACACACTTCTTGTTGACAATGCTTCATTTTACTTATATACTCCACATATGCTGTGATTAAGTGGTATCATTTACATATGCTGTGATTAAGTGGTATCATTTTTATCACTCGCGGCTAATAATTACACTAAATAGTACTCTTTCCGTTCCGATTTACTTGATGTTATAGAGTTTTTCAAACAGATTAAGAAACAACAGAGAGTATTTTTTTTCCAAATCTACCCATATTAATAGCTTTCTAAAATTTTAGTTTTTAGTTTCTAGATTTAATGTAAATTACGTATCCCGTTGTAATTTACTTGGGATAAACCAAATATTCCTTCCAAATCGTTGGAATAATCATTTATCTGCCGATTCCAATGACAATTAATGGTATGCTGTGATTCTAAAACAAGGGTAAATCAGTGAGAATTTAGGAAATTCTTAAACCCTCATCTATTTTGGAGCACAAATAAAATCCTAAAACATGTAAATAAAAATAAAATACATTTTTACGCAATGGTCAAACTATATTGACTTGATCAAATGGTCAGAGGGGCAACTTTTTGGTGTCTGCTTTGGGAATCTTGGATGTCAGCGCCGACCTTGTTTTACTTGCCCCCGAGGCCGGTTAGTGAGTTGAAATTCCAAGAACACGATGGCACGTTACACGTATGTTCCGCGAAACACACTTTGTTCCCCCCCCCCGGGAAAGGCATAAACAAAAAACCCTATTAAAAAGTTGATACTGATTTGATAGAAGAAACAACTTCCGTAGCACATTAGCACACAGCTTTGTATAGTTGCTTTTCACCATATGTCTACTACAACTCAATGCATAAATGATACTAATAGCACAAGCAGCCATGATAATAATGAAATTTATGTTTATCTTTGTGAAGGCAACGTGGGTCGCCATGGTTTAAGCCATGGCCTTCTTTATCAATATCAAGGCTTTTGGCGAACTGCTAAAGGAATAGAAAATGTGAAGGATTTTCAACAGAATTTCAAAGCTTCGCATACTGATCTTATAATAGCCACACTACCCAAATCAGGCACCATTTGGTTGAAAGCACTAGTCTTTGCCATTATCAACCGATCCCATTACCCTTGTTCTTCTTCTTCTTCAGAGATCTACCACCAACATCCATTACTTACAATTTCACCCCATGATCTTGTTCCTTTCGTTGACTTTAAACAACTATATCCAGATAATAGTCTTCTTGATTTCACTAAGAATAGTACTACTCAGGATTCTCCTTGCAGACTTATAGCTACACATATCCCTTACCCTTCTTTACCTGAATCAATTAAGACCACTGCAACAAACTGCAAGATCGTTTATTTATGTAGAAACCCTCTAGACAACTTCATCTCTTTGTGGTTGTTTATGAACAAAGTTAGAGTAATGCCGATGCTCAATAATAACAATGCTTCTTTGTCCATGGAAGAAGCTTTTGAATTTTTTTGCGATGGGGTACAAGAATTTGGTCCGTATTGGGATCATGTACTTGGTTATTGGAAAGAGAGTTTAAAGAATCCTCATAAACTGTTGTTTGTAAAGTATGAAGATTTGAAGAAAGAGCCAAAAGCGCAAATAACGAGAATTGCCGAATTCATTGGCTATGGGTTTTCATTAGAAGAAGAGAATCAGGGAGTGATTGAAGAAATATCCAGTTTGTGTAGTTTTGAAAACTTGAAGAATTTGGACGTGAATAAGAATGGAACCTGGAGAGGTACAGTCGAGAACAATGTGTTCTTTAGGAAAGGTGAGGTTGGTGATTGGAAGAATTACTTGACACCCATCATGATCAAACGACTTGATGGTCTCATGGAGGAGAAATTACATGGATCAGGGTTAGTGTTTCAAAACTATCTTCCTTGAATACATTGATATCATCCATGGTGGAGTACTACAGATCAATGGAGCACTTCTATTGGAATATTGATCAATGCTATATGCAGTACTGGATTGTTTTTACTTTGTATTTTTGAAGTATTCCGTCTGAAGTAATGAAGATTGTTCGTATCTTTGGATCTATGTTTAATTTTAGTTCCTGTTGGATTTTTTTTTTTTTTTTTTTTTTTTTTTTTTTTTTTTTTTTTTTTATTTTGAGGAAAAAGGATATATATATATATTAAGAAAAAAGTGATAATTACAGGGGTATATACAAAGAAAGCCTGAGCAACCCTATCAAAAAACAAAAAACCTTAATTTACATATGAATAATATCCTCCATTGATGCACAATCTGGCTCGTTGTAAAGCTTTTAAAAATGTCTGTTGTAGAGCTCCTTAGACAAATATGCAACTTGATTGCAAACACTAATTCCTCTTTGTCCCTATGCCTTCCTCCATGCTTCCTTCTGTTTCTTTCGAGCCATAATTCCCAGCCGATAACGAAAGGAAGTAGTGCCATATTACCTTAATTCTTTCTCCCACTCCAACCATTCTCTAGCCGAGTAACAAGTTCTGAAAAGTTGCTGGTAGAACCCATAAGACATTTAACGAAGCCAAAAACTTCTCCCGAGATAAATCTTGATAACTCGGTTCATAAATAGATGGTCTTGAGTCTCTTCCAAATTATTGCATAAAAACCATAGGTTCGATTGGATTTCCACTCCTCGCGCCTGCATCATAGTTCTGATTGGTATGGATTTGTGCATGGAAGCCTACATCATGAACTGGACCTTTGGTGGAGAAAACTTACTATGCACTACCCCGTAGAACTCCCAATCCGTCTCGGCTCACGCGATTTGACGTACAAAGCTTTTACGGACCAATCTCCTACAATCTCATCCTCCTCCCTTGAACCAAAGTCACGTTTATTAAGTCGTGCTTGATTTTTCACAGTCGATACGTTCGGTAGAGGGTCCAAGCCTTTGAAAACTCAAAACTCCACAACGCACCTTTCATATCGGCAACCAAAAAAGTATCTACAATAGTCTAAGTTTGCATAGCTAAGTTATCTAATGTCAAGGTAAGAATAATCAAAAAAACTAGCAAGAGTTTGCCAAATACGTCGTTCTTAGCGGTGTGAACTAGTTTTAGATAGCCTAATAAGTTTGTGTATACTTGGAAGTCTAAGTACAGTTGTAGTCCAAAGTATTTGTAATTGTAGCCTATAAATACGCCTGTCTAGTTTCATTTGTAATTGAGCAAGACTAATATCATTTGTAATTAGGCAAGAAATTAATAAAACAGTGAGTTTCAAGAGAGAAACAACACTAGCTAATCACTATGCTTATACATCTCCATTGTTGTTCTACCAATATATAAGAGTTCTATATATATCATCTAAATTCTATCAGTTCTTACAACAATAATTATTGTTCTTATAAATAACATGTCTGTTATAACAAATGGCTCTTCCAAGCACAATTAATCAAGAATTTAAATAGAAATGAAATCAAAGTAAAATCAAGTACACACAACACAAGGATTTATAGTGGTTCGATCAAGATGACTTACATCCACTTGCGAAGACAACGAAATGATTCCACTATGATTAATCAAGTTTACAAGGTATTTCCCTTAATCACCTCTCAAGAACCATAGACCCCTTTTGGTGCCTCTCTTTCTCTCTCTTACATGAGTTTCTCTTACCAACAAAAGGAAATAGGTTTTCCTTTTATTCTCCTGATGCCCTAGTTTTGATGGAACAAAAGTTTATCACCTGGGATCTAAAGGAATCAGGCCCATACAAGACTCACACTTGTATTCAAGGCACAAAATACAACAAATCTCCACCTTGACTTGAGTACCATCACCATTCATCATTATCGTTTTCGCTTAGCCCTTCAAGGGCTCTCAACACTTGTTGACACCAACCAAGTCCAAGCAATGCTTGAACTTGATACTTGGAACCGGCTTCGTCAACATGTCTGCAGGGTTATTCGGTGTAGGAACCTTTAGCATCACTATCTTCCCTTCCTCAACTGCATCCTTGATAAAATGATACCTAACATCGATGTGCTTCGTTCTCTCATGATACATCTGATTTTTGGTCAAGTGAATGGCACTTTGATTTTCACAAAACAAAACTGCACTCTCTTGCTTGAATCCCAGATCACCAACCAAACCCATCAACCATATACCTTCCTTCATCGGGCCTGCGGCTACCATGTACTACCGCCTCGGGTTGTCGACAAGCAACTGTGCTTTGCAAAACCGACCTCCAACTGATAGTACTACCACACAATGTAAAAGTATAACCTTTCAATGACCTTCTTATATCAAGATCACCTGCATAATCAGAATCAACATAACCCACAATATTCGTCGAATCACCACTGTGTTTGTCAAACACCAAACCAACATCTGTACTACCCTTAGATACCTAAAAATCCACTTTACAGCTTGCCAATGAGCCTTCCAGGGATTTCCCATGTATCTACTTACCACACTCACAGCTTGTGCGATATCCGGCCTTGTACAAACCATAGCATACATGATGCTACTAACTGCGCTTGCATATGGAACTCGAGACATGTACTCTGCCTCATCTGCAGTTTGAGGTGATTACCTTCTAGAAAGTTTAAAATGAGCTGCCAAAGGAGTACTTACTGGTTTTGCATCTTTCATACCAAACCGCTCCAACAACTTCTCGATGTAAGCCTTCTGGGACAAATACAATTTGCCTTCAGCTCGGTTTCTATGAATCTCCATGCCCAATATCTTCTTTGCTGCACCCAAATATTTCATCTCAAACTCACTACTCAACTGCACCTTCAAATTATGTATCTCTGCCATGTCTTTGCAAGCTATCAACATATCATCAACATACAAAAGCAAATACACAAATGAGCCATCTTGGAGTTTCCTGTGATATACACAACTATCATACTTACTCCTATCATAGCCATTTGCCAACATAAACATGTCAAAACTTTTATACCACTGCCTTGGAGATTGCTTCAACCATAAAAAAATTTCTTCAACAAACATACATGGTCTTTTTTGCCAGGAACTTCAAACCCTTTTGGTTGTTGCATATAAATACGCTCTTCCAAATCACGGAAGGAAAGTTTGTCTTAACATCTAGTTGTTCCAATTATAGATCTTTCAAAGCAACTATAGCAAGCAATGTTCTAATAACAACATGAGAAAATACCTCATTGTAGTCAATGCCTCCTCTTTATGTAAACCTCTTTGCCACAATCCTTGCCTTGTACCTTGTACCTTGTTCCTTCACCATCTGAAGTACCTTCTTTCTTCTTGAAGACCCATTTGCTTCCCACAATCTTCTGTCCCTTAGGTTTTGCAACTATCTCCCAAGTGTCATTCTTGTCAAGAGACTCAATTTCTTCCATTGGTGAAGCTCCCAACTCTGCTGATTCTTCACCACTGATTGCTTCTTCATAGGCTCTAATTGGATCATCCCTATCAATGCTCTCACCCACTGCAAGTGCATACGCAACCAAATCAGCATGGCCATATCTCTGAGGTGGTCTGATATCCCTCCTCACTCTGTCTCTAACAAGATTGTACTGATGATCTCGTGCTTCTTCTTCCTGGGCAGGTTCTTGCACAATATCTTGATCATCATCATCAGAAACAACGGTCTCATTGTTTCCTTGAACTTGCATCTCAAGTTCCACCTGGTCACCAAGCTCCACCTTATCACTAACACCCTCTTCAACTCTTCCGTCTAGATTTTTATTCTTTTGATTCAACATCGATTGTTCATCAAATTTCATATCTCTACTGATAAGAAACTTGTTTGATCTCTTTTCCGGACGGAGAGGAAGAGAAGTTAGATGTTTTCCTAAAGAGTTTCCAAAGTTGCGATAAGAAGGAGAAAGAAGATTAAAAAAAAAAGAAAATAATTGCGCAATATTCTGATGGTTATTGTGACATGTTTGATGTCGTTTGAATTCATGGTGAAAATCTTGATGCCGAGAAAACATGGCAGACGAGATACTGCTGAAAGAAAAAAAAAAAAAAAAAAAAAAGGAAGTCGTGACTGGTTGCGAATGATTAGGGTTCTCTGAACAAATCAAGGATCGAACTCAAGCAGATGAATAACGGATCTGTATTAGCAGTTGGTGACGAATATCCGCAATTGAGCTAGATGTTGTTGCTGGGATGATAGATCGAGAAGATGAGACAAAACAGTAAAGAACCGTGGTATGGTGATTTTGAAATAATGGGTGGTGTACTTGCAAGACCAAAACTCAGTTAAACAAAGGGACTTGTGTTGCAGTATTGCAGCCGTTTGTGATTCTCGTTGATGTTGATGACGAGGTGATAATGGTAGACGAGCTTGGTGTTATTAAAGCTGTAGCTGTTGACTGCTATAATAATTCCATGAAAAGAACAGAATTATGCCGATGAAAGATGAAGAAGGGAGACAGATGCTGCTATTAGAAGGTCTAGGGCTAAAGATGATGATATTGTTCCTGATTCCAAGGGGAACTTGGAAGAGATAAAGAAAAGACTCAAGAATTCGAGCCGTGAAGAACGAAGAATAAAAATTGGTTGGCGCTTCCATGTTCCGTAGTCAGGTTTGAAGAAAACAGACGGCATAAGAATGGGTTTGTTAGCTGAACCAGCATAAGAATAAGTTGGAGCTTAATCTATGTGAGATTTGTTTAATCAAACCCGTGAAGAAGAACTGTTGCTGCCAGCGATAGAAGGTCATGCTGTCTAGTGCAGCTGTATAGATGACCATGGGAAACAGAGAAGAGATTATTAAACAGAGAGATCGTAATGAAGCGAGTTTGCTGCCATGATGAAGAAATTGTTGTTAAGGAGCAGTTGTTGTTAATGGTAACTTCTGGTGCTAGTCATTGCATTATGAGAACGAGAGAGAAGCTTAAACTGCAGAGAAGAAAGGGATGGAAGAAGTTCGAGTTGTTGGCTGTCAGGGAGAAGGGATAAAAATATTTCTCTAATGGATGAGTCACCGTGCACTTTGTGGTTAAGTTTGCAAAATCCAGAAGAATGTAATTCTCACGGATGGGAGTGTCCCCGAGACTTTTTGCCGGAAGATGATGAATAGGTGAGTTTCAAACGAAAAAAAGCAGCCAAGGAAGCGGCTGTCACTGATGTTGTTTGTGCGGTGCCTCAATAAGATTGAAGAACGTTTCTGGAAGTTGAGATGACTAGGAAGCAAAGATGTTGAGGTGATTTGAAGAAAGGACTGAAAGCCTCAAAGAAAATAGAAAAAGAAACAACAAGAAGGTTGTGAAGAAAAGAAAGACAGCATGTATGGTTGTGCACCTGTCGAGCTATAGGGACGGTGAGCAATTCAGATGGAGACAAGGTGTTTGTTTGAATACCTGAATGATTTGGGATACAGAAGTGTGTCAAATCTATCACACATTCAGAAGTGTGGCAATTATGAATACCGTGGGAAACATTATAACAGAGAGCAATTAGAGCTTGTGGCAGAAGCGTGACGGAATGATTGTGAGAGAATCTTGAAAAGAAAAGAAGTGTGACAGTTTTCACAACAAAAGCGTGACTGGAACATAAAAGAAGAGAAGAAGAAACAACAAGGTTGTGAAGAAAGAGAAGCTATCACCAAGAGGTGATGAAAGAGAGAACAACAAAAGTAGGTGAAAATCCTATGAGTTGTCTAAAGAGTACAAGAAGTACTCTACGGAAGAGGATCGAAATGTCTCTAAACTACGAAGATGGGACCGAAACGTCCTTAAACTTCCGAAGAGGACCAAAATGTCCCTAAACTACGAAGAGGACTGTAATGTCCCTAAATTTCCATTGGGACTGTAATGTCCTTAAACCTCCGAAGAGGACCGAAATGTCCCTAAACTACGAAGAGGACTGTAATGTCCCTAAACTTCCATTGGGACCTTAATGTCCTTAAACTTCCAAAGAGGACCGAAATGTCCCTAAACTACGAAGAGGACCGTAATGTCCCTAAACTTCTAATGGGACCGTAATGTCCTTAAACTACGAAGATGGGACCGAAATGTCCTAAAACTATGAAGATGGGACCGAAACATCCTTAAACTACGATGAAAACCGAAATTGGCAAAATTTAAAAAAAAAAATGTTAGGGAAAGTTGAGTTTAAATTTCTTTTGTCCAAGATGGGCATTAGTGATCTACATGCTCCATCTTGAGGGAGGGTATTAGGAAATAATATAGGAGAGTCTATATTTAGGAGATAGATATATTAAGTTGAGAGAGTTATATTAGGAATTGAATATCTTGAGAACCAAGTCTTGTGTCTTGACAACCAAGTCTTGTGATTGTATAAATATCTTGAAGATTTAATGAGAAAGACACACCAAAATTATTATCAATGTAATCTTTTATGCTTCCGCGTTTATGCTCTCCTCTCACTTGCTCGATCCTTAACAGTTTCCAATACATTGAAATTAGTAACAAAGATGGAACTACGGAGCAAATTTCAGGCCGCACCCTCCATTTGTAACAACCTATCAATGATAATGAGACCAGAGCAGATTTGAGATACATGTTTTCAGTTGAGTACATGCGAGATTGCGAGTTTAGATCTCTTTCATGTACTCCCTCCATACCACATATATAAGTGAGGGACCAATCCTCTTAGATTAAGAAATTTTTATTGATTTTACACATTTGTATGTTCTTTCATGTTTTATCCTTAATTATATTCCCAATATTAGACACATATACTCAATTGTGATGATTCCCAAACAAATAAATAGGGGTAATATAAGTAAAAACCGCTTTGAAAAATGGAAATTTCGCGTATATAATAGGTACGGAGGGAGTACATCATACCAGCAGCTACATTTTTTTTTTTTTTTGAAGCATGAAATTAATAAAAAACCAACTATAATGTTAATAGGTCCGGAAGCTTCTACCAGCAACTACATATTTGTATGCATAAATAATTTTAGAAAATTAAAATCACATAATTAATGAAAAACCTAGGATCCAATTTTCTATAGACATTAATTCAATATTTATTTCTACACCGTCCAGATCTTAACTATCCTCAAAGGAAACAACACATGGTAATTTTCTATAGACATTAATTAATTAATTCTTAAATAATTAAGACAGTGTACTTACATGTTACTACGGTCTCTTGGAATGCAGAGAGCTGGAGTAAGTAAATCTCTGGCCTGGCTTATCTTTTGTTAGAGTCACGGTATGGAAGGGTCTTAAACTACCAGAAACATTTGTAACAGCAAATGATTTTACCATAGGGCATGGATCCAATTCAGCTTCCCACTTCATTTTACGACTAACATGGTTCTTCTATATATATATATATATATATATGAGCTGAAGTTAGCAGATAACAGACATGATTAAGTGATTCAGCTTTCGCTAGTACATAACAATTATGAGTGAACAAATGCAGCATGAATAACACTCTTAGAAGGTCCTGAACAAATCAAAACTCATAAAAGAGCAAAGAAAGTCTGATAATTATAATAACATATAATTATAAATAACAATTATATTTACGCTAAACAACCATTAAGGGAGTAGTACCTTAGCACTTAAAAATTAGAACGCACCATCATATATGATGGATCTTACAGGGGCCATAGGCTGGGAAACGGCATCTGGAGAAGATCAGGGTAACATGTACAAATGAAACCCATCATTTCCGGACTGAATCAATGCACCAACTATAGAACCGTTTTTTTTGGGACTAGCCTTTTTTTTTTTTTGGGACCATTCTTTTATTTTGGGTAAGATATTAGAAGTAAATCTAGGTCACCCCTTATCTAGATATTTATTATAATACCTAAATAGAGTATATGTCATCTCCTTCCTCTCCTAGATAGAGTATATGTCAATCTTCACAATGATCTGGATATGAATTATTTCTCAGATGGTGAATGTATTCTTCCCCAAAGCCAATCTCAAGATGAAAACGATGGATTTTACCAATCACAACCGGAGGAAGACTATTTGGGTACCCAGTTATGCTCTAAACTTAGATAATGTTGGTTGAATTGGTCCAAATTTTCAAAAAAATGAGAATTTGTTAAGTAGATTTGGGCTTGTTCGGTTACCTTGTGTGAAGAACATGTAACCGAACTCATCTGAAAGTGTAGTTCGGTTACTTTTTCTAAACACGCAGGTTACCGAACTCTCCAATAATGGAGGTTTTTTGAAGTTCGGTTAAAGGACATGTTACCGAACTTTGTAAACAGGATTACAGTGTTATGTTCGGTTTGGCCGGAATGTAACCGAACTTTAGGGTCTATAAGTCTGGTTAGTTCGCAACCAATAGCTAACCGAACTTACGCAAAATAAGATTTCACATTAGTGTATAAAGTTCGGTTGGTTCGCAAACTTCATACCAACCAACTATCTAACCGAACTTACGTACAATAAAATTTGACTTAGTATACGTAAAGTTCGGTTAGTTGTCAACTTGCTTTACAAACCGAACGTTGAGTTCAGTTATCCCGATAAAATTATCATGTAACCAAACTTCACATGTATGCAATTAGCCAAGGTTGTAATATGGGTACAGTTCGGTTACTTGACAATTTCAAATTTTTTTTTGCGAACCAACCGAACAGAGTTGTAAAAGTTCGGTTAAATGAAAACTCAACATAGTGGGCAAAATAGCACATTTCGGTTACATTGGATTTTTTTTTTTTTTTTTTTTTTTGTAATATGGGTAGAGTTCGTTTACAAAATAGTTTTCAAAATTTTGCGAACAAACCGAACTCGCAGTTCGGTAACCTAATTTTAAATCCTATGGAACCGAACTGTTCTTCGTGTTCTTCCTTTCAGGAAATTCGGTTAAGAAACTAGGGTTTTTGTGAAACGCGTTCTAACCGAACATGGCACTGTAACTTCCATATGAACCATATTTTGATGATTTCTATTCAATTAAAAGAATCAAAATCAAATTAAAAGTATGGGTTTGTTGGAAAATACCTACGAATCGGTCACATGGCAGAATCAGGCTTCTTACTGCGTCTCTTATACTAGATTACGGCTTCACTTGGTTGTTCCACTTCTTTATGAATCTCAAATTCACTTGGCTGATTTGCAAGATGTCCTAATGGGAGACCTGTTCCTGGGAGTCGGTTGGTTTTCTTTCGACGAACCATTCTTATACTCGATTGATTAATCGACGATGAAAATTTTATGAAGAGAAGAAGAGGAGAACTGATTTTTTTATGCGTCTAGGTTTAGATTCTTTTGTTTTTGTTTTACAGGGGGTTAGTCAATTGAGATTTATAGGGAATTTCGGAGACATTCCAAATCTCTTGTTAGTCGATAGGGAGTCTTTGTAAATCTATGAGAGTTTCTGTTATTGGATAGTGACTTTCTGAAAGTCTTTAGAATTCTATGTTATTGGATAGTGATTTTTTGAAAGTCACTAGAATTCTGTGTTATTGGATTTGGATTTCCAAATCAATGATTTAAGGTTATGAGAGACTTTTGGAGACTTTTGGAGACTTTTGGAGACTTTTAAGAGAAAATATACCATAAAAGGTTTAAACAAAGTCTCTCCAAAATTGGTGATATTTGTAGAGACTTTAGGATATTCAAAAAAATAAAATAAATAAACAAATAAGCTATGATAAATTTCATGCATAAAAAAAAATAATAACTATTATTTTCCAAAAACTCCATATTATGGTCTTGTTTGGTAAACTTTATGATTATCTATTTATGATTATAGATAATCATAAATTGATAAATGATTTTGATATAATCATTTTAAAAATAAATTTTTCCAAACACTTTTTCAGATAATTGATTATCTTAGAATGATGATCTCAAAAAGGAGAGGAAAGAACAATGATCTAGGATATTTTTCAGCCTTATGTTATTTTTTTTGTCTCTCTATTGATAGTTTAGAGAAAATAAGAAGAAGAAATTCAATTTGAGTTCCTTAGAAAAAATAATTGATTATAATAAAATTTCAAAACAACTTTTTCCTGTTTATGGAAATAATGGATTTTTTCAATTATGATTAAAATAAGCAATTATTATAATGGTTATCAAACGCATATAGAATCCATTATAATCTGCATAATGAATTATAAGCTGGTAATCCATTAAAATAATGGTTACCAAACAACCCCTATGCGAAATCTCAACCCATGCATTATGTTCATGTTCAATTTGGTTTAATTTTCGATCGACAAAATAGTCACGATTTCTAAATTTGCAATTTTTCATTGATTATATTCTTCCATTTTTTTATATTAATAAATAAATTTATGAATTATTTATTATATATTAGTTTTATACAATGATTTTTGAATTATTTTTCCTTCTAATTTGAAGTATGTAAGATAAAATTCATATATATTTGTCTCAATGACTCACTGAGATTTCCTAAAAATCACTAACAGAGTCACCCAAAATCAATAGACTTGTAAAGAGTCTCCCCAGATCTCTTACAAAAAATTTTTCTCAATATCTCTAAAAATCCTAATTGACTAACCCCTGTTAGATTAAGTTAGGGTTAATTTTAATTAGGAGTAGTTATTAGATTAGAGTTAGTTATTAAATTACGGTAAGGGCCAAATTAATAATCTCATGATTTTAGGACATCCGGTAGGTGGCCTAACAAGACCATGGTCCCAAAAAAAAAAACCATGGTCCCTAAAAAACGGTTCCAACTATAACCAGCTCTAGTTGACTAAAACTAATTTAGTTTGTGCATTTTTCTAAGGTCCGGTGTGAACTAATGAATACACGAAAAACACGGTACACGCAACTAATAAATTAAATGTGTTGTTAAACAATTGTCTAACCTGAGATCTGAAGATCCGGTATTATTTTAACTATATGCATTTTCGTGAGATCCAGATATAAGAGTGCACCACCTGTTGTGGGAAATTTAATGTCTTTTTCGATCTTGACGTCCGAACTGTTTTATTTTCTACGCTGCATCATCTTAACATGGTGGGTAGTGATCAACAAATATTTAGGCCTCCAGACCAGTGATGGAACCAGAAGGTGGATCATTTTGACTGCAACCACCTAGCAAAGGAATAAGTTCTAGTTAGCCCATTAATAACAAAATGAAAAGCCCATGGTACGTCTTTAACCACTAATTAGTTGTGTACCGGTTTAGTGGCTAAGTTTCTTTTTTTTTGTTTTGTTTTTTGTTTTTTAATTGAAACAATTTTGTGGCCAACGTTATTAGTCATTTATCGTTGCCTTTCTTAATGGCTATTATACCGTTGGGGAAATTACAGATCTGGGATACTATGCACAGAATGGAACCTATACAAGCAATAATACCAATACCCAAATATGACGAAAATTATACCAATCACACAACACCAACGATTAAGGGAAAATTTTCACTAAGACAAATAATTGGTTACAACGATATCTCCAAATTGTGTTTCCACACAACTTCAAAATGCATAAAACACTTGGATAACAATGCCCTCTTTCTCTACTCACTCACCGCTAACGATGGATAACTAAATTCTTTACCAAATAATTAGGATAATTAATAGGAGGAAAGCCACTTTTACTAGAGGGAAAGCTGACTTTTGTCAGAATTATTTGACTTTGGGTGGATTTAAAATTACGCTTCCCCATTAATAACTGTTTTGGGTTCTAATTTCTTGTATAAACTGTAAAACCCTAAATATCAAAAACGTTCAATTGTTCTAAGTCTATCTTCTTAATCCCAAGATATTGAAGCGAAATAGAAGAAAATGATCGTAGTCGTACTAAATCCAACAATCTAAGGTGAAAATTTACAATAACTTGTTAGTGCAGTACGCATATATATCGATCAGTCATGATAACAACCAGAATGATCTGATAGTTTTCTTTCCCTTTACAATAGCATCGATTATCTACTGCTGTAATTTTTGTTTTAGCAAAAAAATCACTATTAAATCAAGTCCAAAAAATCAAAATCAACCAAAACCAAAACCAAAATTCATATCATTATCAAACTCCCAACAGAAAAAAATGGTATATTTCGAAGGAATATTATTTGGACTGGTATGAACTCATAATGAAAGTTTGGATCATACATCAGGAGAATGGAAGGAAACTCATTCATTATACCTTGAAATGGATTTCTATCTTTATTTTTTTTTTACTTTTTTTGTAATTGCACTTGTAAATAAGGATAAAGTTGATCATACAAAGATCGTGATTAATCATATCAACGTCACAGTATTGTCAACTCAATTAAGTTTTGTTTCTGTCATTTGATTATGAGTCAATCATTTTTGCTTCTGTCATTCGATTGATTTAGAAATTATAAAGCTTAAGTTTTTCGAAAAATGGGTTATTTAACATGGTTCAAATGGACGAGTAAAAATTATTATGGGTGAAATGGACAAAAAAAAAAATAGCAAGGATAAAACTGGATTCATCCTAGCTTAAACTTAAAAAATAGCGAGGATGAAACTGGATGCATCCTGATGTAAATTAAAAATAAGAAAAAAAAAAATTTGAAAATGAGTAGGATGAAACTGGTTACATCCTTGCCATTTTTATATTTTGTCCATTTAAACAGTATCAAAATCTTTCACCCATGAATTATTGATTTTGGTCTTTTTAACCAATTTGTCCAGGAATTATTTTGTCCATTTAAACAATATCAAAATGTAAATGTCTTTATCACCCAGGAATTATTGATTTTGGTCTTTTTAACCAATTTTGTGTAAGTTTTTCGTAGACGCAATCAAAATAAATAATTAAAGTCTTTCTCAGTTTAGCTGATATAAACATTTATAAACAGGGAAGATGAATATATCGCTTAAAATTCATGAAGATCCTTGAGTTATCCAAAATATCTCTTCTTCCTTTGATTACGCTCTTCTTTCCTCGACTAAATTTTGTAGTCCGAAAATGATTTATGGCACCCATTTTTCGTGCACCCATCCTTAGGTGGCATATCCACGTGAACACGTTTCCCTCGCATCCCTTTTTTTTTAGATGTTCTCTGAGTTTTCTCCATCGCTTTTGTAAGTTCTCTAATGGAAGATTATGGCAGATGTTACGTGGAGATAATCGGTCCATATATTTTCGATAACTTTTCAAAGTATACATGGAGATTAGGTTCTAAAGAAAGAAGGTTTCCGACCAAGGGTAACCCTCTAGGACCCGGTGGAAGTCACAATTCCCTGCCGTTCTTCCTCTGGGACTTAACAATTACTACATAAACACAAGTTATTAGAACCACAACCACCACAGAGACACACTCCCATGACTTTATTCTCACCATTTGCGATGTTGTCAACCCACCGCCACCATGACAAACCAGCTGAAAGTTGTGAAATCATTTGTACTAAAACTGCAGAATATCAACAAAAGCCTAAACAAATTTGGATTGAAAACTAATACACCACCTTATATTTACAGGACAGAACATCAAAAAGGAGTGACATAAGACCAGTCGGAGAACCTTAATGCTTTTAGATTGAAGGGTTTTTTTAGAACACGCAATTGGGGGATATGAATTACTTCCCCCAACCCATGGTGTGTGCTAAGGGGTGACTTTTGGAGGCGAAAATACTAAAATACCCTTCCCTCAAAATAAAAATCAAAAAACAAAATCATATCCCCCATTTCCATCTCCACTTCTTATTAATCACTTTCAGGGTTAGAATTTGAAACCCAAATATTCCCCATTCCCTTTCAAATTCTAAATTCTCCCCACTCTCTTTCAAATTCTCTTCTCCTTCTCTGCCGGCTCCTCACTTTGGAAACGAATTTTTTTTTTTTTTTAATTCGTAAGTGATGAAGATCATGCTGCAAGTGATGAAGACCATGCCGGAATTGATGAAGACCATACAGGAACGGGTGCCGAGGCATGGTTGGTAACTAACATTCAATGTCAGAATCGAAAACCCTGGCATGCTCAATAGAAATTTATCAATGCTTAGGTAGTCAAGTGAAAAAAAAATTGAAGTTTCCTGGATACTTTTCATCATGTGCCGGCATAGAAATTTAACCAACATACTATGCCGGAAACCAGTCTTTGGCATGCTCGAGAATTAACTACTTGTCTTAGGAAGTGGGTGATTAAAACCAGAAAAAACTCAAAACGGAATATTTTTTTACATCGCCGGAAGTGATGAAGACCATGCAGGAATTGGTAAAGAACCACGCCGGAAAATGGTGCCGGCATGCTCGATAGAAATCTATCAATGCCGGTAGTCAAGTGAAAAAAAATTGAAGTTTCCTGGATACTTTTCATCATGTTCCTAAGATAGAAATTTAAGCAAAAACCATGCCGGAAGTAGTTCCGGCATGCTCGAAAATCACATAACTGTGCCGGAAGTAAACTCATTAAAACCAGAAAAAAAAGGTTTTGAAGATCAAAACCAGAAAAAAATCGTAACAAATGCCGGCATGGTTTTTTGGTTGAATACCATGCCGGCACCAAGCTTTTTCAGCTGCAACAATGGTGGATTCAAAGAAAAAAAATCAAATTTTCAACCTCTTAGCAACAATTCTCTCTTCACAATCATCCTCCACTTCCACCAAAAAAAGTTCCCTCTCAAATTTTTTTTCCATCTTTCTACTCTCATCTCATTCACCCAAATACAAATACACACTAATCATTTAACAAATACTTAAGATTTTTACTAATTATTATTAACCACTAAACCTGATTAGTGAGGGGTAGATTAGGATTTTAAAAAATACTTAGATAAGGGGTGACCCCGAATTGATATTTGGACTTTTTTTTTGTCCTTTTCCTATATCCCCCAATTCCTTTTTATATCCCCCAATTAATCATTCTTTTTTTAAGGATGGGTTTGGTAATGCTTTTATTTTCTCAAAAGCACTTTCAAAAGCTATATATGTCAATAATTTTTGAAATTAGTGTTTGGTAAAAAAAAATCAAAGTGCTTTCTGTCGAAAGCACTTCCCAAATTCCTCAATTTTTAAAAGAACGCGTAATTGGGGGATATGAAAACTAATTGGGGGATATGAATTACTTCCCCCAACCAAAGGTGGCTGTTAAGGGGTGTTTTTTGGGGGCGAAAATACTAAAACACCCTTAGATTAATTAAAAACATTATGAAAAGACTGTTATGCCCTTTCCCCTAAAACATAAAATCAAATAACCAAATTCATATATCCCCCAATTCCGGATTTGATGATCAAAAAAAAAAAAAAAAAATCTTCATCTTCTTCCTCATCGTTCATGCCTCGAAGAACCAAATCGAAAGCAAAACCGAGAACCAAATTGATTGCTCAACAAACACATGAACAAAGAATCGAGAACATTGCTCAATAACTAGAAGAGGATGCATCAGCCGAGCTCGGATGATCAACCACTGTTGATCATGGCTTCTCCGAGAAGGTAAGTGATTTTTGAACTCATTTATGATTGTTTTAATCGATTTGTAGCCATGGGTTTAGGTTAGAATCGCCAACAATAGCTGAAACTGTCGAGTTCTGAGAGAGTACCCAGCATAGGATCTAGGTTTGAATACCATGCGGTTTAGGTACCGGCATAGCATTTGGGATGAATACCCACGGCGGTTTCAATTTCGATAGTGAATTTGCGATGCCGGCATACAAATTGGGTTGAAGACTATTAGGTAGTCAACTAAAAACACACGGGAATAATTTTTTGTACCTAAGCATTGTATCTAGGTTTCGTGAATGCCGGTACTTAAAAACCAAGCATGCATTAGTTCAATTCAAAAATGCCGGTAGTACACTTAAAACATACGGGAACATCACCGAAATTGTGCTCAATACCGGCACACTATTTAGGTTCCATAGGATGCCGGTACTACGATACCCGGCATGCTCGATATTTAAAGTTTTATCTTAGGAACATGTTAGAAGGCATTGGTTTGTTTAAGAGTTTCCATGCCGGTTCCTAAAGCGCCATGACTTTTCTTATGTTTGTTTTGTTTGCTTATGTTATAGGTCAAAAGCCAAAGAAGCGGAGAAAAATAAAGGTCCTATTCTCACTAAGAGGAGGAAGGACGGTCTTGATACTCCTCAGTCCCTGCCTCCACGGGGGAAAGACGCAGGTCGCAAGAAGCGTTTGGGGTTTCAAACAAGAGGGTCAATTTGGGAGAGTGGTGGTGAACGTAGTGCACTTGCAATCCTTGAAGGTACTGGAACAGTTGAGGACGATGAGCGTGATGAAGGGGAAAGTGAGGAGGAAGATGATGAGGTTCATCCAAGTCAATTAGCAAGCCAAAGCGAAGTTGGTGGGACGAGTCAACAACCAACACAAGGCAAGGGCAAGGCGCAACCCAAAGTTAAAATGTTCGGTACACATACCGACATATACGGAATGCTCAAAACACTGCTTCATGTCAGCGTCCGGCATATAAATTTCTATCTTAGGAACAATCGGTTTACATTATTTGGTTCCGTATAGAAACCGATATGTACCCGGCATGGTGGTGTTTGCTATCGTCCATGCCGGTATTCCAAATTTCCAAATACTCATAAATATGTGAATGAAAACCAGCATCCTCGACATATAAGTTTCCATGCGGTATCATATACCAAGCATCCTCGACATTTAAATTTCCATGCCGGTATCATATACCGGCATCCTCGACATTTAAGTTTCCATGCCGGTACCATAACTTTGATAAACTTATATTCTTTTCAGTTCCTGGTCTCAGCTATTCTTTCGGTGTTGTCATTCCGAGATTTAGTGTGTGACTTAGTTAAGCTCATGGAATCAGTATCAGCACCAACTCTATGTAATTGCCATCATGTCCATCAGCTCTTTATAATTTAGTATCGATACACCTTTCATAATTTACTGTTTCTTTTGATTGACCACTTGACTTTCAACTTCCACGTCTGACTTCCCCAGACTTCATTTGACATATAAAATCATACAGCTAGGTGTATCCAGAACGAAGTGTAACAGAGGAAAGGCGAGAAATTCATAGAAGTTGGGAGACAGAGAGAGTAATGGGCAGCTTAGAAGGCAACGGCAATGGCTCCTTCAATCCAAATGAAACAAGAGGAAACGTGATCACTTGCAAAGGTAATAACTTAATTTAACTCTCTCCTTAACCTTTTAACTAAACTGAAACTTATTGATCTCTGTTGATTGTGTTGCTGTTAATTACTTATGAAACTGTTGTTGTATGGGGACCGAAAGAACCATTTGTAATAGAAGATATACAAGTTCATCCTCCTCAAAAATTGGAAGTTCGTATCAAAATTCTCTATACTTCTATCTGTCACACTGATCTAAGTGCTTGGAAAGGAGAGGTACGTAATTATCAATAGAACTCGAATTACACCGTCCGTAAATCCTTAATAATTTTCATCGTCGTATCACTTGGAGATTCTAACTCATTTTTATATGATTGAAGAGTGAAGCCCAACGAGTCTACCCTCTTGGTATATAGCCATCATGTCCATCAGCTCCAGACCCGCTCGCTGGGAAATGAAACATTGATGAATTAAATGTAAAGGTCACGCAGTGACGATTGACTAAAATACTGGTGCTTCGTTATAAGTTTTCCCAATTAGGAAGTATATAAATGCCACTCGTGTGTGTGTGAGAGAGAGAGAGAGAGCACACCTGGTGATGTGTTCGGAGTAGTATCTTGCAGTTGGCATGAATTTCTTGAACATGAGAAAGTGCCTTAAAGAATTGTTCATTCAGATCTTCTTCCCTTAGTGCATTGATCTGCAAGATCAGATTACCTCAAATGAGATTTAAACGCAAACAATTGCCAAAAAGCATATTATCATAATTGAATAGCATCCCTGCTATTTGAACTGCATTTGACCCAGTCTGTTAATCAAGGCTCAACAAATGAGAGAAACTGATTTAGAACCACTGGGTAGTAGCAGAATAGCAGGCCCTATGTGTTCAACCTCAGGCACTGTTAGGCTAACCATGTTACTTTGACAGGCAAGCTCCAACATAACACCCACACTGGAACTGTCGTGTCCAGCTACTCCGCTAAAAATACACTCATATTACAATGTCCATTAAATTATATAACAAAAAAAATATTGACGAAACCCACAAGTCCGAAAAGAGTATGGCGCATACGTTGAGTAAACAGTGTCGACATGCGAAGAAACCAGGATCGCAACAACATGTCTTTTTGGTTTGTACTGTATGTTCCGGCATAGTAGAGATCAGTTTTAGAAATATCGGTACACATACCGGCATATACGAAATGCTCAAAACACCGCCGGTACCTCGTCCCGGCATAGAATTTTCTATGCCGGAACAATCAGTTTACATTATTTGGTTTCTGTATAGAAACTGACATGTACCGGCATGGTGGTGTTTGCTAACGTCCATGCCGGTATTCCAAATTTCCAAATACTCTTAAATATGTGACAGAAAACCGGCATGCAATCTTGGTTTGAATACCACGCCGGTATGTTCTTGAACTGTTGTGGATATTTTGTCCCGGCATACAAAGTTGTATGAATACAATGCTTAGGTTATAGAGGTTCCGGCGTAGTATTCATACAACGAGCATGCCGGTATTAAGCTTTTCAGACCAGAAATGGCGGTTTCGAAAAAAAAAATCAAATTTTCGACCTCTTTGAAGCATTACCTGTGTGTTGGGGTTGCTTGTATGTTGAACATGTTTACTTTCTTGAGTTGGTTCTTCACAAAACACTTCATGGTCACGAAAATCATGATTCAAAGGTGTTGGTTCATCATATAACTCCAATTGTGAGTTGTTATCATACACCGAAGATTGAAGATATGATTGTTGTAGTTGAGCTAAAGATTCGGCTGCTGCAATTCTCTTATCACAATCATCTTCCATTTTCAAAAAACAAATTCCACTCAAATTTTTTTCCTCTCCTTCTACTCCTCACTCACACAAATTAAAATAAAAAATCAAACTAATATATCCCCCAATACTTAAGATTTTACTAATTAAAATTAATCACTAATTAGGATTAGTGAGGGCTAGATTAGGAATTAAAAAATAATTACATAGGGGGTCACCCAAAATTGCTATTGGGACACCGTTTTTGTTTAGCTATAATCTGCCAAACCACACCTTACATTGGCCCCACCTAAATTTAATGATTGATTTATCTTTTTTATCCCTACTTTATTTTATAAATGACAAAAGTTACCCTTAAACTTATATACAATCAATTTTTTACTATTTCTTATATTGCATTCTTTAATTTTTTTTAATTTTCAAACTATTTTATATATCATGTCATTTCATTTGTCAACAGTAAAAATAAAATAAAATATTAAATAATACTTAATTTTAGTTTCACTTTTTGTTTAAAATATATACATATATACAAGTGGTTAAGTAAAATATTTTTTAACAATCATAATAATAGTGGTAATTAGTATGAACATTAATATTATATAGTAAAAAAAAAAAAAAAGTAAAATAATTAATATTTTTAAACCCAATAAAATTGAATAAAACTACCATTAGAGATATGTCTGTTTTTGTCATTTGCTACAACAACTATGGTTGAATCTGAAATTTTACCAAACACAATTTGATTGCTTTTTTAATCAGCTTCAACTTTAATTAGTATTTTACCAAACATCTAACTGCTTTTTTCTCACAACACAGCACAACAGAAAAATGCTTTTACAAAAGCTGCAGCAATACCAAACTAAGCCTTAGATTGGGTAAGCTTCAAATCCTAATTTTATGTACTAAATATCTATCAATAAAATTGAAACCAAGTATTTTCTTAACCTGAGTGAGCCAACAAGGAGATAAGGATTAATAAATAGGGAGGGAATACAATATCCACTTGTGCCAGCTTATCTGAAATACCTACCGAAAGTGTTCACACTCCGCCTCCTTTTTTGATTTTTCTTTTTGTTTAGCCATTGACCGAAAAAAGAGGTCAAGATTAATTATAGTTGCTGGAATTTTTCATGCAATTTACCAACGTTACCCCCCATTTGATAGGACCAGAGGTTTTCTTTTCATGCAAAAACCACCTAGAGATTCTTTTGTATTCAACCCATTTAATATTAACTTGATGGTTTGAAGAACTTACCGACCAACAATTAAGAGAAAATTCTTATTATTGGTAGATATTTCAAAACCACACCTAGCTAGCAGAATCCTAGATGCTTTTAAGCTGAGGATGGCTTCACTGCTATCCCCAAAAGCACGGAATTAGGATGACATAATGATAAGATTCTATACTGATAAGAGGGAAATGGAAAATCAGTGGAGGAAGAAATTATAGTGTGACCACACAATCAGAAATACGAAACTTGTTGAGTTTTGGTTGATCTCATTAAGTCGTCGGAATTCAGCCATGAATCTCCGCTGAAATAAAGTTTCCCCGGCCCCAGTTATAATAGGGAATATAAATTTCATTTTTACTTAATGGCAACCAAAATCACTAGCAACAAAAATATCTGGTAGTGCAACTGCAAATTAGGTTGCTGGACCGAGCGCAACCAAAATTCGGGCTCTGGCCAATATTTGACCAATATATTATCAATGACGAAACATTAAAAAGATGCAGCTCCGAGAGTTCACACTATGACATACTCTTCACTTTTCCATGGAAAGAAAAGAGTTCAAGCTATGAAAGAAAAATCATATCATCATAACATTAAAATGAAGCACATCTAAGATCACAATGGAAATGGTTCCAGAAATGATTTTTGCCGTCATACCATTCTCGTGTTCTGCGAGAGTCTAGACAACGCTAGCTTTTAGACAAGTTTCAGTAGTGTCTGTGACTATGTTTATTCTAACACTACTTTTCTAAGGTAGACTTCCTAAAACCAGAGCTATGAAAAACTCATCAATGAAAACATTTAATGTGTAACTTTTTGTTGTTAGACTCACTCAATGTAAGAAGACGAAAACAAAGTAGGAAAACAGATAATTTCATTAATTGCATCCAATTGTACAGTAATATTAACAATACAAAACAAAGCCTAGACCTAACCCATAGACTTGCATCATGGCAACCAAATTAGCTGTAAAGCGAGCAAAAAGGAAAACTACAAAATCCAAATGACTGGATGTCAGGGAAGAAAATCCCGCAAGACATAACTAATGTTCGCCCCCTGGGGGGACACGGCTGTGTCTTGCGGGATTTTCCATGGACTGAATTGTTGGGTTTTATGAAGCTTTCAAGTCATAAAGCATAACATCATCTCCTTTAGGCCCTGGGTAGAATTAAGGACTTTTTACACAACTATGTGTGCGCACCTCTGTACATATGCAGCTGATACAGGGTGTTCATAATTGGATGCGCTGAAGGTATTTCTTTATATCGAAGGTTGATTATTTATCCGAATGATTTCAAGCAAAAAAATCAGATTATCCAAATTTCTAAAGCTTTTAAGTTTTAAGTTAAAATAGCAGCTACAATCAGAAGTAAGATGGCTCTATTTAGCCCTTAAGTTGTTACAATTGAGACTCACAAACATGATGGATTTAAAGATGGATCAGAATAACCTAATCTGAGTCACCCTCTGAAATAAAAGTACCAGTGAAAACCCAAATATTGCAAACAAATTCAGACAAAGCTAGCCAAAGAATTGAGCTTTAACTAATTAAAAAGACAAAGAAACAGACAGACAAAGAAGTCCTCAAAATTTCAAGCAATGAAAAAGATCAATAATCTTTCTCAAATTTAATGGTTTCTCTAACTGACTTGGTTAATGTTATTCTTAAAATTTAAACCCTTGCCAAAATGTGCTCAACGAGATTTAAATAAAAATAAACCTCTAAGGCTTTCACAGGTAAACATAAAAATAATCCTGCAAAGAAGCAAATAACATACCTCTCAATGCTGTCATTTAAAAAACCTTGAGATCTTCTTTATGCAAAATCTGTTCTTGCTGTACCTACAAGCATATACTAATTTATCAATTCTAAAAGTTGAAGATAATGATAAACTTGAAATCGCAAGTTGCAAAAACAAGAAAGCAATCAAATAATCACAAATTAAGGATGTTGAATGAATGACCCCATAAATCTTCTATGTGATATCGTAATGCGAGTATGTCAGAAAATCTATTGGATTCATTTTCATTACTCAAACGAGATAGCAACTTGATTATAATGTAACAGCATTAACAATTTTGGGTAAAACTTTGTCTTCATCAACAGATATTATATCATAACCTAGGTAATAACTCATAATCTAACTCTGAATTTTTCAGTCTTTCCAGGTTGACTCTACATTAGATAGGCAAGCTGTGTTCTGCTAGGAAAATGCGTTGAACCTCCCGGGATCCCTTTCCGATGGAGGGAACAATGGTAAAGGATGACTGGGGAGTATAAATGAAATGCTCAAGATATGCCTGGAATTTAATGAAACTTTAGATGTTATCTGCCTTGACATATTGAACATAAACAAGTTAACAAACTTCTAAACATGCTGCTGTTGATTTGAATACGTTTGGTATTTTTATATCCATGCCAGGTCTATTAAACTAAGGGTGAATCGTCGTATTGATATTTGATAATTATAAAAACATTATGGATACAAATAGTGGCTTCATGGATTCAAAAAACATGCCACGCCTTCTTTGGTATGGCACCATGCAACATCATATGTGCACTACATGGTATACATACAGATCCAAAATGCAAGGATGAAAATACCACTAATAAGCTCAAGCATAGGTATTTACCGAGTGAAGCTGAGAATCAACGTCAGGACTCAGGAGTAAAATCAGCAATATTCACCATACAAATTTCAGGATCATCCTTTCCAGCAATGGACAGCAATAGCAGAAGAAATTAACGTCAGCAGCCAGGCACAAATTACTTTCTTTAGACGCCATTACCACAAAAAGTTTCTTCCCAGTTGGATTCTTAGCCATCTTGGCTCTTTCAAAATACAATACCCAAACCAAAGTTCCTTTGAAAGAACCTTCAGTGGATTTTAAAATTAGAATAATTTTGATTTTTTCTACGCTTAGCTTTGGGAATACTTTTATAGAAAAGTGGCTAGCAGAATTGAAGTATGGAACACCACAAACAGGTCCGTAAGTAGTTACCAAATCATCGATAATATGAAAATCACAAAAGACAGATTTTCTGACAAGAAAAATCAAACACATCAAACACATGTGATAAATTCGGTATACTTATCATAAAACTTCTTCAGCTCACTTTGGTGACTCTTCTGCTTCTTCATCAACAACTATTACATTGCAATCATCGATAGAAAACCAACTCCATGGAAATAAATTTAAGTCCCTTCCAGACAGCATCCGAAAGTGCAACTTTTAGAATAGCACATCCATAACTTCTCTCTTGAGTTTTGCCTCAACTAAATTCTTGAGATTCCATGACTAAAATTTTTGTTTGCCGATGAATGAGATAATGAATCACACATAAGTGAGTGATTCGATATATGTATGAACTGTAAAAGAGCCAATCCATGATAACTTTACCAACTTCTAGAGTGATGAAACAGCATTTGCGCACATCTCCTTCGCCAGCAGATACTAACTGAAAGCAAAAGAAGGAAACTTCCATTCCTTCGAGATTCACCTTGCTACTCATTCCAACCCTTATACTCAATGCCCATTTCCAAGATCTCCTCCCCAATACCGCAAAACAACTACCTACCTCACCAGAAACCGGAACCAAATATAAATGACCCCAGTACACTTCAGACGAATCAATCTTTTCCTGCATAAACCATCTCTTACTGTACTGTACAAGCCTGCGGAAAACTTCCCCAATCACTTATCAATCAGCATAATATAAAATTGGTAATACAGTGATTCTGATGGACCGAATGCCAAACTAACATTAGAGATGAAAGTAAATCCATTTTGTTTTCTCCACCCAGATTCCAGGCAAGGTTCTGCAATCTTTGGTGAACTGATTTTAAACGAACACACATAGAACCCCAATTCCTAATTCTGCAATTAGGATCTGTATAAATTTGTGCTTTTTTGACCTCTCATTCGCAAAAGTGGGGGTTCTTAAAATGGACAGAAATGTTTGACACCCATCGTTTTGATACTGATTTGAATACAAGCAGAGATTTTAATGGATCAATAGTAAGATATCGACATTAGAACCTAAAATTGATAACGATGATGAGTAACTAGGATCATTAGAATAGAAGATTTTACCTTTTCTCCTTCAATTTATCTTTTCCTTTGAAATGAAAACTGAAATATTGAAGCTCAGTTCTGTATCTGAAGCAGAAGAGAAAACCCTGAGATTTATTGTCAAACATTATAAACCCAATGATCACGCGATTCTTCAGGAATAATCTTCGTCACTGATCTGTGGTGAACCCTAGAAGAAACTTTGAGCTTATGTGATAAACCCTAGAAGAAAGCGAGAAACACCCGATTCCAATTTTTATCCAGCAGGAGATGTTACAGCTTCATTTACATACCTGCGGCTGCCTACATTGCACACCTGCCATTTGGGCTTTTCTATTGTTACAGTTAATGAGCCCAACGGGTATGGTCCAGTGCCAGGCTTACTAAAACAAGTGAAAACTACAGACAGACCCATTCTTCAGATTTTCTCCGCTGTGAAACCCATGCCCAGAAATCTACAGGCGCGCACGCATTTTCTCGGTGAAAATTCTTCCACACCCAGATTTTCTAAAATTATGTTATTCCGAGATTTCTTTTCTTTGTTCATAAAACGAGAGGCAAAAAGGGGAACTACGAGATCAGAGATAATCATCTAAATATTTCGAGGGTATACATCGGCAAAATCTCGTCATCTTCTTCTTCATTATAAATATTTAGTCGGTGTTGGATTCATTTAGCGTTTCGATTTCTATCTCAAATTGCAAAAAAAAATCAAATCTCTACCTTTCTGTGGACGAATCTGAGTTGTTTTCATTGAATTGAAAACTTTGATTTCTTCTCAAAGACCAATTTGAGATGATTATCTCTGATCTCGCAAGGTTATCATAGATAAGAAAAATGGTTGGGAAGCTACAGGTAATGGTGATAGAAATCGCAACTTAGGGCTGATTAAGGAGTTTGAACTTGGTGTTGTTTCAATAAAGAGGTGAAGTTGTTATCAGATTCACACGAAGAAGATTTAGGGCTTACTGGTGACCATTAATCGAACGAAAATTGGAGTTGATATTGAGATGGGTTTGTTGTTGGTGACTGAGCAATTGAGAAGAATTTGCTATTGGGTTTCTATTGCAATATCCAGTTTTTGAGCAATTAAGAAGAAATTAAAGCTTGGGTACGATTCCATTCATGGGATTTAGGGTTTGGTATGGATCGATTTGCAGGTGGTTATGTGGTCTTCCACTTCATAGGGTGCAGCCGAGTAATGCTGGAGTTGTGCTGAGCGAAATAGGGTCTGTCATGTGCTTTATTTTCGTGACAATGGAGCTTGTTGTGTTTTTGATTTAGGAAGGTTGCAGCAGCGAATGGAGATCGATGTATCTTGATGCTGGAGGAAAATGCTTAGAAGCTCAGAGAATGGGAATGGAGACGAATGCGAGCCTTGAATCTAATTGCTTATGCTGCAAAGAACAACGATGAGTGATGTTGGTGTTTACATTAACAAGATAGAGTGAGTTTTCGGTCAGTTGGCAGCGAAGAAGAGAGAGGTGCTGAAATTTGCTGGGAGTTCGTAACGCAAGATGGCACTGATGGGTTTGTGTTCTCAATTTGGCGACTGCAATGGGTCTTTGGTGCTATCTGGAGCAGTCAGTTGCAAGGGTTACTGCCAAGTAAATAAGACTCTCAGGCAGATACAAGGAAGTTGGTTTTGATGGCAGTACATGAAGCTTGAATAGACGAGTTTTAGGTTGTAATTGAATTGGATATTGCAGCTTCTACGAACCGTGGTTGCAAGGAAATGGGAATGGGTGGTTACAATAATATAAGGAATGGTGGTTGCTGTCATGATTGAGCTATGAACAAATGGATTGATGAATGGATCAGTGAAGTGGGTTAGGAATGGTGGTGTTGATGTTGGTTTCAATGGGTTACGCATTTAAAAGAAAATGGAGCTAAAAGTATGCTGCAGTGGCAAGGCAAAGGAGATGGAAGTGCAAATGGGTTTGGTGTGTGTGTGACGTGCATTTAAAAGAAAATGAAGGTGTGAATAGTGATGCATAACAGGTTATGCATCTACAAAATTTGTTGCATAACTTGTTATGCATTCTCGAAATTGGTTGCATAACACATTCTGCAACTTTATTTTTTTGCATAACTTGTTATGCAGTCCAGAAAACGGTTGCATAACACGTTATGCAGCTATTTTTTCTTAGTATTTAAACCAACAAAAAATAAGGTTGCATAACTTGTAATGCATCTAGAATAATATCTACATAACATGTTATGCAGTCGTGAAAATGGATGCATAACCAATTATGCATCCGAAAATATGACTGTATAATGCATTATGCATCGAGAAAATTGTTGCACAATCTTTTATGCATCGAGAAAATAGATGCATACTGCATTATGCATCAATTTTTTTATGTACGCACTAAAATCAACCAAAACAATGGTTACATAATTTTTTATAGATGCATAACTTTGTTATCCAAATGCATAATTTGTTATGCAGTGGAGAAAATGGTTGCATAATTCGTTATGCGTCTGCAGAATGTGTTATGCATCTTTTTTGGTGGCTGCATAATAGTTATGTATCAAGTTTTCGAAAAAATTTCCTAAAATGATGATCACCTCCGATTTTTTCGTGAAAAGCAAAAATTTGATTTTCTTGTTTGTACTCGTTGCGTAGCTCTCTTAAAAAGATTTCCAACGATATAAAATTTGTAAAATTCCAAGGCGCGGATTTTTAGATATGTTATATCCAAGTTGCGTTGCCAGTTATACCCCTGATGCATAACCCGTCATGCGGATGCGTAATTCGTCATTGATATTTTCAATAATTTCATATAATTATGGGTGTCACGGAAATAATTACGGATGTCACGGTACCTAAAATTAATTGTGGGCCTAACAATGAGAATATTTTTTTTTTTTGGCCTGCGCCTAATTTTCCCACAAAACAACAGGGGTATTTTAGTGCTGGCGATTTTCACTTAATAACTTTATCACTGTACTATAATGATATCGGAAGAAAAACAAGTGGTACAAAAGAGGTGTAATAATGGTTGAAGAAAAAGACGGCCTTTGCATTCTACTTGTACTTCCTCATATGTAGTGTATTGCGTCTTTCCATATGGTTAGGTTTTGAACAACGAAAATGATTTTTAGATAGCTTTGGTAGCTAGCTTCCACAAACAGCTACCGACGTAGCTGCTAGCTAGACATAACGACAAACCTTGTTGACTCTATCTTTTAAATATTTTAATCAGGACCAATTAAGATTTCTATATTCGAATAAATATATTTCTCCTTCCCCTATTATTTCCCTCCTTCTCTCCTCTGTATCGCTGTTTTTTCGGTTTCTCTTCTCTTCTATTTCATGATTTCTAACTGAGGCAATCTTCATCTTTTAACTGAAGTGTGTAAATGACATAATCTATTAAAAATTTTAACACTTTTTCTTTTGTTCAGTTGTTCAATAATGTGATAGTGGCTTACATTAATTTACTCGTTGGAGTATACGAAGAAGGTAAACTAAAATTTTAAAATCATAATCTAAGTTTTTATTCTACTTATTTATTCAATCTGTAAAGAATTGGCTTATAAAATTTCATTCAATCTAGTTTAGCAATGTGATTATTCATTCTATTTTCCCTAGATTACAAATGGGTTATATGATTTTGTTATTATCTATGTTTTTTGGTTTTATTTTATTTGTTAATTGTAGTATAACATTAATTATATTTATTAGCTCTAGATCATAAACCAATTTCTATCACTAACATGAATCATAATCCTATGGTTATCGCAGGAATGGAGGGGTTTTCAACTCCTAAGAAATCCTCAAATAATGGAGTGAATTTAAAAATTGGGGTCACGTTCAGCGATCCTGAAGAAATGTAGAATCGTTAAGCAAACCATGCAAGAAGAAAGGTTTTCCAGCGAAAAAGCGAGCATCAAAGAAGAATAAAATAGGAATTGTTAAGTCAACAACACAATGTTGTGGTTGTGCGGGATTTCCAAATCGTACGAATAAATTCCCACTGAAGACCGGTAAGAGTATGAAGTGTGGTTGTCCAATTAAGATGACTGCATGCTTAGTTATAATGAGTAATGTATAAGATGTTTACTTTACGTGTTGTTCCGTAATTCTATAGATTTTCTTCCTAATAAATATATTTCAAATAGGCGGAGAAATGATATCTGCGTATCTCATACAAAGATGTGGCTAAAATTTAGTAGTTGGAAGAATTCGGATCTGCAACGATATTATAGGGATATGTGTACTAGATTCAGTGCAATTGCAGATCTTGTAGCGGAAAATGATGACAAGTACAGTGCCATGAATGATTGGTTAATTGAGATAATGAAATCTTTAAAAATTATCGGTAGTTTGTCAACAAATCATTATTTCACAACTAACCAAGAAGAGGAAGCAGAAGAAGAGAACGATGATATGATAATAGTGATGAGGGAGAAAAATAAGCTTGCCTCAAAGACCCATTACGTTAAAACGCAAAGGTAGACCACGAAGTATGCAACTTAAGACTTGTAGAAAAAGGACCGTTGTGGAAAAATTGCATGTTACTAGTTACTAAGATGATTAGTTATTAGTTACTAAGTATGTTATTCTTAATTCAAATATATTGTGCTTGAAATACTTAAACTTTTAATTGCAGGCCATTACGGAAAGTGAAGCCTAAAATCGAAATGCCACCGAAGATATAATCAAACAATGGGGATGTATGGAGAAATTATGGTAATTATACTTTTCGTTGATGAATTTTTTTAATTATACTTATCCATGTATTGTGTTGATTAAGATTTCTCAAATCCGGAAAGTCCGTGAAAAAACACTGAATTGGCGAACGAAATCTAAGGTGCGTGTTCAACTTTCTTATGTAGAAAACTCCAATTTCAGAATTTATATGATTTTATATTCATATGAAGCCCTAATAATGTCTTATCAATATTTTTTTAGTAATAGAGATTTTGAAGAAGCGTTGCGAATCTTGGAGGTGGTTTTTGGTTTTCGTTGTTGCAACGTTTGTATTTGGAAAACAAACGTTGAAGTTGTATATGTTCAAACTCAAAATCTAGACAAATCTGCATATGTTATCAACATATAATTTATAATTTATAATATCTGGGGAAAATATGGTTTATTATCGGAATGCCCTTGTGTCTAGCCCTATAAATAGAGGTGTAAATATTTGTTTATTACACACATTCAATAAAAATTCTCCTTTACTATTCTATTTTCTTAATCTTTCATAACACGTAATCAACACGTTGATCTACTAGCTAATCAATGATTTTCTTTTTATCTTTAAACCCTAGTTATTTTTCTTCTTTTTATATATATATATATATGTATTTTTTCTTATACAAAAGAATCTTTCTAGTTTTATTGGTTTTGTTATTACAATCAAATCGGTATAATCATCATCTAATAGAGAGAACATATTTTTGTGTTCGAATGGTATTTTTATACATCTATCTAATCAAATAGGTTATATGTATATTGATAGGTGCTTAATTAACATGTTTAGAGTGTCAAATCCATACTAGTAGTTGCTATGATTTTCGCATATTATCCTTGCATTACTCTTCTTTTATATTTTATTTGTTTCTTTAGGTAAATCATCCGAAATCAATGGAAATGGAGTTAAAACTAGCCAAAAAGAGGAAAGGAGTTCATTCCCGCATGAAAAGAAGAAGTTGGAAGGTGCAAATACAACTCTTGGAAACAAGTTCCGGGAAGATTTACGGTTGGTAAGAAATCCCAAAAGCCAACCGTAGAAACAAGTTGATTTCCACTAAACGTTCATGAGGAGTTACAGTTGATTCCAAGCCAACAGTAAATAAACACTTTAGCAACTGGAAGTCGCAACAGCTTAGCCCCTGTTGCGAATTTCAGTTGCAAAAATTTTGCAACAGCTCATCTCAGTTATGAAACTCACAACTGTTTAAAACTATTACGATTCGCAACTGAATTGGATATTACGCGTGCGACTTGTGTGTGTGGCTGGGCACAGTTCGAAATGACTTGATATTCAGCCCATTCAGCTTGAGAACTAACTCGGCTATCTCTTATATTATCGACCAGACCTCTCATTCTCTACCTTATTCTCTTATATCTTTATCTCTGTTTATCTCAGTTTCAAAGGACTCTGTAGAAGAATCATTCAAATGTAAACCTACATCCTTCATCACTGTCCTGCATATTTTCAATGGAAAACTAATATCTAACCCCTAACCCTAGATTTACTTCAAACATATTTGATATGGGTACGAGTTGAAAGTTAGGGTGGAAAATACAGAAATTGAAAGTTAGGGTTTGATGAGATGTTCATCGGGGTTTTGCTGCAAGAATCGAGAATAAACGGGTTTGCATAGAATGAAGTTGGTGGTTGGATTTGTGGAGTTTGAAAGTTAGGGTTGGATTTGAGATTGAAAGTTAGGGTTTGAGATTTGGAAGTTAGGATTTGAGATTTGTGGATTTTGAAAGTTAGGGTAGGATTTGAGATTGAAAGTTAGGTTTGAGATTAAAAGTTGTGTGGAAAAGATAAAAATTGAGTGTTGGAAATGGTTGGCTTGTAAACAGTTAGGAAGTGGGTGCTGATGCTATTGCCAATTTTACTGCTTGTCTTTCTCTCCCTGTCGAAAAGGTGAATTGTTATTTCATTTATTTGTTTCTGCAATGATTTTGATTATGTGTTTTTTGGAATTGTGAGATTTTATGTTTTTTTACCTCAATTTGGTTGTTTATGCTGAATTTTTTTGTGTTCATCTTGGTGCTTAGGGTATTTATGAATTGGGGTTTATTTGATTTGGGATAAATTGTTTTCATATGCCATTAGGTTAGGTACATGCACAAACTTATTAGGTTGGTGGATCTTAACCATTTCTAAAATGTCAATTGGTATAGACATAAGAAGAAGATAAAAGGAAATCAACATTTTACGGGTCTCATGTATCTCGTTGCATAATCCTTGGAAGATCTTAATCTGCTTATCTTTCCACAATTGTGTAATGCTACCTAACACAGAGCTTCAGAAGGTCTATTTTCTGCATTTATTATCTTTATACAATTTTATTTGTTACTTCTACATCTCTCATCTCTCTCTAGTATCTACCATTGTCTATGTCTATCCTGTACTGATACTTACTGTTGGAACCTCCACTTATGGATGCACTTCCCCTATAAGTGTTAGCACATGGGATGTGATATGAATGATAATGTAACATTGTCGTTTAATCAAAAAAAAAATGGTGTTCTTCTTTTGGAGACTATCATTGTTTTCCAAGATACACTCATTTCCTTTCTGAAGTTTTTGCTATTTATTTCTCAAGTTAGACTCAAAAATCGTTTTCTGTGAGAAGCACAAATATGACTTCTTGTTCCAATGTCCTGATCTTGAAAGCTAAGTCATCAAATGTTGAATGCAGATGAAGATCAATATGGCACAAATGAAAGACGGTGTCCTGATTCTGACATGGAAGTTGACGACGAACAATACTTTTCTTATATTTTTTACTTACTATGCTGTGAAGTGATCTAAAAATCTCGTTTCTGCCGGATGTTAACATTTTTGTTCTGCCTGCAGTAGCCCTCTGTCAAACAAGTCGCAGCCTGCAAGAGTGAAAAGAGAAGTCGTCGAACATGACGTTAAAGATATGGTATTTCCTGTCCTGATCTCAAATTTGCTTCACTTCGTGTAAGTTTATCAATAATCACATGATAGACATGTTACTCACCTAGGGTCTTCTTTTCACTGAATTATGTTTTATCTTTAAAGCTAAAAATGGAGTTTTTATTGTACAAGAAACGGATACAAACATCATAACAATCATATGAAAGAGTTTGAAATGGGTAAATAGTTTATTTATATTTAGGTGACACTGATAATGCATCTTATCTTGTAGGAGGATCAGAAAGTTGCAGTAGATCAATTCAAAGGCGTGGAAACAAAAGCAGAAGAATACTCGGGCTCTAAGGTGAATATTTATATACTCACCTTTACAAGCAAAAGTGGTTCAAGATGCCTTATTTATTAGTGGGAATGTTATAAACACCCCTACTATCCATGGGTCCTCCACAAATACCCTTATCCATTATGTATATACCCCTCCTCTTTTTTTAGGAAATCAATTTTATTCATATTTCCATATAGGCCCTCTATGTATTAGACTTATCAATATTTTATTTTCAGTTTCAGATCAGAAGAAATCAATCTCTCGATTTTCTTTCCTCCTTTGAAATCACCACCGCCTCTGCCCTTACCACCACCCCTTCACAGCCACTACCTCCGTCGATAGAGAAACTTTAAACCAGAGAGAATCGAAATCGTGTGAGACAAAGAGATTATTCCCTGCGAATTCTCAAATCTCACTACTATGGCAATCTCATCAAATCTCTCTCACCTCATAGAACAACAACAGAGAGATCTTCGTCGAATCTTCATCAGATGCAAAAATTAAATGTTATTCTTCTTAATTTAAACTTGTTTATCACTGAATTTGAAGATTTAGGGGATGCAGAAATCATTATTAGTTGAAGATTTAGGAGATGGATCTGATTTTAGATTCCAATTTCTGGTAATTTTCGTTTAGATCTGTTTTTAAGATGGGTTCCAATGATTGAGTCTTGCTGTTGATGAAGGGGATATGAGATTATGGACGGGAATCGATGAAGAGAAGAAATTGTCAATCTGTGATGGAAATGGAAACCACGGTTTGAGTTGTTGTTTGAGCTCATAGAAGAGATGGATGTGGTTACTGTTAGAAATGGAATTCGAATTTATGAATATCTAGGGTTGAATTATGATGCCGAGAAGAGAATTGAATTGAATAATGGAAACTGGAATTAAGGTGCTTGTTTTAGTGGATGTAATGGTGAAGCTGAAGGCTCGGAGCAAATGACAGTGGATTTTGATAGTTAGTGTTGGTGAAACTGGGAAGTTGCAGGTTGTTCATTGATTGAAGGAGGAATTGGTGTTTGTTGTTATAGATGGCTAGGTATGTATGAAATTACAGGAGGAGCTACAAGATTGAGTTATGGGTATGGTATGAAGAAATGGGTTGATATTTGTTGCAAGAGTTAGAAATTGAATGTATCACTAGTGGAAAATAGGGTTTTTTCAACGCACATCCGTGACCCTCGTTGACAGTCAACGGACCATTGACTGGTCAAGACAGTCATTGATCTAAAAAAACACGGAAAAGTTATTTAATCCCTATTAACGGTCGTTGGATAACAAATTTTTAATATCGTATTAGTCCTCTTCAACTACTGATGTCGCGACCGCTGATCCTAGATGTTTCAGTGGTTAGATTTCCTCGAGATTGAGTCTGATAATTGACATACGGCTGTGATTAAATACCTCATCTCCTCATTAAAACCAGAAGAAACCTTATCTCTTTAATTTTTTTATTTCTTCTCTCTCACCTCTTTCACGGCCTAACTCATCTCTATCTTTTTCTTGGTTTTTTCTCTGAAAGTTTAATGGAGATCGAGTCTGCTTATTGACTTCCTCTCTCATCTCTTTCATTATTTGCTCTCAATCGACCTTCATCGTCTTCCTCTTCAATTTTTCCAGATCCGGAAGGTTGAGTAGAAGTCAACCCTCAAACAAATAATCGATTTCAATGTTAGTATGTGTTTTTAGTATGTCTTATCGCGACTAATTTGGTAACTATCTATGACTAATTCTTATTCATCATGTTCAATTACAAAAATTTAATTTTTAGATTTAGGGTTAGGGTAAATTTTCAAAGCTCTTGATTTTCCTAGTAATAGTTTCGATTAAGTGTTATATTTGTTAATTGGGGTTGTAGATCACTTCCACTGGTTCCTATTGACGGTGTGGTGGTGGTCATGAAGGTGAAGATGACTCAGTTTTCCAATAAGATTGCTCATTACATTGCTTGCATTTTTGTGAGGTGAGTTAATTTGTTTTTGTTTCTTCAATTTGGGATTTAGGGGTATTGTAATATCATGAGTTGATGATATTTCAGTTTGGTTTTGGTTGATTCCAGCTAAGTCATTCTTAGGTTCCATGACATGAGCTTTTGATTGGGAAAGAAACTGAAGATGGTAACTGGTTATCAAGAATTGAGGGTTTGGTTGTATGCAGAATTTTGTTATTTGTGATGCTTTGATTTATTTATTTTTGTTGGGTGTTAATGATCTGATCAAATTTTTGTTTTCATGTTGATTTTGAAGATGAGGAGGAATATTTTTGAAGGACCTTATGGAATGAGGATGTGTTTGTTTTCCTGAAGTGGTCAAATACAGGTATAGTTTGGGTTTATTTGATTGAAATCATTTATGTTTCATCAATGATGTCTTGGCCTTCTGGTGGCGGTTAAAGTATGTGTTTTTTTTTTTTTTTTTTGAACTTCGCTTATGAGTTCATAGTTTTGTGGATGTTGAGTTGATTAATCAATAATAAGTACTTGGTTTCACATAGTTATTTTTAGTTTCCTGCTTACTAGATGTGTGAAGCAAGGATATAGACTTTTCCTTGGACTGGGAGTTACACTTTAAAATAGGTTTTGAAACTGAAGATAAGACCTTTTTGATGCTTTTGAGTATTTCAAAAGGTTGGCTTGTCCTGCTCTAGTAATCGGAGTAATAATTTTGAAGGTTTGGAAAAACTCTCAATCTTACTACTCGGCATTAGCAGAGCCACACGCTTCTGTAAATTTACATCCCATTTTATGCACCTTCCATAGCTTTTCTGTGCTGAAGCATGTGATAACTTCTTCCAATTCTCATATATATAGGAAGGCGCTGACCCAAATGATGTATCATATGGAAATAGACCTCTGATATATGAAGCAAGGCATGACTGCGTAGATGCCATTACGCGCTTACTGGAAGCTGGTGCAGATCCAAATTATAAAATGGATGTGCGTCTGTATTAAACTTTTGTACTTGCTCCTTTTTGTCCAAATTTTTATGTCTTTTGAGAGTATGTGTTATCTATACACACAGATGATTATGCATGCCCATACAACTTTATCATAAATTTTGTATCCTAATGACTAGCCTGGGTACTAGTGCTCGTCCTATATTTGATACATATCATAGTTGATGTTTTAGTAGTCTATTTAATATCTTGTCACATCAATTGAATAAACAAAAGACTGTATAAGGTATCTCAACTGCTATAAACTTATTACATTAGAACTATAAGTGGCGTGTTCGTTCAGTACTAAATAGTCTTCTTCTGTGACATACTGAGTTTTTTTTTTATGTTATATTCTTTATGTTTTCGATCCCAGTAAGGAGTTACAACATTAGAAATGGCTTCTATGGAGTGCAATTATCAAATTGTTGAAGTTCTTTTTCCTGTGACGTCTCCCATTCCAACTTGACCTGATTGGAGCATCACCGAACTAATGAGGCATGTAAATTCTGATGCAGAAAAAAATGCAGGTATGGAGTTTATGTCATCTGAGTCTGATGGGTTGTTCAACTTTTCTTTGTTTCTTTATACTCTCATGGTAACTTAGCAAATGGTTCTTCTGGATCCTCTTTACATTAATAAAAATTGTCAACAGCTTTTTCTTCCCCCTCCACTATTTGTGAACCTCTAGCAGACTTCCTCCTAGTTTATGCCTTATTTTGCATCCTCCACTATGAGTCATCAAGTTTGTAGTCCTACATTCTATAAGCCTACAGCAGTACTGCCTGGTTATTTAAAACCTGTATACGCTGACTTGCTGATATTCTCGGGAGAAAGTATGGCTCCACGAGATGGCTCATTCCCATATATAGTCGTGTTATGTTGTCATTGCCTGAACTAGTAAATCACATGTAGAGCTTGCTGTCTAGTTTTAGGCTCATTCACTCTGTAATGGAACCTCATTCACGCTCTTTGAGATGGGTACGTATACATTGAAGGCGAATATGAAACATTTTAGTTGTTGGACTATGTAACGTCTCTCTCATGAGAGCTTTTATTCCCCAAAACTAAGACAACATGAACATAGGTTAGTCAATGGGTGTGGCCCACTCTATAGCAGGCCAAGCTCAGGCTCAGGCTGGGTTAGCTTGAGTTGTTAGCATGCCTTGTTGGCTTTGGATGTCACTAAACAGGTGGACCTGTTTGACTCATCTAGTTATGGTGCACCAATACACCTTCCTAGAATCTCATATCTCTTCCATTCATCGCTAATTCAGAATTCTAAATGTGCTGGAAACCCCAAATTTGATGTGAATTCAACAACAATGTGGAAAATCTTTGGCAGAGGGAAGTCCATATGAAGGAGAAGTTTCGCCAGGCAAAATCAAAAGGAAAAGAAGCATTTCAGGGAGAGCAGTATCTTATGGCATTTGATTGGTTCGTAGAGGTAGTTTCTAATCGATGACATTCTTTTCGCTTTTGCATGTTGTTGAACAAGACTCTATGTAGCTTATAAGTGCTGTTACAGGAGGGTATTTGGCATTCAAACCATGAGGTTTTTTTCTTTTGTACTTGTAAATTCTTGGATCATGACTACGAAGTGACTTAGTAACCCAACCTTTGTCAGTCTTGGTGGCACATATGTCGTTTAGGGTAAATCAACAATATAACGTGTTAGATTAACCAATACTATCATTTAATTAACGTAATAGATTAACATAGAATGAGTTCCACAGGGTTATTTAATTTGTCTTTTCCACGAAGTATTATTTCTTCTATTGGCAGATTGGTAACCTTGTTTTCAACACTATAGTGTTTTTACATTCACTTAAACGAGCATATAGGGTGTAGATTACAATTTTTTTTACATGTATCTTCCTTTAGAAGTATTGATTCTTATTCATTCTTTCTATGTTCTCAAATCTTGCAATGAAAACTTAAACTTACTCTGGTGTGTGGTGTCATCCGCTAGTTCTTATGATTAATTTTGGCATCTAAACATATTTGGTTCTGGTTTTCTGGTACCGCATGGACCTATAGGACGTAATATATGCCACAATATCTGGTTTGTTCTTTTTTTATGGTGAATAATGATGAGATAGACTGATTGTTTCTGAAATCACTGTGTATTTTCAGGTTCAGGAACAAACAAAAGTTTAATCTTCGTACCAACTGAAGAAGGTTCCACATTGACTTTCATTTTTCTTCTTTTAGATATTTAATGTGTTAGTTCTTTGAGTCTTTATGTTGCTGGATTCCACATGTATCTTTTAAGAAAACTTATTAGGACTTGTATTATGCGAATTCAGGATTTGAACCCTCTTTGTGTGATTTTGAAACTAAATGTAAACTGAATTCAGTTATGGGTTTTGCAATGAATACAATGAATGTTTACTGGAATGGAATTTGGTCCAGCATTATTATTATTTGAGTTTGATTTTCTTCTTATTTAAGCTTCATTTGAATTCTAATTTGAGATTTAGTCGGATTCAGTCAGGCCAGACGGATCAGTCAGATTCGGTCAAAGCCGGATGGATCGGTCAGTTGATCGGTAGGATGACCCAATGAATCTATTTTTTTTATATTAAGATTTATATGTATGACTGATTGAAGTCAGTCATAAAATATTTACCGTTAAAATCGGTCGTTGATATAAGATTTTCAACGACCCCCATAGACACGTCATAGTAGAAAAAGACGCTCAAACAGCGACCCTTTCTTTGACTGCCAAAGCAAGTCATTTAACTCGTATCTATGACTTGCTTCGTCGGTCGCGAAACTGCTATTTTCCACTAGTGCTTGTCTTGTGTAGGTTATGAAGCTGCAGAAGATGGTTGTATTGGTGAAGATGCAATTACAGGTGGTTGTCACTGGTGGTTGACTCTGGTGCTGCATTTGTGTGAAAAGATGCAAATGAGGTGGGACTGGTGGTGCAGTTTGCTGGGATAGTGGCCGAGTCTGAAATTCAGATGGTGTTGGTTTGATTGAGTTATTGAAGGTGGACAGTGTTGTCGAATATGATGTGCAGGTTTGTGTCTTGAAACTGGAAATTGCAGTGTTGCAGTTGAGGTGAAGCTGGGAAAGAATGGTTATGAATTTGTTACTGCAATAAGATGGAGGTGTTGGTGGCCAAAATATCAAGAATTGAGCTGCAAGGATAGATATCTGCTAGGAGTTAACATTGCAGCTGGTATTGATGTGTAAGCTCTACAACTGAGTAGGTTGATATGATGTTGATGGTTACATGGAGATTATGGTTCTATCGTGGCCTGATGGAATAAAAGGGTTTGTTTGAGTGGTGAGATGTCAGAGATTGTAGTTCATGGAGATGATGTGAGGTGTTGTTGAGTTGCAATTGCAAGAACTGAGCTGTTAAGTGGAACTGGAGTTGTGAGCTAATGAATGATGAAATGCTTGCTACTACTGGGTTTGTTGAAGTTATATTGCAGCTGCAGTTAGGAGATGTAGTTGATGGTCGTGCATTGGTGATGTTGATGTTAAGAGGCTGAGAAGATGATATTGCGGGTTTGTTGAGCTAGATTTTGGGGATAACATTCTAGATTGGAGGCAACTTGAGCTAGTTGATTCCATATTCAGAGGTAACTTGAGGTAGTTTATTCCATATTCGAAGGTAACTTGGTTACGTTTTTAGGTTCATTGATGCATCCGAAATTATCTTATACATATATCTTAGAGTAGTTGCGACGAATCTGTGGTGCAATGGTAGCACGACTGACTCGATGTCGGAAAATATGTGTTCGACTCACACCTGGTTCACTCATTTGTGTATATATTGAAGACAACTTGTGTTAGTTGCCTCCATATTTGGAGACAACTTGTGTTAGTTGCTTCCATATTTGGAGAAAACTTGAACAAGTTACCTCTATATTTGGAGACAACTTGTGCTAGTTGCTTCCATATTTGGAGACAACTTGAACAAGTTGCCTCTAGATTTGGAGACAACTTGTGCTAGTTGCTTTCACTTTTTGGAGACAACTTTGTGTTAATTGCCTCAGATTCAGTGACAACTTTGTGCTAGTTGAATCCACATGGTGGTGGTTGGCGGCGGGGGTGGTTGGTGGAGATGGTTATAGGCGTCAATTGTGGTGGTCGGTGGTGGTGGACGGTAGCGGTGGTGGCCGGTAGCGGTAGTGGCCGGTAGTGGTGGTTAGTGGTGGTGGTGGTGGGAAGTGGTGGCTTTGGGTGGTGGTGTTAGTTGGAGTTGGTGTTGGGAAGTGGTGGTTATTGGTGGTTGTCGGTGGTGGTGGACGGCGGCTGCGGGTGGTGGTGGTGGACGGCGGAGGGTGGTGGTGGTGGACGACGGCGATGGTGGACAGTGGTGGTGGTTGGCGGTGGATGGAAGTGGTGGTGGTGGTCAACGGTGGCAGGCAGTAGAGGTAGTGGGTTATTTTTTATCTTTGAATAGTGGTTAGTGGTAGTGGTAGTGGTAGTGATTTTGTATATACACTATACAAAAGAGGGTATTTTAGTAATGTATTAACCTTAGGGGTATAATTTAAGTTAGAAATGGTATTTTTCAATGTGTCTCGTACTAGGAGTATATAGATAATATTCCCTATTTATTAAATATTTGGTTGAAAATCAAAACACAGTCACTAGAATGACAATGAAAAGCAAAGCCATATTGTCTGGACGCCTTTATGAATAGTGAATACCATTGCATTGAAAACTAAGTGTACTCATCTTTCTGGTGGCCCTAGGAAAGGGATGCACTAACGGATGTGTAAGTGTTGCCTTGTATGCAGGGCCGGTCCTGACGGGGAATCAGGGAAAGCCCCAGTTTGGGGCAACAAGCCTAGAGGGGCAACAAATTATGAGTTTTTGTTTTTGTCATATCTTATTCGGACGAATACGAATATTGGAGAAGCAGTTTGATTTCTCATCAAATGAAAGTCGACTTTTAGTTTGTTGTTTGGATTTTTGTTCCAAATAGTTTTGATCTCTATATCTTTCACAATAAGAAAATCGACTTAAGTTTGGTCTTTCTATGTTTCTAGGATATTTGTTTGGAGGTAGTTTTTATTTTGAAATAGTTTTTGAGCTCTCTATATCTCTCACGACAAGAAAATCGACTTATTTGGTGCTGTTAGGATTTATGTTTTGGAATATTTTTGATCTCTCTATCTATCACGATAAGTTTTCTGGTTTTATGAACTTGCTAGAATCACACAAGATGACATATACGGCATGTAGACTATATTACCACTATGGGGTTACAGTCTACTCATATGCATTTTGGCCTTCTTTCTTCGCCATTCTTTTATATCCAGACACTATACATGTACGCGTTTCCCTTTTTGAATACATAGATGATAAATTATTGATTAGTATGTTACCATTTTAGTATGGATATGAAATTCTAGCACCTTATAAACAACCCTATACAGCTAAGATTTTGATCGTAGTTCTTTTAAGATAAGGGGGGCAACATTTTTCGGTTCCGCTTTAGGGCAAAAAAAAATCAGGAACGGCCCTGCTTGTATGTTTATGGTGTATGATAGTTTTTCTGAAACATTATCGGTCTATTGTCATTTATTTATTATATGACCGCCAAATTTTTTTCATTTTGGATCTGTGCTCCCTATAACTTAAAGCATCATCACTATAGCGTCTTATTTATATATGCACCTAAATCTTGCTACGTTTTTGATGTTTTGCATGTATGACAGAGGTCTTGAAGACTGTCACTGTAGAAGAAGAAGATAAAAGAAATCAACATTTACGGGTCTCCACAAATTAAACCTGGCGAGATTGGGGTATACCAAAACTAATTGGGGTATACCCAATTTTAAGTGGACATGTGACCTTACTAAGGGGAGGCCAAAACGTGGTAAAGTTACTTTAATACCCTTATACTAATTAACCTAAAACTAAACCCTAAACTTAAAAACTAAAAACTGATTAATCTTTCTCTAATCCTTCTTCTCTAATTCATCTCCTCTTCTCTTTCATTCCAAAAACCTAAAATCAACCAAAATTTTCAATTTTGATTTTCTATAAAAAAATGGTTGATTCTAAACGATCCAGCAGCAAGAGAGATTCAACTGGTAACATCCACAGATCCAAATCAGAGGGAAAAGGTAAGGGAAAGGTTGGAACTAGCAAACCCGAAAATCCAATCCTTGAAGGTGTTGAAAAGAAACCTCTAAAGGTGAAAAGAAGATTGTAAGTGATTTATAAACTCAAACCCATTATTGTTTTGTTGAGTATGATTGTTAGATTAGGTTAGAAATCGAAAATTTTGATTTTCAGATTTGTGGCCGGCAAGGTCGATAGTTGAACAACACGCCAGCCATTTGTATTTTCAAAGCGCCGGAAGGGTATCAGGATGAATAACATGCCGGCTTTTCATCAGAGCCATGGCGACTGTTGGACAATAACCAGGGCCGGCAGGGTATAATAACAAACCATGCCGGGTTATATTTGGTCGGCATGATCTTAGACTTGTACCTTGCCGACGTTAGGCATTAGAAACCTTAATTTCCTAAGTTATTAGTCGGCGTCTTCCATAAATAGGACCATTCCGGCTTTTTATTTGTCGGCACGGTATTTGGTTATCTCCTTACCGGCTTTACTGTAGTGGTCAAAGTGTAGTTGGTTAAAACCTTGCCGGCACGTGGAAGAAGATCAACAGTGTTGTGTTGTTTGTTTTCATATATCTTATTTGTGCATTGTTTAGGCTCCCAGAGGAAACAAAAGAAGATCTACCTTGTACGGTAACTGCAGAAGAGCTATTAGAATTTATTGATGGAATTTATCCCAATTTAGAAGATCCTAAAGATGAAACTGAAGAGAATTCCCCTGTAAGAAAGTTACTTCTGATGGGTAAGAAGGATCCTGAAGAATTCCTAAGGTTTATACACAGTCCTAGCAATCCCCTCAACTATGTTGAATGCACATCATCAGAGGAGGAAGAAGAGGAGGTTGATCCAAGGACTTTTTTCAGGGCATGTGACTTTTCTGGAGTAAACCCCTATTACAATGAGGCCGGTGATTACATAGGTCCAGATAAGGGAAAAGCAAAAGCTGATGCCGGTGAAAAAGCTAGTGATGGGGAGGAAGATAGCAACAATGAGAATGATCCATGAAATTCTTAAACTTTATTATGTTTCACTTGGTTTAGAAACTTAGATTGTGGTTTGAACTCTTTCATTATGTTTTGAACTCTTAGATTGTGGTTTGAGACTTGTTAAACTTATTTGAATTTTCAGTTTTAGTTGCTTTAGAAGTTATTATTTTGTTTATGCACTTTTAGACAAAGTACTTGAGGCCGGCATGGTATGAAGTCTATACCTTGCCGACCTGAATGTTAGTTGCACCTTTTAGGTACAAAGTACAACCCATTGAATGCTCAACGGCTAGAAATTTCAAAATCAAGATACTAGGTATGTTTTTATTATAAAAGGATTCCCAACTTCATCTTCAACCTTGCATAAAGAATGGAAGTTTCACCACCAAATATTTGTAGTCTTTGTACACTAAGTGGTCATTTTGCAAGGGTTTGTCCCTTTGAAGGAAGCAAATGCACTATTGAAGGTTGTAAGGGATTCTTATTTCTCATGAAAGCTGCAATAGGAGGTGTATATCAGTCGTATGCTTCAAAATGCACTTGTTGTGGGTTTTTCTATTGGATAGATGAGCGTGTAGCTCCGTATGAAGATGAAGTTTCTAAAATCAACCTTCTACCATGCAAAGATCCATGTTGCGACGGTAAGATGAAGCTAATTACCTCTCCTAAGAAATTGTGTACCGGAAAAAGATACTATATATGTCCCAAATGTGTTAGGGTAAAGTTTTTAACGTTTGTATGCTTTAATTAAGGTTTGTATCCGATGTATAGTCGGCATTGTCTTAAATTAGAAGCTTGCCGGCTCCCACGTAGTCGGCATTATACTATATTAAAAGCTTTCCGACGGTTGTCCTGTCGGCATGGATATTATAATACGCCTTACAGGCTTAATAGAAAATAACATTCATGAACAATTTGTGAGGGAGTTCTTAGTCAGGCATGGTTCGCTAAATAACAATAAGGCGCAATTAAAGCCGGCAACCTCTCAAAACTAGGACCGTGCCGGCTTAATAGTAAAAAACATCCAGGAACAATTTTGTAAGGGAGTTCTTAGGCGGCATGGTAAATTTCATAAACATCGCCGGCGTATAAAGCGCAAACTTAGCAAAAAGCGGGACCTTGCTTAGGCCATAAGTGACTTTTTCTGTCTTGTCATGCATTGCGGCGATCCCCGAAGAAATAATACCGTGTCCGACCACAGGAGCGGATAGCTTGGCAAAAGCCGGACCTTGCCGGCCATATCAGCGACTTTTTCTGTCTTGTCATGCATTGCGGCGATAGCCTGAAGAAATAATACCGTGCCGACCACAGGATAGCCGGCATGTTTTAGTAATGAATATGATGCCGACCAAATGAGAATACACCCAAAAAAACACATCCATTTCATTCATTCGTAGCACTCCAAAGTACATTACACAAAACACGCATGCGATTACAAAAGTACTCCAAAAGTACGAATGTTTTGTCTAGTACTCCATTGTACACTACACAAAAAGTCGCTTTATTCCCTAATCATAATCACTCCTCACTCAAATCTATTGGAGGGAGTTCATTCAAACCTATTGAACCTCCTTTAGTCAAATCTATGGGACATTCCCGAGACTCATCTATAACATTCCAAAGGGCCATGTTGTCCTCATAAATTTTCATCCATTCCTTACTCTTGTTGTTTGTGAACTTCTCCCACAAACTAAACCTACATAGAGAAGGTAATGGACATTCCTTATTGAGTTGTAGACCAATAAAATGATTTTTATCCACCAAAGCCATGACAATTCTTCTATGCTTGAGTTGCTCCACGCAAACCGCATGTTTGGTGGTGCAAATGCTATAGATAGTCCCTCACTAAAAAAATGTACCACGCAATTCCAAGTATACGCAATAGATGGCCACACTCCGGCATTCTCAACCAATGCTCCCATTTGATCGGTGCGTTTCCCTCCAGGGCCTTTAACACTAGTTAGCAAACCTTTGAAAGTTGCTTCTTTTTCCTCCATGGAACCTTCTAGAATCATTGAGATATGGAACTCCTTGTCGTGTTCTAGTCGAGCGGCCATCTTCTTTCTAATGTATTGGCATTGGGTGAGATTCTCTTCAACCGCTCCACTTAGGTGTCCCAATTGTTGCGAGATAACGTGAAACCCACAATTTCCATCTTTTGGAACATCGTCGGTACCAATCACGAAATCTTGAATAATTGGAGGGAGTTGAGTACGATACTTTTGCAACACCGGTTGTACTACCTTCTTTGGACGACTTTTTTTTATCGCCACATCTCCTTGGCTTGCTTGGCTCTCAAGAGGTAGAGTTCCATTTGTATTCAAGTTAGAGACGGTTGGTGTAGTTAAATCCTTCTTTGGCCGACCCCTTTTCTTTCCAACAAATTCCACGCTTGCTTGACTCTCAAGAGGTAGAGTTCCATTTGTATTCAAGTTAGAGACCGTTGGCGTAGTTGAATCCTTCTTTGGACTACCTCTTTTCTTTTTAGCGGGCTCCTCCTTGTATTGCGCCTCGGTATAAACATGTCCGGATGGATCGCACTTTGTACTCAAATGCTCTTTAATGTTTTCCCTTTTGGATTGATCACTATTTCTACTTAAAAACTCTTTGATTTGTTCTCCTTCGGATTGATCTTGATCGCAATTTGTACTCAAAAACTCTTTGATTTGTTCTCTTTCTTCCGCCCTCGTCTTTTTGGTAGTTGGTCTACCATTAGGATCTTGTTTCTCCGTTTCTTCAAGTTCTTCCATAAAAGGGTAAACTATCGGCATCAACTTGTGCTTCATAGTTTGTTTGTCCAACCTATTCAACTTGAGGTATTTTTCGAGGATTATTCTCCCAAGTTCCATGTTGCCAAACTCTTCACCGGGATCTTCTCTTGGAGCCGGTTTGAAAGATAATTGCTTCCAATAGGGATCGATATCATCAAGAGTAATGGGAGTTTTATACCTACCAAGCATATGACGACATGGAAGTCCGATAGCCTTCATTATCCTACACTTACAAGGAGTGCTCGGGTCGTCATACTTTTATACTTTTTAAACAAAGCGAGATGTTTCATCATAAAACGTATTGCCCAATGCGATACGTTGCAATGCATACCAACAAGCATCCAATTATCCTCCTTAAACTCCCTCAACTTCCGGAAGCTACTTTCTTGGAATTGCTTTTTTATCTTGTTGATATCATTATTAGTGTACTCATGGATAGCATGTTGCACCGTCACAATCCCATTTTGACTCGTGAAAAGTAGACCTTTTAGTCTCCCATGCGCTTGCTCTACCATACTTGTGGATTCAAGTTTGAAATGTTTATAGTCGTAAGTATAAGAATACACAAACCTCTCTTTGTGTGGCCTCAACCATTGTTTCTTGCAATATTCCACTACTCAGGGGTAATTAGTCCCCCAATCATCCTCGAAATCCTTCAAGTTTAACTCATATCTTCCCACACTCATCGACCAAACCACCTTATCCCACGCTTTCATGAATAACCCAAACTTAATCTCACCTTCTTTCCATTCTTCGTCTTCTTTCTCTTTCTCCTTCTCTCGCTCCTCTTTAGTTAGTTTGCTAAGACGTTCGTCTTCCTCTTTTTCACGTTTAGTTCCTTTCTTTGCTTTCGGTTTTTGGATATGACTTCTACAATTCTTTCTAAGATTGCATTGTATATGCCAAGTGCAAAGGAAATTTTGTGCATTGGGAAAGACTATCCTCACGGCGTTCATTATTGCTTGCTCATTGTCGGTGACTATAACCCCCGGAGTTTCGTCTTCGTGGTAGAGAAGCTTCAAAGTTTCCAATGCCCAAATATAACTATCATCCTTTTCACGATCCATAAAACACCATGCCACCGTGAACGATTGCTTATCCGAGGTTTTTCCTACAATGTTCAACAAAGGCATGTTGTACCTATTTGTCTTATAAGTACAATCCATGAACAAAACTTGGTAAAAGCAACGCGCCAATTGAATCATATCGGGATGCGCAAGAAAAATACGATCCACCTTCCCCTCCGATGACTCATGGTGTCTCACCGTGTAGTTGTATTTGTGTATTAACTATTGTGATTCTTCCATCACCTTTCTTCCATCCCATTCAATTCTTTTAATAGTTGCCTTGGCCGCATAAATTGTAGACAATGAAGAGAGGTTATGCGGGTCGTCCCTCTTGAACTTACTTAGGAGCTTACTTGGTTTAATTCCCCAACTTGTTCTTACTTGTTCGAACTCGTGCGGTTTCAAACTTGGCAACTTGACAATGCCCAACAAGAGTGTCCGGATCTTCATGGTTATGCCAACCAACATCAACTCTACTCATTCTCCACACGTTGTCGGTATCTTTGTTCCTCCCAAAAATAATCTTGAATGGGCATCCACACTTCTTTGACTTCGTCTTGTACACCCTAGTCGTCTTCTTATCATACACATAACCCTTTCTCTTGTGACTTTCCTCCGGCGATCCATAACACTCGCATACCATTTCAAACCGCGTAGATTTTTGTTGGGTGTTTTTCACTAGAACGCACATACTCTCTTTGGCTTTCTCAACAATCCAATTGACCGCGTCGTCTTTTTCCTTCCATTCCAAATCATTAGCATAATCCGAGGAAGTATCGGGACCCCTAATTTTACGAGCTTGAGGTCGATCCTCCATAGGTACCAATGCCACAATCTACAAAACATCAAAAGTTTAGTTGATGTGTATTACCACGGTCGGCATGGTCGACATATAAAACAATGCCGGCTAGAAAAGACCGGAACGTAATAGAATATAAACATTGCCGACATGAAAACAGCCGGCACGTTATGAAAACATGACAATCCCGACGAAAGCATTTTCAAGTAAAGACTCATGTGTTTCAAAAAATGAAAGTCGGCAAGGTTCAAATTTTCTATATTGCCAGCGTAGTACTGCTCATGAAAAGTCGGCACGTTGTTCAAAGTAGAACCACGCCGGCTTTTATGGCCGGCATGATCGACAAGCGTCGACCTTGCCGATACATGCACGGAGCGAAAAAAAAAACCAAAATCGATCATTTGCATGGAAAAATCACAATCTTCACCACGTAGGTTGTCTACCTGATTACTTTCAGCTCCATTATGTTCTTCTTGCTCATTGGATTCTTCGTTTGGCTAAATACATTCATCACTTCCATACCCATCATGAGTTTGAGGAAAGTAAAAGTGAGGGTCATGCATGTAATCCATTCGATCATGGTCCAGTAGATCATCATACAAGTACTCATATGTAGGAGGAAAGTTAGAAGACTCCCCACTTTAAAATTAGGATTAGAATCACTCATCTCACTCATATCACAAATTTCACAAAAACCCTAACTTTCCTCCCCAAAATCTCCTCTACTCCTTCATACTAATTCTCTCTCTAAATGATTTCTAAAACTCAACTTATAACTAAATCAACTAACTAATCTAACTAATTTAACTAATCTAATCATTTTAGTTAAATTAGAGTTAATCATTGTGGGGGCATTTTAGCCATTTACAAAAATATAGGTTAAGGGGTAGCTTGACTTTACTTCAGAATGACCCTATTTTGTTTTATTGGGTATACCCCAATTAGTTTTGGTATACCCCAATCTCGCCAGGAAATTAAAAGGTATAATTTACAAAGAAATCTTATTATGTTGTGCATGTCATAAATAAGAAGACGGGCAAAAGTAGATAGAAATCCAAGTGGCTAGGTAATTCTCTGCATAATATTCTACATTTCTTTCCAGTTTGTACTTTCAAGTATTTAGAAGAATTGAGGTTTCCGAATCCACTGATGCTTGTAGGCAACCACGATTAATGTTCCACAACACTGGCAACAAAACAAGATTGACTTTCCTCTTTACATGCCATGGATTTTATAGGTTAATAAGAAAGTTGTGTGATATTTAGCTGACCCTGAGGAGTATACCCTACCTTGTTCGAGGATTGGAAGGTTGCTCCGTGGAATCTCAAATTTTGGAGAGAAGGTATTGGTTAAATTTTTTAGTATATATAATCTGTCTTTCACTATTCCCTGTTAATGTTACTATTTATAGTTCTTTGTCGTCATTTTTGTTCATAATCTAGTAAGTGAATATCGTATAATTTTGAAATATATCTGGACAAGCGTGACTTGGGTGATTTGGATCACAAGGTATCCTTGTGCTCCATGTAAAATGCTCTCTTTTCTTATTCTTATCTTCGGTGGTGGGAATTGGATGTTGATTTTGAAAAGGCGAGGGTACCTAAATATACCTCAAGCTAAAATTTTTCCTACCCATAAGTACTTTCTCCGAAAGTGATTGTCTATGGACCGAGTCGAGACAATACAACTAATCGGTTCACACTTCGTGTGATCGTCTATGGGTACGAGACGAGACAATACAACAACGAAGTATGTTTACTTAATACAAAGGTTCGGACTTAACCAAACACAATAGGATTGCTTATCAAGTAAATAGGAATTAACGTTTATGTGATTTACTTTAATTATAATAATACAATTATAATGCGGAAAATAAAAGTAAATGACACAGCAAGATTTTGTTAACGAGGAAACCGCAAATGCAGAAAAACCCCGGGACCTTGTCTAGAATTGAATACTCTCAGGATTAAGCCGCTACACAAAATTACACCTAACTTTGTATAGTTGAGACCAAGTAACTAACACTATAGTTCACTTAGTTCCGTCTGTATTCCCACGCCTCTGACTTGTGAATAAGTCACGTACTTGGAACAATTCCTTTGGTTGGTATTCCAAACAGTAAAGGAACAACAAATCTGTTTGGTATCAACTCTATTCAACCAAGTGATATGAGTCGGACAAAGGCTCTTCTGTTTATCTTAACATAAACTCCTTCGTCGGGTCCTTAGATCTATGTTATGTTCAATCACCCAAAGGTAATCGTTTAAGATTAAGCCAATCAATACCTTTAATCACAAGGAAACGTATTGATGCCGATCTACTCAATTAATCAATCCAATCTATCACAAGGATAAACCGATTATTAATTGGATCCTCTTTACCAAAAAACAAGTATTGTGCACACCAAAGATTATAAAACCCAAGTCAGATCTTCAATATCTTCTTTGTCTTCAAATCTTCTTCAATAAAAACCTGCACACAATCACTTGAATCTCTTGTGATCAATCACGCACAGAACAGAGTCTGTTAACAATGAATTATCACAAGATCGTCTTTAGAACTAACAACAGTCTAAAGATCCATGTCGAAACTCTGAACTAGTTCGAGTGAATCTTATATCAGAAGAGAAGATTCTCAAGAATAAACAAACTAGGTGCAATCAGATTTCAACCACCGTTAGTCAATCAAATCAATCGAAAACAAACATAAACCGCAATTATCTAGTTTCCCACCAACGCGTCGCGCTAGAGCTTCTCAATCACAAAGAAGACTTTAAATTGAGCGGTCGTAAGAGATTTCACCTAATTAGGTTACTCTCCTCTCCGAATAGGCGGCTACACCATAAAAAACGACAAAAGAGTAAATCTGTTGTCACGAACGATTAGTTTGCTAGAAAGGCAAACTTCGTATATTTATAGACAAGGAAGTTTGGATACCAAGGAATTTCCAAAACCGAAAATATTCTCAAGATATTCATAAAAGCACAAATTCGTTTTTCATAATTCCTGGAAATGCTCTGTCCAAAAATAACGATTGAAATCTCTCGGAAAATCTAATTCGGAATATAACTACTCTATATTCGGTAGTTATATGAACTATTTTGACTACCGAATATGGTTGGATATTTGCAAAGAGAGCCTGGATAATCGGAACTCAGGATAATTTCATTTACTACCGATTATAGGCTCAACCAAAATTCAAAAAAAAAAAAAAAAAAAAAATATTTTTACAAAATCTTATTTTTGGGGCTGATCTATATTTCGGTAGTTATATGAACTATTTTGACTACCGAATATGGTTGGATATTTCCAAAGAGAGCCAGGATAATCGGAAGTCAGGATAACTTCATTTACTAGCGATTATAGGCTCAACCAAAATTCAAAAAAAAAGGATTTTTGCAGAATCTCATTTTGGGGCTACTCTATATTCGGTAGTTATATGAACTATCTTGACTACCAGTTATGGTAGGATTTCGGCAAAGAGAGCCGGGATAATCGGAAGTCAGGATACCTTCATTTACTACAGATTATAGGCTCAACCAAAATAAAAATAAAAAGAATTTTTGCAAAATCTCATTTTGGGGCTACTCTATATTCGGTAGTTATATGAACTATCTTGACTACCGATTATGGTAGGATTTCGGCAAAGAGGTCTACTGTATAATCGGAAGTCGGGATAACTTCATTTACTACCGATTTCGGCAAAGAGGCCTACTGTATATACTAAATTGACTCCCGATTGTGGATTAACTTCCCGATTATAAAGTTATCTACCGATAGTAAAGGGTAGTTTGGCCATTAAAAAAACGGGATTATAAAGTTATCTTCCGATTATGGATTAACCTCCCGATTATGATCTTTTTTGTCTTTTTGTGTCGCTCCTAATTCTTTTGGGGTCGTCATTAAAAATGCCAGGTAATTAAAGTGCCCTCTCCATATATTTGTTAGAACTTAACTAACGTGTTCTATATTTCTATTGCATTCAGCGGTCTACTAGTTGGTATCCTACAGTGTGGTTGGAGAGTTATACGATTTACGAATATATAATTATTCATAAAGCATTAGGAAATGCCGTAAGTACTACTAGCTATAGAAAACCGGAAAATGATTTGTGAAATCTAGGACGTGCCAATTAGTTGATGGATGCTACAAAACCAATGCCAGCCGTACACAATACTACAGTAATGATTGTTTTACTTGGCAAAAATAAAATAGTGTGTAAATATTATTTGAATAAAGTAAGAGAAGTGTTGGTAGCTGTTGGGAGTTTTCTTTTGAGGTGACAAGTTAGGATAGAGATCCACTAGACGTGTAGTTCGCGACATCGAATTAAGTACGGTCCGAAAATTTCATACTCAATTAGCAAGTTAATCAACTTACTGAGGTGCAGATGATATTCGATGGGATTGACACAATTTAATAGAATTGAAAGATGTCCATATTCGAATACGGGTATTTTCAGACTCACTAATCAAGTTTTTTTTCATAAAATCATGTACATTGTATACTAAACCTTGAAATTTATCCTAGTTTATACCTTGATGAAACCAATTTCATCCCTGTATAAACATGGATGAAATCATGTACATCACAAATTACACCCAGACGAAACGAGTTTCATCTTAGCTTTAACATAGATGAATACAATTTTCAACTGAATATAAAAAAGGATGAATCTAGTTTCGTATCAGTTAAATATGGATAAAAACAAATTTATGGAAACCTAAAATAGGATGATACCGGTTTCACCTTAGCAATTTTTTGAATAATTTTTTTTTCTTATTTTAATCAGGATCCATCAGTTTCATCTTACCCATTTTTGAATAATTTTTTATATCTTAGTCATGGTGAAACCAATTTTATCGCAGCAAAAAAAATTTGAATTTTTTTTTTTTCGAATTTAGTATCAACAATGGGTCTTGCTTTGTTGATCTACTCGTACTCTTTCTAAAAATATAAATTTTATTAAAATCTGACTTATATTTTATAAGTTGTGATTTTTTTCGTGATTAATTTTAAATTGAAAAGAAAAAAAAAAAGTAAATTAAAGAGAGAATGGATAAAAAGAAGAAAAAAGTAAAAGGTGAAGGATATATGTGTCTATGAGATATATTGTCCATTTCACCCAACCATAAGTTTTATTTGTCTTTTACAATCACACTCACACTATATGTTTTTTTAGGCATTTGATTCATGTTCTCTTGAAATTTTCGCTTCACGTCAAAAAAGTTTCTGTTTCGGATGATTTGTTTACAGTAAAAGCCTTAGCTTCAGGAAATAATACCCGGCGTCTTTAGGGGAGATCCCAAAAGAATTAGGGGCGACACAAAAGACAAAATAGGTTGAAAATATTTATATGCCTCTTCATAATCGGTAGTTTAGGTTTTTTTTAACTACCAATTGCAAAATCTCATTTTTGGGGAAATTCTATGTTCGGTAGTTATATGAACTATTTTGACTACCGATTATAGGCTCAACCAAATTAGAAAAATGGAGGATTTTTGCAAAATCTCATTTTGGGGCAACTCTATATTCGGAAGTCAGGATACCTTCATTTACTACCGATTATAGACTCAACCAATGCAGTTGAAAAAGCTCGGTGCGGGCATGGAAGTGGTATGAATACAATGCCAGTACGCTATACAGGGGGTCCGGGGGGGCGTAGCCCCTCCCGACGCCCCCTAGCAGAGTGCAAGACAGCATCTCGTAGAAAATTTTTTTCTACGATAAAATTGAATTTCAGTCCGTTTTTGCAAAATCTGATTTTGGGGCTACTCTATATTCGGTAGTTATATGAACTATCTTGACTACCGATTATGGTTGGATATTTGCAAAGAGAGTCACTGTATAATCGGAAGTCATGATAACTCTTCCTTTCTTACCGATTATAAGCTCAACCAAAATTCAAAAAAAGTGGATTTTTTGCAAAATCTCATTTTGGGGCTACTCTATATTCAGTAGTTATACGAACTATCTTGACTACCGATTATGGTAGGATATTTTCAAAGAGAGCCACCGTATAATCGGAAGTCATGATAACTCTTCATTTCTTACCGATTATAGGCTCAACCAAAATTCCAAAAAAAAGGATTTTTGCAAAATCTTATTTTGGGGCTACTCTATAGTCGGGAGTTAAATAACCTAAATTCCCTACCGATTATGGTAGCATTTTTGCCAAAGGTCTACTTTAATCGGGAGTCAAGATAACTTTATTTACTACCGATTATAGGATAGTCAAAATTCAAAAGATAAAGGATTTTATTTTGGGGATACTTTATATTCGGAAGTTATACAAACTGAATTTACTCCCGATTGTTGATTAACTACCGATTGTATAGTTATCTACCGATTGTAAAGGGTAGTTTGGCCATTAAAAAAATGCCCCGGAAATAACCTACCGATTATGACATTTTTTGTCGTTTTGTGTCGCCCCTAATTCTTTTGGGTCGCCCCTAAAGACCCCAGGAAATAATATTCAATGACCCTTCTAAAAATAGTTCTCTCCAGATTCAACAAAAGAAAACAAGTAACATACTCCCTTTGTTTCTGGAAAAGAGATACTTTTACTTTTTCAATTTGGCCTATTTTTAGGCTAAAATGAAAAAGTAAAAGTACTCTTTTCCAAAAACAGAGAGAGTATAAATTATCTACCTAGTGAGTTGTGAATGAAAAATGTTCTTGTAAAACGTTGTGTATTTGTGGAGAAAGTTGTTTCCAATAAAGGCAGGACTCCACAGAATGTTGAATTAAACTAACTCATGTTTTATTGAATAATCAATATCAAGGCTGGTAATGGGGTGCCAGGATTAGTAGGGGTGTACCAAAACTATAATAAGAAAAAACAGTTTTTATATAGGACAAAACAATTTTTTCCTTGGATTGGTACACCCTCACCAATCCTGACACCCCCATTAGCAATCTTGACCAATATAGGATCGTGGTTACATACTTACAGTAGTATCATCCGCTGTGCCAGTATAAGTGACTAAGTCTCGGTGTACGTACGATCTTGTTTTCTACATGCCGAGATTGGGGTATACCCAGATTAATTGGGGTATACCCATTTTATTCCATCCAAACTAGTGTGCTAAGGGGTGTCTAAAAGGTGTTAAAAGACCAAATTGCCCATACTAAAAAACCTTGCAGACCAAAACATATAAAAAAAATCAAAATCTTTCTTCTACACTCGAACTATACATGTGAAAAAAAAAAAAAAAAAAAAAAAAAACGAAGAATCAAAACGAACCAAAAGTCGGCAAGGTATTTTTTGTCGACCTTGCCGACCAAAATATAGTCGGCAGGGTATAAGGTTGAATAACATGCCGACTTTTCATCTCTTAATTTAGCAATTACAGGGTCGGCAAGATATCCATCTCTATACCTTGCCGACTAAAATATAGTCGGCAAGTTATGAAATTAGTACCTTGCCGACGAATCATGCATTTGTAACACCTTTTATGTATGTCAAAAATCTTATAGTCGGCAGGGTATTTTTTATCGACCTTGCCGGCCATATGTTTCCGGCATGTTCTTCATCCACAGACCTTGCCGGTAAGATATAGTCGGCATGTTCTTCATCCGTAGACAATGCCGGCTGTAATTGGTCGGCATCTTATTAAAACGTCTACCATGCCGGCGGAACATAGCCGACACCTTATTCAAACGTCGACCTTGCTGACCTTTCACATTTTCAAAACAATTTTTTTTGATCCAAATCGAACTCATAAGACGGGTTAAAGACTACTGAATTCATAAATTCAAAATTTTAATCTAAACTCAATTAATTAAGCTAATCGGATTTTTTTAATGTTAATTAAACAAGGGCATATTATCCATTTACAAAATACAAGGTTAAGGGGTGGCTTGGTTTTACTTCAAAATGACCCTATTTTGTCTTATTGGGTATACCCCAATTAGTTTGGGTATACCCCAATCAAGCCAGGTTTTTTTTAAGCAACATTAGATTTTTTTTTTTTCGTTTTTTTTTAACCAGCTGCTAAAATAAATCCGAAGAAACCATGTGAAGACCGTTAAAAAAAAAAGTCTATGGTTCTGGTCCAACAATCAAGAACTATTAACTCCCAACAACGTTATCATCCCATGGAGTAATCTCTCTCCTGGTCAATGAAGGCCGCTGCGTTGACAAAGTCAAGACGTTCTTGAACACTTCACATCGACTTAGCTTGAGTATTGTCTGGTAAGATTTTCGGGGATTTCTCTGATTTCTGTGTTGAAATCATTCTCTTTCACCTAAAAATCTCTTACAACAATCCACTAAGATCACATCACTGAGTGTTTCTCGAAGTTTGCTTGATTTATCAATCAACAATCGTCCAGCTTAAACCATTTGAGAACCACACCTCGCTCCTCATCATCGTTTCACTCACCTTTTTTTGTCTCTTCCAATGAATCGCCGCCCACCGTCCCCAACATCCAATGCATGTCCACCATTTAAAAGTGAAATTAAATCATCACCTCCACCACGCGAACCACCAGAACCTGCAAAAGAAAAGCTACTACACAAAACAAATCAATTCCCGAGAAGGTTCATTCAAAACGAAGCGAATGTCTCTGGAAATTCTCCTTTGCCATCATCCACTCAAATCCTTTTCAATCCAGAACACCCAACTTTACCAAATCATACTTCAATCCCCAACCCATTGCAGTGTCAAAAACAAAAAGAAAACAAACACCAAGTCGCTTTTACACCAAAAGACAATCAAAAAGAGGAGGAGAATCAATCACAAAATCATTCACAGCATCAAACAGAAAAGGTTAACACTTTAGAGGAAAAAGGAAAACAAACCACCATAAACCTTAAACCTGGAAGAAATCCTGCAACTCAACACTTTACATCCCACATCATAAAAGAAGACACATCACTTTTTCAACTCACTGCAAGAATGGAAGCACTCATGCAAGAACATGAAGGAAGAAGTATTGCGGTCACAGTGTTAGCAGGACAAATCTCTTTCTCTGGTCTCAAACAGCCGGTTACAAAACATTGGATCTCTATGAAGATTAAGAAGTTCAAGACCTGGCCAAATACGGATAATAAGATCATCCAATGCACCTTTGAACATGCAAGGGAGAAGCAACAACTGCTACGAACCAAAACCTGGATTATGTCAAACCAGGTGGTCCTCATCGAAGATTGGAGAACATACCTAAAAAACCCCACAAAATGTTTTAAAACTGTAATGTTTTGGATCCATCTATTAGGGTTACCTACATTCTTCGAAGACGACTCCATAGTCAAAGAACTTCTAAGTGATACCGGAGAAGTGGTGGAAGTCGACCTAGAATACAAACCAGTAAGAGGTCGAGTGGAAATGGATCTCTCCGAACCTTTCATGCCAGGTATACTTTTAAACGATTCTGCTAGAACTTGGGTTCAGTTCGCATATGAGAATTGCCTACTCTTTGTTATCGTTGTGGATTGATTGGACATATATAGGACGAATGCCATGTCTTTATCAACATGGAGCATGCTCTGCATGCTCAAGATACAGATCATCCTCTTTTCCCATACCACCACTTAAGATGTAAGATGAGAGAAGCTAGACCAAGACCTCAATACTCTTACCTCACTGCAACAGCTGCTCGACCAACCTCAGGTTCATCTTCTACCATACCAATGTCAAAACCAACCCACCCATCACAAATACCACACCACCATCACAACAAAAAAGTCTTTTTTATCAACAAACTCCACCATCAACACCCCAGCAACCACCACCACCTCAAACCACACACACTCCAAAAACCACCGTTTCCAAACCGGTCCCGATTCGACTCACTACACCGTCTATACAACAAAGTTTCTCTTGCCCCCCCCCCACAAAACGTGCTGCAACCGAGGCCAACTACTGTCAAGAGTACACATTTATCTGACAGCGGAAAATATGCAACCTCATCTTCTGACAGCAGAAACTTTTTTGATAATCTGTCAAAGCTGCAAAACAACACAGGTATAACAAATCGAGGTTCGGGTTTCGGATCCGGTTTTAAGATATTTGGTGTCGGATCCAATACTAGCTCGGAAGTTGGATCTGGATCCGGTCAAATCACTGGCTCTGACAACATACCCAACTCATTTCTTGGCGGACCGATCCATTTTGGTGTACCCATACAGGGACCAACGGAGCTATACCGAGAAGACATACCGAGTCTTTACAAAAAATTTCAGGGGCCAAAAAGCAGTAACCAGGATCAAGAACATAGTGACTCTTACCACGGGACCCACAGACAATCTCAACAGCAGAGATCCGATGCTCAATCAAACCAACTACACAATTACTTCAATCCTCTATATGCTCAGACATTGAATATCGCGCTAGACATTCCGCACACAATTGTCAGTATGGTTATCACTAAAGTAAATGGGATCCCTCATGTAAAAGTCACCCATAATCAGGTACAAATACCAGAGCAAGATCCAGAAACCCAACCCCCACAAACATCCCAATCAACTCAAACATCTGAACCAACTCCCCAGCTCCATACTTATAAGAGAAAAGAGCAGCATCCAAGGAAAAGTCTCCCAAAACATCTAAACCTCCCTCCAACTCCTGATTATGCAGCTCAACCACCCCCATCAAAAGCAATAAAATATCTCTCCTTGGCTACCTTACAACCAAAGTCAACAAGAACCCTAGCTGATCAATATGAAGTCCCTACTACCAGAAGCAGAAAAACAGCATCGGAGGTAACAACACAACAACAAAGAAATGCAGAGGACACAAGAAAGAAACATGATGAGCAACAAGAAGAATCTTGAAAGCAGCATCAAACCTCACCGGCTTGGCAAATATCTCTGGATGAAGAGAATGAAGCCAACGCTTCTAGCAGCAGTAAGTGAGTATCTGGCAAGAGCCAGAGCTCGCACAAACAATGAGTTACGTTGCTTGGAACTGTCGAGGAATGCATGATACCTTGACAGTTCAAAAACTTTGTGAATTTAATAGGATTCACAAACTTAGTTTAATTTTCTTGTCTGAAACTCTTTCGGATGCTTTGTATATGTCAACTTTGAAGTCTAGGATAGGTTTAGATGATTGTTTTGCCATTTCTTGTAACGGACGAAAAGGTGGAGTTTGTCTAATGTGGTCAAATCACCTACAAGTCCAGATAATCCTAGCTAATTAAAGTATCATCCATTCCTACATCACTCCCCAACTTCCACAACAACCTTGGTACTTTACAGGTATCTATGGATCTCCACAACCTCAGGCGAGATGAGATTTTTGGAGAGACTTCAACAACATCATACCTCATCACTACCAGCCATGGTCATTGATGGGGATTTCAATGAAGTTCTGAGTCAAGATGAAAAAAAGGGAGGCAGACCTGTCACCCATGACCAAGCAAAACTGTTCAAGGAAGTGATTAACTCTAATGGTTTTATCGATCTAGGATACTCTGGTATACCTTATACTTGGTCAAATAAAAAACAGGGAGAAGATCTTATTTTAGAACGTCTTGACCGTGGGCTCTGCAATCAAGAATGGCTTCAACTACATCCAAATGCTATGCTACAACATCTGCCACGAATCGGATCAGATCATGCACCTATCATTTTGAAAGAAAAGGTCATTCCAAGACCACCCCAAAAACCATTTCGTATTGAACATCTTTGGTTTCTTCATCCCCAAATACAATAAGTTGTGATTACATCTTGGAATCAATGCTCGAATCCATCCCCACCAACAAACTTGCTCCTCAGAATAACCAACACGGCAGAAACCCTACAACAATGGAGTAAAACCACTTTTGGCCACTTACCGAATATGATAAAAGAAGAAGAGCAAAAAATTCAGCAAGCACAAGCTCAAAGTGCAATTTCCTCAGGCCCAAATCTTTCTTATTGGCTGCAACATGAGCAACAGGCTCGAGACAACCATCTCAACCTACTTCACAGCCAAGAAATATACTGGAAACAAAGGGCTAGAATCCAATGGCTGAAAGAAGGGGATCTCAATACCACCTTTTTCCACACTCAGGCAACCATTCACAGGAGAATGAACTTCATCAGGCAAATCCAGACTTCTGATGGACGATGGATAGATACACCAAGAACAATGGGCCAAATTTTTATTAATCACTTCACCCACTGTGCCCCGGATACAAGGATCGACATGAGTCTTTTCGTTTGCATCAAGCCAAGACTAACAGAAGCCCATATGGATGGACTCACAATCCCTGTCTCACCTGCAGAAATTAAAGAAGCTTTAGATTCCATCGGAGCAGATAAGGCACCAGGCCCGGATGGCTTCACAAAAATTCTATCCACCAACCTAGAGAATCTGCAACAACAAAAGAAAATGAAAGGTTTGAAACCATCGGCAAAAGGTAAACCCATCCATCAATTGTATGCCGACGACCTGCTTATCTCATGTATTGCAGAACCTCAAACATGCCTGAACATCAAGGAGCTACTACAAAGCTACTCAACATCAGCGGGCCAAATTATCAACAATGATAAATCGCACATCATTCACCACCCCCGGCTGCTGGCAGAAGAGGTAAATACACTGGAAAACTTCTTTCAGATTTCAACAACGACAGATCCACCAACGTACCTGGGAATTCGTTTCAAAAAAGGGAGGGCTACAACCAATATGTTCACAGATCTGCTCAACAGAATGGAGCGCAAAGCTAGAGGCTGGATCACCAAGTGCGTTAATCAGGCGGGCAGGTTGTTGTTAATCAAAACTTCGCTCCAACCAACTGCTAACCATGTCATGCAAACGCAGATGTTACCAGCAGGCGTCCTTGAAAAAATGGACCAAACGATGAGGAATTTTTTTTGGGGCCATAACAAGCGAGAAAGAAAACTGCATCTAATAGGTTGGAAAAGATTGGCAAAACCAAAACATGTAGGGGGGACTGGAATCAGACCAAGCAAACAGCACAACTAGGCGTTACTGATGAAGAAAGTTTGGCAAGTTCAAGCAGATGATAAATCAATATGGGCCACCATGAGCAGGGACAAGTATCTACATGGGCATAAACTTCTGTCTCATCCCATTCAAAAAGCAAGGACTTCAACAAGCCCGCTGTGGAAAGGTTTAACTAACCAAGCTTCTTTTTTGCAGGAACACAGTTTTAAAAAAATTGAGAATGGCCAACAGACTTCAATCCTCAAAAACTGGATACCCCACCAACCGAAACACCTCATTCACCCACCATACCCGAACATCCCGGTATCAACGTTCATAAATAATGAAACGAATACTTGGAATCTTCAACTCCTACACAACATGTTTAACCCAACCACGGTCCAGCACATCAGCAGCATCCACCTACCAAAAAATCCGGCTCAAGACACCATTATTTGGCCACATTCAAAAAATGGAGATTATACTTGCAAATCAGGATACAACCTCCTTATCACCTAACAACAACCAAAACCCATCAACATCCAAATTACCCACTCAAACCAAAACCCACCAGATAACCAAATTCTAATCATTGCATCTTCAGCAACCCACGACTACACTCTACAGGTGACCACAACAACCACCACTTCACCAAAATCTTTCAACACAATTTGGAATCTAAACTGTCCACCAAAAATCAGGCTTTTCATATGGAAAGCTATTCTTGAAGGCCTTCCAACCTTCAATACCATAAAGCATAGGAAAATCACCCATACCAACACCTGTCCTCAATGTAACAGTGCCCTAGAAACAGCATCACATATTCTCTTTCAATGCACTGTAGCTTCGCAAGTATGGAACCTCATCACCAACCAGATATCCCAGAACACCAACCAAAACACGTCAAACAGAACAATTAACCCTCTAAACCAAAAACCCACCTCAATCCAAATAGCACTAGGAGACAACATTCCACATTCAACAAAGACCATCTACGGCTTTACGATGTGGCACCTATGGTTAGCTAGAAATCAAACAGTCTATCAAAGGCGAACTCAAAGACCGATTCAAATAATTCAACTGATCAACACAATGGCGAAAGAATATACATGGGCACAATCCAACATATTACCAGTTCTACCGGATCTTCATCAAGGAACACAACAAGCAACATCCCGACCAACAACAACAATTTCAGTCGGATGGAACCACCAATACACTGGATTAAAATCAACGCAGATGGAGCATCTAAAGGAAATCCAGGACCGGCAGGCGCAAGAATAATATGCAGGAACACCGACGGAGAAATTCTGATGGCAATTGCAGCACCGCTAGGTATTACAAACTCAACAACAGCAGAAACATGGAGTCTACTGTTAGGAACAAGAATGACAGTCCAAAAACAATGGCCAGGGTCATCTTCGAAATGGACTCAAAGGCGGTTATCCAACTTCACCAGCAGCACACAACAAATCAACCATGGTATATACAAGGAATGCTAACAGAAATATCAAGCTTCATGGAAAATATCCCATACAAAAAAATCGAACATACATATAGGGAAACAAACCAAGCAGCAGATGAACTCGCGAACGAAGCAGTACGGCAACAGGCACAACACCCACATTGCCATACAACAAAAATTTGGCAAAATGTATGCCCACCCTTTCTTTCGAACATTGTACAAGCTGATACTAGGGGACAAAAATTCCCTAGAAATGTAAACATTCCGTAAGCTTAATGAATCGGTTCACACCTTAAAAAAAAACAACCGATTTAACAAGCGGTATTTCTTTTTTCTTTTTTTAAATAACAACAGAGAATTACATATGACTCACCCTGTGGTCCTCACATAGAGAGGACAGGGAGCCAAATAGGGGGTATAGAGTCTAGACCAAGCCATATGGGTGACATTAGTTTTAGCCAACTGAGTTAGGACGTGAGCAACTCTATTGGCAAAATGATTGATAAATACAAAGGATATAAACTTAAACTTGGGAGTTAGGATTTTAATATCCTTAAATAGACAATGAGTTCGGTGGCTTTCCATGAAGGTTTTCTTATTAATTTGCTCTAAAATAGCTAACGCATCGCTCTCGATAATGACTCGATCAAGTCTTTTCTCCAACGCCACCATCAAAGCATCTCTAATTACTTGAGTCTCTGCTTTTGCTGTAGAAAAACGTACTAACAAGCTGTAAATGAAGATAACAATTTCCATTAGTCTTAAATACTGTTTAAATGACTTTTAACCTGTTGCTAACACTGTTCTTTCACGGGCGATTCTATTATGTTTCACCATGTCTATAATATATAGGGGAAGTGAATTCCTGAACCTGGTCGTGTAGGCATGTAACTTTTGAAAAAGGATGATAAGACCTTTCAATGGCATCCAGCAAAATTGAGTGGAGATGTTTCTAGAAAAATTAAAGCAACTGGCCCACATAGTGGCTTTTAAGAGCTGGCATGCGCCTTTTGTTGACCTGAAAAGCCGAACAAAACGACCTTTCGATTCCACTGAGCTCAACTTTTTTTTTTTTGTCTGCACTCTGCATTATTAAAAACATTATGAGAGGTAGTATCCCAACAACAAACACCGATTTCAGGAATTCCAATAAATAGTTTTAGTACCGTTTCAAGTATGATTTAGAGCAACTGCTGTGGGACGAGTAAAACTAAAGACTAAAAACTAAAAATAAAGTTAAAGATATGGTTTTAGTCCGTGGTGAGACACTACGTTGGAGGAGTAAATTTGGTGGAGCGGAGCTAGAATGGTTCGTCTGATATGGGGCGTAGTTGTTCAGTGCGTTTGGGTTGGACGCAACTTTAAGTTACGCCTGATGTTGGGCGGTGTTTAAATTTGCGTTTGGTGTGGAACGTAATCCAGAACTACGCCTGACGGGGCGCAAATACAAAATACGCCCGAATGGGACGCAAATACTACAAATCGCCTGATGGGCGCAACTGAAACTACGCCTGATGGGGCGTAACTTGAGATGCGTCGATGGGGCGCAACTAAGTGACTCCGCCTGATGGGGCGCAATCGTCTGATTACGTTTCCCCCTGGTGTTTTCCTATAGACTTCCTTAACAAGGATCACCTTGCCCTTCCCTGACCTTAGTGGATTGGCTTATATGTTTTTCCAACCCCTATAACAATAACTACCATTTTAGAAATACTTGTCTTTTATGTACCATTTTCACACATTTATTACCAGCACATTCTATGACTTATGAGATAAGATCAGTTTTCTGAGATATTAACATGTTCAGTTTGTAATTTCATTATTTGAAAATACATGAAAATTGTGGTTGAAATTTCGAATATATAAGAAAAACGGTGAAGGACCGGGTTTTGATATAAATTGCGCCCCATGTAGTAACAGGCGGTACTTATAAATGCGCCCCATGCATTAACAGGCGTAACTTATAATTGCGCCCCATGCATTCAACGGGCGTAACTAGTAATTGCGCTCGACTACAAAGCGGACTTTAAAATCACGCCGGTCGGGACGTAACTTTGTGACTACGCTTGAATCGGCGCAATATTATGGTGCCGCTTGGTATCGGGCGCAAATGTTAATTACGTCCCACCTAAGCGAGTCTAAAATTGCGTTTCAATCGGGCGTACATTAAATTTACGTCTCATTAACAAACGCAAATTACGGCTACGCCCCAATCGGCATAGTGTCAAATTACGCGGTATAACTAAACCAAAAACCAAATTTGGTTTGGTTTTTAGTTTTAGTCTAGGATTTAGTCTTTACTCCGCTCGATAGTGTCAGTGTTTTCGACCAAATTTTTAGTTTTGGTCGATGACTGTGGATGCTCTTAGTTATACGTAACAAGATTGCTGCAGATAGCCAAACCACCGTGGAATCGGCTATACCAAACATCACTTGCAGGTTAATGTGTTTTTTTGGTTCTTATACCTCCATGTAAATGCCTAGCAGTGTTTGAAACCTAGTTAGCAATTCGGGGTACGGGTAGTAGTTTAGGACGGCATACGTACGGGAATTATACAGACTCGGATAGGTCTGATTCGGTCAAAAATCCGGTCAACGGTTCGTTGTTCGGACAGTAGTTCGGAACGGCATACGTACGTGCATATTCGTTTTATAAATGTGAGTTCGGCGCTTAAAATTCGGCTTACATATATGATAAATTGATAAGTATTATGACCTTATTACGAGACTAATTTTATTTGTATATGATTTATAAGATGGAAAAAATATTTTAACGTGATTATTTACCATGAAGTAAACAATTTAATCACATAAATGTATTATAAAACGAGTTTATAGACTTTTAAGCAAAAAATTGACACATAAAACACTGGTTAAACAACTACCAATAGAAAATTTTAATTGAATAATTGTATTTAAATATAAAGTATATACAAAATCAAACAAAAATCAATCAACATAACTCTGGTCAGAGAATTACCTATTGGAGAGCGAGGTTGGGCGCGAACTAGGTTCGAAGTTCTAGTTCGGAAATAACATTCGGATTCGGTTAGTTCGGATACGTTCGCGAATCATTCGTGAGGTCCATATAATCCGGGAACTAGGTTCGGAGTTCCAATAATTCGAAAGTATCATTCGGATTCGGTCAGTTCGGATACGTTCGGGAATCATTCGGGAATGATTCGGAGAATTACTAACTAGGGTTTGAAAAGCATTTCTAAAATTAAACCATTTTCAATATGTTCAATAGAATTTGAAACATTGCTAACAAGGGGTACCAGATCAGTGCAGGGACGGATTCATGATTTTTTTTCTGGGTGTGCCTAATTTTACAAACGTCACCAAAACATCCGTAGGCCACGGGAATTTTTTGAGTTGAGCCACACATTTAGTGGACATATATAACTTTTGGAAAATGGGTCATTTGTCCAAAATTTTTTAAAACATGGTTCAAATGGACGAGTAAAAATTATTATGGGTGAAAAGGACACAAAAAAATAGCAAGGATGAAACTGAATTCATCCTGGCTTAAACTTAAAAAATAGCGAGGATGAAACTGGATGCATCCTGATGTAAATTAAAAATAAGAAAAACAATTTGAAAATGGGTAGGATGAAACTGGTTACATCCTGACTATTTTTATATTTTTGTCCATTTAAACAGTTCCAAAATCTAAATGTCTTTTTCACCTAGGAATTATTGATTTCGGTCTTTTTTAACCAATTTTGTGATATATTTAAGGGCAAAAAAAGTCGTTAATCGGGAGCTTCGCGCTGGGCTACAAACAAAATCACAATTATTATACATACTTGCATACTAAAAAAATTATGGACCCATGGGGGCGTTATTTTTTTATTTTTTATTTTTGACTGGAAGAGAGATTTACGAAAAGAAAGAAAATTTACAAGATACTAGCAGAGGTAGTAAAAGAATCTGAAAAAATTAGACAAATACATCACTACAGTTTTGCACTGTATAACTAAAGTTTGATGTAACCTGTTGCCAGAACTAGCAGCCCCTGACAACACTAGAAACTTAGCGAAAATGCTAGATATCCCCCACTCGTATCCCCAAAGTTCTCCACCACGAGGTGTCATGGTCTGATGCCACACAAAAACCCCCTGCTAATCTCAATCCAGGGATCCAGGGTTAAGATCAAAGCCACCTAGTGGTAGAAGGGAGTGGGGGATACGGGTGGGGGAAGTGTAGCAGCTTCTAAGCACCCGTACACAAGTTTTCATCTGTTTTGCAGCAATACTTCTCCTCGAAGACACGACAATTCCTATCCTAGGCCCTTTAGTGGATCAGTGTGTAGGGTATCAAATGTTATATTGGATTTCCTATCCTCCTAGTAAACCGGTATCCCCATTGGCATTCATAGAAACTAAGTCATATAAAAATTGATAAGGTAACTCGACAAAATGTAATTTGGATCGAATAAATATCAGGCACACATCAGTGTGGCATGTTATCAACTTTCATTTTAGGTTTGTACTAGGCTTACGAGTTTTAAGAAATCGCTCCAAAATTCATGGTCCAGAATACTAGGTTACCGAATGGGTAACATAATCCTTATAAGACAAATTAAAAAATCCTCCATCTTATATGTATTTTGTCATTTTGTCATTTTGATCCTGGCATTTTTAGGGGCGACCCCGAAAGAATTAGGGGCGACACAAAATGACAAAATAGGTTGAAAATACTTATATGTCCCTTCATAATCGTTAGTTTAGAAAAAAAAATTATCTACCGATTGTGACTATGTTCTTTTCTTCCTAGCTTTGGTTTTTGAAAAAATTAAATTTGGGCTACGACCATAATCGGGAGGCAATAAACATTATGAAACTACCGATTGTACAATCGGTAGGAAATAAACATCATGAAACTACCGATTGTGGAAATAGAGAAATCTAAAATACCTATTGGTTTTTGTGTACAATCGGTAGGCAATAAACACAATGAAACTACCGATTGTGGAAATAAAGAAATCTAAAATTCCTATTGGTTTTTGAAAATTTCGAATTTGGGGCTACGACCATAATCGGGAGGCAATAAACATTATGAAACTACCGATTGTACAATCGGTAGGCAATAAACATCATGAAACTACCGATTGTGGAAATAGAGAAATCTAAAATTCCTATTGGTTTTTGAAAATTTCGAATTTGGGGCTACGACCATAATCGGGAGGCAATAAACATTATGAAACTACCGATTGTACAATCGGTAGGCAATAAACATCATAAAACTACCGATTGTGGAAATAGAGAAATCTAAAATTCCTACTGGTTTTTGAAAATTTCGAATTTGGGGCTACGACCATAATCGGGAGGCAATAAACATTATGAAACTACCGATTGTATAATCGGTAGGCAATAAACATCATGAAACTACCAATTGTGGAAATAGAGAAATCTAAAATTCCTATTGGTTTTTGAAAATTTCGAATTTGGGGCTACGACCATAATCGGGAGGCAATAAACATTATGAAACTACCGATTGTACAATCGGTAGGCAATAAACATCATGAAACTACCGATTGTGGAAATAGAGAAATCTAAAATTCCTATTGGTTTTTGAAAATTTCGAATTTGGGGCTATTACCATAATCGGGAGGCAATAAACATTATGAAACTACCGATTGTATAATCGGTAGGCAATAAACATCATGAAACTACCGATTGTGGAAATTCTCAATCATATGAAAATGGAATCTCCTCTATATAACAAATTTCTCCCGATTATAGATTTAATTACCGATTATGAAGGGCATATTTGCCATTTCGAAAAATTTGAGATAAGGGGTGGCTTTGTTTTAGGTTTGGGTGACCTTTTTTGTCATTTTGTGTCGCCCCTAATTCTTTTGGGGTCGCCCCTAAAAGTGCCAGGATTTTGATACCCTTTTCAGTAGAATTTTGCCAAAATTCGCATTCCCAGTTCAAAGACATAATTATCCAACGAGGCTTAATAAAGAAAGAGCCAATTACAGAATGATCATACTTTTTGTAATTCGGTCACAAAATGATCCTACTTTTGTAATTCATTTACAAAATGGTCTTTTTTCATCCGATTTAACACTTTTGAATAAAACGGTGTTATTTTTTCCTAAAATACCCTACCTCAAAATACCCTTCCTAGTTAACTAATTGATTGAAGTGGTGGTGATGAAGCGGTGGTGGTGGTGGTGGTGGAAGCTTAAGAATTTCCGCTAAACCCCGAAGGGGAAGCGGTGAACCCTTTGGGTGAATACGGTGTAACGATCCTGCGGTGTACCGAACCTGAATGTGGTTTTACGATCCTGTATGCGGTGTAACGATATGTAAGCGGCACCACCACCATCACCACCATCAAAAAAATTATGATGAAAGCAAAAGTTAAAATTGTGTATGAAGGATAAAACACGATGGACACATAAGTAATTTCAATAACATATTTAAACGTGAGTCACCACTTAACTTTTTTTTTTAAGGAAATATGATCATTTTGTTAATAGTTTATAACAGTACGATGCTTTTATGAATCGGGTCCTAATACTAGGACTGTTTTGTACATTTTCCATAAAGAACACAGTTGAGAAAAGAAAATATTCAAAACATAATAATTATGCTCTAGCTAGCTAGTCATTTGCTAGCACTGTCTTTCAAGTTTCAAAGAAAAAGAAAAAAAGCTACTGTCTTTCTTCAGTTGACAAGACAAGAGAGAGTAATTTGGTTGCTCTATTTCTTTTACCGTTGGTAACTTTTGTCGGTAATTCTAGTTACTAGTTATAAAATCTAGTCTCGCTCTCCCATCTTTAAACTCCATCTAACCCTTTCTTTGCTATTTCACTCTTGTTTTTGCATTACGCCTTCTGAGAGGTATAGAGCAAAGCCAACGATACAAACCTTCATATGATCTCTGGTGACCAAACATTTAGCTGATGAAAGAAGAAACACAGGTATCCTTTCTTCTTATACGCATATATACCCTTCTAACTCTTGTTGTCTTTTACTATTTATTTTCAGTTCACTTGTATGTTTTCTCTCTCGATCTTTTGAATGTTTGATTTGGATCATGTAGTGGAGAGTCCGAATGGGTTATAAGTGGTTCAATGGTATTGCATGGGAACCTGGTGGAACCACAATCATCATCTTTTGATAGCATCATGGTATCTCCTCTCAATCAAAGTAAGACTACTAATCTTTAGTTATTTGTTTATTTACACGCTGTTTCAATATTGATGCATGGATGTTTAATTAATTATCTAGTTATTTTTCTTTTGTTTGATTGATCCTGTCAAAAATTCCGGAGCTTCAATAGACCCTGTCAAAAATGATGATTATAAAAAGATTTATTAAGTAGCTTAAATAAGTCCTGTTAAAAATTCTAAGTATTGTACTAGAGCTGGCAAACGGGCGGGCCGGGGCTGGCTTGTGACCAACCCGCGGGTTACGGGTTAATACAGGCCTAAGCTTGCGGGTTGAAATTCTTTACGGGTGGTCATTTCTCAAACCCGCGCCCGTCCCGGGTGAAGCTTGCGGGTTCACGGGGGCTCACGGGTTAGCTGGTTTCTGTTGAGTCAACTCGCCAGAAATTGATTTTCAGGCTATTTCCGGCCACATTCAGGCCATCTAAAGCTCATTCCCTACAACTTAAGTACCTAACCTAACATTCATCTAATTCATTTGATATTTCTATTCAAAAACTCAAAATTTCAATTCCGCCATAATTAGATCAGGTGATTAAACAAAAATCTCAAAAAACTAACCCAGACCCAAATACAACAAGACAGACGTAACCGAGGTATTAAAACCCCAGAGTTTTTTTTTTTGTTTTGATCAGAAAAACCTCAGAGTTAAACATAGGAATTAAAATCCGAATATCATCCCTATCACCAGAGCCTTCACGACCACAACAATACTTTCTTCAACTTCAATCCATCATCCAACTGTATCACCTTCTTCTTCTCATAGAGCATAATCATCATTCATCACAGTTCAACCCCGATCTCAAAATGGAGCCATCATCGCCAGCAAAAGCTCATCAGCATCGCAACAAAATTTATCGATTAGAACAGCTAACATCACAGACTAGAGCTCCATTCAAACTCAGGACTCGTTAATCTGCCCGCATCACCAGAACACCCACAGTTTAAGTCCAAATCTCCAATCAAATCTGTAAATATCACAAAATCTAAATCAATTAAGGAAACAAAAAACCCGATTTTGTAAAACTGATTCAATTAAGCAAATCTCTATTCAATTTAAACAAATCAATACCTTTGCCAGAAAATCTCTATTCCTTCAAATACTCAAACTAAAACACCATTTCAAACTAAACCCCCAAATTTAATCGTTGTTGTTGAGAGAATTGAAGCAATTGGCTTGAATCTCAATCCCAAAACACCAGAGATCCCCTTTCGATTCACGACTTCTTCATCTTCTTTTTACTTAATTAACTTCAATAACATCATTACTAACACCCACTAAAACTTTCCCCTTAACTCTCTGTCCCAATCTCACCATTATCATCTCTAATTCTCCACCCGGTAGAAGATGCGGAAGAAGAGAAGGGAGCGAGAGAGAAAAAGAGAAGGAAAGAGAACGATGTCTCTTCAATTAGATTTAGGTTTAGCATTTTATACCTTAAACGTAGGGATAGGATTAACCCTAGATAATATGACGGTCAGGATTAAATAAAATTTATTAATTAAATATTGTCTACGGGTTGTGGGTTGAACCGCGGGTTTTACGGTCCGGTCCGGGTTAACCCGTTTCCCTACAAGCCAGCATTTTCCCAACCCTAACCCGACTTGTTTAGAAACCAGCCAAGCCGGGTACGGGTTTTTACGGTCCGGTCCGGTCCAACTTGCGGGTTTTGAGCTTGTTTGCCAGCTCTATATTGCACAATTGAGGATTTTCATTATAAATCTTTATCACAATTGAAAAATCTGAAAGACTCATGACAACCAGGCAATATTACTCTTGTATTTATTTATTTATTTAATTTTTTTTTTTAGAAGTTTGAGTTTGTATATCTAAATTCCATATACATAGTAGCTCCCAAATTTAAACATATTTATTCAATTTTATTGTGTAGCTCAATTTTAATGCGTAGTAATGAATATGCTTTAAATAATATATGCTTTGAATATTAAAAACTATGAACAGTAACCTATGAACAATAAATTATAAATAGTAAACTAACATATGAACGGTAAATTATAAATAATAAACTACAACTATAAATAATAGAACAAAGATAGAGATCAGAGGTACTCACAAAGTAGTTATTTATTTATTGATAGCACACCAAAGCAAACTTGAAATCACACACAAAGATAAAAAACACTCTTAGAAGGAAGACACTCACACTCAAACTCTTCACAGACTTAAACTCAAAACTTAAAAACTTAATACTTAATGCCCCCTCCCTTTCACTTCTAGGAAGTATATTTAAAGGGGGGGAAATACAAAGAGATAAGATTTCTTTTAACTAGAACCTTATCATGAAATTAGAATAACCAATAGGAGAAGGATTCGTGGAAGAAATAAGCCACGATAGACTTTTAAGATAAGCCATCCCTTTAGCTTTTTGGAAAGCAAAAAACGTGTCCGTGGAGAGTGGAAGACAAAGACAAAGAGATAATATTCCTTTCTAGAAAAGCACATACGTGTCCTTGATAAACGGTGGAGTCGATCTAGCTTTTCCAAATAGATAAAGCCTTAAAATATCCCCTAAAATTGATTCTTCAGTTATGAAATTATCCCAAAGCAATCATCTCCATTAGCAATCTTCAGCACTGTCTTCTGTCTTGACTTCATCTTCTTCCATAGATTTGGAAGAAGAGGGTTGAGAACTCAATTCTTCATTGTCTAGAATTTGTAAGGTTTTTTTTTTTTGAAATCTTCTTTAGAAAGATTTCCATGTTGTTGCTTTAACGCCAAAATATGAGTAGAAAATTCCATAGGGGAAACTGAGGATGAAACTGACACCAATAATTGAGGTGCCACAAATTGAATAACAAAATTATACGGTTGGAGATGGGAAGCATTATACCTATCCCACCATTTAATAAACAATTGTCTATCTAAATATGGGATATATTCCCATTCAGGATCATCATCTCTGGAAATTGAATAATTCCATCGTAGAATCCATGGGATTTCATGTAAGATAAAGAACCAAGACATTAATCGCCTTTTATCATAAGAATGACTATTAGCTTTTATAAATTTTTATAAGGCTTCTGAAATATAGTCAGGTAAAATATCTTGACTGGGTCCCCATAGACCCAACCATGTTCGGAACCAATTGGGAAGGTCTTGAATTACCTTCAATTTAAAACCAATATACCAAGAATGGGAAAATCTCTGGTTTTGAACACAGAAGGTATGAGTCCAAGCTTTGATATAATCAGAGATATAAGAATGGGAAAATCACTTATTATATCAAAGCTTGGACTGATACCTTCTGTGTTCAAAACCAGAGATTTTCCCATTCTTGGTATATTGGTTTTAAATTGAAGGTAATTCAAGACCTTCCCAATTGGTTCCGAACATGGTTGGGTCTATGGGGACCCAGTCAAGATATTTTACCTGACTATATTTCAGAAGCCTTAGAAAAATTTATAAATCTAATAGTCATATTTATGATAAAAGGCGATTAATGTCTTGGTTCTTTATCTTATATGAAATCCCATGGATTGTACGATGGAATTATTCAATTTCCGGAGATGATGATCCTGAATGGGAATATATCCCATATTTAGACAGACAATTGTTCAATAAATGGTGGGATAGGTATAATGCTTCCCATCTGCAACCGTCTAATTTTTTTTATTCAATTTGTGGCACCTCAATTATTGGTGTCAGTTTCATCCTCAGTTTCCCCTATAGAATAGGATTAGGGGAGGAAAAATCATTCATCAACTCCCCGAGGCCGGATCTTGCCGAGGCCTAGCCCAAATGAAGCTTCATTATGACCGAGGGACTTCCAACTTGTAAGAATGAAGCTTCATCGTGCTAGGCCGGATCGCAACTTGGAGGAATGAAGCTTCACTCGCTTGGCCAAACTTGCAAATTGCAAGATGAGGCTTCACGTGCTTGGCCAAACCCGCAAATTGCAAGAGTGAAGCTTCACTCACTGGGACTTACACAATTGGCGCATGAGGATGAGCCAAGCGATGCCAAACCAACTATTTTTCCCAACCAACGTCCCTTCCCTATATATGTCTTATTCGCATTTCTACAAATAGGATTAGGGAGGAAAAATCATTCATCAACTCCCGAGGCCGGATCTTGCCGAGGCCTAGCCCAAATGAAGCTTCATTATGACCGAGGGACTTCCAACTTGTAAGAATGAAGCTTCATCGTGCTAGGCCGGATCGCAACTTGGAGGAATGAAGCTTCACTCGCTTGGCCAAACTTGCAAATTGCAAGATGAGGCTTCACGTGCTTGGCCAAACCTGCACATTGCAAGAGTGAAGCTTCACTCACTGGGACTTACACAATTGGCGCATGAAGATGAGCCAACTGATGCCCAACCAACTATTTTTCCCAACCAACGTCCCTTCCCTATATATGTCTTATTCGCATTTCTACAAATAGGATTAGGGGAGGAAAAATCATTCATCAACTCCCCGAGGCCGGTTCTTGCCGAGGCCTAGCCCAAATGAAGCTTCATTATGACCGAGGGACTTCCAACTTGTTAGAATGAAGCTTCATCGTGCTAGGCCGGATCGCAACTTGGAGGAATGAAGCTTCACTCGCTTGGCCAAACTTGCAAATTGCAAGATGAGGCTTCACGTGCTTGGCCAAACCTGCAAATTGCAAGAGTGAAGCTTCACTCAGCTGGGGACTTACACAATTGGCGCATGAAGATGAGCCAACTGATGCCCAACCAACTATTTTTCCCAACCAACGTCCCTTCCCTTTTCGATCCTTAATCGCCTATAATTTCACTGTAGCAGAATCAAATTTTACTGTTCATAGGCGCAAGTTCTTGGTATCAGAGCCCGGAAGGAGGGAGAAGACCTACACTTATCCAAGGTATAATTTCTACACTCATCTAATTTACTCTTTGAAACGTTAGTCGCGTTTAGTTCCTGACGGTAAGACCGGCTAGGAGGGCGGCACGAATACGTGAGCTAGTAAAAGTCGTTGACTGTTGATGAGAGTCGAATAAATGAATGAATTAATTAGAACCTTGGGAAGATCAAGTTCTTCTCACTCTTTTAATAGTTCTAAAAAGAATAAAGAATTAGTGATTAATGAGAATATAGATAATGATCTATGTAATTGGAATTTGCCAAAGTCAAAACAAAATGAGATTTATAAATCAAATTTCATATTTAAATCGGATTATATTATCCAAACTATTGAAGAAGCTATACCTATTTCCCCAGGTTACAGCTCTTGTCAATTATTATCAGACAAGTTAATTAAACTCCATAAATTAAAATATAAATTTTTACATGTAGGTATGGTTCAAATAGCATTGAAGCCATCCACTAGATTAGGGTTAAATACCTCAGCTCTAATCTGCCTTAGAGATAAAAGACATAAACGATTCCATGATTCTCTCTTGGGAGTTATTGAATCCAGTTTATGTGATGGACCGATATATTTTTCATCATATCCAAACTACACGTTATCACTATCGGATCCACACATTAAACATGCCTTATCTCTAGACATAAAGTCTGAAGGGTATGATATGATGCCCGGTTCTCAGAATGTAATCCTAATTTATAGGATATATTACAAAGTTATGAACTCAAGTGTTCCCAACATTCGTAGGATTCCAAATCTTAACGAAAAGGGAGAAACCACTTTATTCATAACTAATATGACTAAAAGTAATAAGATTATCCCTAAAACTATATCGTGGAGTCAGATAAGTTTACCACAGCAGTGGATTCTTGAACAAGCTAATGAGCCATTAAAAGTTGAAAACAAAACTTTAGAAGAAATTATTGAACATCCGGATGGTGATGTTGAATTAAGATTTTCTAAAGATAGAATTACAAGGATAAAAGATAATAATCTTGGAAGGTTCTCTACATCTTCAATTCCTACTACTGCTTTTGAAAAAGAATCAGTAATAGGAACAAGATTTACAAAAGATGAAGTTTGCCAGCCTGTCTATAAGGTTGAAAACTCTTCATCTCCAACGCAGTCGGATATGGGACTTTATGTTCTATCACAAAGGGAAAAGGAATTTCCTTTTGATGGTATCGACGAAGAAGTCTTCTATTCCGAAGAAAATGATCTAATTAGGAAATGGTGGCTAGCCAAAGCCCCAGAGGAATATAAAACCTTTTATCATGCTAAATATAAAGAATATGTGATAAAAATGGGTAAATATCATGACCCTTATAAATACGGATTCTTTTACTTCCTCAGAAATTCGTTAAGATTAAGAGGAGTAAAAATTCCCGATTTTACAGACAAGAATTATATTCTTGGTCTCGAAAGTATGTACAAAACATACTTGACTAAGACTGGTAGGGCCTTTAGTGATGTTCACCCCCCTGCTATGAACTTAGTCATTAGGGTGGAAGGAGAAGAAGTTATGGCAACACCTTATCGGAAAGGTAAAAATATAGAAGCTGCTATAGAACAGAACAATTATACTAACTTGACCCTCCAATCAATGGGAGAACAGTTAAATCGAATAGAAAAAGCTAAAATGCCTCAAACTCATTATAATTCGGTTAACTCGGCACCGTTCCAACCTTATAGTCTGGAACCTGGAGTAAAACTCGCTAAGACCGTTTTAACCAACTCAGAATCAGATTCTGAGGTAATTCAAGAAATTTATAAAAGGCTTGAAGCTCTTACAATTGAAAAGAACAGGAAGCCTAGTACTGTTGAACAACCTACAATTGTAGAGAAAAGCCCGTCAAATGTGGCTCCTTTGTCCCTTAACTTAGAAAATAGTGATACGGACAAAGAATCAGCCACAGACGAGTTAATAACTCAATTAGAGAGTCTTAAGGTTGAAGATAGAACCATTCCATTTCAACTTAATAGGATCTCAAATAAGAGATTTAATTATAAAACTTATGCTCCATATTACCCTAGGCCATCACCTGTTGATCTACTCCATGAAGAGGATGTTAGACTTACTCAACAGTATGATGGATCTTGGTTTATGAATGGAATCTTGATGGACTTAGTGAATATCAAATTCACAAATTAATCCATCAAATGGTTATGTGTGCCACGGCCTATGCAGCTCGAGATAATAAGGAACCTGCAATTGCAAAGCTCCTTATTAATGGCTTTCTGAGGCAGCTAAAAGGATGGTATGATAATTATTTATCTACAGAAACCAAAACAGCCATTCAAAACGCTATTAAACCAAATAGTAATACCCCTGATATAGTTAATACGCTTCTGTATACTATTCTTGTCCATTTTACAGGACAACATGATATGAATACAGAAAGGATCCAAGAACAATTAATAAATTTAAAGTGTCCAACTTTATCCCATTTTAAATGGTATAAAGATGTATTCTTTTCTAAGATCTTCCAGAGAAATGATGGTCATCATGAATTCTGGAAAGAAAAGTTCTTATCAGGACTTCCTAATTTCTTTGCAGAACGAATAAAAAATCGTCTGAGAAATGCTAATAATGGGAAAATCCCTTATGATACCTACACTTATGGAGACCTTGCGTCAGAAGTAGTTAAAGAAGGTATTTCTTTATGTAATGACATTAAGCTGCAAAAACAAATTCAAAAAGAAAAATTTTCAGGAAAACGAGCTCTAGGAGATTTCTGCGAGCAAATGGGTTTTGATCAAACTATTGATAATTTTCGAAAACAAAAGAAATCTAAAAAACGCTTTAAATAAAAATATTATAAGGAACCTTTTAAAAGAGATAAAGATAAAAGGTTTTCTAAAGGAAAATTTCCTAAAAAACCCTCTAAAAGGAAGAAACAACCAGTATGCTAGAAATGTAAGCAAGTAGGTCACTACGCTAATAAGTGTACCACCCAACAAAAAATCAATAGTCTTGATATTGATGAAGGCCTTAAAAGGTCAATTTTAAAAATAATCATGTCAGAATCCGATCAAGAGAATGAAGACATGCTCATATCTGTTATTACAGATGATACTTCTTCGAATAAAGAATATGACTCTTCAGACAGTAGTGATAGTTGTGATGGACAATGCAACCATTACAAAGCACTATGTAAAATCAATGGTTTATGTGTCCTAACCAAAGAAGATAGTTTTGTCTTCGAGGTCATTGACAAAATCAGTAATGCCGATGAAAAGGCAAGACTTCTTACAGAATATCTAAAACAAATAGAAATTCATAAACCTGAAAAGAATATTCAGACTTATGAATATAAAGATATTATGAGCAGATTTAATAGCCCAATAATGACGGTTAAAACCAGAGATACTACAATATCAAATTTAAAATCTGAATTAAAAGAAGTACAAGAAGAAATTAAGAATTTAAAATCTCGAGTACTCTTATTAGAATCTACCCAAGTTTCTAGGGAATTCGATATTGGAACCTCTTCATCAAATAATCTTGAATTAGGTTCTCACAAAGAGTTTCCACCTTTACAAAATACAAATATAAATCTTTTAAATCGGGTTATTACCCATAAATGGTACATTAAGGTTACTCTAGTCATTAAAAAAGAGTTCACCCTTGATACTATTGCCATGGTAGACTCAGGTGCAGATTTAAATTGCATTGATGAAGGGATAGTTCCCTCAAAATATTTTTCTAAAACTAGTGAAGTTTTAAACACTGCAGATAATTCTAGTTTAAATATTAAGTATAAGCTAGAAGATGCAGTAATTTGCAATGAGAAAATGTGCTTTCAAATCCCTTTTATTATGGTTAAAAACCTATCGCATAAAATTATTCTAGGAAATCCTTTTCTTCACATGCTTTACCCAATTATTAAAATCGATGAAAAGGGAATCCTTAGTAAAATTTCTAATGTTGAAGTTTTATTTAAGTTTATAACTACCCCACAATACAAAGAAATTGATACTATTAAGGAACGATTAAAAAATAAAGAGTTATTTATTAGTTCTTTAACTGAAGAAATTTCGTTTAAAAAAATTTCTGAAGCTTTAAAGAATCCTAAGCTTCAAGAGAAAATAAAACTTTTTCAAAAGGAAATCGAATCAGAAATTTGTGCTGAAATTCCAAATGCTTTTTGGGAAAGAAAGAAGCATATAGTCTCTCTTCCATATGAGCCAGACTTTAAAGAATCCCAGATTCCTACTAAAGCCAGACCCATAGCCATGAGTCCAGAATATCTAGAATTATGTAAAAAAGAGATTCAAGATCTTTTAAACAAAGGTTTAATTCGCAAATCTCATAGTCCTTGGAGTTGTCCAGCCTTTTATGTAAACAATGCTGCTGAGCAAGAAAGAAGGGTACCAAGACTAGTAATCAACTATAAGCCATTAAACAAGGTTTTAAAATGGATTAGATATCCTATCCCAAATAAAAGGGATCTATTAAACCGTTTATATAAGACAAGAATCATGTCAAAATTTGATATGAAATCAGTTCTTGGCAAATTCAAATTCTTTGAATCGAGATAGATATAAAAGCGCATTTACGGTCCCTTTTGGCCATTATGAGTGGAATGTAATGCCATTTGGACTGAAAAATGCTCCCTACGAATATCGAGAGAATAATGAATGAGATATTTAATCCTTATATGGATTTCATCATTGTATATATAGATGATGTCTTGGTTTATAGCCAAAATATTGAACAACATTTTAAGCATCTTCGGATATTTATTAATGTTGTAAAAAGGGCAGTCTAGTTGTCTGCCAAGAAGGTTAAACTCTTCCAACAAGAAATTCGTTTTCTTGGGCATAATATTGCCAACGGATCAATCATTCCCATAGATAGATCTATTATTTTTGGAGAAAAATTCCCAGAGACGAAATTAAAGACAAAAATCAATTACAAAGATTTTAGGATGCTGAATTATATTTGAGTTCTACGAGAAGGTTGCTTTAATAGCAAAACCCTTGTATGAAAGAGGCGAGAAAAACCCTCTGCTTGGACAATCGAACATACTAGAGCAGTCCGGCAAATTAAAAAACAAATCAAGGAAATTCCTTGTCTAGCTTTATCAATCCTAAAGCATTCAAAATAGTTGAAAGCGATGCTTCAGATCTTGGATACGGTGGGATTTTGAAACAAAAGGTTAATAACAAAGAGCAATTAGTCAGGTTTACCTCCCATGCTTGGCATGGCCCTGAGATTAATTACTCTACTGTAAAAAAGGAAATTCTTGCCATTGTACTAACAGTACAAAAATTCGAATACGATTTGATAAATCAAAAATTTCTTATTAGGGTAGATCGCAAGTCTGCTAAAGAAATTCTTCTAAAAGATGTTAAAAACATAGCTTCTAAGCAAGTCTTTGCTAGATGGCAAGCTATTATGTCGTATTTGACTTTGATATTGAGTTTATCCCGGGAGAATCAAACTCCTTACCTGATTTTCTAACTCGTGAATTTTTGCAGGGAAAAAATGTCCAAAAAGACCCTGATAAAGGTAAAGGAAAAGCTCAAAAGGAAGAGGTAAAACCTCGAAAAAGAAGTATCAACGTCTTATAAGGCGATCGCTCTCTTAGAGCCAAAAGTTGCTAAATAACAAAAACTAAATGATACTCCTAAAGAGGAGAAACTCAGGAATGATGCCTATATTCTGGCAGAATCTTCCAATTCGGGTGATTATATCTACCCTTATATTCCAATCTCCACTAAGTGGATTATTCCAGTGGAAAACAAATACGCTAATTTGCAACCAAGTGAAGTAGTTACTTTCTACTTCAAAAATAATGCTGATTCTTTTGTTTATCCAAAAGATTTTCAGTTCTATCAAGATATTCTTGTAGCCATGGGATCAGTCGAATTCGACTTAACTAACAGAAATGGTGCTGATATTGCTTATGGCAAGGCAACAATCCTCAGGGTTATCAAGCAAGAACAGTGGACTGGAGAACTGTTTAAACCCTATGAACTTACTAGGCCAATAAGAGGTCGTAGTACCACGGTAAAATTTAATTACTTTGATTATATCAATGCTTGGGAACATGCATTCTACTATGAGAATAAACAAAGAAAATTCTCTTGGTTTATTCGGTTTTAAAATTTTGTCCTTAAAAAGGATAGTGATATTCCAAATTGGTTTATCAAATGGTTTTCAATTTGGGATTATATCCTATTTGTCTTCCAGATAAAATTAGAACAGTTTATGATGACTTTGTGGACCTAAATTCTTCTTTAACAAACACCTCATTATGGTTTACGGTTCTCTATCAAGTCCCTTGGATTCTTAAATGGCAACCTGTAATTACCCTAAGGAGTTTTTCTAATCTTGGAGAAACTTTTAAGCCAATCCCTTATTTAGGGAGGAGAATCTATATCAAATGGTGGCAAAAATTTGAATTTTTTAAGAATTCAGCCTTTTCAGTTAAAGGTCTTATTGACCTAGGTCCTCCACCACCTCCTAAAACCAATGTTGATGACTTGTTCAAAGAGTTTTCAACAAAGCTATCTAAAGAAGAAATGTCTAAGTTCCTGATTCTTCTTCAAGATCAAGCAAATACTGCTTCAAGTTCATCAACTAAAGAAGACGAAGACAAAATTACTGTTGAAGCTATGGAAGAAGACGATCCCCTAGATATGATGAATGAATATCTACAAGATGCGCAAGATCCATGTGCTGAATAATTAGCAGGTTTAGCTGCAGTAAAAGAATCTATTATTGCGCTAATAAGTGGAAGACAGAGACAAGATAATATTTTGTCCTCTCTTGGCGGCCATCACTTTGTTTTTTTATCTTTTCCTTTTCTTTGTGTAATTTTGTTTATTTGTGTCGGCAGACCACACATCTGTCCGGCTAAGATTCTTAGGATTTACTTTTTTCTCTTATTTAAGTAGTTGTTGTGTGTTGAGGAGAAGAGCAAGCTCGGAAAATCCTTCACTTCTCTCTCTCTCTCTCTCTCTCTCTCTATTATATTCTGTCTTGTAAGATTCGAGCAATAAACTTTACTTAAGTTCATCTTATATAATTCTTCAAAACTTTAAGCTTTAATCTTTAAGCTTAAAGCCTTTTCGATCCTTAATCGCCTATAATTTTACTGTTCATAGGCGCAAGTTCTTGGTGATCGACAAGGAGGGAGAAAATTATAGGCGATTAAGGATCGAAAAGGCTTTAAGCTTAAAGATTAAAGCTTAAAGTTTTGAAGAATTATATAAGATGAACTTAAGTAAAGTTTATTGCTCGAATCTTACAAGACAGAATATAATAGAGAGAGAGAGAGAGAGAGAGAGAAGTGAAGGATTTTTTTTTTCCGAGCTTGCTCTTCTCCTCAACACACAACAACTACTTAAATAAGAGAAAAAAGTAAATCCTAAGAATCTTAGCCGGACAGATGTGCGGACTGCCGACACAAATAAACAAAATTACACAGTAAAAAGAAAAGATAAAAAAAACAGGTGTGCGGATGGCCGCCAAGAGAGGACAAAATATTATCTTGTCTCTGTCTTCCACTTATTAGCGTAATAATAGATTCTTTTACTGCAGCTAAACCTGCTAATTAATCAGCACATGGATCTTGCGCATCTTGTAGATATTCATTCATCATATCTAGGGGATCGTCTTCTTCCATAGCTTCAACGGTAATTTTGTCTTCGTCTTCTTTAGTTGATGAACTTGAAGTAGTATTTGCTTGATCTTGAAGAAGAATCAGGAACTTAGACATTTCTTCTTTAGATAGCTTTGTTGAAAACTCTTTGAACAAGTCATCAACATTGGTTTTAGGAGGTGGTGGAGGACCTAGGTCAATAAGACCTTTAACTGAAAAGGCTGAATTCTTAAAAAATTCAAATTTTTGCCACCATTTGATATAGATTCTCCTCCCTAAATAAGGGATTGGCTTAAAAGTTTCTCCAAGATTAGAAAAACTCCTTAGGGTAATTACAGGTTCCCATTTAAGAATCCAAGGGACTTGATAGAGAACCGTAAACCATAATGAGGTGTTTGTTAAAGAAGAATTTAGGTCTACAAAGTCATCATAAACTGTTCTAATTTTATCTGGAAGACAAATAGGATATAATCCCAGCTGAGAAAACCATTTGATAAACCAGTTTGGAATATCACTATCCTTTTTAAGGACAAAATTCTCAGAAAACCGAATAAACCAAGAGAATTTTCTTTGTTTATTCTCATAGTAGAATGCATGTTCCCAAGCATTGATATAATCAAAGTAATTAAATTTTACCGTGGTACTGCGACCTCTTATTGGCCTAGTAAGTTCATAGGGTTTAAACAGTTCTCCAGTCCACTGTTCTTGCTTGATAACCCTGAGGATTGTTGCCTTGCCATAAGCAATATCAGCACCATTTCTGTTAGTTAAGTCGAATTCGACTGATCCCATGGCTACAAGAATATCTTGATAGAATCGAAAATCTTTTGGATAAACAAAAGAATCAAGATTATTTTTGAAGTAGAAAGTAACTACTTCACTTGGTTGCAAATTAGCGTATTTGTTTTCCACTGGAATAATCCACTTAGTGGAGATTGGAATATAAGGGTAGATATAATCACCCGAATTGGAAGATTCTGCCAGAATATAGGCATCATTCCTGAGTTTCTCCTCTTTAGGAGTATCATTTAGTTTTTGTTGTTTAGCAACTTTTGGCTCTAAGAGAGCGATCGCCTTATAAGACGTTGATACTTCTCTTTTCTGAGGTTTTACCTCTTCCTTTTGAGCTTTTCCTTTACCTTTATCAGGCGGTCTTTTGGACATTTTTTCCCTGCAAAAATTCACGAGTTAGAAAATCAGGTAAGGAGTTTGATTCTCCTGGGATAAACTCAATATCAAAGTCAAATACAGACATAATAGCTTGCCATCTAGCAAAGACTTGCTTAGAAGCTATGTTTTTAACATCTTTTAGAAGAATTTCTTTAGCAGACTTGCAGTCTACCCTAATAAGAAATTTTTGATTTATCAAATCAGATTCGAATTTTTGTACTGTTAGTACAATGGCAAGAATTTCCTTTTTTACAGTAGAGTAATTAATCTCAGGGCCATGCCAAGCATGGGAGGTAAACCTGACTAATTGCTCTTTGTTATTAACCTTTTGTTTCAAAATCCCACCGTATCCAAGATCTGAAGCATCAGTTTCAACTATTTTGAATGCTTTAGGATTGGATAAAGCTAGACAAGGAATTTCCTTGATTTGTTTTTTAATTTGCTGGACTGCTCTAGTATGTTCAGTTGTCCAAGCAGGAGGGTTTTTCCTCAGTCTTTCATACAAGGGTTTTGCTATTAAAGCAACCTTCTCGTAGAACTCTGAAATATAATTCAAGCATCCTAAAAATCTTTGTAATTGATTTTTGTCTTTAATTTCGTCTGGGAATTTTTCTCCAAAAATAATAGATCTATCTATGGGAATGATTGATCCGTTGGCAATATTATGCCCAAGAAAACGAATTTCTTGTTGGAAGAGTTTAACCTTCTTGGCAGAGACAACTAGACCTGCCCTTTTTACAACATTAATAAATATCCGAAGATGCTTAAAATGTTGTTCAATATTTTGGCTATAAACCAAGACATCATCTATATATACAATGATGAAATCCATATAAGGATTAAATATCTCATTCATTATTCTCTGATATTCAGAGGGAGCATTTTTCAGTCCAAATGGCATTACATTCCACTCATAATGGCCAAAAGGGACCGTAAATGCAGTTTTATATCTATCTGATTCAGCAATTTGAATTTGCCAGTAACCAGATTTCATATCAAATTTTGACATGATTCTTGTCTTATATAAGCGGTTTAATAGATCCCTTTTATTTGGGATAGGATATCTAATCCATTTTAAAACCTTGTTTAATGGCTTATAGTTGATTACTAGTCTTGGTACCCTTCTTTCTTGCTCAGCAGCATTGTTTACATAAAAGGCTGAACAACTCCAAGGACTATGAGATTTGCGAATTAAACCTTTGTTTAAAAGATCTTGAATCTCTTTTTTACATAATTCTAGATATTCTGGACTCATGGCTATGGGTCTGGCTTTAGTAGGAATCTGGGATTCTTTAAAGTCTGGCTCATATGGAAGAGAGACTATATGCTTCTTTCTTTCCCAAAAGCATTTGGAATTTCAAAGACAAATTTCGATTCGATTTCCTTTTGAAAAGTTTTATTTTCTCTTGAAGCTTAGGATTCTTTAAAGCTTCAGAAATTTTTTAAACGAAATTTCTTCAGTTAAAGAACTAATAAATGATTCTTTATTTTTTAATCGTTCCTTAATAGTATCAATTTCTTTGTATTGTGGGGTAGTTATAAACTTAAATAAAACTTCAACATTAGAAATTTTACTAAGGATTCCCTTTTCATCGATTTTAGTAATTGGGTAAAGCATATGAAGAAAAGGATTTCCTAAAATAATTTTGTGTGACAGGTTTTTAACCATAATAAACGGTATTTGAAAGCACATTTTTTCATTGCAAATTACTGCATCTTCTAACTTATACTTAATATTTAAACTAGAATTATCTGCAAAGTGTTTAAAACTTCACTAGTTTTAGAAAAATATTTTGAGGGAACTATCCCTTCATCAATGCAATTTAAATCGCACCTGAGTCTACCATGGCAATAGTATCAAGGATGAACTCTTTTTTAATGACTAGAGTAACCTTAATGTACCATTTATGGGTAATAACCCGATTTAAAAGATTTATATTTGTATTTTGTAAAGGTGGAAACTCTTTGTGAGAACCTAATTCAAGATTATTTGATGAAGAGGTTCCAATTTCGAATTCCTTATTAGAAGAAACTTGATTAGATTCTAATAAAAGTACTCGAGATTTTAAATTCTTAATCTCTTCTTGTACTTCTTTTAATTCAGATTTTAAATCCGATATTGTAGTATCTCTGGTTTTAACCGTCATTATTGGGCTATTAAATCTGCTCATAATATCTTTATATTCATAAGTCTGAATATTCTTTTCAGGTTTATGAATTTCTATCTGTTTTAGATATTCTGTAAGAAGTCTTGCCTTTTCATTGGCATCACTGATTTTGTCAATGACCTCGAAGACAAAACTATCTTCTTTGGTTAGGACACATAAACCATTGATTTTACATAGTGCTTTGTAATGGTTGCATTGTCCATCACAACTATCACTACTATCTGAAGAGTCATATTCTTTATTCGAAGAAGTATCATCTGTAATAACAGATATGAGCATGTCTTCATTCTCTTGATCGGAATCGGACATTATTATTTTTAAAATTGACCTTTTAAGGCCTTCATCAATATCAAGACTATTGATTTTTTGTTGGGTGGTACACTTATTAGCGTAGTGACCTACTTGCTTACATTTCCAGCATACTGGTTGTTTCTTTTTTTAGAGGGTTTTTTAGGAAATTTTCCTTTAGAAAACCTTTTATCTTTATCTCTTTTAAAAGGTTCCTTATAATATTTTTATTTAAAGCGTTTTTAGATTTCTTTTGTTTTCGAAAATTATCAATAGTTTGATCAAAACCCATTTGCTCGTGAGAAATCTCCTAGAGCTCGTTTTCCCCGAAAATTTTTCTTTTTGAATTTGTTTTTTGCAGCTTAATGTCATTACATAAAGAAATACCTTCTTTAACTACTTCTGACGCAAGGTCTCCATAAGTGTAGGTATCATAAGGGATTTTCCCATTATTAGCATTTCTCAGACGATTTTTTATTCGTTCTGCAAAGAAATTAGGGAGTCCTGATAAGAACTTTTCTTTCCAGAATTCATGATGACCATCATTTCTCTGGAAGATCTTAGAAAAGAATACATCTTTATACCATTTAAAATGGGATAAAGTTGGACACTTTAAATTTATTAATTGTTCTTGGATCCTTTCTGTATTCATATCATGTTGTCCTGTAAAATGGACAAGAATAGTATACAGAAGCGTATTAACTATATCAGGGGTATTACTATTTGGTTTAATAGCGTTTTGAATGGCTGTTTTGGTTTCTGTAGATAAATAATTATCATACCATCCTTTTAGCTGCCCTGTAAAGCCATTAATAAGGAGCTTTGCAATTGCAGGTTCCTTATTATCTCGAGCTGCATAGGCCGTGGCACACATAACCATTTGATGGATTAATTTGTGAATTTGATATTCACTAAGTCCATCAAGATTCCATTCATAAACTGAAGATCCATCATACTGTTGAGTAAGTCTAACATCCTCTTCATGGAGTAGATCAACAGGTGATGGCCTAGGGTAATATGGAGCATAAGTTTTATAATTAAATCTCTTATTTGAGATCCTATTGAGTTGAAATGGAATGGTTCTATCTTCAACCTTAAGACTCTCTAATTGAGTTATTAACTCGTCTGTGGCTGATTCTTTGTCCGTATCACTATTTTCTAAGTTAAGGGACAAAGGAGCCACATTTGATGGGCTTTTTCTCTACAATTGTAGGTTGTTCAACAAAGTACTAGGCTTCCTGTTCTTTTCAATTGTAAGAGCTTCAAGCCTTTTATAAATTTCTTGAATTACCTTAATCCGATTCCCGAGTTGGTTAAAACGGTCTTAGCGAGTTTTACTGTGTTCCAGGACTATAAGGTTGGAACGGTGCCGAGTTAACCGAATTATAATGAGTTTGAGGCATTTTAGCTTTTTCTATTCGATTTAACTGTTCTCCCATTGATTGGAGGGTCAAGTTAGTATAATTGTTCTGTTCTATAGCAGCTTCTATATTTTTACCTTTCCGATAAGGTGTTGCCATAACTTCTTCTCCTTCCACCCTAATGACTAAGTTCATAGCAGGGGGGTGAACATCACTAAAGGCCCTACCAGTCTTAGTCAAGTATGTTTTGTACATACTTTCGAGACCAAGAATATAATTCTTGTCTGTAAAATCGGGAATTTTTACTCCTCTTAATCTTAACGAATTTCTGAGGAAGTAAAAGAATCCGTATTTATAAGGGTCATGATATTTACCCATTTTTATCACATATTCTTTATATTTAGCGTGATAAAAGGTTTTATATTCCTCTGGGGCTTTGGCTAGCCACCATTTCCTAATTAGATCATTTTCTTGGAATAGAAGACTTCTTCGTCGATACCATCAAAAGGAAATTCCTTTTCCCTTTGTGATAGAACATAAAGTCCCATATCCGACTGCGTTGGAGATGAAGAGTTTTCAACCTTATAGACAGGCTGGCAAACTTCATCTTTTGTAAATCTTGTTCCTATTACTGATTCTTTTTCAAAAGCAGTAGTAGGAATTGAAGATGTAGAGAACCTTCCAAGATTATTATCTTTTATCCTTGTAATTCAATCTTTAGAAAATCTTAATTCAACATCACCATCCGGATGTTCAATAATTTCTTCTAAAGTTTTGTTTTCAACTTTTAATGGCTCATTAGCTTGTTCAAGAATCCACTGCTGTGGTAAACTTATCTGACTCCACGATATAGTTTTAGGGATAATCTTATTACTTTTAGTCATATTAGTTATGAATAAAGTGGTTTCTCCTTTCGTTAAGATTTGGAATCCTACGAATGTTGGGAACACTTGAGTTCATAACTTTGTAATATATCCTATAAATTAGGATTACATTCTGAGAACCGGGCATCATATCATACCCTTCAGATTTTATGTCTAGAGATAAGGCATGTTTAATGTGTGGATCCGATAGTGATAACGTGTAGTTTGGATATGATGAAAAATATATCGGTCCATCACATAAACTGGATTCAATAACTCCCAAGAGAGAATCATGGAATCGTTTATGTCTTTTATCTCTAAGGCAGATTAGAGCTGAGGTATTTAACCCTAATCTAGTGGATGGCTTCAATGCTATTTGAACCATACCTACATGTAAAAATTTATATTTTAATTTATGGAGTTTAATTAACTTGTGTCGATAATAATTGAAAAGAGTCAGTAACACTGGGAAATAGGTATAGCTTCTTCAATAGTTTGGCTAATATAATCCGATTTAAATATGAAATTTGATTTATAAATCTCATTTTGTTTTGACTTTGGCAAATTCCAATTACATAGATCATTATCTATATTCTCATTAATCACTAATTATTTATTCTTTTTAGAACTATTAAAAGAGTGAGAAGAACTTGATCTTCCCAAGGTTCTAATTAATTCATTCATTTATTCGACTCTCATCAACAGTCAACGACTTTTACTAGCTCACGTATTCGTGCCGCCCTCCTAGCTGGTCTTACCGTCAGGAACTAAACGCGACTAACGTTTCAAAGAGTAAATTAGATGAGTGTAGAAATTATACCTTGGATAAGTGTAGGTCTTCTCCCTCCTTCCGGGCTCTGATACCAAGAACTTGCGCCTATGAACAGTAAAATTTGATTCTGCTACAGTGAAATTATAGGCGATTAAGGATCGAAAAGGCTTTAAGCTTATTATATCAAAGCTTGGACTCATACCTTCTGTGTTCAAAACCAGAGATTTTCCCATTCTTGGTATATTGGTTTTAAATTGAAGGTAATTCAAGACCTTCCCAATTGGTTCCGAACATGGTTGGGTCTATGGGGACCCAATCAAGATATTTTACTCGACTATATTTGAAGCCTTATAAAAATTTATAAAAGCTAATAGTCATTCTTATGATAAAAGGCGATTAATGTCTTGGTTCTTTATCTTACATGAAATCCCATGGATTCTACGATGGAATTATTCAATTTCCAGAGATGATGATCCTGAATGGGAATATATCCCATATTTAGACAGACAATTGTTCAATAAATGGTGGGATAGGTATAATGCTTCCCATCTGCAACCGTCTAATTTTTTTATTCAATTTGTGGCACCTCAATTATTGGTGTCAGTTTCATCCTCAGTTTCCCCTATAGAATTTTCTACTCATATTTTGGCGTTAAAACAGCAGCATGGAAATCTTTCTAAAGAAGATTTCAAAAAAAAAAATCTTACAAATTCTAGACAATGAAGAATTGAGTTCTCAACCCTCCTTTAAGCCTATAAAACACTGTAGCAGAATCAAATTTTATTGTTCATAGGCGCAAGTTTCTGGTATCAGAGCCAAGGAGGAGGGAGAAGACCAGTTCTTATCCAAGGTATAATTTCTACACTCATCTAATTTACTCTTTGATACGTTAGTCGCGTTTAGTTCCTGACGGTAAGACCAGCTAAGAGGGCGGCACGAATACGTGAGCTAGTAAAAGTCGTTGACTGTTGATGAGAGTCTAGTAAATGAATGAATTGATTAGAACCTTGGGAAGATCAAATTCTTCTCAATCCTTAAATAGTTCTAAAAGAAATAAAGAATTAGTAATCAATGAGAATATAGATAATGATCTATGTAATTGGAATTTGCCAAAATATAAACAAAATGAGATTTACAAGTCAAATTTCATATTTAAATCGGATTATATCATCCAAACAATTGAAGAAGCTATGCCTATTTCCCCAGTTTATAGCTCTTTTCAATTATTATCAGACAAGTTAATTAAACTTCATAAATTAAAATATAAGTTTTTACATCTAGGCATGGTTCAAATAGCATTAAAACCATCTACTAGATTAGGTTTAAATACCTCAGCCTTAATCTGTCTTAGGGATAAAAGACATAAACGATTCCATGATTCTCTTTTGGGAGTAATAGAATCGAGTTTATGTGATGGTCCCATATACTTCTCATCTTACCCAAATTATACATTATCGTTATCAGACCCAAACATTAAACATGCTTTATCTTTAGATGTAAAGTCTGAAGGATACGATATGATGCCTAAGTTCTCTTTAACGTAATCCTAATTTATAGGATATATTACAAAGTTATGAACTCAAGTGTTCCCAATATGCGTAAGATTCCAAATCTTAACGAAAAGGGAGAAACCACTTTGTTCATAAAAAACATGACAAAAAGTAATAGGATTATCCCTAAAACCATATCCTGGAATCAAATAACCTTACCACAACAGTGGATTTTAGAACAAGCTAATGAGCCTGTAAAAGTTGAAAATAAAACTTTAGAAGAGATTATTGAACATCCAGATGGTGATGTTGAATTAAGATTTTCTAAAGATAGAATTACGAGAATAAAAGATAATAATCTTGGAAGATTTTCTACATCTTCAATTCCTACTACTGCTTTTGAAAAAGAGTCAGTTATAGGAACAAGATTTACAAAGGATGAAGTTTGCCAGCCTGTCTATAAGGTTGAAAACTCTTCATCTCCAACTCAGTCGGATATGGGACTATATGTTTTATCACAACGGGAAAAAGAATTTCCCTTTGATGGTATTGACGCAGAAGTCTTTTATTCCGAAGAAAATTCCCTAATTAGAAAATGGTGGTTAGCTAAAGCCCCAGAAGAATATAAAATCTTTTATCACAATAAATATAAAGAATATGTGATAAAAATGGGAAAATACCATGACCCTTATAAATACGGTTTCTTTTACTTCCTTAAGAATTCATTAAAATTAAGAGGAGTAAAAATTCCCGACTTTACAGACAAGAATTATATTCTTGGTCTCGAAAGTATGTATAAGACATACTTGACTAAGACAGGCAGGACAATTAGTGATGTTCACCCCCCTGTTATGAACTTAGTCGTTAAGGTGGATGGTGAGGACGTTATGGCAACACCTTATCGGAAAGGTAAAAGTATAGAGGCTGTTATAGAGCAAAATAATTATACTAACTTGACCCTCCAATCAATGGGAGAGCAGTTAAACAGATTAGAGAAGGCTAAAATGCCTCAAAACCATCATAACCCTGTTAACTCGGCCCCGTTCCAACCTTATAGCTTGGAACCCGGAGTAAAACTCGCTAGGACCGTTTTGACTGATTCATAACCAGATTCTGAAGTAATTCAAGAAATTTATAAAAGGCTTGAAGCCCTTACAATTGAAAAGAACAAGAGGCCCGGTACTATTGAATCACCTACTGTTCTTACAATTGTAGAAAAAAGTCCAACTAATGTGGCCCCTTTGTCTCTCGACTTAGAAAATAGTGATACAGACAAAGAATCAATCACTGATGAGCTAATAACTCAATTAGAGAGTCTTAAGGTTGAAGATAAAAACATTCCGTTTCAACTTAATAGAATCTCAAATAAAAGGTTTAATTATAAAACCTATGCCCCTTATTACCCTTAGCCATCACCTGTTGATTTACTTCACGAAGAGGATAGTAGACTTACTCAACAGTATGATGGATCTTCCGTTTATGAATGGAACCTAGATGGACTTAGCGAATATCAAATCCAAAAATTAATCCATCAAATGCTTATGTGCGCCACGGCTTATGCAGACCGTGATAATAAGGAACCTGCAATTGCAAAGCTCCTTATAAATGGCTTTACAGGTCAGTTAAAAGGATGGTATGACAATTATTTACCGATGGAAACCAAAAACGCCATCCAAAACGCTGTTAAACCGAATAGTAATACCCCTGATGTAGTCAGTACACTTCTGTATACCATTCTTGTCCACTTTACAAGACAACATGATATGAATACAGAAAGAATTCAAGAACAATTAATAAGTTTAAAGTGTCCAACTTTATCCCATTTTAAATGGTATAAAGATGTATTCTTTTCTAAAATCTTTCAGAGAAATGATGGTCATCATGAATTTTGGAAAGAAAAGTTCTTATCAGGACTCCCTAACTTTTTTGTCGAACGAATCAAAAATCGTTTGAGAAATACTTATAATGGAAAAATTCCTTATGATACTTATACCTATGGAGACCTTGCGTCAGAAGTAGTAAAAGAAGGTATTTCCTTATGTAATGACATTAAACTTCAAAGGCAAATCCAAAAAGAAAAATTTTCAGGAAAACGAGCTCTAGGAGATTTCTGCGAGCAAATGGGTTTTAATCAAACTATTGATAATTTTCGAAAACAACGAAAATCTAAAAAACACTTTAAAGAAAAATATTATAAAGAACCATTTAAAAAAGATAAAAATAAAAGGTTTTCTAAAGGTAAATTTCCTAAAAAATCCTCTAAAAGGAAGAAACAACCAGTATGTTGGAAATGTAAACAAGTGGGTCACTACGCTAATAAGTGTACCACCCAACAAAAAATCAATAGCCTTGATATTGATGAAGGCCTTAAAAGGTCAATTTTAAAAACAATTATGTCCGATTTCGATCAAGAGAATGAAGACATGTTCATATCTGTTATCACAGACGACACCTCTTCCGATGAAGAATATTACTCTTCAGATAGTAGTGACAGTTGTGATGGACAATGCAACCATTACAAAGCACTATGTAAAATTAATGGTTTATGTGTCCTAACCAAAGAAGATAGTTTTGTCTTCGAGGTCATTGATAAAATCAGTGATGCCAATAAAAAGGCAAGACTCCTTACAGAATATCTAAAACAGATAGAGATTCATAAACCTGAAAGAAATATTCAGACTTATGAATACAAAGATATTATGAATAGGTTTAATAGCCCAATAATGACGGTAAAAGCCCGTGATACAACAATATCAGATTTAAAATCCGAATTAAAAGAAGTACAAGAAGAAATTAAGGATTTAAAATCTCGAGTACTTTTATTAGAATCTAATCAAGTTTCTCCTAATAAGGAATTCGATATTGGAACCTCTTCGTCAAATAATCTTGAATTAGATTCTCACAAAGAGTTTCCACCTTTACAGAATACAAATATAAATCTTCTAAACCGGGTTATTACCCATAAATGGTACATTAAGGTTACTCTAGTTATTAAAAAGGAGTTTATCCTTGATACTATTGCTATGGTAGATTCAGGTGCAGATTTAAATTGCATCGATGAAGGAATAGTTCCTTCAAAATATTTTTCTAAAACTAGCGAAGTTTTAAATACTGCAGATAATTCTAGTTTAAATATTAAATATAAATTAGAGGATGCAGTAATTTGTAATGAAAAAATGTGCTTTCAAATCCCCTTTATTATGGTTAAAAACCTATCACATAAAATTATTCTAGGAAATCCTTTTCTTCACATGCTTTATCCAATTATTAAAATTGATGAAAAAGGAATCCTTAGTAAAATTTCTAATATTGAAGTTTTATTTAAGTTTATAACTACTCCACAGTATAAAGAAATTGATACTATTAAAGAACGATTAAAAAATAAAGAATCATTTATTAATTCTTTAACTGAAGAAATTTCTTTTAAAAAGATTTCTGAAACTTTGAAGAATCCTAAGCTTCAAGAAAAAATAAAACTTTTTCAAAAGGAAATCGAATCAGAAATTTGTGCTGATATTCCAAATGCTTTTTGGGAAAGAAAGAAACATATTGTCTCTCTTCCATATGAGCCAGATTTTAAAGAATCCCAGATTCCCACAAAAGCTAGACCCATAGCCATGAGTCCAGAATATCTAGAATTATGTAAAAAAGAAATTCAAGATCTTCTAAATAAAGGTTTAATTCGCAAGTCTCATAGTCCCTGGAGTTGTTCAGCTTTTTATGTTAACAATGGTGCTGAGCAAGAAAGAAGGGTACCCAGACTGGTAATCAACTGTAAGCCGTTAAACAAGGTTTTAAAATGTATTAGATATCCTATCCCAAATAAAAAAGATATACTAAACCGCTTATATGAAGCAAGAATCATGTCAAAATTTGATATGAAATCTGGTTACTGGAAAATTCAAATTGCTGAATCAGATAGATATAAACCGCATTCACGGTCCTTTTGGCCATTATGAGTGGAATGTAATGCCTTTTGGACTGAAAAATGCTCCCTCTGAATATCAGAGAATAATGAATGAAATATTCAATCCTTATATGGATTTTATCATTGTCTATATAGATGATGTCTTAGTTTATAGTAAAAATATTGAGCAACATTTTAAACATCTTCGGATATTTATTAATGTTGTAAAAAAGGCAGGCTTAGTTGTCTCTGCTAAGAAGGTTAAACTCTTCCAACAAGAAATTCGTTTTCTTGGGCATAATATTGCCAACGGATCAATCATTCCTATAGATAGATCCATCGTTTTTGGAGAAAAATTCCCAGATGAAATTAAAGACAAAAATCAATTACAAAGATTTTTAGGATGCCTGAATTATATTTCAGAGTTCTACGAGAAGGTTGCCTTAATAGCAAAACCTTTGTATGAAAGATTGAGGAAAAACCCTCCTGCTTGGACCATTGAACATACTAGAGCAGTCCAACAAATTAAAAAACAAATCAAGGAAATTCCTTGTCTTGCTTTATCCAACCCTAAAGCATTCAAAATAGTTGAAACTGATGCTTCGGATCTTGGATATGGTGGGATTTTGAAACAAAAGGTTAATAACAAAGAGCAATTAGTCAGATTTACCTCCCATGCTTGGCATGGCCCTGAAATAAATTACTCTACGGTGAAAAAAGAAATTCTTGCCATTGTACTAACAGTACAAAAGTTCGAATCTGATTCAATAAATCAAAAATTTCTTATTAGGGTAGACTGTAAATCTGCTAAAGAAATTTTATTAAAAGATGTTAAAAACATAACCTCTAAGCAAGTCTTTGCTAGATGGCAAGTTATTATGTCTGTATTTGACTTTGATATTGAGTTTATCCCAGGAGAATCAAATTCCTTACCTGATTTTCTAACTCGTGAATTTTTGCAGGAAAGAATGTCTAAAAGACCTCTTGATAAAGGAAAAGCTCCTGACAAAGGAAAAGCCCCGAAAGAGGCAAAAGAGGTAAAACCTCAAAAAAGAGAGATATCAACGTCATATAAGGCGATCGCTCTCTTAGAACCGAAAGTTGTTAAACAACAGAAACTGGATGATACTCCTAAAGAGGAGAAACTCAGAAATGATGCCTATATTCTGGCAGCGGAATCTTCCCATTCGGGTGATTATATCTACCCATATATTCCAACCTCCACTAAATGGATTATTCCAGTGGAAAACAAATATGCTAATTTGCAGCCAAGTGAGGTAGTTACTTTCTACTTCAAAAATAATGCTGATTCTTTTGTCTACCCAAAAGATTTTTAGTTTTATCAAGATATTCTTACAGCAATGGGATCAGTCGAATTCGACTTAACCAACAGAAATGCTGCTAATATTGCTTATTGCAAGGCAACAATCCTCAGGGTTATTAAACAGGAACAGTGGGTGGAGAATGTTTAAACCCTATGAACTTAATAGGCCAATACGAGGTCGCAATACCATGGAAAGTTCAATTACTTTGATTATATCAATGCATGGGAACATGCATTCTATTATGAGAATAAACAAAGAAAATTCTCTTGGTTTATTCGGTTTTCGTGAGAACTTTGTCCTTAAAAAGGATAATGATATTCCAAACTGGTTTATCAAATGGTTTTCTCAATTGGGATTATATCCTATTTGTCTGCCGGATAAAATAAGAACTGTCTATGAAGACTTTGTAGATCTCAATCCTTCTCTAACCAACACCTCATTATGGTTTACGGTTCTGTACCATGTCCCTTGGATTCTCAAATGGGAACCCGTCATTAGTTTAAGAAGTTTTTCCAACCTAGGAGAAACTTTCAAACCTATTCCTTATCTAGGAAGAAGAATTTTCATTAAATGGTGGCAAAAGTTTGAGTTCTTTAAAAACTCAGTTTTTTTCAGCTAAAGGTCTTATAGACCTCGGACCACCACAACCTCCTAAACCTAATATTGATGATTTATTAAAGGAATTTTCAGCCAGGATATCCAAAGAAGAATTCTCTAAGTTATTAGTTCTTCTTCAAGATCAAGCTAATACCGCCTCTAGTTTAGCAACCAGATCTACGGAAGCTGAAGACGAAGCCATTAATATGGATGAAGATGATCCTCATGACGTTATGAATGAATATCTAGAAGATGCGCAGGATCCCTATGCTAAATAATTAGCAACTATTGCTGCAGTAAAAGAATCTGCTTTAAACTAATAAGTGGAAGACAAAAACAAGATAATATTTTGTTTTCTTTTGGCGGATATCCGCACATTTGTATCTTTTTCTTTTTGCTTTGTAAGTTTGTTTGTTTGTGACGGTCGTCCGCACACCTGTCCAGTTTAGACCCTTATAGGGACCCTTTTTTTTTCTTATTTAAGTTGAAGTTGTTTTGAGAGGAAGGCAAGCTCAGAAAAATCCTTCACTCTTCTCTCTTGTAATATATTCTCTCTTGTAAGATATTTGAGCAATAAAACCTTTCCTTTTTATTCATCTTGTATATAATTTCATAAAAACTTTAAGCTCAAATTCTGGAAGCTTAAAGCCCGAATCGATCCTTTAAGCCTATAAATCACTGTAGCAAAATCAAATTTTACTGTTCATAGGCGCAAGTTTCTGGTATCAGAGCCAAGGAGGAGGGAGAATACCAGTTCTTATCCAAGGTATAATTTCTACACTCATCTAATTTACTCTTTGATACGTTAGTCGCGTTTAGTTCCTGACGGTAAGACCAGCTAAGAGGGAAGAGTGAAGGATCGATTCGGGCTTTAAGCTTCCAGAATTTGAGCTTAAAGTTTTTATGAAATTATATACAAGATGAATAAAAAGGAAAGGTTTTATTGCTCAAATATCTTACAAGAGAGAATATATTACAAGAGAGAAGAGTGAAGGATTTTTCTGAGCTTGCCTTCCTCTCAAAACAACTTCAACTTAAATAAGAAAAAAAAAGGGTCCCTATAAGGGTCTAAACTGGACAGGTGTGCGGACGACCGTCACAAACAAACAAACTTACAAAGCAAAAAGAAAAAGATACAAATGCTGGATATCCGCCAAAAGAAAACAAAATATTATCTTGTTTTTGTCTTCCACTTATTAGTTTAAAGCAGCATTCTTTTATCATAGAAAGCAATAGTTGCTAATTATTTAGCATAGGGATCCTGCGCATCTTCTAGATATTCATTCATAACGTCATGAGGATCATCTTCATCCATAGTAATGGCTTCGTCTTCAGTTTCCGTAGATCTGGTTGCTGAACTAGAGGCGGTATTAGCTTGATCTTGAAGAAGAACTAAGAACTTAGAGAATTCTTCTTTGGATATCCTGGCTGAAAATTCCTTTAATAAATCATCAATATTAGGTTTAGGAGGTTGTGGTGGTCCGAGGTCTATAAGACCTTAGCTGAAAAAACTGAATTTTTAAAGAACTCAAACTTTTGCCACCATTTAATGAAAATTCTTTTTCCTAGATAAGGAATAGGTTTGAAAGTTTCTCCTAGGTTGGAAAAACTTCTTAAACTAATGACGGGTTCCCATTTGAGAATCCAAGGGACTTGGTAGAGAACCGTAAACCATTATGAGGTGTTGGTTAGAGAAGGATTGAGATCTACAAAGTCGTCATAGACCATTCTTATTTTATCCGGCAGACAAATAGGATATAATCCCAATTGAGAAAACCATTTGATAAACCAGTTTGGAATATCATTATCCTTTTTAAGGACAAAGTTCTCTGAAAACCGAATAAACCAAGAGAATTTTCTTTGTTTATTCTCATAATAGAATGCATGTTCCCATGCATTGATATAATCAAAGTAATTGAACTTTACTGTGGTATTGCGACCTCGTATTGGCCTATTAAGTTCATAGGGTTTAAACAGTTCTCCAGTCCACTGTTCCTGTTTAATAACCCTGAGGATTGTTGCCTTGCCATAAGCAATATCAGCACCATTTCTGTTGGTTAAGTCGAATTCGACTGATCCCATTGCTGTAAGAATATCTTGATAAACCGAAAATCTTTTGGGTAGACAAAAAGAATCAAAGATTATTTTTGAAGTAGAAAGTAACTACCTCACTTGGCCGCAAATTAGCATATTTGTTTTCCACTTTGGAATAATCCATTTAGTGGAGGTTGGAATATATGGGTAGATATAATCACCCGAATGGGAAGATTCCGCCGCGTAATATAGGCATCATTTCGAAGTTTTCTCCTCTTTAGGAGTATCATCCAATTTCTGTTGTTTAACAGCTTTCGGCTCTAAGAGAGCGATCGCCTTATATGACGTTGATATCTCTCTTCTTTGAGGTTTTACCTCTTTTGCCTCTTTCGGGGCTTTTCCTTTGTCAGGAGCTTTTCCTTTATCAAGAGGTCTTTTAGACATTCTTTCCGCAAAAATTCACGAGTTAGAAAATCAGGTAAGGAATTTGATTCTCCCGGGATAAACTCAATATCAAAGTCAAATACGACATAATAGCTTGCCATCTAGCAAAGACTTGCTTAGAGGTTATGTTTTTAACATCTTTTAATAAAATTTCTTTAGCATGATTTGATCTACCCTAATAAGAAATTTTTGATTTATTGAATCAGATTCGAACTTTTGTACTGTTAGTACAATGGCAAGAATTTCTTTTTTCACCGTAGAGTAATTTATTTCAGGGCCATGCCAAGCATGGGAGGTAAACCTGACTAATTGCTCTTTGTTATTAACCTTCTGTTTCAAAATCCCACCATATCCAAGATCCAAGCATCGGTTCAACTATTTTGAATGCTTTAGGGTTGGATAAAGCAAGACAAGGAATTTCCTTGATTTGTTTTTTAATTTGCTGGACTGCTCTAGTATGTTCAATGGTCCAAGCAGAGGGTTTTTCCTCAATCTTTCATACAAAGGTTTTGCTATTAAGGCAACCTTCTCGTAGAACTGAAATATAATTCAGGCATCCTAAAAATCTTTGTAATTGATTTTTGTCTTTAATTTCATCTGGGAATTTTTCTCCAAAAACGATGGATCTATCTATAGGAATGATTGATCCGTTGGCAATATTATGCCCAAGAAAACGAATTTCTTGTTGGAAGAGTTTAACCTTCTTAGCAGACAACTAAGCTCCTTTTTACAACATTAATAAATATCCGAAGATGTTTAAAATGTTGCTCAATATTTTTACTATAAACTAAGACATCATCTATATAGACAATGATAAAATCCATATAAGGATTGAATATTTCATTCATTATTCTCTGATATTCAGAGGGAGCATTTTTCAGTCCAGAAGGCATTACATTCCACTCATAATGGCCCAAAGGGACCGTGAATGCAGCTTTATATCTATCCGATTCAAAGAATTTGAATTTGCCAAGAACTGCATTTCATATCAAATTTTGACATGATTCTTGCTTCATATAAGCGGTTTAGTAGATCTTTTTTATTTGGGATAGGATATCTAATACATTTTAAAACCTTGTTTAACGGCTTTATAGTTGATTACCAAATCTGGGTACCCTTCTTTCTTGCTTCAAAGATTGTTAACATAAAAAGTCAACAACTCAGGACTATGAGACTTGCGAATTAAACCTTTATTTAGAAGATCTTGAATTTCTTTTTACATAATTCTAGATATTACGGACTCATGGCTATGGGTCTAGCTTTTGTGGGAATCTGGGATTCTTTAAAATCTGGCTCATATGGAAGAGAGACAATATGTTTCTTTCTTTCCCAAAAAGCATTTGGAATATCAGCACAAATTTCTGATTCGATTTCCTTTTGAAAAAGTTTTATTTTTTCTTGAAGCTTAGGATTCTTCAAAGTTTCAGAAATCTTTTTAAAAGAAATTTCTTTTGTTAAAGAATTAATAAATGATTCTTTATTTTTTAATCGTTCTTTAATAGTATCAATTTCTTTATACTGTGGAGTAGTTATAAACTTAAATAAAACTTCAATATTAGAAATTTTACTAAGGATTCCTTTTTCATCAATTTTAATAATTGGATAAAGCATGTGAAGAAAAGGATTTCCTAGAATAATTTTATGTGATAGGTTTTTAACCATAATAAAGGGGATTTGAAAGCACATTTTTTCATTACAAATTACTGCATCCTCTAATTTATATTTAATATTTAAACTAGAATTATCTCAGATTTAAAACTTCGCTAGTTTTAGAAAAATATTTTGAAGGAACTATTTCTTCATCGATGCAATTTAAATGCGCTTTGAATCTACCATAGCAATAGTATCAAGGATAAACTCCTTTTTAATAACTAGAGTAACCTTAATGTACCATTTATGGGTAATAACCCGGTTTTAGAAAGATTTATATTTGTATTCTCAAAGGTGGAAACTCTTTGTGAGAATCTAATTCAAGATTATTTGACGAAGAGGTTCCAATATCGAATTCCTTATTAGGAGAAACTTGATTATATTCTAATAAAAGTACTCGAGATTTTAAATCCTTAATTTCTTCTTGTACTTCTTTTAATTCGGATTTTAAATCTGATATTGTTGTATCACGGGCTTTTACCGTCATTATTGGGCTATTAAACCTATTCATAATATCTTTGTATTCATAAGTTCGAATATTTCTTTCGAGTTTATGAATCTCTATCTGTTTTAGATATTCGTAAGAGTCTTGCCTTTTCATTGGCATCACCGATTTTATCAATGACCTCGAAGACAAAACTATCTTCTTTGGTTAGGACACATAAACCATTAATTTTACATAGTGCTTTGTAATGGTTGCATTGTCCATCACAACTGTCACTACTATCTGAAGAGTAATATTCTTCATCAGAAGAGGTGTCGTCTGTGATAACAGATATGAACATGTCTTCATTCTCTTGATCGAAATCGGACATAATTGTTTTTAAAATTGACCTTTTAAGGCCTTCATCAATATCAAGGCTATTGATTTTTTGTTGGGTGGTACACTTATTAGCGTAGTGACCCACTTGTTTACATTTCCAACATACTGGTTGTTTCTTCCTTTTAGAGGATTTTTTAGGAAATTTACCTTTAGAAAACCTTTTATTTTTATCTTTTTTAAAAGGTTCTTTATAATATTTTTCTTTAAAGTGTTTTTTAGATTTTCGTTGTTTTTGAAAATTATCAATAGTTTGATTAAAACCCATTTGCTCGCAGAAATCTCCTAGAGCTCGTTTTCCTGAAAATTTTTCTTTTTGGATTTGCCTTTGAAGTTTAATGTCATTACATAAGGAAATACCTTCTTTTACTACTTCTGACGCAAGGTCTCCATAGGTATAAGTATCATAAGGAATTTTTCCATTATTAGTATTTCTCAAACGATTTTTGATTCGTTCGACAAAAAAGTTAGGGAGTCCTGATAAGAACTTTTCTTTCCAAAATTCATGATGACCATCATTTCTCTGAAAGATTTTAGAAAAGAATACATCTTTATACCATTTAAAATGGGATAAAGTTGGACACTTTAAACTTATTAATTGTTCTTGAATTCTTTCTGTATTCATATCATGTTGTCCTGTAAAGTGGACAAGAATGGTATACAGAAGTGTACTGACTACATCAGGGGTATTACTATTCGGTTTAACAGCGTTTTGGATGGCGTTTTTGGTTTCCATCGGTAAATAATTGTCATACCATCCTTTTAACTGACCTGTAAAGCCATTTATAAGGAGCTTTGCAATTGCAGGTTCCTTATTATCACGGGCTGCATAAGCCGTGGCGCACATAAGCATTTGATGGATTAATTTGTGAATTTGATATTCGCTAAGTCCATCTAGGTTCCATTCATAAACGGAAGATCCATCATACTGTTGAGTAAGTCTACTATCCTCTTCGTGAAGTAAATCAACAGGTGATGGCCTAGGGTAATAAGGGGCATAGGTTTTATAATTAAACCTTTTATTTGAGATTCTATTAAGTTGAAACGGAATGTTTTTATCTTCAACCTTAAGACTCTCTAACTGAGTTATTAGCTCATCAGTGGTTGATTCTTTGTCTGTATCACTATTTTCTAAGTCGAGAGACAAAGGGGCCACATTAGTTGGACTTTTTTCTACAATTGTAAGAACAAAGAGGTGATTCAATAAGATCAGGGCCTCTTGTTCTTTTCAATTGTAAGGGCTTGAAGCCTTTTATAAATTTCTTGAATTACTTGTAACGGTTCTCAATCACCAAAACGGTCCTAGCGAGTTTTACTCCCGGGTTCCAAGCTATAAGGTTGAACGGCAGAGTTAACTGTGGTTATGATGGTTTTGAGGCATTTTAGCCTTTCTCTAACTGCTTAATCGCTCTCCCATTGATTGGAGGGTCAAGTTAGTATAATTATTTTGCTCTATAACAGCTCTCTATACTTTTACCTTTCCGATAAGGTGTTGCCATAACGTCCTCACCATCCACCTTAACGACTAAGTTCATAGCGGGGGTGAACATCACTAATTGTCCTACTGTCTTAGTCAAGTATGTCTTATACATACTTTCGAGACCAAGAATATAATTCTTGTCTGTGAAATCGGGAATTTTTACTCCTCTTAATTTTAATGAATTCTTAAGGAAGTAAAAGAATCCGTATCTATAAGGGTCATGGTATTTTCCCATTTTTATCACATATTCTTTATATTTATTGTGATAAAAGATTTTATATTCTTCCGGGCTTTAGCTAACCACCATTTTCTAATTAGGGAATTTTCTTGGAATAAAAGACTTCTAGTCAATACCATCAAAGGGAAATTCTTTTTCCCGTTGTGATAAAACATATAGTCCCATATCCGACTGAGTTGGAGATGAAGAGTTTTCAACCTTATAGATAGGCTGGCAAACTTCATCCTTTGTAAATCTTGTTCTTATAACTGACTCCTTTTCAAAAGCAAAAGAGTAGGAATTGAAGATGTAGAAAATCTTCCAAGATTATTATCTTTTATTCTCGTAATTCTATCTTTAGAAAATCTTAATTCAACATCACCATCCTGGATGTTCAATAATCTCTTCTAAAGTTTTATTTTCAACTTTACGGTGCTCATTAGCTTGTTCTAAAATCCACTGTTGTGGTAAGGTTATTTGATTCCAGGATATGGTTTTAGGGATAATCCTATTACTTTTTGTCATGTTTGTTATGAACAAAGTGGTTTCTCCCTTTTCGTTAAGATTTGGAATCTTACGCATATTGGAAACACTTGAGTTCATAACTTTGTAATATATCCTATAAATTAGGATTACGTTCTGAGAACCCGGCATCATATCGTATCCTTCAGACTTTACATCTAAAGATAAAGCATGTTTAATGTTTGGGTCTGATAACGATAATGTATAATTTGGGTAAGATGAGAAGTATATGGGACCATCACATAAACTCGATTCTATTACTCCCAAAAGAGAATCATGGAATCGTTTATGTCTTTTATCCCTAAGACAGATTAAGGCTGAGGTATTTAAACCTAATCTAGTAGATGGTTTTAATGCTATTTGAACCATGCCTAGATGTAAAAACTGGTATTTTAATTTATGAAGTTTAATTAACTTGTCTGATAATAATTGAAAAGAGCTATAACCTGGGGAAATAGGCTCTGATACCAGAAACTGGTATTCTCCCTCCTCCTTGGCTCTGATACCAGAAACTGGTCTTCTCCCTCCTTCTGTGTTCAAAACCAGAGATTTTCCCATTCTTGGTATATTGGTTTTAAATTGAAGGTAATTCAAGACCTTCCCAATTGGTTCCGAACATGGTTGGGTCTATGGGGACCAAGACAAGATATTTTACCTGACTATATTTCAGAAGCCTTATAAAAATTTATAAAAGCTAATAGTCATTCTTATGATAAAAGGCGATTAATGTCTTGGTTCTTTATCTTACATGAAATCCCATGGATTCTACGATGGAATTATTCAATTTCCGGAGATGATGATCCTGAATGGGAATATATCCCATATTTAGACAGACAATTGTTCAATAAATGGTGGGATAGGTATAATGCTTCCCATCTGCAACCGTCTAATTTTTTTATTCAATTTGTGGCACCTCAATTATTGGTGTCAGTTTCATCCTCAGTTTCCCCTATAGAATTTTCTACTCATATTTTGGCGTTAAAACAGCAGCACGGAAATCTTTCTAAAGAAGATTTCAAAAAAAAAAAATCTTACAAATTCTAGACAATGAAGAATTAAGTTCTCAACCCTCTTCTTCCAAATATATGGAAAAAGATGAAGTCAAGACAGAAGACAGTGTTGAAGATTGCTAATGGAGATGATTGCTTTGGGATAATTTCATAACTGAAGAATCAATTTTAGGGGATATTTTAAGGCTTTATCTATTTGGAAAAGCAAGATCGACTCCACCGCTTATCAAGGACACGTATGTGCTTTTCTAGAAGGGAATATTATCTCATTGTCTTTGTCTTCCACTCTCCACGGACATGTTTTTTGCTTTCCAAAAAGCTAAAGGGATGGCTTATCTTAAAAGTCTATCGTGGCTTATTTCTTCCACGAAGCTATGCCTATTTCTCCAGGATATAGCTCTTTTCAATTATTATCGGACAAGTTAATTAAACTTCATAAATTAAAATATAAGTTTTTACATCTAGGCATGGTTCAAATAGCCTTGAAACCATCTACTAGGTTAGGTTTAAATACCTCAGCTTTAATGTGCCTTAGAGATAAAAGACATAAACGATTCCATGATTCTCTTTTGGGAGTTATTGAATCTAGTTTATGTGACGGCCCAATATACTTCTCATCTTACCCAAATTATACATTGTCATTATCAGACCCACATATTAAGCATGCTTTGTCTCTAGATGTGAAGTCTGAAGGGTACGATATGATGTCGGGCTCTCAGAATGTAATTCTAATTTATAGGATATATTACAAAGTTATGAACTCAAGTGTTCCCAATATGCGTAAGATTCCAAATCTTAACGAAAAGGGAGAAACCACTTTGTTCATAACAAACATGACAAAAAGTAATAGGATTATCCCTAAAACCATATCCTGGAATCAAATAACCTTACCACAACAGTGGATCTTAGAACAAGATAATGAGCCTGTAAAAGTAGAAAACAAAACTTTAGAAGAGATTATTGAACATCCAGATGGTGATGTTGAATTAAGATTTTCTAAAGATAGAATTACGAGAATAAAAGATAATAATCTTGGAAGATTTTCTACATCTTCAATTCCTACTACTGCTTTTGAAAAGGAGTCAGTAATAGGAACAAGATTTACAAAGGATGAAGTTTGCCAGCCTGTCTATAAGGTTGAAAACTCTTCATACCCAACTCAGTCGGATATGGGACTCTATGTTTTATCACAACAGGAAAAAGAATTTCCTTTTGATGGTATTGAAGAAGAAGTCTTCTATTCCGAAGAAAATAATTTAATTAGAAAATGGTGGTTAGCTAAAGCCCCAGAGGAATATAAAACCTTTTATCACGGTAAATATAAAGAATATGTGATAAACATGGGCAAACACCATGATCCTTATAAATACGGTTTCTTTTACTTCCTTAGAAATTCACTAAAATTAAGAGGAGTTAAAATTCCTGATTTTACAGACAAGAATTATATTCTTGGTCTCGAAAGTATGTATAAAACATACTTGACTAAGACAGGTAGGACGATTAGTGATGTTCACCCCCCCTGCTATGAACTTAGTCGTTAAGGTAGATGTTGAGGACGTTATGGCAACACCTTATCGGAAAGGTAAAAGTATAGAAGCTGTTATAGAACAGAATAATTATACTAACTTGACCCTCCAATCGATGGGAGAACAGTTAAATCGAATAGAGAAAGCTAAAATGCCTCAAAGCCCTCATAACTCTGTTAATTCGGCACCGTTCCAACCTTATAGTCTGTAACCTGGAGTAAAACTCACTAAGACCGTTTTGACTGATTCAGAATCAGATTTTGAAGTAATTCAAGAAATCTATAAAAGGCTTGAAGCCCTTACAATTGAAAAGAACAAGAGGCTCAATGTTGTTGAATCGCCTACGGTTCTTACAATTGTAGAAAAGAACTCAACTAATGTAGCCCCTTTGTCTCTCGACCTAGAAAACAGCGACACAGGCAAAGAATCAACCACCGATGAGTTAATAACTCATTTAGAAAATCTAGCTGTTGAAGATAAGGTTATTCCATCTCAAATTAATAGAATTTCAAATAAAAGGTTTAATTATAAAACCTATGCCCCTTATTACCCTAGGCCATCACCTGTTGATTTACTTCACGAAGAAGATAGTAGACTTACTCAACAGTATGATGGATCTTCCGTTTATGAATGGAACCTAGATGGACTTAGCGAATATCAGATTCACAAGCTAATCCATCAAATGCTTATGTGCGCCACGGCTTATGCAGCCCGTGATAATAAGGAACCTGCAATTGCAAAGCTCCTTATAAATGGCTTTACAGGTCAGTTAAAAGGATGGTATGATAATTATTTACCCATAGAAACAAAAAACGCCATCCAAAACGCTGTTAAACCAAATAGTAATACTCCTGACATAGTCAGTACACTTCTGTATACTATTCTTGTCCACTTTACAGGACAACATGATATGAATACAGAAAGAATTCAAGAACAATTAATAAGTTTAAAGTGTCTAACTTTATCCCATTTTAAATGGTATAAAGATGTTTTCTTTTCAAAAATCTTTCAGAGAAATGATGGTCATCATGAATTTTGGAAAGAAAAGTTCTTATCAGGACTCCCAAACTTTTTTGCAGAACGAATAAAAAATCGTTTAAGAAACGCTAACAACGGGAAAATCCCCTATGATACCTACACTTATGGAGACCTTGCGTCAAAAGTAGTTAAAGAAGGTATTTCTTTATGTAATGACATTAAGCTTCAGAAGCAAATTCAAAAGGAAAAGTTTTCAGGGAAACGAGCTCTAGGAGATTTTTGCGAGCAAATGGATTTTAATCAAACTATAGATAATTTTAAAAAACAACGAAAGCTTAAAAAGAAATTTAAAGAAAAATATTACAAAGAATCTTTTAAAGAAAAGGATAAAGGGTTTTCCAAAAGAAAATTTCCTAAAAAATCTTCTAAAAGGAGAAAACAGCCAGTATGTTGGAAATGTAAACAAATTGGTCACTACGCTAATAAGTGTACTACCCAGCAAAAAATAAATAGTCTTGAGATAGATGAAGGCCTTAAAAGGTCAATATTAAAAACAATTATAACCGAATCCGATTCGGAAAATGAAGACATGTTCATATCTGTTATTACAGACAACAACTCTTCTGATGAAGAATATTATTCTTCAAATAGTAGTGACAGTTGTGATGGACAATGTAACCATTACAAAGCACTATGTAAAATTAATGGTTTATGCGTCTTAACCAAAGAAGAAGGTTTTGTCTTCGAGGTCATTGACAAAATCAGTGATGCCGATGAAAAGGCAAGACTTCTTACAGAATATCTAAAACAGATAGAAATTCATAAACCTGAAAGAAATATTTAGACTTATGAATATGAAGATATTATGAGTAGATTTAATAGTCCAATAATGACGGTTAAAACCAGGGATACGACAATATCAGATTTAAAATCCGAATTAAAAGAAGTTCAAGAAGAAATTAAGAATTTAAAATCCCGAGTAATCTTATTAGAATCTACCAAAGCTACTCCTAATAAGGAATTCGATATTGGAACCTCTTCGTCAAATAATCTTGAATTAGGTTCTCACAAAGAGTTTCCACCTTTACAGAATACAAATATAAATCTTCTAAATCGGGTTATTACCCATAAATGGTACATTAAGGTTACTCTAGTTATTAAAAAAGAGTTCATGCTTGATACTATTGCTATGGTAGATTCAGGTGCAGATTTAAATTGCATCGATGAAGGAATAGTCCCTTCAAAATATTTTTCTAAAACTAGCGAAGTTTTAAATACCGCAGATAATTCTAGTTTAAATATTAAATATAAATTAGAAGATGCAGTAATTTGCAATGAAAAAATGTGCTTTCAAATCCCCTTTATTATGGTTAAAAACCTATCACATAAAATTATTCTAGGAAATCCTTTTCTTCACATGCTTTATCCAATTATTAAAATTGATGAAAAGGAATCCTTAGTAAAATTTCTAATATTGAAGTTTTATTTAAGTTTATAACTACTCCACAGTATAAAGAAATTAATACTATTAAAGAACGATTAAAAAATAAAGAATCATTTATTAGTTCTTTAACTGAAGAAATTTCTTCTAAAAAGATCTCTGAAGCTTTAAAAAATCCTAAGCTTCAAGAAAAAATAAAACTTTTTCAAAAAGAAATTGAATCAAAAATTTGTGCTTATATCCCAAATGCTTTTTGGGAAAGAAAGAAGCATATTGTCTCTCTTCCATATGAGCCAGACTTTAAAGAATCCCAGATTCCTACTAAAGCCAGGCCCATAGCCATGAGTCCAGAATATCTGGAATTATGTAAAAAAGAGATTCAATATCTTATGAACAAAGGCTTAATTCGCAAGTCTCATAGCCCTTGGAGTTGTTCAGCCTTTTATGTTAACAAGGCTGTTGAGCAAGAAAGAAGGGTACCCAGACTTGTAATTAACTATAAACCGTTAAACAAAGTTTTAAAATGGATTAGATATCCAATCCCAAATAAAAAGGATCTATTAAACCGCTTATATGAAGCAAAAATCATGTCAAAATTTGATATGAAATCTGGTTACTGGCAAATTCAAATTGCTGAATCAGATAGATACAAAACTGCATTCACAGTCCCTTTTGGCCATTATGAGTGGAATGTAATGCCTTTTGGACTAAAAAATGCTCCCTCTGAATATCAGAGAATAATGAATGAAATATTCAATCCTTATATGGATTTTATCATTGTCTATATAGACGACGTCTTGGTTTATAGTAAAAGTATTGAGCAACATTTTAAACATCTTCGGATATTTATTAATGTTGTAAAAAAGGCAGGCTTAGTTTTCTCTGCCAAGAAGGTTAAACTCTTCCAACAAGAAATTCGTTTTCTTGGGCATAATATTGCCAACGGATCAATCATTCCTATAGATAGATCCATCGTTTTTGGAGAAAAATTCCCAGATGAAATTAAAGACAAAAATCAATTACAAAGATTTTTAGGATGCCTGAATTATATTTCAGAGTTCTACGAGAAGGTTGCTTTAATAGCAAAACCTTTGTATGAAAGATTGAGGAAAACCCCTCCTGCTTGGACCATTGAACATACTAGAGCAGTCCAGCAAATTAAAAAACAAATCAAGGAAATTCCTTGTCTTGCTTTATCCAACCCTAAAGCATTCAAAATAGTTGAAACTGATGCTTCGGATCTTGGATATGGTGGGATTTTGAAACAAAAGGTTAATAACAAAGAGAAATTAGTCAGGTTTACATCCCATGCTTGGCATGGCCCTGAAATAAATTACTCTACGGTAAAAAAGGAAATTCTTGCTATTGTACTAACAGTACAAAAGTTCGAATCTGATTTAATAAATCAAAAATTTCTTATTAGGGTAGACTGTAAATCTGCTAAAGAAATTTTATTAAAAGATGTTAAAAACATAACCTCTAAGCAAGTCTTTGCTAGATGGCAAGCTATTATGTCTGTATTTGACTTTGATATTGAGTTTATCCCAGGAGAATCAAATTCCTTACCTGATTTTCTAACTCGTGAATTTTTGCAGGGAAAGAATGTCTAAAAGACCTCCTGATAAAGGAAAAGCTCCTGATAAAGGAAAAGCTCCGAAAGAGGCAAAAGAGGTAAAACCTCAAAAAAGAGAGATATCGACATCCTATAAAGCGATTGCTCTCTTGGAACCAAAAGTTGTTAAACAACAGAAACTAGATGATACTCCTAAAGAGGAGAAACTTAGAAGTGATGCCTATATTTTGGCAGCAGAATCTTCCCATCCGGGTGAATACATCTACCCGTATATTCCAACTTCCACTAAATGGATTATTCCAGTGGAAAACAAGTATGCTAATTTGCAGCCAAGTTAAGTAGTTACTTTCTATTTCAAAAATAATGTTGATTCTTTTGTTTACCCAAAAGACTTTCAGTTCTATCAGGATATTCTTGTGGCAATGGGATCAGTCGAATTCGATATAACCAACAGAAATGGTGCTGATATTGCTTATGGGAAAGCAACAATCCACAGGGTTATTAAACAGGAACAGTGGACTGGAGAACTGTTTAAACCTTATGAACTTAACAGGCCATTGCGAGGTCGCAATACCACGGTAAAGTTCAATTACTTTGATTATATCAATGCATGGGAACATGCATTCTATTATGAGAATAAACAAAGAAAATTCACTTGGTTTATTCGGTTTTCAGAAAACTTTGTCATTAATAAGGATACGATATTCCAAATTGGTTTATCAAATGGTTTTATCAACTGGGATTATATCCTATTTGTTTGCCGGATAAAATAAGAACAGTCTACGACGACTTTGTAGATCTCAATCCTTCTCTAACAAACACCTCATTATGGTTTACGGTTCTCTACCAAGTCCCTGGATTCTCGTTATTAGCCTAAGAAGTTTTTCCAACTTAGGAGAAACTTTCAAACCGATTCTTATTTAGGAAGAAGAATTTTCATCAAATGGTGGCAATAAGACCATCTGAGGTGGCAATAAGAAGTTTTTCCTTATTTGATGAAAATTCTACTTCCTAAGTGATGAAGATTTTGATGAAGATTTTGATGAAGATTTTGAGTGTGAGTGTAAAATTTTGTGAGTGTCTTCCTTCTAAGAGTGTTTTTTTATCTTTGTGTGTGATTTCAAGTTTGCTTTGGTGTGCTATCAATAAATAAATAACTACTTTGTGAGTACCTCTGATCTCTATCTTTGTTCTATTATTTATATTTGTAGTTTACTATTTATAATTTACTGTTTATAGGTTAGTTTACTATTTATAATTTATTGTTCATAGGTTACTGTTCATAGTTTTTACTATTCAAAGAATATATTATTTAAAGCATATTCATTACTAGGCAATAAAATTGAATAAATCTGTTTAAATTTGGGAGCTACTGGTATGCAAAGACCTATCTTTTTATCTTCAATTCCTAATACTGCTTTCGAAAAAGAGTCAGTAATAGGAACAAGATACACAAAGGATGAAGTTTTCCAGCCTGTCTATAAGGTTGAAAACTCTTCATCCCCAACTTAGTCGGATATGGGACTCTATGTCTTATCACAACAGGAAAAAGAATTTCCCTTTGATGGTATTGACGAAGAAGTCTTCTATTCCGAAGAAAATGATCTAATTAGAAAATGGTGGTTAGCTAAAGCCCCAGATGAATATAAAACCTATTATCACGGTAAATATAAAGAATATGTGATAAATATGGGCAAACACCATGACCCTTACAAATATGGTTTCTTTTACTTCCTTAGGAATATGCTAAAATTAAGAGGAGTAAAAATTCCTGATTTTACAGACAAGAATTATATTCTTGGTCTCGAAAGTATGTATAAAACATACTTGACTAAGACAGGTAGGACGATTAGTGAGGTTCACCCCCCTGCTATGAACTTAGTCGTTAAGGTTGATGGCGAGGACGTTATGGCAACACCTTATCGGAAAGGTAAAAGTATAGAAGTTGTTATAGAACAGAATAATTATACTAACTTGACTCTCCAATCTATGGGAGAACATTTAAATCGAATCGAGAAGGCCAAACTACCTCAAAACCCTCATAACCCTGTTAACTCGGCCCCGTTCCAACCTTATAGCTTGGAACCTGGAGTAAAACTCGCTAGGACCGTTTTGACCGATTCAGAACCAGATTCTGAAGTAATTCAAGAAATTTATAAAAGGCTTGAAGCCCTTACAATTGAAAAGAACAAGAGGCCCAGTACTGATAAACCGCCTACATTCCTTACAATTGTAGAAAAAGGCCCAACAAACGTGGCCCCTTTGTCTCTAGACCTAGAAGATAGTGACACATATAAAGAATCAACCACTGATGAATTGGTAACTCAATTAGAGAGTCTAACGGTTGAAGATAAGGTTATTCCGTCTCAACTTAATAGAATCTCGAATAAAAGGTTTAACTATAAAACCTATGCACCTTAATTACCCTAGGCCATCACCTGTTTATTTACTTCACGAAGAAGATGCTAGACTTACTCAACAATATGATGGATCTTTCGTTTATGAATGGAACCTAGATGGACTTAGTGAGTATCAAATTCACAAACTAATCCATCAAATGCTTATGTGCGCCACGGCTTATGCAGCCCGTGATAATAAGGAACCTACAATTGCAAAGCTCCTTATTAATGGCTTTCCGGGTCAGTTAAAAGGATGGTATGACAATTATTTACTCGTAGAAACAAAAAACGCCATCCAAAATGCTGTTAAACCAAATAGTAATACTCCTGACATAGTCAGTACACTTCTGTATACTATTCTTGTCCACTTTACAGGACAACACGATATGAATACAGAAAGAATTCAAGAACAATTAATAAATTTTAAGTGTCCGACTGTATCCCATTTTAAATGGTATAAAGATGTATTCTTTTCCAAAATGTTTCAAAGAAACGATGGTCACCATGAATTTTGGAAGGAAAAGTTCTTATCAGGACTCCCTAACTTTTTTGCCGAACGGATAAAAAATCGTTTGAGAAACGCTAACAATGGGAAAATCCCCTATGATACCTATACTTACGGAAACCTCGCGTCAGAAGTGGTCAAAGAAGGTATCTCTTTATGTAATGACATTAATTAAGATTCAAAAGCAAATCCAAAAAGAAATTTTTTCAGGAAACGGTTATATCCGAGTCCGATCCAGAAAACGAAGAATGTTCATATCTGTTATTACAGACGACAGCTCTTCCGATGAAGAATATTATTCTTCAAGTAGTAGTGACAGTTGTGATGGTCAGTGCAACCATTACAAGGCACTATGTAAAATTAATGGTTTATGCATTTTAACCAAAGAAGAAAGTTTTGTCTTCGAGGTCATTGACAAAATCAGTGATGCCGATGAAAAGGCAAGACTTCTTACAGAATATCTAAAACAGTAGAAATTCATAAACCTGAAAGAAATATTCAGACTTACGAATACAGAGATATTATGAATAGATTTAATATCCCAATCATGACGGTTAAAACCCGTGATACAACCATATCACATTTAAAATCCGAATTAAAAGAAGTACAAGAGGATATTAAGAATTTAAAATCCCGAGTACTTTTATTAGAATCTAACCAAGTTACTCCTAATAAGGAATTTGATATTGGAACCTCTTCACCAAATAATCTTGAATTAGGTTCTCACAAAGAATTTCCACCTCTACATAATACGAATATAAATCTTCTAAATCGGGTTATTACCCATAAATGGTATATTAAGGTTACTCTAGTTATCAAAAGAGAATTCACCCTTGATACCATTGCTATGGTAGATTCAGGTGCGGATTTAAATTGCATCGATGAGGGAATAGTTCCTTCAAAATATTTTTCCAAAACTAGCGAAATTTTGAATACTGCAGATAATTCTAGTTTAAATATTAAATATAAATTAGAAGATGCAGTAATTTGCAATGGAAAAATGTGTTTTCAAATCCCCTTTATTATGGTTAAAAACTTATCACATAGAATTATTTTAAGAAACCCTTTTCTACACATGCTTTATCCAATTATTAAAATTGATGAAAAGGGAATCCTTAGTAAAATTTCTAATACTGAAGTTTTATTTAAGTTTATAACTACTCCACAGTATAAAGAAATTGATACTATTAAAGAACGATTAAAAAATAAAGAATCATTTATTAGTTGTTTAACTGAAGAAATTTCTTTTAAAAAGATTTCTGAAACTTTAAAAAAATCCTAAGCTTCAAGAAAAGATAAAACTTTTTCGAAAGGATGAATCAAAAATTTGTGCTAACATCCCAAATGCCTTTTGGGAAATAAAGAAGTATATTGTCTCTCTTCCATATGAGCCAGACTTTAAGGAATCTCAGATTCCTACTAAAGCTCGGCCCATAGCCATGAGTCCAGAATATCTATAATTATGTAAAAAGGAGATTCAAGATCTTCTGAATGAAGGCTTAATTCGCAAGTCTCATAGTCCTTGGAGTTGTTCAGCCTTTTATGTCAACAATGCTGCTGAACAAGAAAGGAGAGTACCCAGACTTCTAATTAACTATAAACCCTTAAACAAGGCTTTGAAATGGATTAGGTATCTTATCCCGAACAAAAGGGATTTACTAAATCGCTTATATGAAGCCAAAATCAAGTCTAAATTCGACATGAAATCTGGTTATTGGCAAATTCAAATTGCTGAAACAAATAAATACAAACTGCGTTCACAGTACCTTTTGGCCATTATGAGTGGAATGCAATGCCTTTTGGACTGAAAAATGCTCCCTCTGAATATCAGAGAATAATGAATGAAATATTCAATCCTTATATGGATTTTATCATTGTCTACATAGACGATGTCTTGGTTTATAGCCAAAATGTTGAACAACATTTTAAACATCTTCGGATATTTATTAATGTTGTAAAAAAGGCAGGCTTAGTTGTCTCTGCCAAGAAGATTAAACTCTTTCAACAAGAAATTCGATTTCTTTGGCATAATATTTCCAACGGATCGATCATTCCTATAGACCGATCTATTACATTTGGAGAAAAATTCCCTGATGAGATAAAAGATAAAAATCAATTACAACGATTTTTAGGCTATTTGAATTATATTTCAGAATTCTATGAGAAGGTTGCTTTTATAGCAAAACCTTTGTATGAAAGATTGAAGAAAAACCCTCCTTCTTGGACAATTGAGCATACTAGAGCAGTCCAACAAATTAAGAAACAAATCAAGGAAATTCCTTGTCTTGCTTTATCCAACCCTAAAGCATTCAAAATAGTTGAAACTGATGCTTCAGACCTTGGATATGGTGGGATTTTGAAACAAAAGGTTAATAACAAAGAGCAATTGGTCAGGTTTACGTCCCATTCTTGGCGTGGCCCTGAAGTAAATTACTCTACGGTAAAGAAAAAAATTCTTGCTATTGTACTAATTGTACAAAAGTTCGAATCTGATTTAATAAATCAAAAATTTCTTATCAGAGTAGACTGCAAATCTGCTAAAGAAATTTTACTTAAAGATGTTAAAAACATAGCCTCTAAGCAAGTTTTTGCAAGATGGCAAGCTATTATGTCTGTATTTGACTTTGATATTGAGTTTATTCCAGGAGAATCAAATTCTTTACCTGATTTTCTAACTCGTGAATTTTTGCAGGGAAAAAATGTCTAAACGACCTCCTGATAAAGGTAAAGCACCTAAAGAAACAAAAGAGGTTAAACCTCAAAAGAGAGAAATATCAACATCGTATAAAACGATAGCTCTCTTAGATCCAAAGGTTGTTAAACAACAAAAGCTAGATGATACTCCTAAAGAGGAGAAACTAAGAAATGATGCCTATATTCTGGCAGCAGAATCTTCTCATCCAGGTGAATATATTTACCCATATATTCCAACTTCCATCAAATGGATTATTCCAGTGGAAAATAAATATGCTAATTTGCAGCCCAGCGAAGTAGTTTCTTTCTACTTCAAAAATAATGCTGACCCTTTTGTTTACCCAAAAGGCTTTCAGTTTTTTCAAGATATTCTTGTCGTAATGGGTTCAGTTGAATTCGACATAACTAATAGGAATGATGGTGATATTGCTTATGGCAAATCCACAATCCACAGGGTTATTAAGCAAGAACAATGGACAGGAGAACTGTTCAAACCCTATGAACTAAATAGGCTATTGCGAGGTCGCAATACTATGGTAAAGTTCAATTATTTTGATTATATCAATGCATGGGAACATGCTTTCTACTATGAGAATAAACAAAGAAAATTCTCTTGGTTTATTCGATTTTCAGAAAATTTTGTCCTTAATAAGGTCGATGATATTCCAATCGGTTTATCAAATGGTTCTCTCAATTGGGATTATATCCTATTTGCTTACCAGATAAAGTAAGGACAGTCTACGATCAATGATTTTGTAGATATTAATCCTTCCTTAATAAACACCTCATTAGGTTTACGGTTCATTACCAAGTCCCTTGGATTCTCTGCTGAGAACCTGTTATTAGCCAACGAAGTTTTTCCAACTTAGGTGAAACCTTCAAACAAATTCCTTATTTAGGAAGAAGGATTGTTGATGGGTGAAAATTACTCCTGCCGAATTTGGTAATTTGGGGTGTGATGAGGAATGAATTTAAACCTACAACAAATGCACTGCGCGGTGAGTGCTTGTAGATTCGAGAGATCAACCGTGCAAGTCCGGCCTAAACCAAGAAATGGCGTTCCTCCAGACTTTGTTTCGGTCACAAAGTGAAGGAGATGGGGTTGATCTTAGGGAGGGAAGCGAAGAAGGTGTTGAGATTGTGAAGATGTTGGCTTGCTTATGACTTGTGATTTAAAAGTGAGCGGTGCTTACGGTTAATGTAAGGAGGCTCTGAATGTCGATTTTCTGTCTTGTTTTCCTTGCTGCTGTTTGAAAATAGGGCGGAGAACCTATTTATACAAGTCATTGAGCCTCATTCACGTTTCTCGTGGGAAGTGGAGGTAGTGGAATGATGGAGTAGTGGAGTTGTGTGTCGGTAACGCACGACCAGTCTTGCCCACTTCTCCAGTTCATCTCTAACCGTCCATGACTCCCTAACACGTTCTTGTGATGGCGCGTTGCACGCTGCACGCTGTAAACCGCCGACCAATACTGATAAGTATCCCCGTTTGTGACATGATTGATGTCTGGAATGTGGATCGTGGGTCCACGAAAGATAGCATGTAATGTTGAATTGAATAACTGCGTTATTCGTAAAGTCGATACTTGTGCAAAGATCGTGTGTATTTTATGCAGTATCGCATTACGGTGTGGTAAAGTGATGTGTAATGACTTGCTCACTAACCAAATAACTCCCGACTGTGGTTGTATAACCAAGTTTGGTGAGGTTGGACGGATGAGATGATGTTTGAGACACCCATCTCGCGACCGTTGATGAAATTAGGTTTTTAAAGAGGTGTGCAAGCATCACTCTTCACCTTGGTCGAAACCAAGCATGGGGAGGATTTTGAGAAGACCGACCATACATGCGTGTTGACGGCATGATGGTGTAGGCGCCGTATTCCGTTCCCTCATGAAAGCGCGATCCGGGCCACTCAATTTGACCGGTAAAGAGGAGTGGTCGAGATCGGTTTGCGGCAGTAAATCCCTTGCCGCAAAGGAGTTGGAAACCGGCGTGATTTCCCTAGTTTGGGCACGCAGCGTTTGGCGACCAACATTGGTTGGTTTTGGTCGATCACACTACCGTGTAGGTGGTAGGTTGGTGTTCACACCTATACCCGATTATCCCATGAAAACGTGATCTAAGCCATTCAAATCATCCGGTGAAGTTGAGCGGTCGAGATCGATTTAGGATTTGGGAGTGTAACCGCACGAGTTTGGGCGTGCGTTTTGGGTTGGCCGGAATGATGTGCCTTGGCCGACCGCAAGAGGAGGTAGATGGGCCCACGGTGGTCATGCTGGTATGACCGGCCTTAGTTAATCCAATCTGTGACCCTCCATTCGTAGGAGAGAAGATGGACGCGCGTGATGACTTGAAACCCTAATTTTGGCATTCAAAGCCGCGCGGCCATGCTCTTTTGGGCGGACGGTTTTGTTGTAACCAGCCACGGTTGGCTTTGACCGATTGGCCAAGTGTGTAGGCGGTCACATGGTGATTGTGTCGACATGCTCCGGGCCCTTTGAGTCTACATCTACACCCTCCATCTATACTGCGAAGATGGATGGTTGAGACCGTTTGCGGCACATGTAATATGCCGCAAACCCTAATTTAGGGTTTTCCGTCCATAATGCTTGGTATGGACGGTTTCTTGACAAGCAAAGGCCAATGGTCGACCATGTGGGTGGCCGTGTGTATTCCATACCGCTTGGGGGTGATGGAATTGATCCGTGGCCATCCAATCATGCTTGTGGAGTTGGATGACCGCGATCGAGATCGTATTTGAGGCTAAGGCCGTGTGTATTCCATACCGCTTGGGGGTGATGGAATTGATCCGTGGTCATCCAATCATGCTTGTGGAGTTGGATGATCGCGATCGAATCATATCCGAGATCGATACTGATCAAGTCCAGGATGCTCAATCGGGCTAGTATAACACACCGAGAGGGGCTCAATCGGGCTAGTATAACACACCGAGAGGTCTCGGGCTAGTATAACACACCGAGAATCGGCTCGTACGGGTATTTCGTACATGGATTCATTATAGTGCTTGGAGGTTCGTGTTACTCAGTAAGAGTAACACTCGATCCGTCATGCCACACCGATAATGAGTACAGAAATACAAGGCCGATATGAAATTCACAGAAGGATTGTTGCCGCATGCTCCACCTGGAGGAATTTCATGTATTCACGTAATGGGATTGTTGCTACATGCTCCATTCTTGGTGAATTAAGTGAGGAGTATCCATCACTTACAAACGGCTTTATCTTTTACAAGATGTCGGCGCATGATTTTTTAAGGTTACTTACAAATTTAACCTTAAATGAAAATCCACCATCAACATTAAGTCCCCTGCCTAGCACATAATGGTTACATTATTGTGTGGTAGGCATGAGATGGTGACATACAGAAATGACCAAGCCGGAGTGAATACATATTTACCGGATAGCTTCACATTGTCAGGCGTTTCCCTGGAACTGGTTGGTCTTGATTAAGGATGCGAAGGAAGCAGGACTTGATCCGTGAGTCGCTTTGGTTCCTCTCGTATATGTATGAGTTCGGCCGCTCCTTCAGATGTTTGAGTCGGGGATAGGATTCCTCTTCTACCGGATTTAGGGCGTGGGTGCTTGCACATTGCCGGTTGAATTGTTGTGTCTAGAAATCCTGACTTAGTCGGCGTTGAATCCTCATATATCGGGGCGCCGTAATCGTCTTAGGGTTTCCTCGGTATTATGCAGGTGAAGAGATTTTTTGATCCGTTTTTACAGTAGAGCTTCCTTGCAAAAACTCTATTTCCCATCATGTCTAGCAACAGTGGATCATCTTCCTCATACCATCCAGGATCTCCCGTTAAACGTGTACGACCCGCGCCTCGAGCTTCATGATCGGTCCCTGTTCGTGTTCTTCGAGTCAAGAAGATCATACCGGTTTGTCTCTTCTTTCTTTCTTGAAACATTGTTTGTTCTTCATAACGGTCAGGTGAATAATCCCTTCATTCTTGCAGAGATATCCTACCGGAACATGTGTGACGGTCATTGACGACGATGACTTAACCATTCCTCTTTCTTCAAACTCAAGACATGCCTACCCTCGCGAACCTCGAAGACGCCGAACCGGGTGTCTCATCTTATGAATATCCGAATGCGGGTCTTTCATTCGATGTTCGCATGAAATGCTTATCCTCCGCCTATCGGGATGTCGGTGGATTCTTGGTGCGGAAGGAGTTTGTGGGTTTGTACACCAAGTTGTGGAGGAAGTACGGTCATATCGCAACCAGAATGTGGTCCGACATTGCTCCGCCTTGGTTACCGCGGTAAACCGCCTTCTTCCCATGATTGCGGAGATGGAGAGTATTTCTATCCGCAACGTTCTTTGAATCAAATCTCGAAAAGTGGGAGAATATGGTATCTACCTGTGAATCCATGAAGTTCAACGTGGGCTGGTTATGCAACGTCTTGATGTCATCAAGGTTGATCGAGTTGGTATCCTCGCAAATGTTGTCCCCGCTACTGAAAGCTATCTTGGAAGAGGAGAAAGCTCTGGCTGCAGAATCAGAGAAGGTGGAGCAAGCTGTGCAGGACTTGAAGAAAAGAACGGAGAGATATCAGGCTAGGCTGCAGATGATGCTCTCAAGGAATTATAATCTTCTAGATGGCCTCTTCTAAGCTGTACTCCCTTATTGTTAATGACGTTTATGTCAAGAGTTTTGAACATCTTTGTGGAATAAATTGCATTGGGTTTTGATTGGTGAAACAGTTTTTTCATTGACACATCTCGAATATAGTTGATGATTCAAACATGTAATGAAAATAAATGCTCGTATTGTTGACACAAGAGATAGTGGTCGGGTGTAATATGCCTTGAGCCACTTTCCATTGATGACCGCTTCAAACTTGCCTCCGTCTACCTTAATGATCTTGTAGTAGCTTCATCTTGTAAGCCTTGGTGACCGCGTAGGGACCTTCCCATTTCGGTGAGAATTTTGGTGCGAGACATGTCTTGTTGGATGTGTTTGGTCTGTTTTCAAAACCAAATCTCCCACCTTGAAAACGCGTGGTTTCACAATTTTGCCGTATGCCCCGGAAATTCGATTCGTACACCGAGCGCGTTCTTCCGCTTTATTCCTTCGAAATCCGAGTGTCTAACTCTGCGATTCTAGAGTCGAGATTTCACCTCGTTCGGTGGATCCCGTTGTCGCGCAATCTCGGCCGATGGGATTACGATCTCGCTGGGAGAATGGCGTCCGCTCCGTAGACGAGTGAGTACGGCGAGACCCCAATGGAGCTTCGGGTGATGTACGGTATGCCCATAGTGCCATTGGTAACTCGATCATGCCATTCCTCGGGATTGTCGTGTACTTGTTCGACTGATGATCCGGATCAATGTCTTGTTGGTACTCTCAGCTTGCCCGTTCCCTTGAGGATAGTAGACGGTGGAGAAGACTGTTTAATGCCGTACTCCTCCAGTAACTCCCGTACCTGTTTGTTGGCGAAGGGAGTGCCATTATCGATGATGATATGCTTGGGCACGCCAAAACGACAAATGATGTATTCTTTAATGAAAGCCGCAATTGTTGCTCCTGTAGTCCCTCGTAGGGGAATGGCCTCTACCCATTTGGTGAAGTATTCCGTTGCGGTTATGATATACTCATCTTTGCTTCGATGACGGTGGATTAATCTTCCCGATAATGTCCAGTCCCAGCAGTAGAATGGCCATGGGCTGCTTATAGAATGCGAGAGGGGTAGAAGGCGCATGAACAAGGTTCCCATGAATTTGGCATGTGTGATGACTTTGAACGAAACGGCCGCATCATCCTCCATGGTCGGCCAATAGTATTTCTCGTGTATTTGGAGAAACAGATTTCCTCTTCCCTTGATGTTCTCCTTCGTGTGTGCCTTCGGCATGTCCTGGGATTTCTCCTCCGGCCAGCACCGTAGCATATCACCTCCGAAGCTCTTGCGGTATAAGATCCCTTCGTGGAATATGAACCGCTTGGCTCTCTCGCTTCATCTTAATAGCGTCCTTTTGACCGGCAGAATTATCCCATCACGTAGATAACTAATGTAGGGCTCTCTCCCAGTCCCGGTGCGGTTCACATTAAAAATCTCCAATTGGTGTGGTGGTGTCCGGCATTCGAGCGGGATTTCGCGCGATCCGGATTGAGCCTCCATTTCTGGCCAGTAATAACCCAGGCGTTGAAGTCGCCGGTAAAGTGTTACCACCAATGATTGCCCGCAAATTTCATTGTGAATACGATCCAGCTGCAGTTGCGCTTCGTCACCCCCTAGACATCTTGACAGGGAGCCGTCTGGATTCCGATGATACAGCATACCATGAAGCATGAAGAAGTTTTGCAGGGTTTTGAGACTGACCTTTCCTTGGGAAAGTGAGCCGTTGAGCTCTTGAATGATCGGAGTTCGCCAATCGTCGGTCTTAGTGTCTTTGTGTTGCGGTAGCCATGTCGATTCTATGGTTCTCCTTTTCACTGTCAGAGTTTCTTCCGCCCCCTCGAACTTCAGTTTGGAAGCCAATGTTGCTAGACAATCGGCGTGTTTGTTGTTCTTTGCGACCGACGTGGGTTATGGTTGCATCGGCAAAGTAGTTTAGTAGCCTACGTGCTCCGATCGGACGGGGCTAGTGTTACTTCTTTTAATGCATATACTCCGTTCATTTGATTCACCGTAACTTGGAGTCACCTCTTATCTCCGGACGTGTGACTCCCGCTTGTTTAGCTATTGAAAGCCCTATGAGGAAAGCTTCATATTTCTGCAGAGTTGTTGGTGCATTCGAAGTCTAACTTGAAGGAATGTGAAAATACTTCTCCGGTTGGAGAGAACAACACTACGCCTGCTCCTCCCAGACATCGCTAGGGGTAGCGGAGCCGTCAAAATACAAAAGCCACACCTCTTCTTCCGGAATGGAGACGTCCGGGAATTCTCCGGGGAGTTCTTCATGCGGTCCGTAGTACCTTCTCCGGGAAATGCCGCGATAAGTCCGCAAATCGCTTGACCCTTGATAGCTCTAGGCGATGCGCATGTTATGTCTAGTTCGACATTTGGAGAAGCCATTTTCCCGTCCTCCCCGTCGGACCGGCTTTGAAAGCAAAAACTTTGCAGATCGGATTTAGACACGAGTATTACCCCTGTTGGATAGCAGGTAATGCCTAAACTTCGAATGGAATGGATTAAAGCTAAGCACGCTTTTTCCGCTCCGGGATATCGGAGTTCAAAGCATCTCTCAATATTCGGCTGAAATAGTATATGGGACGTTCGATTCCCCTCGTCGTCTTCCCGAGCGAGTAAAGGCCCCTACGGCGGTGTCACCGAAGGCGGTGTAGAGGACCAATGGTTTCCCTACTGGGAGATTTCATGACGGTTGGAGATGATAGTATTCGTTGGACTTTCAGGAAAGCTTCTGTTGAGTTGCGGTCCAAACAAAGTGGCTCCTTTCTTGAGCAAGGGGGTGAATGAGGCGGTAAGTTGGGCTAAACCAGGTATGAAACGTCGAATGTAGTTTACCTTGCCCATGAAACTTTGGAGCTCTTTCACGAGTTCGGGAGGCGGCATTGTGAGGATAGCCCGAGTCTTGGACGGGTCTACTTTTATTCCTTCTCGGTCACTTGGAATCCCGAAATTTACCGGAGGAGACACCGAAAGCACATTTTAAAGGATTCATTTTTAACTTGTATTCCCGACACCTCTCAAATACTTGCCGTAAGACGTTGGTGTGGTCAGCTCGAGCCTTTGACTTGACCACAATATCATCCACATAGTCTTCTACTTGTTTATGCATCATGTCGTGGAAGATTGCCGTCATAGCACGTTGGTATGTTGCGCCGGCATTCTTTAAACCGAATGGCATAACAAAGATAGTAGAAATTGCCAAGAGGGGTTCTAAAGTCGTTTACTTGCGTCATGCTCATACATCCTTATTTGATTGTAGCCGCCGTAGCCATCCATAAAGGAAAACATGCCGTGCCCGCTTAGTGGCGTCTACTAACATGTCGATGTTAGGCGGGGGGAAAGTCGTCCTTGGGGCAGCACTTGTTCAAGTCTCCGAAATCCACGCAAGCATCGAATCTGTCCGCTTTTCTTTTAACCGGACCACATTGGCTAACCTGGTCGGATGATGAATGGGTTCGATGAAGCCAGCAGCCTAGCAGCCTTCGAATCTCATTCTTGATTTGTTCTTCTACCTCATGTCCGAATTGCCTCTGAGGTTGCTTGATTGGCTTGGATCCAGGCATGACGTGTAAGTGATGGGTGACCAACTTTTCATCCAGACCGGCATTTCTTCGTATGTCCAGGCGAATACATCTTGGTATTCCTTGAGTAGTTGAACCAGGCTTGTACGTTCGTCTGTGGATAGAGTCGAACGATAGAGACCGGCTCGGGAGATTCATCAGTCCCGATGTTAACAATCTCGAGCTCGTCAGTCGTGGAATTGGTTCCGTCTTGTAGCTGTCGCGGGGCGTCCAATACCTCCTCTCGTGTTCCGTCGTCCTTGCAGTATCCAATTGGGCGGAGAGACCGGATGGTCTCTCCTGCTAATTGCTAACAGCGGCGCCGGTATATTGTCTTCCCCTTCTGATCACGGCTTGCCTCGAAAGAGCGCTCCCTTTTGGCGTGAGGATGGGCTGAAGTTTCACCGGTTGGAGATGGACGTCTCGTCGGAGAGAGTATGTCGTGGTGTTTGGCCCCCAGCGATGTAAGTCGGTCCTCCTCCTGGATTGAAGCCCACGTGGGTAGCGGAGTGCACATGATTTTGTCGGACTTTCCCTGCGGAGCATCTTTTGACTCGAATAGCTCCACTCCACATATTGGCGCGTACGGAGACAATGATGCGGGAATACGGACGACCTCCTCATTTAGCACGGTCTTCAGGCACTGGTGATACGTTGAAGGAATGACCTTGTTGTGGTGAAGCCACGGTCTCCCTAGTATCATGTGGTAGTCCGGCTCCTTTTCTATGACTTCAAACTTTGCTCGTGACTGAACAGGTCCTACCGATAAATTTAAATTGACATACCCGTATGTGCTGGTTTGATTCCCTTCGAAGTCCGTCATCGTGGTGGGCTGTCGTACAATCTTGCATGGGCTGACCTTGGCTGTCCTGAGAGTCTTGAGAGTAATCACGTTCGAAGATGCTCCTGTGTCGACGAGGGCCCTCCGGAACTCGAACCCTTGATGTGTGCGGTAACATGTAGGGCTCTTGTGACCTTCCCTCGCCATCATGTCATCTTCCGTGAATGTAACATTATTTATAGATGTTTCCATTGCAATGAGACCCCGGACGAGAAGGAGCAAGGTATGCGTCCGAGCTATTTTATTGACTGCAAAGAAACGTCTCTCGCCCGTTGATCTTTGGAGAGGTGCAAGAGTTCACACAAGTCTTCCACTAGAGACACAGACTTCCCGCTCTACTGGCCTCTCGGTTCGTAGTAAACCGTTGATCCGAGGGGACTAGTCCCCGGTGTAAAGGTCTCGGCACGCTCATTTCCGACGTCATCTTGATGAGGAGGTCAAGTATGCCGTTTACCGCTTCTTTGATCAGCTCCATGTTCCTCGTCTGAGTCTCAAGTATCCGGGCCAACTCGCTCATAGTTGGGATTCCTCCGTTGCGCCGCGAGATACGCCATTGGGAAGAGGGGCATCTTCGTTGGAGGAACTTCGATAGGGATTTGAATTTGTTGAGGAAGTCCTAAGACCAACCATCTCGGAACTTAGCCAAACAGATTGGGTATTGAAGAAATTGATTTCACAACCGAGAGATTAATCTCCCACCGTGGTCGCCAATTGTTGATGGGTGAAAATTACTCCCGCCGAATTTGGTAATTTGGGGTGTGATGAGGAATGAATTTAAACCTACAACAAATGCACCGCGTGGTGAGTGCTTGTAGATTCGAGAGATCAATCTCGTGCAAGTCCGGCCTAAACCAAGAAATGGCCGTTCCGGACTTGTTTCGGTCACAAAGTGAAGGAGATGGGGTTGATCTTAGGGAGGGAAGCGAAGAAGGTGTTGAGATTGTGAAGATGTTGGCTTGCTTATGACTTGTGACAGAAAAGTGAGCAGGCTTACGGTTAATGTAAGGAGGCTCTGGATGTCGATTTTCTGTCTTGTTTTCCTTGCTCCCGTTGTTTGAAAATAGGGCGGAGAACCTATTTATACAAGTCATTGAGCCTCATTCACGTTTCTCGTGGGAAGTGGAGGTAGTGGAATGATGGAGTAGTGGAGTTGTGTGTCGGTAACGCACGACCAGTCTTGCCCACTTCTCCGGTTCATCTCTAACCGTCCATGACTCCCTAACACGTTCTTGTGATGGCGCGTTGCACGCCGCACGCCGTAAACCGCTGAGACCAATACCCCGGTAAGTATCCCCAGTTTGTGACATGATTGATGTCTCGGAATGTGGATCGTGGGTCCACGAAAGATAGCATGTAATGCTGAATTGAATAACCGCGTTATTCGTAAAGTCGATACTTGTGCAAAGATCGTGTGTATTTTATGTGCTTTGCATTACGGTGTGGTAAAGTGATGTGTAATGACTGCTCACTAACCAAATAACTCCCCGACCGGGTTGTATAACCAAGCTGGTGAGGTTGGACGGATGAGATGATGTTTGAGACACCCATCTGCGACCGTTGATGAAATTAGGGTTTTTAAAGAGGTGTGCAAGCATCACTCTTCAGCTTGGTCGAAACCAAGCATGGGGAGGATTTTGGAGAAGACCGACCATACATGCGTGTTGACGGCATGATGGTGTAGGCGCCTGTATTCCGTTCCCTCATGAAAGCGCGATCCGGGCCACTCAATTTGACCAGTAAAGAGGAGTGGTCGAGATCGGTTTGCATGGTAAATCCCTTGCCGCAAAGGAGTTGGAAACCGGCGTGATTTCCCTAGTTTGGGCACGCGTTCGAAGCGACCAACATTGGTTGGTTTTGGTCGATCACACTACCGTGTAGGTGGTAGGTTGGTGTTCACACCTATACCTGATTATCCCATGAAAACGTGATCTAAGCCATTCAAATCATCCGGTGAAGTTGAGCGGTCGAGATCAGTTTAGGATTTGGGAGTGTAACCGCACGAGTTTGGGCGTGCGTTTTGGGTTGGCCGGGAATGATGTGCCTTGGCCGACCGCAAGAGGAGGTAGATGGGCCCACGGTGGTCATGCTGGTATGACCGGCCTTAGTTAATCCAATCTGTGACCCTCCATTCGTACCGGAGAAGATGGACGCGCGTGATGACTTGAAACCCTAATTTTGGCATTCAAAGCCGCGCGGCCATGCTCTTTTGGGCGGACGGTTTTGTTGTAACCAGCCACGGTTGGCTTTGACCGATTGGCCAAGTGTGTAGGCGGTCACATGGTGATTGTGTCGACATGCTCCGGGCCCTTTGAGTCTACATCTACACCCTCCATCTATACCTGCGAAGATGGATGGTTGAGACCGTTTTGCGGCACATGTAATATGCCGCAAACCCTAATTTAGGGTTTTCCGTCCATAATGCTTGGTATGGACGGTTTCTTGACAAGCAAAGGCCAATGGTCGACCATGTGGGTCGGCCGTGTGTATTCCATACCCGCTTGGGGGTGATGGAATTGATCTCGTGGCCATCCAATCATGCTTGTGGAGTTGGATGACCGCGATCGTATCGTATTTGGCAAAGCTAAGGCCGTGTGTATTCCATACCGCTTGGGGGTGATGGAATTGATCCGTGGTCATCCAATCATGCTTGTGGAGTTGGATGACTGCGATCGATCATATCCGAGACTCGATACGGTCAAGTCCGGATGCTCAATCGGGCTAGTATAACACACCGAGAGGGGCTCAATCGGGCTAGTATAACACACCGAGAGGTCTCGGCTAGTATAACACACCGAGAATCGCCCGTACGGGTATTTCGTACATGGATTCATTATAGTGCTTGAGGTTCGTGTTACTCGTAAGAGTAACACTCGGCCGTCATGCCACACCGATAATGAGTACAGGAAATACAAGGCGATATGAAATTCACAGAAGGATTGTTGCCGCATGCTCCCGGCTGGAGGAATTTCATGTATTCACGTAACGGGATTGTTGCTACATGCTCCATTCTTGGTGAATTAAGTGAGGAGTATCCATCACTTACAAACGGCTTTATCTTTTACAAGATGTCAGCGCATGATTTTTTCTGGTTACTTACAAATTTAACCTTAAATGAAAATCCACCATCAACAAGGATTTTAATTAAGTGGTGGCAAAAGTTTGAGTTCTTTAATAAAAATTCAGTTTTCTCTACCAAAGGACTTATTGACCTTGGACCACCACCACCTCCTAAAACTAGTGTTGATGACTTATTAAAAGAGTTTTCTTCTAGAATATCTAAAGAAGAACTCTCTAAACTCCTAGTTCTTCTACAAGACCAAGCTAATACTGCTTCTAAATCAGCAACTGGAGAAATATAAGATGAAGATAAAGATGAAGACGAGGCCATTATTATGGAAGAAGACGATCCCCTAGAAGATTCTCAAGACCCTTATGCTAAATAATTCTAGCAATGACGCAAGCCATGATGCTTATTAGCAATAAGAAAGAATCTGCTTTAGGCTTATGATAGCCTCGACAAAAATATTCTACTTCTCTAAGTGGGAGATAAAAGTAAGATTGTAATTTTGTCTTTTATGGCGGCTATCCGCACAGCTGTAATTCTGTCATTTGTGACAGCTATCCGCACACCTGTAAGTTTATCGGTTGTAGCGGCCATCCGTACACCTGTCTCGGTAGGTCCCTTATAGGGAACATTTTTCTTGTTTTTAAGTTCGAGTTTTGTTTAGAGGAAGGCACCTCGGGCAGAGAACTCTTCCAAGCCTTCTCTCTTCTCTCTGCAACCCTTGTAATATATTTCAAGAATAAAAGGTTTACTCTAAAGTACATTCTTCATCTTCATCTTGTACATACAACTCCATTAAAGCCCTTCAACGATCCATTTCGCCTATATTCACTGTAGAAATATCAAATTTCTACTGTTCATATAGGTAGAAAAGATAAAACTTTTTCAAAAGGAGATTGAATCAGAAATACCTATATGAACAGTAGAAATTTGATATTTCTACAGTGAATATAAGCGAAATGGATCGTTGAAGGCTTTAATGGAGTTGTATGTACAAGATGAAGATGAAGAATGTACTTTCGAGTAAAACTTTTATTCTTGAAATATATTACAAGGGTTGCAGAGAGAAGAGAGAAGGCTTGGAAGAGTTCTCTGCCCTAGGTTCCTTCCACTAAACAAAACTCGAACTTAAAAACAAGAAAAATATTCCCTATAAGGGACCTACTGAGACAGGTGTGCGGATGGCCGCTACACCATACAAACTTACAGGTGTGCGGATAGATGTCACAAAGGACAAAATTACAGCTGTGCGGATAGCCGCCATAAAAGACAAAATTGCAATCTCACTTTTATCTCCCACTTAGAGAAGTAGAATATTTTTGTCGAGGCTATCATAAGCCTAAAGAAGATTCTTTCTTATTGCTAATAAGCGTCATGGCTTGCGTCATTGCTAGAATTATTTAGCATAAGGGTCTTGAGAATCTTCTAGGGGATCGTCTTCTTCCATAATAATGGCCTCGTCTTCATCTTTGTCTTCATCTTCTATTTCTCCAGTTGCTGATTTGGAAGCAGTATTAGCTTGGTCTTGTAGAAGAACTAGGAGTTTAGAGAGTTCTTCTTTAGATATTCTAGCAGAAAACTCTTTTAATAAGTCATCAACACTAGTTTTAGGAGGTGGTGATGGTCCAAGGTCAATAAGTCCTTTGGTAGAGAAAACTGAATTTTTATTAAAGAACTCAAACTTTTGCCACCACTTAATTAAAATCCTTCTTCCTAAATAAAGAATTTGTTTGAAGGTTTCACCTAAGTTGGAAAAACTTCGTTGGCTAATAATAGGTTCCCAGCGGAGAATCCAAGGGACTTGGTAATGAACCGTAAACCATAATGAGGTGTTTATTAAGGAAGGATTAAGATCTACAAAATCATCGTAGACTGTCCTTACTTTATCTGGTAAGAAAATAGGATATAATCCCAATTGAGAGAACCATTTGATAAACCAGTTCGGAATATCATCAGCCTTATTAAGGACAAAATTTTCTGAAAATCGAATAAACCAAGAGAATTTTCTTTGTTTATTCTCATAGTAGAAAGCATGTTCCCATGCATTGATATAATCAAAATAATCGCCTCTATGTATTTAAAAAATCATATCAGACTTCTATGAAGCAATACTTCTGGAAACAGGTTTGGTCCTCATACAACATAATGCTATGGATAATAATAATATCCCTGGCTTCTCCAAATTGGATATTTTAAAAGTTATTTCTTATAGAGACTGGGGAATGAATCCCCATGAATCTAAAAATTTCATAAACCACCCACATCTAAAACCTAGGTCTTACAATTATACTAATTATATCAAAGCTTGGACTGATACCTTCTGTGTTCAAAACCAGAGATTTTCCCATTCTTGGTTTATTGGTTTTAAATTGAAGGTAATTCAAGACCTTACTAATTGGTTCCGAACATGGTTGGGTCTATGCGGACCCAGTCAAGATATTTTACCTAACTATATTTCAGAAGCCTTAGAAAAATTTATAAATCTAATAGTCATATTTATGATAAAAGGCGATTAATGTCTTGGTTCTTTATCTTATATGAAATCCCATGGATTCTACGATGGAATTATTCAATTTCGGAGATGATGATCCTGAATGGGAATATATCCCATATTTAGACAGACAATTGTTCAATAAATGGTGGGATAGGTATAATGCTTCCCATCTGCAACCGTCTAATTTTTTTATTCAATTTGTGGCACCTCAATTATTGGTGTCAGTTTCATCCTCAGTTTCCCCTATGGAATTTTCTACTCATATTTTGGCGTTAAAACAGCAACATGGAAATCTTTCTAAATAAGATTTAAAAAAAAAAAAATCTTACAAATTCTAGACAATGAAGAATTGAGTTCTCAACCCTCTTCTTCCAAATATATGGAAGAACATGAAGTCAAGACAGAAGACAATGTTGAAGATTGCTAATGGAGATGATTGCTTAGGGATAATTTCATAACTGAAGAATCAATTTTAGGGGATATTTTAAGGCTTTATCTATTTGGAAAAGCAAGATCGACTCCACCGCTTATCAAGGACACGTATGTGCTTTTCTAGAAGGGAATATTATCTCTTTGTCTTTGTCTTCCACTCTCTACGGACACGTTTTTTGCTTTTCAAAAAGCAAAAGGGATGGCTTATCTTAAAAGTCTATCGTGGCTTATTTCTTCCACGAATCATTCTCCTATTGGTTATTCTAATTTCATGATAAGGTTCTAGTTAAAAGAAATCTTATCTCTTTGTATTCCCCCCTATATATATATACTTCCAGAATTGAAAGGGAGGGGGCATTAAGTATTAAGTTTAAGTCTGTGAAGATTTTGAGTGTGAGTGTAAAATTTTGTGAGTGTCTTTCTTCTAAGAGTGTTTTTTTATCTTTGTGTGTGATTTCAAGTTTGCTTTGGTGTGCTATCAATAAATAAATAACTATTTTGTGAGTACCTCTGATCTCTATCTTTGTTCTATTATTTATATTTGTAGTTTACTATTTATAATTTAATGTTTATAGGTTAGTTTACTATATATAATTTATTGTTCATAGGTTACTGCTCATAGTTTTTACTATTCAAAGAATATATTATTTAAAGCATATTCATTACTAGGAAATAAAATTGAATAAATCTGTTTAAATTTGGGAGCTACTAGTATGCAAAGACCTATCTTTTTATAAATGTCCTTAAGCAAACTTAAGTAGCTTTGGCCAGTCAAGTAGTACCCTCCAGTGGTATGGGGGTTAATTTTACCGAGGAACCGTGAAAAAACCATACGAGAGTAATTCAGTCTACTATAATTTATTTTTTATAACCACTTTGTATGTCTTCCATTTTCTATTTGATTTTTATTGTTGAGTAGATCACTACAAAATTCGTGAGTTAAGGTTTTCTCTTATGGGTGTTTCACATTCAATATTCAACAAAAAAAAAAAAAGTGTGTTTTATTCCCTTGTTTCACCGAGCGTCCAACAGTTTCGTTGGGTGGAATATGGACTTAGCTTAGCGTCGGAAAAATAATTTTTGCGCCAAATGGTTAGGCGCCAAACTGAATATTTCCCCTGAAGATGTGGATAAGCGCCTAACCATTAGTCGTCATACGCCATACAATAAGTCGCCAATGCTTGGTGCCCAATCATTTGGCACATCGCAAAAATATTTGTTTGACCTTTTTAATCATACACTCCTATGGCATAATGCACTCTTTATTGAAAACATCGGTATTATAGTTGAGATATAAAGGTTTAACGAGGAGAATCAATTTCATTAAACTTAATTGTAAGAGTCTTAAATGATTTTATTAATTTCAGAATGCGACATAGTCTATCGATTGATTACTGAATTCTAAACCTAACTCACCTTCGCAGGCATCGCGGCTGCACCTAGGTGGTGCAGCAAGCCGTTAAATCGCTTGGTGATCCGAAAAGTCGAGTGTTGTCTCGTGAGGGTTTACATATAGGTATACCTACAAAATTCTATTATCTTGGTGCAGTTTTATTAATCTTGGTCTCCATCTTGCGTAGAATGACTTAATAACGCCATAGTCCGGTGCAATGCCTTGGATGTATTCCAAGTGTCCACAAAGAGTTTGTTTCGACATCAAAATGGTAATTGAATTAGAACCGAGAAATATTAGGTATTTTTTATGCCGATATGAAAAATGTCGTGAAGAAGCACAGTTGCTAGACGATGCAATGAAAGCTAAAGAAGACGAAAATTTAGATGAATTTTGAAAAAACTTCAGACAAAAAGGGAAAATGAAGATTTATTTCTCAAAAATTGCTTCATGATCAACCTCTAATTGTAAGTTTTATATGAAACTACATTGTTCTAAAGCAAATAGCAAGTATGGTAATCATTTTCGGAAATGTCCCGGGTGTTGGTGTAATGGACTAATTAAGTGTCATTAATTATGCTATAGTTTAATCAAGAGTTTGAAGGTGATGTTTATGATGTCGTGTGTTACTTTATGTTTTAGTTTAATCTAGAGTTTCAAGATAATGAATATCATGAGATATGATGTAATGGGTTTTTAGGCCGAGTGTCATTGAGAGATAATAAGTAATGTCAATGACATAATTCAGTGGCTAAAGCCTCGAAAAGTTGAAATACCCTTTCTCTCTGCTTGAAAGCAGGTAAGGTGAGCGTGGATTTCAAAAATAGGTGAGGAAAGGATCATTGCCGGAAAAAAAATAAAAAAGTGAGGTTGCATTCATCACTTTTATAAATTCAGCGAGGTCAGCAGGCTCGCTTTCCTTGAGCGAGGTCCTAGACATCGCTGAAATCTGGAAATGAGTCACCGATCCTCGCTTAACAAAAATACTTGTTTGACCTTTTTATTCCTACACCCCGATTTCATCCTACGACATAATTCACACTCTTTTTTTTTTTGTCTAATTCGTGCTCTCCTGGTAAACCTTGATACTATAGTCGAAAATTAATGGTTCACCATGGGGATCAATGTGACTAAGATTAACAAGGACGTGCAGGTGTTTTTATTAATTTGAGAGAGCGACAATAATGGTACATGTATCAATTATAAAATTGTAAACCTAGCTCATTATGGAACATAATAATCTTCTTCATTAGTAACAAACATATTTTTTTGGAGACAAAGTTGAATGTGGAGTGTTATTTTTAGTGAACTAAAATAAGATTTAACTTATTTCATTAATTTCAAACTACCATACAAGAAAGTATATTGATCCAATCTAATCACTAATTCTAAGCCTAGGTCACTTTGGTAGGAACCGCGGATGCACTGAGCACGTGCAACAAGCCTTTAAACCGACAGGTGTCCCACAAAACCTTGACTCCGTGTGCAATGGAATTAATCATCTTCATCGCGAGCTTCATCTAGATCACGACATATTTCATTCGGATTGAACTCGGATATCCTTTCTTTGAGCAGCAAATAACACTCGTAGAAGTTGAATTCTTTGAGTGTGGCGTCTAAGTACCTTCGTTTCACCGCAATTTCCTACAAGAAACAAACAATAACTTATTAGTGTTTCATTCAAATAGTTTTTTTTTAACATAACTAAATCAAAATTTTGAACCACTTACACAATCGTTGAGAATCCAACCTCTAGGTAAGTTTCTATATAAAGTTATACAAAATCCAAGTATCGTTTCACATCTTTCTTAATCAAGGTCACCCTGTTTTGTTAGACACGACCAATTCTCTGGTTTGGATTTCCGTTTCTAACTATTAGATGTTGAACAACCAAATCCCCTAAGTTCACTCCCGAAACACTATTTCGTGTTGTATTTTCGGCAACAAAGACATTTATCCACGATTGGATTATAGTTGTATCTTCCTCGGTTGTGAATTTGATTGGCATAACTAACCAAAAAAATAAAATTAAAATGTATTAGAAAAGGACTAAGATGTAAAGGATAAAGATGGTTTGAAATCTGGGGTGTTTATTTTTTGTATAGAATGATGGTATTCATAGTAAATTCTTGGTCTGGTTCATTGAAATTTTGAATTACATCGAATAATTTATTAATTTTTGTCGTTTGTACATCTCACTACTATTATCGATGCCTTTTGTCAGAAACATTTTCCAATCACCCCATGTGCTTGGTTTTATTTTGTATCAATGCAACTTTAATTCGTTGGGTCATATCACTTTTCAACACTATTATTTTCCTTACATCTATTGATGCCATGTATTGTCATAATTTGAATATGCATTATATCGAGTCATTAAATCATGTAGTCATTTATATGTGTTGGTGTCTTATCATTTTCTTCTCGTCATAATGTGTTACCATGACATTTATTGTCATTACATCTGTTTCTGACACAATTTTTTTTTTTTTACATATTATAATTTAACACAACCAAGGGCCATTATAATATCTTCTCGTATACATTAAGGGTTTTTCGAAAATAGCAAGGGGCGATTGTAAATAATGGGAATGTTATAAATATACTCCATTTTTATTGACCTTGCACAAATAACCCCGATGGGTAAAAAATAATTTTTTTTTGAGTCAACTTGAGAAAGTTGCTTCCACTTTTTGGAAGAAACTTGTATAAAGTTGCGTCCACTTCTAGAAGCAACTTGTCCTAGTTGCTTCCATTTTTCAGAAGGTAGGAGTATTTTTAAAAATTGAATAAGGGTATATTTTAAGGGGAGAATTTTGAGGGGTATTTATAAAATGTTCCCTTGTAAATACTATGGGTCGTTTTTTCCAATTATCAATGGCGGTCATTAACGGTAAATTAAAGAAACAAATTGATCACGAGAACAATAAAGTCCCAATATATTTTACTTAATAGTTGATTACACAGATGTATTCACTCTACATTGTATCATGGGACTACGTCCTTTAAGAGCTTGTACAATTGATCATACTTAAATGGGCTCTTTGAGTCTGCACGAAATTCAATCCGAGCTCTTGTTTTCTGTAGGAAAAAAAATTAAATGAATAAGGATTGATATTTTTTTTGGTTAGACCAAGTAATCATTAAGGTGATATGTTTACTTACGCGATCTTCATAGGACAATGCAGGATGACCTATGTTAACGTCAAGCAAAAGTGTAACAAAAGTATCGATTTCGGTGGTGATCAAAGTGAATATTTTTTTAACATATATCTTTGTTAGGCCGTTTTCTGTTGCGGTAAGATCTTCGAAGGATTGACCCGGTGGACCTTCTTTTGTAAATGAAATCCATGCCCCCACAACCCCCAAATTTTCTTCACTACTAAAGCGCATGATTAATTTTATACAAATTATAAATATCTTTGTATTACTAGTTATTGAAGAGAACTCAGTTAAATTCATGGCCTTAAATAGGAACAGTGAGCGGAAAAGAAAACATTGACACGAAGTATGTGATCAACCTCATCACAAATGGACTGAGTGGTATTCTAGTGTGGAATTGAAATCCCTGACTGAAAAATTTTATCTTCTCGAGTTGGATGGTTTTCGGTAAAGAGTAAGGGTCGCTAGTTAACAGTAAATGAGTTTTCAAATTTTTTTAGGTTATTTGAATAAGGGTTGTTCGTAAATAGTCAGGTGTGTTTTTGAACAATTATGGATTTTCGAAATTGTTAAAGGTCGTTTATATACAATATAGGGTGTTTCTGAATAGTAAAGGTTATTTTGTTTTATACCCTCACGAGACAACACTCGTCCGTTTGAGAAACCTTACGGTTTAAAGTCTTGTTGCACATGCTAAGTGTTACAGTGATTCCCACGAAAGTGAGTTAGGTTTTGAATTATGATTTCTAATGTACTAAGATGTTTATAATAAAACTCGTCATTTAAAAAGGTGTTCATTACATCATAGCAAGAAAAAAAAAACACATTACATCATAATCATTAACTTTTCTTCTTATTTCGAACTAACTCATACGACCACACTTAATCATAAACATCTCTTGACCAAACTAAAATACACAATAAAACATAAAACCACATGTTACATCACCAACTTCACCTTCATTGAACTGTAGTATAACGACACCTATTCGGTCTATTCCACCGACTTACATACTGAATATTTCCCGAAATGTTTGCCAAACGTGCTATTTTCTCTTGAGCGATGGAGTTTCATATAAAATTTGCAGTCACGGGTTGAGCTAGGAGCAATTTTTTTGGTTGTCAATCTTAATTTTTCTTTTTTTCTTCAGGTTTGTGCAAAGTTCATCGATCTGTTCATCTTCCTTGGATTTCATTGCATCTGACAGCATCTGTGGTTCTTCACAGCAATTTTCATACATACACCTCAAATACCATATCTTATCCCTTGGCGACTCCATTACCATCTTAATGCCAATACAATTTTTTTTAGGGACACTTTGAGTAGATCCACGGGCATTGAAGAAAGCTATGGTTATCCTTGTAACATAATGGACAAATCTCTCTGGCTTTCACACAAACTATTTGTTTTCCCTTGCGATTAGAACTCATTGTTGAGGATTTTTTTTCTACCCAGGTATATTTTGAAGAGATGTAAGATAATTTGTGGATATTTTTGGGTAACCTTACTGACTTTTTTATAGTGTGAGTCAAAAGCGAAAGGGACGTTTGTAAACAACGATGGCCATTTATAAAAAGTTTGGGACGTTGGTAAAAAGAAGGGGTCATTTGTAAACAATGATAATACTCTTTCAAAAAAGTATAAGTCATTTATTATTACCGTGATTGTTGATTATTATCTATAAATAAGCTCCATCAAAACCATTATAGTCACTTGACTCTAGAAAAAAGTTAAAGGCGTTTACTGTTACTGGATGTGTCTAATTTAACCTATAAATATGATTCATCGTCCACCATTATACACAATTGCTTTGAAAAATTATATATTTTCATTGCAATATAACCTTTATCCTTTGAGTATCATTATGCTTTAGTTTTACATATTTTATCTACATAGTATGGCAACCCAGTACACTTCACAGGAAGTTGAGGCTCTAACATGGACGTACTGCACCGTTTTAAATGATCCAGACGTATAAATAGATGAAAAATAAAATGAGTTTTGGATCTGTGTCGCTCAATTTTTTGCCGAAATAATTGGCAATCACAACCGTTCGGACATGGAAATCATTACAGTCGCAGGTCTTCACCATAAAGAAGGAGGTGAACATTTTTGTTTTTTGTTGCACTCCAAATACCGATATATCACAATGTGCCCGAAGGGTGGTCTGAAGAAATGATTGTAGGTGAAACACTGTAAATGTATACATGATTTTAAATAGAATTTCTCCATTAAACAGTAACCTTTATATTTGTTTGTTTATTACAAAATACACATGCGCGGCAGTTATACCTCAAAAATAAGGGAAAGAAATTTATGTATCACAATTGCTACCTCAGCATGAAGCATCACTTTTCTCATATGGACCCCCAATTGTTAGCCCGTCGTGAAGGCTGATTACATCAATCAGTTTGGTTTTGTGGGTGCACCTCTACATAAACCCTCACAAGACTAAATTCGTCCACCAGGGTCGCCTGATGGTTTAAAGGCTTGTTACACGAGCTAAGCGCTAACGTGGGTCCTGCGAAAAGGACATAGTTATGTTATTTGTCCATGTACTATCAATAATGAAAAATTTGTTTTTTTTTTACTTTTGGTTTTGTCCCATTAAAGTTGAGCATTGTATCCCATTAATGAAAAATTTGTTGATTCTTCTTACGCATCTTCAATCTTCAATGATTTTATTTTTCCTTTTTTGATTTCCCTTCCCACGGGATTTCGACACCCGCTCTATTATTACCACCACCGTTTTGAACTATTGACATTGAACTGTCACGTCCTACACAAAAGTTATGTGTGTAATGATATGGCGTAGTGCAAGTTGTACATTTGTGAAGAGTATTTGGAAGGGAGGGACTACACATCCTTTTTTCCTATAAAAGAGTCCCTTGTACAAATATGGATTGCACAACCTAACCGTGAACATCTTATTCATCCAATATGAATGTTACATTCACCGTTGAAGAAGATACGGCAATCTTAACTTCATGGGTTATTGTAATGAGAGCTCCGGTTGTAGTTGATGGTTTAGGACCCCCCAATAACTTCTGGATCTGGTCCATATCTATTGTCTATAAAATTTTCTGAATCTAAACCACAGATCAAAGCAATCTATAAGATACAGGGTTGGAGTATAAAAAGATAGGTGAAAACGTATGTTGTCATCCATGATATGCTGTTTAGAGACATTCCATCGGCATTCACTACAGCAGAAATGGATATCCTAAGTAGTTTTGGTTTAAAATACTTTTTTTTCAAAATAAAATAAAATAAGACCATGTAGGAAACAATGCCGTAAGCATATTTCCATGAAAAGCATGGACGCCATTTCAGGTTTTATGAATGCTACGTCCTTATGAAGGACGGTTTGGATGAGTATGAGTATTAGATAATTCATTTGCGCCGAAATTTATAAAAGGGTGCATCTTATCTGCTTCATATAGGGATAGCGCCGCCACTTGGTCACCATTTGCGAGTGACGTATAACGTCTGAATAGCTTACAATTTTTCTTTAGTATTGAAATGCGATGAATGATAGATTGCACTGGGCTCTGGTTATGGTTTCCATTGACGAGCAAACTCGTCCCTAACCTGAATCCAGAATTGGGTCTCATACTTTGATTCATTCCATCGGTTGGGACCAAATCTAACACTTTGCAAAAACTTCTAACGAGGTCATTATCTTCCTCGTTTGAATATGCCATTGCGGTGAACGTTATTTCAGAAATAATATATGAAACTGCACAAGCTTGGGGTGAGGAAGTATGGTTCAGTTTTTGGGTATATATAGCATTGGTACCTGATAAGGTAACTGGGAATACTGTATAAAGTTGTCATTCTCCTATTACGGACATCATGCAAAGAAATAATAGAAGGAAAAAACATAATGCAAACGACAACACAAGATAGAATTGAATAGGAAATAGTTTGGTGGCGTTACAAAACCAATAAATGTTAGCTGAATTATTGAGTATATATATGTCATGGATAAGATGCATTACACTAGTGAAAATATAAGTTCCACGGCCATCTATGAGTTAAATGACTTGCTTTAACGGTCGCGGAAATGGTCGCTGTTTGAGCGTCTTTCACTAGTCCTAAAAACATGGTTTTTAGGATACTTGGTGTTCGCTGAAAATGACAGAGATGCACTGTCGTTAAATGTTTAACAGTTGGGATTTGTCATATAATTTGTACAAGATAAACTACATGTCGTTTTCTTAGTTTTTATTTGCCACCACTTATTCCCTGAAATTTCCACCCTCTCCAATAATTCACTGTGCTTTAAATCTGCCGTTGATTTAAAAAATCGGACAGTTCATATTTGGGGTTAAAAGCTTTTTAAAGATCCGTATGCCTATAACTACTCCGATCAAAAGCCTAGAATTACATCGACTATTTTAGTCCTTTGATAATTGCGATCCTACGGTTAGTCCTTTGTTTTAGTCCTAGAAACTTCTCAAAAACACCGAAAATATACATTCCCTGATTTTCCTCCATCGTGGTTATCAAACAAACCAACAACAAAAAGAAAAACTTATCTCACAAATTTCTCCCTGAAACTATAAAACGCCAATAATTGTACTTGTAAAGATGAAAAACCGATTTCACCTTTGGAGTTTTTACTACTGGTCCCCTGAGCTGTACTATATATCGATATGATTGAAAATGCTAGACCTTGCAACAGCTTCGTTTAACATCTTCGTATAGTTTGCATAGTGAATGTCGAAATCACATGGGCTGTTCACTTATTTTGTCACACTTCTGTTATAGTAACTTAACTATAATAGCTTCTTTTGAAGTTACCCATGAACAAATTTAATCTAGCTAGCTGTGAGTTTTACTCGCGAGTTACTAAATTTGTTTACGCATGCAATATACATAACCAATGAATAAAATACAAAGAATAACATAGAAGTACGTATTACCTTAACTGTTTGGTGTGAATAAGGATCACGACATATTTCATAACCGACAGGTGTCCCACAAAACCTTGACTCCGTGTGCAATGGAATTAATCATCTTCATCGCGAGCTTCATCTAGATCACGACATATTTCATTCGGATTGAACTCGGATATCCTTTCTTTGAGCAGCAAATAACACTCGTAGAAGTTGAATTCTTTGAGTGTGGCGTCTAAGTACCTTCGTTTCACCGCAATTTCCTACAAGAAACAAACAATAACTTATTAGTGTTTCATTCAAATAGTTTTTTTTTAACATAACTAAATCAAAATTTTGAACCACTTACACAATCGTTGAGAATCCAACCTCTAGGTAAGTTTCTATATAAAGTTATACAAAATCCAAGTATCGTTTCACATCTTTCTTAATCGAGGTCACCCTGTTTTGTTAGACACGACCAATTCTCTGGTTTGGATTTTCGTTTCTAACTGTTAGATGTTGAACAACCAAATCCCCTAAGTTCACTCCTGAAACACTATTTCGTGTTGTATTTTCGGCAACAAAGACATTTATCCACGATTGGATTATAGTTGTATCTTCCTCGGTTGTGAATTTGATTGGCATAACTAACCAAAAAAATAAAATTAAAATGTATTAGAAAAGGACTAAGATGTAAAGGATAAAGATGGTTTGAAATCTGGGGTGTTTATTTTTTGTAGAGAATGATGGTATTCATAGTAAATTCTTGGTCTGGTTCATTGAAATTTTGAATTACATCGAATAATTTATTGATTTTTGTCGTTTTTACATCTCACTACTATTATCGATGCCTTTTGTCAGAAACATTTTCCAATCACCCCATGTGCTTGGTTTTATTTTGTATCAATGCAACTTTAATTCGTTGGGTCATATCACTTTTCAACACTATTATTTTCCTTACATCTATTGATGCCATGTATTGTCATAATTTGAATATGCATTATATCGAGTCATTAAATCATGTAGTCATTTATATGTGTTGGTGTCTTATCATTTTCTTCTCGTCATAATGTGTTACCATGACATTTATTGTCATTACATCTGTTTCTGACACAATTTTTTTTTTTTTTTTACATATTATAATTTAACACAACCAAGGGCCATTATAATATCTTCTCGTATACATTAAGGGTTTTTCGAAAATAGCAAGGGGCGATTGTAAATAATGGGAATGTTATAAATATCCTCCATTTTTATTGACCTTGCACAAATAACCCCGATGGGTAAAAAATAATTTTTTTTGAGTCAACTTGAGAAAGTTGCTTCCACTTTTTGGAAGAAACTTGTATAAAGTTGCGTCCACTTCTAGAAGCAACTTGTCCTAGTTGCTTCCATTTTTCAGAAGGTAGGAGTATTTTTAAAAATTGAATAAGGGTATATTTTAAGGGGCGAATTTTGAGGGGTATTTATAAAATGTTCCCTTGTAAATACTATGGGTCGTTTTTTCCAATTATCAATGGCGGTCATTAACGGTAAATTAAAGAAACAAATTGATCACGAGAACAATAAAGTCCCAATATATTTTACTTAATAGTTGATTACACAGATGTATTCACTCTACATTGTATCATGGGACTACGTCCTTTAAGAGCTTGTACAATTGATCATACTTAAATGGGCTCTTTGAGTCTGCACGAAATTCAATTCGAGCTCTTGTTTTCTGTAGGAAAAAAAATTAAATGAATAAGGATTGATATTTTTTTTGGTTAGACCAAGTAATCATTAAGGTGATATGTTTACTTACGTGATCTTCATAGGACAATGCAGGATGACCTACGTTTACGTCAAGCAAAAGTGTAACAAAAGTATCGATTTCGGTGGTGATCAAAGCGAATATTTTTTTAACATATATCTTTGTTAGGCCGTTTTCTGTTGCGGTAAGATCTTCGAAGGATTGACCCGGTGGACCTTCTTTTGTAAATGAAATCCATGCCCCCACAACCCCCAAATTTTCTTCACTACTAAAGCGCATGATTAATTTTATACAAATTATAAATATCTTTGTATTACTAGTTATTGAAGAGAACTCAGTTAAATTCATGGCCTTAAATAGGAACAGTGAGCGGAAAAGAAAACATTGACACGAAGTATGTGATCAACCTCATCACAAATGGACTGAGTGGTATTCTAGTGTGGAATTGAAATCCCTGACTGGAAAATTTTATCTTCTCGAGTTGGATGGTTTTCGGTAAAGAGTAAGGGTCGCTAGTTAACAGTAAATGAGTTTTCAAATTTTTTTAGGTTATTTGAATAAGGGTTGTTCGTAAATAGTCAGGTGTGTTTTTGAACAATTATGGATTTTCGAAATTGTTAAAGTTCGTTTATATACAGTATAGGGTGTTTCTGAATAGTAAAGGTTATTCTGTTTTATACCCTCACGAGACAACACTCGTCCGTTTGAGAAACCTTACGGTTTAAAGTCTTGTTGCACATGCTAAGTGTTACAGTGATTCCCACGAAAGTGAGTTAGGTTTTGAATTATGATTTCTAATGTACTAAGATGTTTATAATAAAACTCGTCATTTAAAAAGGTGTTCATTACATCATAGCAAGAAAAAAAAACACATTATATCATAATCATTACCTTTGCTTCTTATTTCGAACTAACTCATACGACCACACTTAATCATAAACATCTCTTGACCAAACTAAAATACACAATAAAACATAAAACCACATGTTACATCACCAACTTCACCTTCATTGAACTGTAGTATAACGACACCTATTCGGTCTATTCCACCGACTTACATACTGTACTTTTCCCGAAATGTTTGCCAAACGTGCTATTTTCTCTTGAGCGATGGAGTTTCATATAAAATTTGCAGTCACGGGTTGAGCTAGGAGCAATTTTTTTGGTTGTCAATCTTAATTTTTCTTTTTTTCTTCAGGTTTGTGCAAAGTTCATCGATCTGTTCATCTTCCTTGGATTTCATTGCATCTGACAGCATCTGTGGTTCTTCACAACAATTTTCATACATACACCTCAAATACCATATCTTATCCCTTGGCGACTCCATTACCATCTTAATGCCAGTACGATGTTTTTAGAGACACTTTGAGTAGATCCACGGGCATTGAAGAAAGCTATGGTTATCCTTGTAACATAATGGAAAAATCTCTCTGGCTTTCACACAAACTATTTGTTTTCCCTTGCGATTAGAACTCATTGTTGAGGATTTTTTTTCTACCCAGGTATATTTTGAAGAGATGTAAGATAATTTGTGGATATTTTTGGGTAACCTTACTGACTTTTTTATAGTGTGAGTCAAAAGCGAAAGGGACGTTTGTAAACAACGATGGCCGTTTATAAAAAGTTTGGGACGTTGGTAAAAAGAAGGGGTCATTTGTAAACAATGATAATACTCTTTCAAAAAAGTATAAGTCATTTATTATTACCGTGATTGTTGATTATTATCTATAAATAAGCTCCATCAAAACCATTATAGTCACTTGACTCTAGAAAAAAGTAAAAGGCGTTTACTGTTACTGGATGTGTCTAATTTAACCTATAAATATGATTCATCGTCCACCATTATACACAATTGCTTTGAAAAATTATATATTTTCATTGCAATATAACCTTTATCCTTTGAGTATCATTATGCTTTAGTTTTACATATTTTATCTACATAGTATAGCAGCCCAGTACACTTCACAAGAAGTTGAGGCTCTAACATGGGCGTACTGCACCGTTTTAAATGATCCAGACGTATTAATAGATGAAAAATCAAATGAGTTTTGGATCTGTGTCGCTCAATTTTTTGCCGAAATAATTGGCAATCACAACCGTTCGGACATGGAAATCATTACAGTCGCAGGTCTTCACCATAAAGAAGGAGGTGAACATTTTTGTTTTTTGTTGCACTCCAAATACCGATATATCACAATGTGCCCGAAGGGTGGTCTCAAGAAATGATTGTAGGTGAAACACTGTAAATGTATACATGATTTTAAATAGAATTTCACCATTAAACAGTAACCTTTATATTTGTTTGTTTATTACAAAATACACATGCGCGGCAGTTATACCTCAAAAATAAGGGAAAGAAATTTATGTATCACAATTGCTACCTCAGCATGAAGCATCACTTTTCTCATATGGACCCCCAATTGTTAGCCCGTCGTGAAGGCTGATTACATCAATCAGTTTGGTTTTGTGGGTGCACCTCTACATAAACCCTCACAAGACTAAATTCGTCCACCAGGGTCGCATGATGGTTTAAAGGCTTGTTACACGAGCTAAGCGCTACCGTGGGTCCTGCGAAAAGGACATAGTTATGTTATTTGTCCATGTATTATCAATAATGAAAATTTTGTTTTTTTTTTTACTTTTGGTTTTGTCCCATTAAAGTTGAGCATTGTATCCCATTAATGAAAAATTTGTTGATTCTTCTTACGCATCTTCAATCTTCAATGATTTTATTTTTCCTTTTTTGATTTCCCTTCCCACGGGATTTCGACACCCGCTCTATTATTACCACCACCGTTTTGAACTATTGACATTGAACTGTCACGTCCTACACAAAAGTTATGTGTGTAATGATATGGCGTAGTGCAAGTTGTACATTTGTGAAGAGTGACTGGAAGGGAGGGACTACACATCCTTTTTTTCCTATAAAAGAGTCCCTTGTACAAATATGGATTGCACAACCTAACCGTGAACATCTTATTCATCCAATATGAATGTTACATTCACCGTTGAAGAAGATACGACAATCTTAACTGCATGGGTTAGTGTAATGAGAGCTCCGGTTGTAGTTGATGGTTTAAGACCCCCCAATAACTTCTGGATCTGGTCCATATCTATTGTCTATAAAATTTTCTGAATCTAAACCACAGATCAAAGCAATCTATAAGATACAGGGTTGGAGTATAAAAAGATAGGTGAAAACGTATGTTGTCATCCATGATATGCTGTTTAGAGACATTCCATCGGCATTCACTACAGCAGAAATGGATATCCTAAGTAGTTTTGGTTTAAAATACTTTTTTTTCAAAATAAAATAAAATAAGACCATGTAGGAAACAATGCCGTAAGCATATTTCCATGAAAAGCATGGACGCCATTTCAGGTTTTATGAATGCTACGTCCTTATGAAGGACGGTTTGGATGAGTATGAGTATTAGATAATTCGTTTGCGCCGAAATTTATAAAAGGGTGCATCTTATCTGCTTCATATAGGGATAGCGCCGCCACTTGGTCACCATTTGCGAGTGACATATAACGTCTGAATAGCTTACAATTTTTCTTTAGTATTAAAATGCGATGAATGATAGATTGCACTGGGCTCTGGTTATGGTTTCCATTGACGAGCAAACTCGTCCCTAACCTGAATCCAGAATTGGGTCATACTTTGATTCATTCCATCGGTTGGGACCAAATCTAACACTTTGCAAAAACTTCTAACGAGGTCATTATCTTCCTCGTTTGAATATGCCGTTATTTGAAATAACCGCAAGGTGAACGTTATTTAGCAGATAAATAATATAGTTGAAACATCATGAAAAGAAATAATAAAAGGAAAAAACATTGCAAAACGACAACACAAGGTGAGGAAGTATGGCGTTACAAAACCAATAAATGTTTGAATTATTGAGGTCATGGATATATTACACTTGAAAATATAAGTTACTATCTATGAGTTAAATGACTTGCTTTAACTCGGGAATACGTTTGAATATTGCGGTGAATAAAGTGGGGTGAGGAAGTATGGTTGTCATTGGACATCATGAAAAGAAATAATAAAAGGAAAAAACATAATGCAAACGACAACACAAGATAGAATTGAATAGGAAATAGTTTGGTGGCGTTACAAAACCAATAAATGTTAGCTGAATTATTGAGTATATATATGTCATGGATAAGATGCATTACACTAGTGAAAATATAAGTTCCACGACTATCTATGAGTTAAATGACTTGCTTTAACGGTCGCGGAAATGGTCGATGTTTGAGCGTCTTCCACTAGTCCTAAAAACATGGTTTTTAGGATACTTGGTGTTCGCTGAAAATGACAGAGATCCACTGTCGTTAAATGTTTAACAGTTGGGATTTGTCATATAATTTGTACAAGATAAACTACATGTCGTTTTCTTAGTTTTTATTTGCCACCACTTATTCCCTGAAATTTCCACCCTCTCCAATAATTCACTGTGCTTTAAGTCTGCCGTTGATTTAAAAAATCGGACAGTTCATATTTGGGGTTAAAAGCTTTTTAAAGATCCGTATGCCTATAACTACTCCGATCGAAAGCCTAGAATTACATCGACTATTTTAGTCCTTTGAGAATTGCGATCCTACGGTTAGTCCTTTGTTTTAGTCCTAGAAACTTCTCAAAAACACCGAAAATATACATTCCCTGATTTTCCTCCATCGTGGTTATCAAACAAACCAACAACAAAAAGAAAAACTTATCTCACAAATTTCTCCCTGAAACTTCTGTTTTTTTTCCCCTTACATCTCTTTTTTATCGTCACATCTCTAAACATATTGACGTGAAGAAGCCTGGATCGGAGAGAACAAGATGCATAATAAGTAAAGATTCTCCAGATTTAATTTTTCTGCAGATGGTATACTCAATCCCAATTTATTTATTTTTATGTGATTGAATTTTTCTGCGCATATCAAATCCCTAATTTTCTGTTTGTTGTGTATTTATTCCCCATTTTTCTTGATTTGATTGAACTTTTTTGCAGATGGTATATCAAATTCCCATTTTATGCTTACTGTATACTCCCTCCGTTCCATTTTACTTGCTTTTTTAGGGTTTCTTTTGTGTTCTAAATTAGATGATAGTTTTAGTTTTTTTCCCCAATTTTTACTAATCTACCCTTGCTTTGGAATCACACCAGAGAATTAATTCTCATGGTAATCAACACAAAAACAATTACTCTAACTTTTAAATATACCCCATGGAGGATATATACTCAATCTTGTACATCCCAAGTAAATTACTATGGGATTGATAACTTTCCCTATATTCTAGAAACACAAAACTAGGTTATTTAATTTTGAAGTAGGAATTAATATGGGTATTATTGGAAAAAATTTACTCTCTCTGATATTTCTTAATATCCGTGAAAAACTCTACAACGTCAAGTAAATCGGAACGGAGGGAGTATTAATTTTCCCCAATTTTCTTTATTTGATCGAATGTTTTTGCTTATTGTATATCAAATCCCTATTTATCTACTTATTATGTAATCAATTCCCCATTTTTTTATATAGTTACCTTTCTATCTTCCTGTGATTGAACACTAGTTGAGAATGATGCTTAATTTAACTCATCGACAACTTATTTTCATTACCATTCCCTGCAGGTCATTCCTTTACCAAGATGTTAGGAGAGTGCAGACTACAGTTAATCAACATGGTTTGTTCCTTGTGGTCAGATAAGGATGCCAGATGTTCTTTATCTTTTCATGAAGTAGGTGTTGAGTACAGGGCTTGGTATAGTGGCATGTTTTGATTTTTTACCGGTTAACTCCCGCTACATTCTATTTATGTTACCATTACCTTGATGGCTATTACTTATGTCATCTTTTATTGGGTATTGTACTGTTTTTGTGTGCTTTTTCGTTGAACCATTGCATCTTCTTGGCCTTGTAATGTTCATTATGTGTATGAATTGTTCAGCACATGCTGAATATAGGGCTCCTTAAAGATTAATTATCATGTTATCAATGCACAATTATTTGATGAATTCATGTATTATTTGGCCCTTAATTTTATTTTTTTATAATATGATGCTTTTTGCAACTGGGAATCATCTCTATTCATTGTTTTGATCTAGTGATATGGTTTTGCAGATGCAATCAAGAACTATTATAACTCTAAAGTGGAAACGAAATAGCTTTTGGCCCTAGTTAGCATGGGAAAACTAAATTACTTCAAATTTTTTTGTGTTTCAGCTGTTACATATGGAGATTATTCATCACACTGTCTAGTTTTGAATGGTAAACAAGAAATTTCTCGGTGTCTGGTCTTGGGCATTTCAGGGTGATATATTTCTAATAGTTATGCTTGAACTTTGTGGATGGTGTAATAACAGGAGGTATTGTTGGTGATGATGTTGAAACGGCTTTGTATCCATTTTATACAACAAAAATTTGTATGCAGCCAGGTTAAACTACTAGAAAACCATTATGGCTCACTCTATATTCCTAGACCGATAATTCCATCTGTGAAAAAAGTTGGGTCATAAATCATTTCACACTATATGCATTTGCCCCCACTCTGATATACTTGTGTATATTGTTTTCATTTCAGTCAGTTCGTGGAGAAGGGAAGGTTGTTTAGAATGGCCTTAATAATGGACTGGCTAGAAATATTGCTTTGTAGTGAACCATGCTCATAACTCCTGGTCTATAAGTATCAGTTGTCATAACCTTGGATCATAGCCGAATCAAGACTTTACTGGTTCTCATGCTGAAGGAAAAACTAATGTTTAGATTTTAATTGTGGACAGGATCTAGTGATTGGATGCATCTTGAGGAATCTAAAGAACAAAGCAGTTGCACTAGGTCAAATGATGGAAATGATGGAACATTACCTTATGAAATCACCGATAGCATTATGAAGATATGTGTTGGTGAAAAATCACTTGGAGAAATTTTTCACGGGGATACAATGGAATGGACCGTAACTAGTGCACCTCGAAGTTAAATCATAGTGATTGTTTTTTTTTTTTCGTCATTGTTTAAAATGTGAATGAAATATGTAGCTTCTCTTATTGAAACTGTTGATGATTATTTTCAAGTTGTAAATTAAATTCTAGCTAATTTAATACAATGGGTCCATTTGTTGACCAAATTCCATATGTTGGATTGTCTTAAGTATTAGATTAAAAATATTATTAAAAATAAAAAGGAAAAACGATTCATATCGACTCAGCTGAATTTGATTAAGATGAATCAGATTCGGCTGAATTAGGATGTTGAATTCTAAAGCCTGAATTTAGACAGACATGATTAGTCGTTATTTTTGGACAAACGAAATATGTGGTTTTTATTTAACAAGAACAATCCACCAAAAATAGGACAGACTTTAGGACGGACAGAATTTGTCCTATAACCTAGTTTTCGACATTTTTGGTCTGTCCTAAAATCTGCGTTTTGGACTAGTGTTTTTCATCTATGACATGGCTTTGCGGGTCGCGAAACGACTCATAACAACGACTGATTTTAACGGTCAAGGGCTTAGGACTGATTTAGTCAGTCGTAGATATAAATTTTAATATAAAGAAAAATAAATTCAGATTGGCTGACTGAATATGTCTGGCCTGACTGAGTATCACTAAATCTCAAATGAGAATTCAAATGAGGATCAAATGAGGATCAAACTCAAACCAAATTCAAAATGATCATTCCATTTACGATTCATGAATTCATTAAGTTCAAATTTACACATAAAAGGATTTAAATCCCGACTAACTGAGTTCATACTAATATAAGTCTAGCTAATTAGTTGCAAGATTAAAGAAAAGTGCAACTAACCAGCAAAACCAAAATGAGACAACTAAACAACACACTAAAGGAAAATAGAAGTATATGGGGATCTAAATAAAAACCATTGGATAATCATCATAATTCTGATCTCCAAACAACTTAAATATTATTGTTGTTTGGACAAACCATCTTTAAGAGATGCATTATACTACAATAATACTAATATTTATAACTATACCCACATAACAAAATAAGACAAGTTCAACAACCGTATATATATCTGTATCAAAAACAAAAGAAAAAGATAGCACATGACATCGTAGTTCATAGTGCACATGGGTAAAAAATATGCTATGCAGAAACCTCACCTTCTCTTCTATCACCTGCATCAAGATTGAAAGAGTAACTACATACGGTAATGGATCATTGCTTCAATCAAGCCAGAAACTGACAAAAACTATCTCCTTTTCTGCTCGATGCTCCTAACGTGATATTCAATGGTGTATTGCTCGAATGTTAATAAGCACTGAGCAAATATATTTTTCCACTTAAAATCAAGGAGGGGTTGAAGAGAAAAAATGGTTAAGTGTACACCTCTAAGTGAACATGAAATGGGTTTTGTGTTGTAAGCCTTGGAAGTGGACGCAAGGTGTGGTGGCATTCTGAGTTTAGTGAAAGCTGCAAGAGAAAAACATTTTAGATAATGAATATCCAAATATGTATAATAATTTCAGATAAGAAGAAGAGATAAGTGATCATGTGGTCGGTACCTTGTCAAACAACTCAAAAAATGTTCTTGCAGGATGAATCCTTTCATCAATTGTAAAGTGGAACTCCTAAGGCTTCGTCACCTGACATTATTAAGTTACAGTAAATACCCAAGCCTCCATTGCTCTCAGAAATCTGGTATGAAAAAACTTAAACTCGTTAATACTAGGTTTTGCAAGCTTGTGGGGGCTCCACTGGTTTTGCTGATAAACATAAAAAAACATTTTCTATAGTCATAGACCTAAATAACAATAATTCAACAACGAGAGAAAAGTAAATACACGAAGGCTAGCCACCTGATGTGAAGATTCAGTTGATGATACAACTGTTGAAGTTTCAGCATGTTGATTAGCTCTCTCCGATGTTTTCAAATGAAACATCATGACCCAAACCACCAGCTGGAATATAGCAAATTGAAATGAAGTAAGAACACAAATAACAAGAAGAAAACTGAGTTGCAAGAGTATGAGAGCATTGTAGAAACATCCAAAAACATCAGCGCTAGAGTGTAACTCCTTAAGAACATAATGCCAAGGTACATGACATCAATACTTCGAACTACCCTGCATAGTTACAAAGGCACAAGATAAACATACATAATTACCAAATAATTCTACTATTAAACAAATTTTATATAAAGCTTGCAACAAATGTTCAGTCCTAATGTTAAATCATTAGAACAAGTTCTCGAGTTAGCATTAAAGATACAACTTCTTAGGGTGAAAAGTTATGACTTATGTGCAATAATTGATATAAGGTAAATGAAAAAACAAGCAAAACAAAGTCAAAGTTATCCCCACCCTTTTAAAAGTTATTGTTGCACCTAATAATGCAGCAGTTTGCAGAAACCTACTTCTTTTATATCTCAATTCACACATTCAAAGATATGAAATCAGTTATTTATTTGTTTTCCAAAATGCAGAAGTCTCATTCAAAACCCTACTTTTATTGTGTGTGAAATTAAAAAATCAGGGGAAAAGAGCACAAACGGCTTGGCAGTCGAGACATTGTAGTTGAAATTTCACCTACTAACATAGTCGGGTATAACAATGAAGTAAGGAATCATATACTCATATAATATCCAATGCATTTGCTCCCACTTTTTTTTGGGTTATTTTGTTTTTGGTACTCAAGTTTCGACCAACTTTGCTGTTTGGTCTAACATTTGTCTAGCTTGGTGTTTGGTACTTGGAAAAGACGTTGACCCGCGTTGACTCAGTTATATATTGACTTCTGTGAAACAATTAATAAATAGTTTTAAAAAAATGGTAAAAATGTAATTATTACAAGAGTTTACTATCATACCCTTCACTTCCGTAATATTTACATGAGATCCAACAGCTTTAATAAACCCATTTAGCCTACGGGTCTGATCTAATGGATGTTTCAACTACCATTCAGCACCCATCTCTCGACAGAAGCACTTCAGTCATCTTCCCCCGACGTCAACACCAGCAAAACCAAATATTACCGCATAGATTCCCTCCACCGATCGGAACCAGCTCAACCACAACAAGCCAAATTTCAAACCAAACAATAATCCTCAATTCCTCATAATACGGTTAACATTTCATGGAAGCATCATCAGATTTTGGACATACCTTTTCGTTGATTTTCTCGGCTGAACTTCACACACAAACAATCACTTTTCGAGAATCAGTAGTTCCCTCTCTGTGTTGTCTCGATCTCACACCTTCTATATTAACCCTAGCTCTTTCTTTTCTTTTCTGTTTCACCACTCATCTCAATCTATTTCAGTCACAACCCACTACATCCCAACTAGCAATTTGATTTAATCATACCAACACTTGAAAATTCTGGAATTCCATTCGCAACCAAAACCTCCCCTTACCAAAATCCTCAAAAGAAAACCCTAATCTCTCTGAGATTTCAATTCATTGCCTGAGACTTAACTTTATCAGAAATTTCAACCTAATATGTTCAATTAACTCAATACCCATCTTTAATCTCATCCCCAAATTTCTAATTTCTAAAAATTCACCCCCAAGAACCCTAATTTCTATTTGGGTAAGAAAAGATGGATAAATCATATGAACCTTATAGTTTCTTCCTGGGTTTACGATAGACATACCAATTCAAAATCAAATCAACGAAACCCTACTTCTATTCTTTCTGATTTACCTTTTCCCCAATTACCTGAGTTCAATCGATTTCCTTTTTCCCCAATTACCCGAGTTCAATCGATTTCCTTTTTCCTCAATTACCTGAGTTCAATCGATCTCATCTCCATCATCAACAGGAATATCTTCTCTCTCGGTTTAATTAATCTCTTTCATGCTTCCACAGAAAACTCTCAACATAATTCAACTCTCTGAATTGACAGAGAGAAAGAAAGAAGAGAAAGGATGAGAAAGGAAAGTAGACGAATAGAGTTCTACTCCCTTTTGGTCTAAACAGAAGGGTATAATAGTAAATTCGGTCATTTAATAGATTTTATATTAGTTTTTAATAATTGCTAAACAGAAGTCAAGAGTCAACGTGGGTCAACGTCAATTCCAAGTACCAAACACCAAGCTGGACAAATGTTAGACCAAACAGCAAAGTTGGTCGAAACTTGAGTACCAAAAACAAAATAACCCCTTTTTTTAAGATGATATTTAAATTCACATGGTATTGCTTGAACCAATCTTGAGCTATATAAACATTCAAATTTAAAGAAACAGATATCCCTACGATTACAAAGAATCACATGAAATGTAATAATGTGACGCATCACGGATATGAGCAGCAAGATATCGTCTTGTTCTGGTAACAACTTGAAAAGTACTTTAGTTTTGGTTTCAGTTTTTCAAGCAGGCCACTAAAAGGGTAACATCAGACTACATTTAAATAAAAACACCAACAATGAGAATGAATCGGCTGCTCAGGAAAATACAAAAATTTCAAGCCTATAATTTTTATCTAACTCACATACTATAGCTATTGAGTATTTTCTTTGTTATGTAACTTATGTACAAAAAACCTTAAAGGATATGCAGTTTATGGGAGTTTCCCTTGCATCATCTCCTTGGACTTCGTCAGATGTTCCCGCTTGCTCATTATACAGATACATGGATACCTTGAACAAACAAGGAACCAACGAAGAATATTATTTTGTGGTTCATAAACTTAAAACTTGAAAACGATAGGGGTATTTTTGCGAAACAAAATTCCAGTAAGAAGATATAAAACAAATAGAGGCTTGCAAGTAACTAAAAGTATAACACTCCACTGTAACTATCTGTAATGCATTACATTCTGCAAAGTTCTGTGACACATGGATGAAGCTCCCTGACCTATATTCGAATTATAATAAGATCAGTGTTTGTAACTAGTTCAGTACATCCTCGTATATACGTTTGGTAATGTACGGAACCCTATTCTAAGCTTAAGAGTTAAGAAGTACATATTATTTTCATACCATGTAACTGCTAAGAGACCATCAACGCCACTACCTTATAGCAGCAAAACCTCCAAATACCACTATTAATGGCACCGTTAGCGTAACCAACACCACCATCATACTCTGCCGCAACTAACAAATCCATCAACAATTATTCAATCCATGAAAATAACATATATATAATACATTAGAATCCAACCTAGAAGATATAAAACACTGCAAATCTTAATAAAAAGAATGTAATCAAAATTTGAGCACGATAATGGTACCAAAAACTTCAAAATCAGATTCTACCAATTCATATTCTATCACAACAAGAATCATCCAAAAAACAAAATTGATCTGATAAATCTTAAAATCATAACAAATTCTTAGTCATAAAATTACCTATAATCAGCACCAAAAACAATATTAATAAACATGAATCAGATACTTTTACAATCCACAATTTAAGAAAACCCCAATTAAAAAACTCGGGGTTTCATTTTCATGAAAACCCCAAATTTGATTCTATCAAAGAAAAAATTGATCAAATTTAAAACACAATAAAATCGAAATAAAAAGTAAAAAAATCAGTACCCATAGGATAGGAAAGGTGTTGGTTGACCGAGAAAACCAACTTCTCCTGATGTTGATTGTTGTTGGAGTTGATGAGTGAATCAACTAGTGATTATATTCGAAGAAGATGAAAAAGAAAAATAAGAAAAAGGTGTTAGTGGTGTTGTAGTGTAGCACATATAAGGAGAAAGCAAACTAGTTACTGGAGATGCAAAAAGAGTTTAAGTTTCGTCGGAAACTTCATAAAATATGATTCAAAGATCAAGATTCAAGATTTGTAAATTGATAATAATATTGATAATAAAATATATTCTAAACAAAGAAAACTTAGCCTTTAGGCTTACATGAACCGACTAAAAGAAAAGAGTTTTACGTAAACTAGGAAAGAAAAGTCTTGTTAAACAAGTAAACTAAAACAGACGCTTGGGATCAACTGTTATAATTGATACAGATTCAAGGGATCAACAGTCATAGTTGATACTAACGCAAAGGGATCAACAATCATTGTTGATACTAAAACAATGGATCAACATGAAGAGTTGATACAGAGAAAGATGTACTACATCGGTCCCGTCTTCTTGAAAGAAACTCGTCCTCGAGTTAAGGAATATAAATAACTTCATTAACACCATAAAATGTAAACATTTCTTGCACATTAAAGATATTATAGATGTTCCTATTAGATGGAAGATCAATAACATGTGCATTATCACTGATCTTCTTCAGTATCTTTAACGGTCCAAGTTTCTTCATCTTGGTCTTGTTATAAGTGCCAGTAGGAAATCGTTCATTTCTGAGATGAATCAAAACCAAGTCTCCTTTATTGAAAATCTTAATTCTTCTATGTTTATTTCCATCATCTTTGTATTTATTGGTGGAAACTGCAAGTTTGTCTTTCACCTCCTGGATGAATCTTTGAAGCTTTCTCCAATATAATATCTGCTCTTGCATTTGATTGTCGTAGTTTTGGAAGAACTACTAAATCCAAAATATGGTTAGGAACCTTAGAATAAAAGATTTCGAAAGGTGTTTTACCAATAGATCTGTTAACTGCAGTTTTAAAAGCAAATTCCATATGTGAAAGTAGATTGTCCCATTGCTTCTCACTACCTCCAATAATCTTGGCTCTAATCAGATTGCCAAAGAACGATTGACCACTTTAGTTTGGCTATCAGTTTGGGGATGAGCAGTGGTACTATACTAAAGTTTGATTCCCAAACGCATCCACAAAGACTTCCAGAAATAACTTAAAAATTTATTGTCTTTATCTGAAGTAATTGTTTTATGAATCCCATGCAAACGAACAACTTCTTTGAAAAATAAATAAGCAATATTGGAAGCATTTGTGTCTTCTTATTAGCTATGAAGTGAGCCATCTTTGAATATCGATCTACCACCACCATAATAGAATCATTCCCCCTGGAAGTATGTGGTAAACCAAGCACAAAATCCATGCTAATATCTACCCAAGGAGCATCTGGAATTGGAAGTGGAGTATATAAGCTTGTGTTCTGAATAGTACCTTTGGATTTTTTACAAACCATGCACTTTTGTACGTACTTATGAACATCTCTTTTAAGTGAAGACCAAAAATAACAATTCTCAACCAAAGCAATGATTTTATCACATCCAAAATGTCCACTAAGACCGCTGTCATGCAATTCTTGGATCATATGAATACGTAAAAACATTGTGGTATACATAAACGATTTCCTTTAAAAATAAAACCATCTTGAATGAGAAAATCATCAACACTTCCTATAGAAGAACCACACTTTTCCCAGGGATTCTGAAAGTTTTTGTCTTCACTATAAAGGTCTTTTAAGAAATCAAAAGCCAAAATCTCATGTTTGAGAGTGACAAGAAGGAGAGCTCGTCTACTCAAAGCATCAGCTACTTGATTAAGTTTTCCACTCCGATGTTTAATAGAAAATGTGTAATGATTGATAGTAGATAACCATCTATCATGCATTTGATTGACCTTTGTTGAAGTTTTGAAAAACTTAAGAGCCTGATTGTCAGTATTGACTGTAAACTCATTGTGAATGAGATAAGGATGCCATTTCTTAAGAGCTTGAACAAGTGAAATCAATTATAACTCATAAGTAGACCACTTTTTCCTTGTATCTGAATTCTTTTCACTATAATAAGCAATTGGATGACCTTCCTGAGATAACACAGCACTTATGCCAACAATAGAAGCATCACAGTGGATCTCAAAAGGTTTATCAAAATTTGGCATTGCAAGAACTTGAGCGCTACATAACCTTTCCTTGAGCAGATTAAAGCTTTTATCTACTTCTTCAGTCCATTCAAAAATATCACGCTTCAAACAATCTTTTAACCACCTGCAATGGTACTAAAATTCCTCACAAATCTCCTATAGAAAGACGCTAAACCATGAAAACTGCGCACTTCACGTATGGATGTTGGTGTAGGCCAATCAACAATTGCTTTAATCTTTGAATCATCCACATAAATCCCAGTATCTGACACAACATATCCTAAGAAAGTGATTCTGTTTGTAAAGAAAGTGCTCTTTTTCAAGTTCACATACAAAACATTTTCTTGTAAATCCTTATAAACACCTGAGATAAATGTGTTAGATGCTCTTCTTCAGTGTTGCTAAATATTAAGATGTCATCAAAATATACTATGAAAAACTTTCCAAGAAAAGGTTGCAGAACTTGATTCATGAGATGCATAAAATTGCTAGGAGCATTAGATAAACCAAAGGGCATTACTAACCACTCATATAATCCTTCTTTTGTCTTGAAAGTTGTCTTCTATTCATCTCCTCCTCAAATACGTATTTGATGATATCCACTACGTAAATCAAGCTTTGTAAACACTTTAGCACCAGAAATCATATCAATCATGTCATCAATTCTTAGTTTGAAAATCTATATGGTATAGTATCTCTATTTAAAGCCCTACAGTCTATACACATACGATGTCCACCATCCTTCTTCTCTACTAAAAAGGATGGACTAGCACAAGGACTTTTGCTTAACCTAATCAAAACTTTTTATAACAAATCATCAACCTGACCTTGTAATATCCCATGCTCTTTAGGACTTAAATTATAGTGAGCTTGATTAGGAATAAATATTCTATGTATAAAGTCTATCTGATGTTGTAAATCTCTCAGAAGAGGTAAGGTTTTTGGTAGCTCATCATGAAATAATTCACTAAAAGAAGATAATAATGGTTGTACCTTGTCTGGAATCTCCATCATAGGTTTAGCAACTTCATGAGAACTAAGAGAATGATTTTTCTTTAAAAAATGAACAATGGTAGCAACTAATATAGTTGTGTTCTTGTCTGCTGGCTCTTTGACTGATGTAGAAGATTGTAGAGGCCACAAAACTTTAGTAAAACCTTTATGAACAAAAGTTTAAGTATTCTCATAACATTTATGAACAACACGAATGTCATATTGCCACGGTCTTCCCAAAAGTAAGGTTGCAGCATTCATGTTAATAACATCACAGAGAGCAGAATCTTCATATTCAGGGAAAGAAAACTTCACTAAACACTGATGAGTGGAAGAACTATTTATCTAACCAACTGAATACGTGTTTGGATGAAGAGTAACAGGTAATCCAAGCTTCTCAACTAATTTTGTAGAAATATAATTTTTTGTACTCCCATTGTCAATGATCATGCTGCAAAACTTTTCTTCAATGATGCAAGGAGACTTGAAAATATTATGTCTTTGTGTAAGACATGGTTCAGTGATTAATATTGGTCACGAGCTACTCCAAGAAAATCTGCATCATATATAAGAATCGTGTTCATGTAGATGATTAAGTTCATCTTCCTCCAGTGTATCCTCTACTTTTGTTTCTTATTGAGTTTCATTAATGTAAGCATGAAACTTTTGACAATCACTAAAATTATGGACAGTTTGGTTTCACTTGTTACACCTATCTCCTCTAAACTTTGAATAAGGATTATGAAGTTTAGGTACCTCTAGTATTAGGAGTAATATCTCTTTGTTGTGTAGCCTAAGGTGGTTTAGCAGATGTAATATTCATCAATTAATGGTGCGTTGTCTGCAGACTTATTAGAAGTAAAACTGATTGGTTGAGGTTGTTAAATGCTTTGACCATAACTTCTTTCGTGTGGGTAAGAATTACCATCTTGATTACCATAATGATAATTATATAGTATGGTGGTAGGCTTTCGGGATGCCTATATAATAAACCGCAATCGCACGGTGTCTAACTAGTAGACAGAGGCAAGTACGGGTCGTTCCCACAAGGAGCGGTGGAAATATCAATAATCAGTATCTCTAATCGATTAACCTGCAATTATATTTTTGGATTTTTAGAATTGAAAATGAAATAATAATAAAATTAAAGTAAACTAACAAAGTGAACTCGCAATGAGAGAGCCGGTAACCAGGGTTTATAGTTTCAACTATTGTTTCTAATCAATTATTGAAATGAAACATAACTCATGATTATATGTTTATTGTCCGTTCCATCGATATCACCTATTATATGTAATAGCGTCGCAAATATCACTGGTATACCCTAAGCATAGCACATCAAAAGACAAAACCCAAGCATGCACCATCAAATTGCATCAGCGAGAAAGTTATTCGAAACTAATTTAGTTCACAAATATTTTTCGGCTTTTCTAAACATAACCCATCAAGGAATTAATCGAAGCATAGATTATCAAATAATAAGAAGAAACATATTTGTAAAACTAATTCATTATGCACATTGGTTTGTATTAAAACCGGCGAAGCAACAACTAGTTTTCAATAAATCAACAAACAATATTCTAGATTAATTTATTCATATCATAATGGTCTTTTGCTAAATTCATCAATTCAAATAGCCTAATACCCCAAATAGTTTCAACCATAAACCCTAGTTAAAAAAAATATTTAGCCAAACATGGCTTTCTTAAAAACCATAAACATATTATAGAGATTCAGTAGCTAATCAATATGGAAATGAAAACACAAGAATCGCAAACCCTTGTCTTCCCCTGTTGATAGCTTCCAGACGCGTCTCTTTTTCTTCTCTCATTTTCGGCCTCGCAGCCGATCTCACCTTTCTGTCTCTCTTCCGTCTTCTTTATATGAGCTGTGCAAAGAAGTCTGACTATGCCCTGACAATGTGCCAAGGCCCAGTCCAATCACTGCTAATATCCAACACCACTTCCTGTTCCATTGCCTTTGTTTCGCACACACAACACTTTGCCTTCGGAATTCAACCACTTTCCCTCTCTTCCGTGACATGCTAAGTTCAGTCACCACCTTCAGTCACCGGCTACTCCCATAGAAGATCCAATTCATCTCACGGACTCCAACTTCTTGAACACCTTCATTCACCAATAGCTACAGCTTATACAAATCGCCTCATGTTCACTGTTGTACACAACTTGAGAACTAGAAAACCAAAGATGAATTCTAGACAGTTTGTGCGCTTCCTTACTTGTTCAATTCCAACTCATAACAAGCTCATAATCCTCTATGTTCATCCAAACAATTAACGGCGGCAGCAAGTCAGCTGGTTTTACAGACAATTTCTATTCCTTCCCGATTTACAGTCCACAGAACGACCTTATTGCTTTGCATCCAACAACACGGCCATCGAACTTGTAAAGAATTGATGCCGTTGTTAAAGAATAAAACATCACCAGCACCAGCTTCTATTCTCAGGTCCTCTCTCAGCCAATTCCGGCCACAGCTCAGTTCATACGATAGTAGCAGCTCCAGCTCCAATTAATTTCACGAAGCTTCAGCCATTTCCGTACGCATCTGCAGCTGCTCCAACTGGAAAGATCACCACAACCACTGTTGCATAGAGTGACAACAACTTCACTCGAATAACAGCCCCATATCTTGGTCTCTGACCATCAGTAGCATCACAAGCTCCTTGTATCGCTGCCATCATAATCAACAGCTCATTTAAATCATCTCCATTACGTCTGCAGGCCTTTTAAACACCATTGCCGCTAGTTTGATGCATTGCTTTCGTGTCCGAGCTCTATCTACAGCCACCATCGCTTAATCTACTACTTCCCTAGTTTCCTCGGTCCAACTTACAGCACCGCTCTTCAGTCCGTCTATTGGTCACGACATCAGAAGCTCACCCGATCAATCTTCTCGTTATCTAACTTCAGCTCCTTCCCATACCACGTCGTCACTACTGGTTGCACCCATTAACAACCACCAACACCATTGGATCAGCAAGTAAATACACATATCTTCGCCATTAGAGAGTACCCATCAAACTCATGGTTGTAAGTTTCATTTTTCTTCCATCTTCAACTGAACCAGCTCCACTTCACCGACTGCAATTTCAGACAAGCCATCACATGCACTTCTTCACTGCCATGTTAACAGCGACACCCACTTGGCTGTGTACACGGCTCTATGCCCTGATTCTCATATTCCAGTTTGCTCAATATGAACTCCACCAGCTTGAATATAATGAAGTAAGAATTTCTTTTACTTTGGCAAGGACAAGAATTTGTATGTCGTAGAGAATTGTGGTGGAGAGCCTGCCACGTCATTTGGCATTCAGCAAAAGTTTCCAGCACCACTGTCTCCTTCTCTAGCCAAGATATGGGCTTGGTTGGTTCGAGGCTCTTACTTAAGCCATTTCTTCCGTGGTCGTCAAAATTCTCTTGTACTTTCTAAAAAAGCATTAAAATAATATTATTAGCCATAATATCGAGTCGTAGATCATATAAATATGGGTATAAAATATAGCATTTACGTGCTTATCATCTGGCACTTTTATAATAATGTTGATAACGAGCTTGTCGTGGTGATGCTTGTCTGGAAGAGTTGAGACTACACCTCTCTATTTTGATAGCTTGTTGGACAGCCTCAACCATTGTTAATACGGACTCTGTCATCCCCTACTAAATAAGTCTGTTTAAATCTTCTGTAAAACGTGCGAATTTCTCTTTATTTTCATTCAATTGGTTACGTGCAACTAAATTGTAAAATTTAGCTACATACTCTTCAACAAGTCTAGCTCCTTGTCTACAGTTTTGAAGTTTGATAAATAGTTGTTGTTTATAATCTCTTGGTAAAAACTTATCTCTTAATAAGTCTCTCATTCTTTTCAAAGTGCGTATAGGAGGTTTATGATATTTACGTCGATTATCACGGAATGTTTCCCACCAAGCTGCAGCTCCACCCTTTAGTTTATATGCTACCAGTTTCACTTTAGATGAGTCATGGACTTCCATGAAGTTGAAAAACGATTCCACCTCATAAAACCAATCCAGTAAATATTCAAATTGTAATCCTCCATGAAAGTTAGGTATATCAGCTTTCAACTTATATTCTGGTAAAGTTCCATAAGAATGCATACTAGACTTAAGTATCCTATCATCTATCCCTTTTTTCTCTTGGTCGTCTTCTACTTTGTCCTCTTCATCACTGTAGAGATTCATAGTTACAGGTTTTTTTAGAGGAGTGTTAAGAAAACCTTCTACCTGCTCTTTTTGTTGAAGGTTATGTGAAACATTGCCAGGAATAGAAGTATTCTGAACAAAAAAAACTTGCTTAACTCTTTTTGTTTCTCCGTCTTTGAGTTCTTCTATTTTCTTTTCTTCGTTATCCTTATCATCGACTAACCCAGGCATGCCTTCATCTTCTAATCATGCATGTTTTAATAACTTGACTAGTAAGTGTTCATGTGATTCAAATTTCTTTCCTAACTTTTCAGTCGCATATTTTTCTAATCTTGTTACGATACTTGTTTCAAAGTCTGTTTTAAGCTCGGAGATGATGATAGCTTTAATTTTGGTTGTGATATTATGTTCAAGCTCAACAAGACCATCTTTAGTAAGTGGTTGATCTGCCATTGAACTATAAGTTGATGAAAATAAAATTTATGGTTTGAGTTACGGAAGCGGTTTAAGGATCTGTTTTTAGATAAGAATCTAAAAATGCTTTATCTGATACCAACTAGTGTAGCACAGATAAGGAGAAAGCAAACTAGTTGCAGGGGATATGAAGAGAGTTTAATTAATTTTCGCCAGAAACTTAATAAAATATGATTCAAGGATCAAGATTCTAGAGTTGTAAGTCGATAATTAAATTGATAATAAGATGTATTCTAAACAAAGAAGACTTATCCTTTATACAGGCTTACATGAACCGACTAAAAGATAATTAAATTGATAATAAGATGTATTCTAAACAAAGAAGACTTATCCTTTATACAGGCTTACATGAACCGACTAAAAGAAAATAATTTTACGTAAACTAGGAAAGAAAAGTATTTTTAAGCAAGTAAACTAAAACATACGCTTAGGATCAACTGTTATAGTTGATATGGATTCAAGGGATCAACAATATTGTTGAAACTAAATCAATGGATCAACATGAAGAGTTAAAACAGAGAAAGATGTACTACATCATGTTGGTGGTATAAAAGCTCGATCTTATTATATTTTGGGTTTCAGTTAGATTAACTTCCCAACAAACATAAAACTTAGGCATGTAAATGGAGAAGAAGAAGATGAAGAAGAAGGTGTTAGTGTGTTAATGGAAGTAGTGGATGGTGGTGGTGTGGTCTGTGGTGGTTATTGAAGTGAGTGAAGAAGAAGAAAAGAAATGTGCAGTCTCTCTCTCGAGTAGAATAGAAAATATGTTAGGGATAATATAGGAGGAAGAGATAAGGAGAGTGGGGAGAACATCCACCTAGAAAATTGAAATATGGAAAAATCTAAGTTCGGCTGTCATGGTGTGGGCCGTTGAACTCAGGGATAAAATGGTAATAAACTTTTTTCATTTAATGACCTTTTTTAACTCTCTAAACCCCCAGGTGACCACGATTAAATCTTCAGTAACTTGACACCAAAAACGCCTTCCCGATGGATCGTTTCCTAGAGGTGGTGCCTCATCTAGAACTTTGCAATAGGTTTGGAAAAGGGTTTAATCCTCCGCAAGTGAAAAGGCAAGCATTTTTGTAATTATTGTAGAAGGTATAAAATATGGAACTACACAAGTTTGGGACGAGGATGTTAGATTGACTGGTTGGGATTATATAACTTTGATGCTATAGAGGTTATTGGGAATACAACAAGTTGGAATAATTTAAAGCCCTCTCATGTGACTGACATCCTGCTCAGCTTTTAAATAATAAAGAGACGTTACGAAACTAACAGAAATGGTGGACCAAAAGTTTTGTTGGGGAAATAAAAAAGATTTAGAAATTTGTGGATCCTGTTTAAGGAGAAACTACAAAGCAACAACAGGAGAAGAAAAGACACAACACAAATGACAACTTCTATAAGCGTTGAACAAAAATAAAAATGGTTGAGTCACAAATGCACTAAAGGATATATACATTATTGAGTAAATAACTGTCATGGATAACCTGCGGACATTATAAAGGAAGAGAGAAATAATGTGGAAAAGACTATAGACGATGCAAGGTTTTAACAAAATAGTTATTTATGTCCTCCTACCACACAAGATATAATAAGAATGCGCAATTTGGGGATAGTTTTATTAGTTGGGGATATAAATTACTATCCACATCCAATAGTGTCCGCTAAGGGGTGTTTTTAAGGGCGAAAATACTAAACTACACTTTAAAAAAAAATAAAAACTAAATCAAACCTAAATATTTCCCACTCCCTTTCAAATTCTAAATATTTCCCACTCCCTTTCAAATTCTCTTCTCCTTCTCTGATTTGAAAACTTTATTTTCGGAAAATTTTTTTTTTTTTTTTTTTTGCACTAGGAAGTGATGAAGACCATGCCGGTAGTGATGAAGACCATGCCGAAAATGATTTTTTTTTACATCGCTGACATTGTATTAATGATGAAGACCATGCCGGAAGTGATGAAGACCATGACGAAAAATGGTGTCGGAATACTCGATAATTAACTTAGGATGCCGGCATTGTAAGTTGGGAGTACCCTTTTTTTGGTGTTGATTTCGGGAGTACTCATTTTTTAACCAAATTCCTATTACCTCAAAAATTTTCCTTATACTCTCACCCAAGTGAAGTGATTATGATTTATACTAATCATTATCCAATTAATCTATTAACTTAGCTAATTACAATTAACCACTAAACATGATTAGTGAGGGGTAGATTGGGAATTAGTTAAAATACATGTACTTGTTATTTTTCAATAGAATACATGGATAAGGGGTGACTCTGATTTACAATTTAAATCTCGTTTTTGTCTTTTTCCTATATCCCCAGTTAGTTTTAGTATCGCCCAATTGCGCGTTCTATAATAATGATAGGAAAACAAAAGCTCCATGACATGATCCCACTTATAATAAGACATATACTCATTAAATACTCATATAAAAAACTTTCCTCTTAAACATATTAGTGTCACCTCAATTTTTTGACAATCATAGCTCATAACTCCAGTGGGGTTTCCAAACTAGAATGGTACTAGACTACCACATTGATCTTTTAACTGCATAAAATTAAATTTCACTATTTCTTAGTGTGAGATTCAACTATCAACGCAACTTAGAAATGACAAAACGGCTCTCCTCTCCACTTGGTATAAGCATACTGTGATGCATACCTGTGATCACCTCTGTGCCTAGCGAAAAACTCATTGTGCTTGGTGCACAATTTCTTAACGTGAATCGTCCTAGAACAAACGTGGGATGCAACATAATTATAGCATGGTTTTTTTCGCTTATCGTCCAACTTTGTCACGAAAGGACAATCTAATACCTGGAGCCAAAATATACACTCATGTTGATGTTCTTTGGGAAGATCCTTGACTATGTAATAATTTTTAACCCATTACAAATCTTCCTCAACATCCTTTAACATTTCCCTTAGTTGGAAATGTTCTTGACCTCGTTTCTTTGCCTTGAGTATTTCTTCATATTTTTCGCAGACGATGACGATGATATGGTTTATGTTGTACTTATTTGTTTACTTAACACTTCATCCATTACATTAACATATTTGTTAGGTGATGAAGACGAAGTTGCATTTATAATTGCTTGTTCGGTTCTTTTGTGTATCTATTCTTTTTTTCATCAATTGATTTGGTTGTTCGCTTGCATCTTCTAAGAATGTGTTCGATAGTTGATGATGAGGGATTTGACATCTTCAAATGAAAAAAAAAATTAACAATGGAGAAAGATTTCTATGAATAATGTAGTGTATGATAGAGAATATGTTATCCTATTTATGTAGACACAAGGGACCAACGACTATAATTTTAAAAAGATATAATATAGTTGTAATGATATAGAGATTACTGGGAAAATAAAAAATATTTAAAATTAAATCAGTCCCCTTTTTTCGGCATACTGCCAAGCCATAAAAGTAGAAAGAGACGTTGGAAAACTGACAATGCGGAGGTCCAACACTTTAATTGGGAAAACAACAAATATTTATTAATTAAATCAGTCCCCTGTTTTCGTCATACTACCAAGCTATAAAAGTAGAAAGAGACGTTGGAAAACTGACAACGCGGAGAGGCAATACTTTAATTGGTAAAACGACTAAAAATAAAGTGGTTGTCTTAGAAATTCAATAAAGCATGTTTGCATTATTGAGTAAAATAGTGTGTTGGATAACCTGCAAACACTATTAATAAAGGAAGAAGGAATTAGAGAGGATACAAGGTGGGAAAAAAATATCGATGCAATGTTCCCCTACCACACAAGCTAACACAATGCCCCCTACCACAAGTTGTATGACAAGATCCCACTTATACAAAAGTCTCCATAGACATCTAGTCATTATCAAACATAGACAGGCACTGGATACACATATAAAAAACTTTCATCTTAAACATATTAGTTGCATCTAAAATTAGTTGGTCATTTGAAGCTCATAACTACGGTGGGGTATCCATAACACAATCAAAAGAGTTTTGCATTGAAAGACCAATTTTGAGATCCATACCCATTGAATCATCCAAATGACTTACCGAACCAATATCCATATTTCGTTGTTATACACTTCTGAAAGAGTCTTCCATTGGTTGAACTAGCATGTAACATTCTTCACGATCATACATAATATTTACTTTGAAGGTTGGGGATTTCCAAGAGTTGTTGCGCAACACCTCGTTGTACATACGTGTCGTGTAGTGTGTGTTCTTACGGATTCCATCTAGAAGGGAGTTGGGGTGAAAAATTTACTACTACTGGGTGTCCCTTTTGTGGTAAAACCGAAGAAGAAGATCTCCGTGAAGATAGTAGTTTATGGAATGGTCCCAATGGATAACTCTTTTTGACTCATTGATAAACATGTGTTGCTCGAAACATAAGTTCAACAAATCCTCCTAAAAAGGAAAAATAAAATAAAACAATTTATCCATTTCACAACAAATAGAAGTATAAAAAGACAAACTTAAAAAATGTAACAGTACTTACCTGTCCGGCAATTATATGATCAAAAGTATAGGGATAAGATGTAGGCCTTGGCATATCCAAATATGTAAGTTCCCCATTAATGTACACAAGGAAGCGCCAGTCTACTCTTGGTAGTTCATCGCCGATTGGTCGTCGGGATCAACGTCATACGACCGAGATATCATGTCCTGGGAGGGGGACGTCTAGGTATACATCGACGTCCACTATTATCTACACCAATCACATCATGGATCTGTATGTTTGTTACTCCTTCAGTTAATAATCTTCCAATACTCTTCTCCTTCCACCATGCATCGTACCTTGTTTTATTATCAATCAAAAAGTAACGGTGTACGGGTTCAACCACGATCGTCTGGACTAAAGCTAAGACAGGGGGATCGGATGTGATAGCAACTTAATTTACCCGTAAGCTGCCGCAGACATCTCTCACCAAGGTACACACTCAACCTCTCACCCTTGCATCCATATAATATAACTACGGTCTTCGATAAGGTGTTTGCCGACAATACCTCTGGAAGACATTCATCTTGGTCATCTTTCCAAGGTTGCCATATAACATCTTCTTTAGTTACCATGTCAATCGATGTCGGGCTATACCAATTGAATGCGTAGTTATCAACTTGTCTTTGACCCATTCGATTTTCCTTTTCGAATAATAAAATTGCGGGATAGAGGCACCGATTAATGATGATAGTTTCATATATTCTCAAAAGTGATTGGCAATTGCGGAAATAAAAATAGTACCAATACTATATAATACAAGCTCCTAAACCGGTGCATACGCACCAAATGGATGGCAAAATGCACTTTATTTATAAGGTAGCCTGCTTCCCTTGGTTTTATTTTCTATGTTGCAATTTTTTCCGATAAAAAAATCTAGGACTAAAATGAACACTTATGTACATGTTTCCATTATGACTATTTGTTTAGATGTTGAGTGATTCATTTATATTTGCTGGTATATTCATATATTTGCTTAGAATTTCCTAGTGATGTGATGCCAATTAATTACCTTTCTACACACAATCTCATTATTTGAAGGAGTTCTTCTTCCGAGTGTAAATAGGTTTGCATATTTTCACGGATAACCATTGTTCATCCCAATACTTGATTTTAATTTATACATGTACATGAACATTACTGAATATAAAAGGAATCAACATTGCTATTAGTTCTTCCCGAGAAAAACTGTAGTCTTTCTTGGTTTCCTTTCATTGGGAAACTTGTCTTTTTTTCCGTTGGACGTTCGCCTTCATAGTTAATTGGGATAAAAGCATCATCATTGGGTTAAAAACATGATCCTTCATTACCATTGATTTAATCTTCTTTAGACCGATAGAGTTTCGGTTCTCTGTGTATTTCTTTGATGCTTTGAAACCAAGATGTTTTCTTTTGTGTATACATCTCGAATATGGGGCACAGGGGTTGTCTTTATCTGTCGTACTCATTACAAAACTTTTTCTTTGGACAAATTGAAGCTGTTTCCCGGGGACAATCTGTCAACTCTCAACTTCATGAGTGAATCCAACTGACACTTATTGTTTTCTCAAGTTCCATCTTCCATTGACTTGAGTTTCTGAAACTTGAATAACACTTGCATTAGATATAATTCTATGTTACGTAGGTATATTTAAGATTCAACCAAATCAAATTGTGTATTAAGGACTGCTACGAGAGTAAATTATTGATGACTTCTTTGTACACAATTTTACGTGTGAAACTTGTTCGTTCTTTATCGAAGAATCTTCAAACCTTTCACTTGACGTTGTAATTGTGACACATCCACAAATAACTCGCCATGAATAAAAAGCGATATTTGTCTTGTAAAATAAGTTCCAATATTATGTATGGGTTGAGGTTGCGGCTTAGCTCATGTTGATTGACATAGCATAACATATGTACTTTAACAAAGAATATGTATACCCCCATTGGATATACGTAATTGTTTGTTATGATCTGTGCTAAAATAATTATATGATCAATTTGCTTTACAATCCACTGTGTTCCATTGAGAATACCCATGCTCTAATTTATTTTTCGGATTATTGGAATCGTAGTTTTTAAGTTGTCTATCTAAGATCTTAATATTCTTCGATCTCCATATCTTCATTGTCTAATATCGTATTTGTTGTATTGAATATCACCTGTCTCAAGTCCGGTTCCACAATTCTAGAATTGTTATTTGCAAAACAGGAAAAAACGTTGTCAACTTTTTATCATAATAACTTTCTGGATACCCAAGCGGTTTCCTCTTGCCATTATCTGTCGTCATATGTTGTTTTGGGATTTTAGGAATGCAAAACAGTGAGTTAATTTAGTGGTTTTTATGTGTTGTGTGATTGTGTTTATAGTGTTACCAAACGATGTGGTATGATTTAGCCTGGGGCGGTCAGAAAAAGAGCAATATTTTAATTTGTACACAACTTTTGGGAATCATAACATTACGTTTACGATTTTTTGTTTGTTTTGTCTGAAAAGATGTGACTTTTGTTACTTGATGGTGGCAATATTTTCTTTTGTAACTGTCTTAACTTGGAGTAACACATCTTTAAACATTTTATTTGCTAGGTTCTTTAAACGTTGAGCGGCTGTTGGGTTTCCTATTCGGTAAAGATTTGCATAAGTCAAGCTACCATAGATGCACGTTCGAAGTGACTATTGGAGTTTCCTATTGTGCCATAAACGGTTCCAGTTGGGGTTTGTGTTAGAGCATAGCTCGGTTGAACCCACCAAGCGTTGTTATGTCAAGTTTGGTTGTCATATTTTAGTGAACCAAAACTCATTTAAAGAGTCGCTTGATTATTTACTAGAGTCAACTTCGTATAGGTTAGCTAGAAAGTTACTAGGATATGAGACTTACAAGTATTATGTGAAGACTTGAACAATGTGAAAAAGTAAAGAGCTACATCGACGACATCATCCTTCCTCTTGAGGTTAGTAATATTTGACTTAAACTGTTTTATTCCTAACGTATCTTTCAAGTCGTGCATATTGAAAACATAACTGCGAAGCTGTGTATGATTATACTCTAGTTAGACATAGTATTAAGTAATTATAATACGAAGTATAACGCTTATCTTTTGAACTTCGTATATAAGACATAGACATAATCGTATGAATGCTATTGTGGTTATGTGTATGGGTATGGGTGAATATTTTATCCTAGAAAACAATGTTTTACATTCGTTTAAAGGAAGTACAATTCATAAATTTGTTTTGTGAATCGAAAAGGAAATCTCTAGGCTTATTGGTATTGTTATTCATTGCAAATATTTGGATTACCAATATGTGTGTTTAGTATAACCGCTCATAACTTGTTTACGTATCCTGGTAAAACTATTCACAAGACCTGACTTTTGTATTGGTATGACTTTTATTAGTGAAACCGATCTTAAGTAATCACCTGAGATGGTATGATCGATTTAGTGTAATTGGTATGACCAACTCTAGACATTGGGGAACCGATCCTAGTAAGAGGTGCAACCGATCACATGTAAGAAGGGAATCGATCCTTGTAAGAGGTGCAACAAGTATTTAGTAATTGGGGAACCAATCCTATGACTTGTGCAACCAAATACAAGTTTATACCATAAATATGTGGTAACCGACCCTAGTACCTAGTCAACCAAGTTTGGGTAACTAGAGTGACTGATCCTAGTACCCACATGGAGGTAGAACCGAAACTTGTTTTGGTAGAACCGTGAAACCCATTAATGGTGATTTGATAGGATAATCAATCATATAGATCTTGGAAGTCAGATGAACCAATTCTAAACTTGTTTGGAAATGTGGCAAATCAGTTCCAAGATTGTAAATATGAAAAAGGATTTACAAAGTAAAGATGTAGACATACTTTGAACATGTGCAGTACTTGTTATCTTTTATTATTCAAAGATATTCCTTAATAGCTAAAGGAGAATCCCGGATCGAAATAAATTGAGAATCTCTTAATTAAGGTTTTTAGTTTTATATGCTTTTAATTTCCAGCAATTAAAAGGCATATCTTTAGAAAATAAAAATTGGTAATGTGTATTTACTAATTGGAGATTTTCTACTGAGATTTCGGTCAATATTTGGACAAAGCATTTCCAGGAATTATGAAAACCAAATTTGGAAATATATTGCATATGTTGATAATATTTTCGGTTTTGGAAATTCTTTGGTGTCCAAACTTCCTTGGTCTATAAATATTGAAGTTTGCATTTCAAGCAAACCAATCCTCAGAGCCAGCAAAACTACCTAATTGTGTTGTTACTGGTGGAGCCTTCTATTCGGAGAGGAATGTACCCTAATTAGGCAAAATCTCTTACGACCGCTCGTTTTAAAGACTTCTTTGGGATTGGGAAGCTCTACGAGTACCGTTGGTGGGAAACTAGATAATTGCAGTTTATTATTAGTTTTCGATTGATTTGATTGACTAACGGTGGTTGATATTTGATTGCACCTAGTTTGTTTATGCTTGAGAATCTTGTTTTCTGATATAATATTCACTCAAACTATATATTTCCTTAATATATGATTTACGGTTGGAAAAGTAAGAACTCCTAGACGTAAACAGTTTCAGAAACTGGGTTTTTTAATCGAAACGAATTTTAGAGTCAATCAAAAGCATAAATAAATGGTGGATTTTCTTAGTTTTATTTTATTTATTATTTTATTTTTTTACGATCATCATTCTCGTCACGATGCGATGAAGAAGAAGAATAGACGAAGAATAATAAATCCAGGTTTTTTTTTATCATCATCTTTATCATAATGAAATTATGATCATTATCTTCATCATGATTTAGGAAGTAGATGAAAAATAATAGAAATAAGGGACAGGATATTTTTGACTATTCATATAGATAAGATCTCCCTCTATCCACCTTTTGGATATTAAAATCCGCTTTTGTTATTTAGCCAACCCCCAAAAATCCCCTATGTAAGCCCCATTATTAAAGTTATAGTTTTATTAGAACTCTCTCTCTCTATATATATATATATATGGAACATTGTCCTAGAAAAATCCAATTAGGATATTAGAGCATCTCCAATGGAGTATGAGTATTTATCATATGTGGAGACCTAAAATAAAAGGTATTTAATAACATAAAATCTAAATACAAATTTTGTTTTGATAAGTATCTCCAGTGGTAGTTATATTCATATCTATTTTAACATATTTGTCACTTATTTATAGAAAAAATGATTTACAAAATCTAAAAAAAATAATTAAAATAATAAAAATTGATGACGTGGGTATGGATGAGAGTCTCCAAAAACCCATACTCTCCTCCAAACTCAAACTTCCACGCCATATTAAATTTCGATTATCCAATCACCACTGGATAGGTTTTTTATGTTGAGAGTTTCTAAAATCCTAGGTGGCATCAATATTTTTTAAAACCCGTACTCCATTGGAGATGCACTTAGAATCCGCTTTTGTCATTTAGCTAGCCCCCCAAAACTCCCATTTTTCAGCCCCAGTAATAGAACTCCATACAGAACATTGTCCTAGAAAAATCCAACGTGGATATCGGAAGCATATAACAATCCAAATTTAATTCAGTGTGAAAACTTGCAATTTTAGACATTCACATGGTTTACCAGTTCCATTTTTGCTAACCCCTATGGGCTAGATATCTAGCTGCTAGATTGGTCATCCACGTCAGCTAGGGTAACCTCCTAAGTCCTATGATATTTTTCTAATCTAGCAGCGAAACGCTGAATAAAACAGAGGTGAACGCTAAACCAAACAACGCACATAATTTTATTTTATTTATCTCTCCTTCTTTTCCTCTCTTTCCACGCTTCTCTCTCTCTCTCTTTTTCTTCTCTCTCATTCTTTTCCTCTCTCTCTACATTTCTCTCTCCCTTTTTTCCTTCTCTCTCCTTCTTTCCTCTATCTCCATGAGAAAAAATTATATAGCGCTGAATGGTTCAGCGTTAATATCACTTTTTGAGCGCTGAATGATTCAACGTTTCAATCTCGCTACTAGTTGAACTGCTATCAAATACTAAGAGAGAGAAGTAGACAGGAGTAGTGTTAACTTTTTTCCCACACTTTCTGACCAATCTAGCAGCTCAATCTAGTCCATAGGGGTTAGCCTAATAGACAAGACACGCATTATATTTTATGAAATTTATGAAATTTGCTCTTGCAGTTTGCAGCAGCATAGCCCTAAACACTACCGTCACAAAAAAAAAAAAATAAAAAAAAAAATAAAAAATTATATTTTAAGTTTATCTTGGGGATATTAGTAATATGAAACTATTATCATTCTACACTTACATCAGAATGTGCGAAGACCGTATGCTTACCGGCAGATACGACCAACCGTGCTCATAACAACTGTCGTACAAACTAATGGTGAGCATTTGTCGACTTGTGCACTAATATATGTAGGAATTACTATTTAGTCCAATTTTTCATGACCCAGTTAATGGTTAGTTCACCCATGAAAAACATTTACTCGTTAGTCTAAAAATATGTTTTTGGACTAGATTATTTACTCGCTAGTCCAAAAACTTTGTGGAGATTATAAAGTGTGTTTTCTAAATGCCTAAAACACCCTTACAGATCTAATTAGTATCAACACATGTAAATATTACTAGTAATATGTTACTGCATGCTAGTAGTATCAATATGGTCATACTACATATCAATATGTACTATATTAATAGTAAAAAAAAATATGTTACTCGTAAATTAAGTAACTACTATACTATACTAGCAATAACTTGTGTACTAGTAAACTAGTAGTAACTAGTATACTAGTAGTAACTAGTAATATACTAGTAGTAACTAGTAATATACTAGTATACTAGTAGTAACTAGTACTATACTAGTAACATATTAATATGTAATATCAATATGTAACATACTACATACTAATATGACACTACATATTAATATGTAGTATCAATATTAATATATAATATCAATATATAACATACTACATACTAATATGACACTACATATTAATATGTAGTATCAATATTAATATATAACATACTACATACTAATATGACACTACATATTACATATACTACATGTTAATATGTAGTATCAATATCAATATATAACATACTACATACTAATATGACACTACATATTAATATGACACTACATATTAATATGTAGTATCAATATTAATATGTAATATCAATATATAACATACTACATACTAATATGACACTACATATTAATATGTAGTGTCAATATATAACATACTACATATTAATATGTAGTGTCAATATATAACATATTGCTACTAGTAACATATGTTACTACATACTACATTTGTTCTATATATGTTACTACATACTACATATTAATACTAGTATACTACTAGTTACTAGTATACTACTAGTTACTAGTATTAATACTAGTATGTTACTACATACTACATTTGTTCTATATATGTTACTACATATTTTACTAGATACTACAAATTAATACTAGTCTACTACTAGTTACTAGTATACTAGTAAACTAGTATTAATACTAGTATATATGTTACTACATATTACATACGTTGCTATATATCACATATGTTACTAATAACATACATAGTATATTATATGTTAGGGTTAGTAGAGTAATTTTACTCTTTTCAAATCTTTTTTGGACTAGGGAGTAAATATTGTTTCCCGCTGGACTAGCCACTAATCCGGGCCGGGTTTAGTGGACTAAACAGAAAATCTCTCCTAATATATTTGATGCAGGTGCATTTTGAATTAGATGCGAGTGGGCAGCCAAATGCGATTAGATATCCAATCCGTTATAAGTTATCCGTTGGACGTGGATGAAACAAAAATGTTATGGGCTTATGTTATGGGCTTATGTCCATAATAACATAAGCCCATAACTGACAAAAATGTTATGGGCTTATGTCCATGATAATGGACATTTGAAGTTATGGGCTCACACTCACAAAGAAAAAGCCTTCTTTTTGCTTTTTCGCCGTTAGTAATCCAATCCAATTTAATCCAATAATCCTAACTCTTCAACATCAACACACACAGCAAGAAGAAAAACCAGAGAGGAGGAGAGAGTGATTAGAGTGGATCTATTCAAATGGCAGCAGAAGGAACAGGAAATTTCTGGGAAGTATGCAAAGAATTCGTGGGTGAAAGATTTAGCTTCCTTGATAACCACAAGAAGTTTATTGATGCTAAAGAGAATGGAATCACATGGACTGATTCTGATGTTGAATCTTTCATTGCTACTGATCCCGTTCATGGACCTGTAGTATGTTTCTCTTAACTCACACCCTTTAATTCTCATGGGTTTACCTTTTCATTTTTCTAATTCGTTCAGATTCTTGTAATTTTTGGGTATTTTTGTGATTCTAGGGTTTTGAAGTGATTGCGATTTGGGCGTTTTCTGTTTTTGTTTGTGTCAAGTGTTTTATGGCTTATGCCCTTAGTACTGATGAAGATGAAAGAATAGAGTTTAGCCCTTACCATTTTCTTAAGTAGATTCTACTGAGAATTGTTTTGAAATGTAGTTTACTCTTGATTTTTTCTGCTCATTGGTGTTTCAGCTTCGTGCTGTTCTAGTATTTCCTGACTGACCCTTTTGTATTTTGTTCTGGATATCAATTTTAGTATCTTTTTGTTAGGAAACTCATTATGAATGATGGCTGGTGGTAATGATTAGATTTTATCTGTTTTTATAACAAGAAAAGGAAAAAATGCATTAGAAGGGAGTAATAGTTATGCAATTTAGGTTGGAACGCCCAGTTGGTTTTTGATTTGGGCGCTTTGTTAGATTATCATCTTGAAATTTATTTTTGTTTATATCTCTATGGTAGCTTTATTAGTACTACTAAGGATCGTTTTGAGATGTAGTTTATCTTGGTTTTTTCTGTTCATAGTTGTTTTGGCCCAGTGTTCTGGATTTGTTTGTGTGGATGACCCTTCTGTATTGATTTGGATATCCATTTTAGTATCTGTTTGTTGTGAAACTTGTGTTTATTATGCAGTAGGTTAGTGGTGACTGGTGATAATGATTAGATTTTATATGTATATTTGGTGAGTAAAGGAAACAAAAAAATGCGTTAGAAGAGAGTAATTATTTTATAATTGGGTAATGTTGATCCTCCATTAGGATTTTGATCGAGATAAGTGGTTGGGATAGACTATCCAACCTGATTATGCTGGTTGACTATTGCAAAACCGAAATAGCAAATCAACTATTTTGTTGTTTTCGTTAGGGACACATAACAACATTGAAACTCTTGGATAGTGGAGATAAGAGACTTACATTTACTTAGAAGACTAAAGTAGTCTTCCCGCTTACCATTAATTTTATTAACTGGATCTACTAGTTTACCATCACCCTCAGAAACGACTTAGTTAACTGCAACTGGCTTATCCACTCCGCTGCCTTAGGAAGAGCAAACTTCTTTTCATGTTTGGAATTCGTTGGGCGCCTTGTACCAGCTTTGGCAGCTGCATATGCTTTCACAGTTTCTTGAAGTTAGACCTATACCAGTTTCACGAGTGTCAGGTAAAAATATAGGTGTCTTAATTAATTATAATCATGAAGCACTGGTAGGATGCCATTTTAATCACCTTCACAAAACTTACGCAGCTCTCCTTCATGGTACTGATTAGATGTCGGAGCAACATTAGACTAGATGGTTCCTAGTATTCTGCTATCGAGGTTACAGACTTAGAGTTACGATATATTTATCGAAACAGGGCATTTTTTTTTTTTTTTTTTTTTTTTGTTGTTTCACGGGGATTTAGGTAGTGTCTAACAGAAAGTGGTGTGGTGTATGATTTTGTTTCTCCAAAGGCAATGCATGATTAAATATACATCAGATGGAGGAAAGAATGGAGTAGGTATTAAGTGTACATTGGTTGGCTTGATTGATTGTGTGGCATGTTATTGCATATGAGTACCATCTTTGAGTTCTATTGATATTTTTGTTAGTGGTTCTAAAACTACTTTGATATTTTGTTTCCTTCTGTTCTTCAGGTGGAGAATGTTAGGAAAGCAGCCAAGGTAGCTGCAATAGGAAGTGCTGTTGGAGCACTTCATTTGGGTGGAACTGCCTTTAAATATTCGAAGAGTCCTCATGGTACTTTTCTAGCTAGTTCTACCCTCTGTATGCCAAAATTGTTCTCATTGTGATTTGCTGATAATATGTTATGAAAGTTAGTCTATTAGTAATACTACAGTAAATTTAATATCATCTCGTGTTCGAATCTCCATGATCCTTTTGTTGCACTCTTTTAGTGATTGTTGTTCCACCAGTAGAGCAGATAAACACTGGCAGTCACAGTGGGCAACTTAGGTTATACCTTATGAGATTGCGTTTCAGATTCGACTTCTGAAAGGGTTTAGAATCATTAGGGTTATATGAGAATTCTTTTATTCAACAGTATGTTGGGAATTCCATTTTGATTTATCTCAATACTTTTTGTGTGAGTTGAATCTAGCATCCTTACAATGTGTTATGTGAACATATCGAAGAAATAGATAACCCAGCTTACTGCTTCCTCCTGCATAGTCCTGTAAGACTAGGAAAAATGGTGATTATTACTCTCAATACAAGCATCCAAGTTTGTTTTTAAGCAGTCAGGTGGTGGGTAAATAATTTCTTTGCTTTCCGTTTTCTACCCAAGTGTATGTAGTATTCCCAATTTGAATTATGGCGGATCTGGGATTAGTATTGACACTGTTAAATACTAGTTATTCTAGTTTATTGAACCGATGATTCTCGAGCCTCAAACCTCATGTTATTGAACTTTTTTCTTTTCTTTCCCTTCAACTCTCTATCATTAAATCTATCAGCTTACTTGTGTTTTTCCTTTGTTCTGTATTATTATGGAATACCATAGTACAAACCGTGTCATATGTAATATGTTTGCCATGCTCTCCTGCAATCAGGTGAATTTGAGATGACAAATAGAGTCTTTTGAACAGATCATGTCTACTTCAAACTGCATGAAAATATCCCTAGAATCATCATGGTACTCTTTCAGCTCTACCTACTAAATTATTGCTTTGAGATAATTGGTCAGTTCGGCTCCTAGTAAATTATTAGAACTAACACAAGGTCTGCGAAAATGAAACTACAGGAAGCTTATTTTGTTATCTCTTTTTAGAATGTCGTAGACCCTTTTTTGTCCACTATCAGCTATTGCTTTGAGAAAATTGGTAGTTGTAGAATGTGGGAAAGTTTAGCTTACACAAGAATATACAAGGAGATCACATCCTTTGCGTATTGAAGTTTTGTTAGTTTGCTCTGTGTAAAGATGAAAAGTAAACTAAAATTATGCATTGCATCCAAGATTCTTGGTTGTTAGATTCTTAATACTTATTAGTTATGTTAGAACACTGGCATGTTGACCAACATAATCACTGAACAAGTTAGTAATTCCCTGCAACTTATATCCTTAAATATTTGTTTCATTGAGATCCCGAGTCCTTTCAGCATAAATTTCGATCTCAGATGTTTTCATATCAGAGAAACAGATGAGTGAGCTATAGCCTGTTGTATAGATGTATCTGGCTGTATAGATATTTTCTGCATAATCCCTTAACACTTAGGTACTTTGTTTTTGAGAGTAATAGTCTCATGTTCTGTGATTATGTTGCATTATGACCAATATAATCACAGAACAAGTGTTTGATCTGCTTATTCTGAAGAGAAGTGCTCACATTCTTTTTTTATGAACAGTCAGATGGTGAGTTAGTGACGTAATATCTCATTTCTAACGAGATACCTATGCCAAATTTGGATTACGGGTACTAGGATCGGACACTAGTTGTACTTATTCAGAGGGTGTTTCTCGAGCCATAAGCCTCATTTTTAAAACATTATCCTTGCCTTCAGCTCTTCATCGCCAAAGCTTTCAGTATTTTTTGTTTTACCCTTTGTTGGTGTAGATATGGAATCCGGTTGTTGTAGAGTTACAAGTTATGTTAGTTAGGTACCATGTTTGGCATGCCTCGTGAAAAATGTATTTACACAATTAGGTGCTCTTGAACTGACAAATTGATTCTCTTGAAGTGATCACTATTTATACATCTTTTTGAAACTTCAGTGGAGTCCATTGAATTTTTTTGATCCGAAAGTAGTTTGTTACCGTTATTGGGATGAATATGTATACAAAACCCTGTGTCATTACCAAAAGCTAGAACTTGAATGTTTTTTTTTTTTTTTTTTTTAGATAATAGGGAATGTTTATTTAATGAATAACAGTCATGATATGCCTGTCAAAAAGAGTTTCTAAACAGCTAGGAACGTTATGAAGTTCCTCCAGACATAGTTTTTCCTTTCTCACCTTCTTAGCTATACTATCAGCCAAGTTATTAACCTCTCTGTTTACATGTTTAACACTCCAAAAATTGAAAGACCTTAAGAGTAACTTTATATCTCTTACTATTTTCCTTTTCTCCCAACGAACATAAAGACAATCAGAATTGACTGAGTTTACTACATTCTCTGCATCCGCCATTATCTTAATCTTGATATGTCCTGAAGCTTTAACCCAGCTTAAAGCTTCCAAAATGGCCATGCATTCCCCTTCTTCTGGATTCATTACTCCAGCTGCATTGGATCCTTTGACTTCACCTGCACAAGACAAGAGCACCATTCCGGTGCCACAATCATGAGTGAGGTGATCAAATGAATCTATAAACAATGTGTAAGCATCATCAGTATGCATATTATGGATAGTAGAGCTGCATTCTAAACTAGAAGTTCTGTTAGATTTTTCACTAGCATGCATGTGTTGACTAAAATTGAGCAGCTGATGATTAATTCTAGAAACAGTATTAGTAGGGTTGAGAGTTTTATCCTGAAAGATGCAATCAGATCTTTCTTTCCAGATTATCCAGCAAGCAACCATTAGTGTTTTCCTCCAGGTGTCTTGTTCTTCCATGCTTGTATTGTTAACATTTAAGAACCATGAGATTATCCATTCTCTAATGTTCTGACAGTTAAGAACAACTTGATCAATTTTAAATTTAGATATCTCCACACAGCTTTTGCATGATTGCAAGTAAGGAGAAGGTGAAACAAGGATTCTTCTTCATGCCGACAAATACTGCAATGATGTTCTGTTGTGCTATTGAATGTGAAATGTTGGATGTGAGATGTTGAATTTATCTGTATGATATTTTTCTCACCTTTTAAATATGTGATCAGGTACCGTCTTGGCATTGGGTTTAGGAGCTGTGGTTGGTTATACAGTTGGCAAAGAAGCTGCGTCCCATTATTATCAACTCTATCGGTCTGATACTATGGCTTCTCAGGTCAAATTTCTAGAGTGGGTGAGCACCAAATCCGAGGGTCGATCATGAATCAATATAAAAGTAAGTTGTCACTTATTGTAATGCAAAGAGTACAGGACAGTCTACCAAATAAATAAAATGAAGTTTAGACATCTTCCTACTGTTTGTTTGTATTGAGCTAGTAGCACTGCCATTATTCACGAGAGATCTTTGGGTGGATATTTTTATATAGTTAGCGAGAGAATAATTGTGGGATAATTCATAAAATTGCAGTGTAATTTACTTTTTGTTTCTGATAGGCACTGTAAAATTTGTACTAACCTGAATTCATACTGAATTTGAACAAATTCAGCACTGGGAGGGAAGCTTCTATTTTTTATTTTTTTTTCCTGTTTTGGGTGAATGGAATAATGTGCATGAAGTGAAATGCCCAGAAGATGCCATTTGGCAGTACTCTCATGTTTGCCATCTATAGGCGTTGTAAATGGAGTATTTTGCTGGAGTGATTTTGAGAAGTACGAACCTAGCTTTGAATGTGAATAATAATGCCGAAACTGGTGTCCCTGTGGATATGAAGAGCTCTCAGTGGCGTGCGTGCATTCTGCTGTACCAACTAGAGATCGTGATTGTCACTTATTTCTTTAACCGTCTTTCAACCTCAATGACAAATACTTGCTGATTTTGGAACATAACACAATGTAAAGGTGACCTTACTTGGCACTACACCATAGAGGGGTGAGTATGCATTTGTTAAACTTGAAATCATGGGTGCAGGGGTGAGTATGTGTAGGATCAGAATATCGCGACATCAATATTTCGCGAGAATAATAAATGACAGTACTGCAAAGGCGTCGCAAGGAAGAAAAATCAATGACGTATCAGATGACGATAGCCAGGACATGAGAAAAGTGTGAAGACATGGCGAGATTTAGGAGTGTCGCGAGGACAAACACTTATACACTCGCGATACTTCGCGAAGGATTCCCGAAAATAAAGGACAGCTTAGCTGTTATCCACTATGTAATACCCTATATAAAGGGTCGAGTAAGTCTGTTGTGGAGAGAGTTCTTTTTGAATTGTTAAGCAAGTCATTAGGAGAGAGAATATTAAGAGTGATTGTAATTTCTTTAACTCTGATCTATCTTTCTTTGTAAACATTTCAAGAGAATAATTAATAAAACCTATAGCAATTCATATTCAAATGGATTAGTTGAGTAAAATCTATTGAGGGGTGTAGTGTGGGATTTCCTGCAACTACATATGCGCTAGAAACAGGGATTGGAATTCACGAAAAGAATTTTGTGAAGATCAACATCGTAATTCTGTGAAGATCAAGTTCTGTGAAGATCAACATTGTAATTTGGACAAATTTGGAGTAGTAAAATAAGAATTTCATACAATTTATAACAAGTTGCAGAAATTAAGAAATGGCTAGAAGAAGGAATACATCAGAACAACCAACAATTGTTAGAAGAAGCAGGAGACTAGCTGGAGAAAGGAGAAATGAAACAGGTGAACCTTCAAGAGTAAACATAAGGGATAGAGAAGAAAGCCAAATTCAACCACCAATTCAACCAAAGAACAAATAGAGTAATAGATTACGATAGGGTGAGTGTGCATACATGGAGATCGATTCTATGGAGGAAAGAGAAGAAGTGCAACAATTGATAAATAATGGACAAGAAGAGAGAAATCGGGAAGAGATGGGAGAAGCGATTCGTGGAAATGAAGAAATCGCAGCGTAAGAAGCGTTAAGACAAACAATAACGAAGAAATGCAGTTAGAAGCGGAAGAACGAGCAAACTTAACAAGGCAGAACCATGAATTAAGAATGGAGAATAGGAGGTTGCAAAATAGAAGATCAAGAAGTCATACCAGGTCAAGATTAGGATCAGTTAGAGAAGATGTGGGAAGAACTTTACCTGTAGAAGACGTTAATGATGAAGATTTGGAAAGAGAGCTGAATCTCGGCGAAGGAGGTCGCGAAGGAAGAGAAGTGGCAGGAGATCATCATATTCCACATCCTGAAGATCTACAGAATGGTCAAAACAACGGAAATAAAGAAGATAGGCATCGTAAAGGGAAGAATCATCTAGTTAATGAAGAAGAAGGAAGAAGAATACTGCATGGGAGAGAAACACGAAGGAAACAAAAGGAAATTGAAGATGACATTGAAAGACATTATATCGAACAAGCACGTCTAGCTTGCGAAAGGGAAAGATTAAGAGCAGAAATGGAAGAACGAGAGGTAGAAGAAGCAATACGGCAGAACAACCATGATAATAGAGAAAGAAGGCGCGAGCAAAATCGCAGCAACGGAAGCATTAATAAGGAATATGAAAGAGTACAAAGGAGGACTGATAAACAACCAAGAAGAGAAAATGACAGGTATAATGGTGTGAGAATTTGTGAAAGAGGTGAAGAAGAAAGTCGCAGAGAAAGAAGAGAAGAGAATGATGAACCAGAAAATATAAGTAGACATGAACGCAGGAGGAGAGAAGCAGAATTAAAAAGACCGATAAATTCGAATTCTGAGGCAAATGAACAAATCTTAAGAGAATTGGAAGAAATGAGAGGGATATTGAATAGCAGAAGAGAAGTAGGAAGAAGACAATTAGATGAAGCCATCGCAGAGGCCGCGAAAAACCCTTTTACATTAGAAGTGCAGCTAGGAGGAATACCCCCAAAGTGCAATTTACCTAAGCATTAACCAGCATTTTTGATGGAACAACCTGTGCAATACAACACATCAAGGCTTATGTGAGATGTATGTTACAATTGGATAACCATGATGCTATACTGTGCAAATACTTTGCGTCAAGTTTAACAGGAGAAGCATTGAAATGGTTTGAGGGTTTGCCAAGGAACATAATCACGTCATTCAACCATTTACAAGCTATATTTTTAGGGGCGTATATAAGTAAGAATTCTTCGCGACCTGGTATTGAAGATGTATTTGGGCTAAAACAAAGAGTTGGCGAGAGTTTGAGACATTTGACTGTAAGATGGAAGACAATGTGCAGTGAAATGGCTGGACGGGTGGATGAAAGATACCTCATCCTGTCATTCATAAATGCTATGTTCGCAACCAACTTGTTATATGTTCAAATTTTCAGAGTCAAGAATACAATCACAATGACTGAGTTGAGGGAACAGCAAGAGGAATATATTGCTTTGGAAGAAAGACAAAATGAAATGGAATCATATCCAGTTGCGAATACAAGATCAAGTATTGCGAATGCAAGTTTGTTACCTCAACTCATACACACAGTGGAGAGCACATCGCAAGGGCAACAAGAAAGAAATACAGATGATGTACAGCCAAAGTTAGTAGCAATGTGAAGCCGAGATCAGGAGGAATTTGAAAGAGAAAGGAACTACTACAACCGTGGTGGAAATAATAAAATCCAAAGGCTCGATCGCCCGCAGGAAACTTACGGAGGTCAAAGGCAGAATTATCATGGAGGGCCGCTAAGTGACAGAGTAGTATGGGAAGAAATTAAAATGCAACCATTGAATACTAGTGTGGAAAAAATATGGGAAGCAATACTTTTAATGGAAAACATACCTGCACCATGGAACATGGGAAGTGAACCACCAACAGGAGATAGAAGTCATGAATTTTGTTCATACCACCGCTTTCATGGACATTTAACAAATGATTGCAGAAACATAAAAAGAATCATCTTAAGGATGATTGACCAAGGAAAGCTGAGTCATTTTTTAAAGAGTGAAGAGAAAGTTCAACAGTTACCACCACCACCAGAGATGCACAGAACAGTCTCAGCAAAGGGGAAAGAAACATTTGTAATAGAAGTTGGAGCGAAAGCTAAAAATTTGTTTTGTAACTCCATTGTTCATTCATACCGCACAATTGAATATTTTCATGATAACGTACTCAGTAGGGTTTTTGCAAGGGATGCTGATGACAAAGAAGTAATGTACATTGCGAGAACATCGCAATTAAAAGAGTGGCAATTGCAGATTATTTCTTTCTCTGCGGAAGAAATACCCAAAGGTAGAGAAATACATGATAGTCCACTGGTCGTAAAACTGGAAATTAATCCAAAACCTGTTGATGGCGAAGATGATGAAGCAGAAAATTGCTGGGCGATTAATAGAATATTAATTGATACCGGAAGCTCGGTAAACATCCTTTTCTACCATACTTACAAGACCATGGGGGGAAAGGATGAAGAATTGATACCTTCAACATACAAAATTTATGGTTTCAATGGCACAGCGAACAAGCCTAAAGGAGAAGTTCATATGAGAATACCCTTGCAAGGATTATATACTGATATTTTGTTTTGTGTGGTTGATGTGGAGTACCCTTATAATGCATTGATCGGAAGGCCATGGTTGCATGAAATCCTGGGTGTAGCGTCCACTTACCATCAGTGTATAAAGTTTCCCCATCCTAGCGGTGTTGGGATTATAAAGGGAGATTGGATGGAAGGACAAAGATGTTACGAGGTTGATGTAAAAAGCTGCGAAGAGAGAACTGCAAAAAAGAAGGGATGGAAGAAGAATATAAAAGGGGAACAAAGAAAAGAAAGATTGATGGTAGATAACATAAATGTAAGGAGAGAAGACACATTGCGAAGTGAAGCCGTGAAGACAGTTGAAAGTTATGATGAACAAGAACTATTAAGAGGTTGTAATGATGCAGAGGCAGAGGATATTAGGAGTAAAAGGTGTAAGAAGTGAATAGTTACGAGAAGTGGCAAATAGTTAGTGATGAAGGCATGATAAGAATAACAAGAAGAAATAGCAGTAGAAGAAAAATTACGCGAGAATCTCGCTATTGAGAATGTATGGCAATCTGATTGGATAATTGAAATGATATTGTTACAAACAAACCAATTGTGCGATAACTTCGCAAACAAAATAACAAGATATTATCAAAAAATGAATGATTGATTGAATTAACAAAAATGAATGAGTGAGTGAATGGGACGAACCTTTATGGCGTACACCCTAGTTCGCGAATGATACTTCGTAAGAGGCAAATGTAAGACCTAAAGTACGTCATATAATGGGTTATCTCTTGACATGGATCAGGGGGAAGGTTACACCGCTCCTGAAGCCTGAGTCATGGAAATTTGGGGCCTATGAAAGCCTATCCGGGAGAGATGCCTTGGATTTCCAACTATATATATATATAAGGTTATACCCTGGTTGGACGCCCGGGGGTCTCTTCCAAGGAGTCAGTGTATGCTCAAGGCGCCGAGGTACACGGTTGAGCCGAGAGTGCACGGGGCATTTGAAGTGTCTCGGCCATTCTTGGCAAGTCTTGGTATACGCCGCACTCGGTCCGAAGAAAACTCCACTTAGGGTGCAGTCTCGTAACCATAAACCATATAGGTATAAGGGATAAGAAGCTGCGAAAACAACTGATTTTATATTTGCAATAATATTTAAACCTGTCATATTGTCGCAAGAAAAATATCCTGCAGAGGCAAAAATACTCGCGAAATGATAAGACAAGGTCAATGGGTCATTGCATGAAAATGTAAAGACGTCCTGCGACTTTGTCGCAGTGAGGGGTGGCGAAATAAGACCTTTAACTAGGAAGGCAAAATAAGACCACACAAGAAATGTTAAGGCAAGATCAATAGATTTCTTCATTCGCGAAGATATCTTGCGATCTTGTCGCGATGATAAACTTCAAAATAAATCTCTCATTTGCAAATAAATAACAGAGGCAAGTATGGGAATGCATGTGATGAAATTTTGTTATTTATCTTCATATGATAGATTTATGCTAAAGGAAGTGAGAAAATAAAGGATAAATTTACAAAGGTTGAATTCATATTTAGTAATCCAAGAAATTTACAGTGAAGGTTTATAGAAATATAATATTAAAAGGATATATATACAGATATTACAAGAAATGAAAGAAGAAAAAGAAGTTATTTCTTGGAAGATTCTTCTTCTTTATCAGATTCCTCGATTTCATCATTCTTCTCGCCAGATTCTTCTTCTTCACTAGCTTCGCTATCAGAAACGTCAGAGAAAGGTATATCTTCAAGAATGTTAGCAAGAAGACAAGGGTATGAACTAAGAGGAATCTTGTGATCATTGCAAACCTGTCTCAATAGTTTGATTGCGAAAGCGAACAGCATTGTTGTTGAAGTTCACATCGTAGCCTGCAGCTTGTTTCTTCAACTTAGAATACTTGTTGTTGCGAAGAGAAAAGTCTTTTGCGAGTTGTTCTTTTTCAGACTCAAGTTCTTCTATCCTTGTTTGAAATCTCTTCTCGGATTCTGCAGAACATATGACAATGAATTAACAATTTAATAACAATACTACAGAAGTAAAGAGCAGCAAAGTATAATAAACAACCTTCTCTGTCAGATATCATATCCTTAACCAATGCAGTATGCTCGGCATGAAGACTAACATCAACACCTAAGTTATTCCTGGCATTATCTAGAACCTTCGCAGCCCAAGCGAATTCATCATCATTATTTATAACAAGAAGCGAACGAACTTGCTCTTCTCGCTCAGTAAGTATGGCATTCTGGCGAAGGGATTCATCTCGTTCAATTTGTACTTCGAGAAGAGATTTTTGAAATTTTGCTAATGCATGTGCACCTTTATTAGCAATGCGGTCTTTGTCATCTATGAGACTACTAATTTTCTTCCTTAAGGTTTTGGTTTTCTTATGGGAATCACGATACATTTGTTTAAATCGGTTGGCTAAACCTAAACTAGATCTATATTCAATCTCTAAAAGGAGATATTTGGTTTGAAGCTCATTTAATGGAAGGGAATCAATTTTGTTCGATAAACTACTTAAGGATTCGTTGAGGTGAGTAAGAAGAACATCATTGTCCATAGGCTCGGGAAATGAATGGAGAAGAATGGCTTCTTCAGAGAGAATATATATGTCTGCGAAAATAATAAATTAGGCAAAGAAAAACAAATGACAAAATGAAGATGATTTGAAGAGCAAAATTTTTTTACCATATAGCTGTTGATTTGCACTTTGAAGGGTAGATATTTTATTCTTCTGAGAAGTAGACTCAGCTTCCAATTTTTGAATTCTCTCATCCTTCTTGCGAGATGACGCAACTTCAGTTTCTAGTTCTTGGATCTTCTCTTTAAGTTGTAGATTCTTCTTTTCAAGGTTGTTGCGTCTTTTCTCAAGGTCTGAGGCAACAACAAAAGAAGCTCTCCTAGACTATAAAAGAAAGTAAAGAAATAGTTAAGATAAAGCTTAAAATCGAAGTCACAAAGAAACGAAGGAATATGAACATACCAAAGCATTGAGAGCATTTAAAAGGCTAGGAGTCATTGTTCGGGAAACTCCGCGAAAAGACTCATTATCCTCTAACAGCGGGGCATCGCAGATTTTAGCGAGAGCTTCGCAAGTAGCGGATAAATTATCATCTCCCAATCCTTGCATAGAATCGGAGAAGACACTAGATAATAGCGCCATAGCAGAAGTATCTGAATGATTCTCCTTAGCAGATGAAGTACCAATCTCATTTTCATCTTCGTCAGAGTTCTCGCTGGCTTGGGAATTAGAATGTGAAGGAGATTGGAGTTTCCGTTTTTTAGAGGATGGGCCAGAAGATTTATTCTTGCGAGAAATGATTTTATTCTTGCATTTAATATTCGCAGCTTCAATCTCTTCAACTTCAACCTTCGAACACGAATAAAGATAAGAAATAGAGGCAACAATATTGTTTAAAATAACAAAAGAAAATGTTTCTTACTTCATCCGTGATCGATCGGAGTATCGCCAAGGTGCTCGCCTTTGGATTTCTTTCATAACTCTTCTTCAGTTTGTCAACCTATAAACTTTGCAAATTCAGTAAATGTAAGAAGAAGGGAATATTGCAATAGCAAAGCTTGAAATAAGAAATATACCTCTTTTGCCTTCTCGGGCCATTTAAATTCCCAAGGATGATAGTTTGCGAGATTCGCAGGGAGTGTATGTGAACCTGCGATATAGGGTCCGTTCAAAAATAAGGGAACAACCCACCATTTCTCATCTTTGGAGTGACGAGGAGTACTATTGTTGCCCGAATGCCAGTCGATATCTTGCATAAGCAGTTTATCAGCATCAACATTATCTTTTTTCTTCAGTCGAGCATCCCAGCGAGATTTGTCATTTCTCATATTTATTACCGCGTAATTTGCAAAGACGTTTTCTACAGTATACTTCTCAACGGTTATCTCTAAATCTACGAATTTAGGATCCCTGACATTATTAGGATATAAAGATCCTTTACCAGCGCCACGGTGGGCGAATTCAAGCATTAAACGGATACAGTCGCCACTCAATTGATAAACATCTCGCGAGAATTTTTCATGAGCAAGGATTTCATAGAATAATGGTATCTCGGGATCATATAGAGGAATAGGGAGTCCTGCGAGGAGTTGACCTAGCGAGACTATGATTTTATGATCATCACAGTGATGATCAGAAAACAATTTTGCAGAAAGTATAGATGAAGATCCTTGATCAGGAATGGTTGATAAAGTGAAACCCTTTTCCTGTAACTTCTTTTGAACATCAGTAAAAAGAGGAGTACATGAACGACCAAGTGAAGCCATTGTTAGAAGTATGGGAATGAATAGAGAATTGAAAATCAAAAGAATGAGAAAAGTGTAGAAGGATTATGGTAGCAGGAGCGCAAATTGCTGAGGGAGAGGGAGAGTTAAAGAAGATTTGCAGAAGGAAAGTAAAAGACAAGAAGAGAGGGATGAGGAAACTATTTATAGAGAGAAAGAGTCTTCGGGAAAATAAATACATTTAATGAGAGATGGGACGTGAATGGTCAAAAATAAACGGTTGAAAGAGACGTGTCAAGAATAGAATGGAAGAAGAAATATCTGTAATGATTTCCGTGTAAAAGTACAAAATTGAAGCAGACGAAGATGAATGATCGCGACATAGAAGATGAACGATTGCGGCATTTCATAATGTTAAGTTCTCATGACATTCTCTTCTTCGCAGAGAATACATGAGAAGAGGCAAGATGTAGGATCAGAATATCGCGACATCAATATTTCGCGAGAATAATAAATGACAGTACTGCAAAGGCGTCGCAAGGAAGAAAAATCAATGACGTATCAGATGACGACAGCCAGGACATGAGAAAAGTGTGAAGACTTGGCGAGATTTAGGAGTGTCGCGAGGACAAACACTTATACACTCGGAATACTTCGCGAAGGATTCCCGAAAATAAAGGACAGCTTAGCTGTCATCCACTATGTAATACCCTATATAAAGGGTCGAGTAAGTCTGTTGTGGAGAGAGTTCTTTTTGAATTGTTAAGCAAGTCATTAGGAGAGAGAAAATTTAGAGTGATTGTAATTTCTTTAACTCTGATCTATCTTTCTTTGTAAACATTTCAAGAGAATAATTAATAAAACCTATAGCAATTCATATTCAAATGGATTAGTTGAGTAAAATCTATTGAGGGGTGTAGTGTGGGATTAATTGCATATCTTTCGGGTTCTTAAATGAAATAACGAAAAGTTATCCCACTTATGTTCAAGTAATGGTCTAGTGCTATGTTCGAAAAAGATTAAAAAAGAGCGGTCTTACTGTGTCTGCAATCCACTCACACAAAAATGGGTTTTACTTCCTGAATGTAGATACCCGAAAAATATCAAGGAGAAGGTGTGGCTACCCCATATCCAAAAGGAGGAACGGAATAGTACCTTACTGTGGCTATTCCATATCCGGGAGGAGGAACGGAATAGTGCTTTACCTAAGGGGAAAGCACCAGGATCGCCCCTTTATCTCGAAGGGGATGCCATTGAACGAGCCATTCACCCACAACAACCAAGCGCACTTGCGGTGCAGGAAAGGACGTGTCTTCTAGAAGGATCTAGAGTACGGTTGTACGGTCAGGAGAGGTAGTAGCAAGATAAGGGAAATAGGAAAGGACACACACCTGACATCTTCCATTTGAGGAAATAACTATAAATAGGGGTCACTTCCCAAGGAAAGGACTCAGTGATATCATTCTGGGAAATTGTGTTCTACTTCTAGTAACTAGTCTCTACAACCTACTTCTATCTATAACTTGTATATTCCTTACTGTGTACATTTTGGCGACCACAGTGGGAGATTAGGTCATTAGATTAGCGCACAATTCATCACATGGACACTAAAAGGTTCACACGCCAGGCTCAGCCACGCGTGTATGGGCCGCTCACTGAAATGGAACAAATGTTGTTCGACGTAGAAGAGAACGATCGCCAGAAACAAGTTCTTTTAGCAATACTGGCGGATATTGACCCACAGCTCGGGGGAAATCAATAAGAAGGATTGGATTCACTTCGTATGAATCATGGAGGTGACTTCGACCAGGACCAAAGGTTTCGGACCCCTCAGGGGCGATCACCAGCCGACCAGTCCGCTAATCGGTCTATGACAGAGGAACAAGCCCGAATCGCCTTATCAGATGGGAAGTTTACCAAGATGCTTGAGGAAAAGTATGGTCTCGAGACCCAAGCCAATGCCTATACCATATGCCTATACCATAACATCACCTATCCCGCCCGAAATTCTGTCTAGACCAATGCCAGCCAAGTACAAGACACCAAAATTTAGGCTGTTTGAAGGGAGCGGTAACGCGACTGAACACATGCATCGATTTACCATGTCCCTTAATGAGTACCCCCAGGATGAGGTCGTATGTATGAGGGAGTTCGGGAAAACCCTGACAGGGGATGATTTTACTTGGTATATCTCCTTGAAACCTAACAACATTCGATCATGGGGAGAAATGCAAAATGTATTCATGCAAAAGTTTTATTCCAAGCCTGTGAAGATTTCTATTTCTGACTTGGGAAACACCAAACCACGAAGAGGAGAGAAACTTAAGCCGTTTGCAGTACGCTTTAGAAGCGAGTCTCTCAAATGCCGAACGGAGGTACCTGAAGGAGAACTAGTGAACATCTGCATATCGATGCTTGAGCCTAAGACACGCCGGATGTTTGAGAACGCCCAGATAACCATGTTTGCTGATCTTGAGGAAGCGTTTGCTAGGACTGATGCGACTAATTAGGAAATAGAGGCGGCAGGGAAGTCGTGGTCTCACTCAGTTGCCTATGCTAAGGAAGAAGGTTCAGGAGCCCCAAAGAGGCGAGGCCCATCAGGCGATGACAATAGGCGAGGGAAGAGGAGAGCAGAGCAAGAGCCACCCGACTTCCCATGTTCTTATGAACAAGCGGTCGGTCTACTAAAAGAATGGGTCAAAAACGGTGACATTGTCCTCACAGAACCTAGGAAAGTGCCCACTGACGCTGACAAACGCAACCCACGCTATTGCCTCTTTCACGGAAGAGTAGACCATCCTACTAGGGAATGCCGGACTTTTAAGTGGGCGTTCTACAACAAGCAACGCAATGGAGAAATTAAGGTCGAAGGCGATAATGGTATACAGGACAACCCGTTACCAGAACATGGGGTAGCGGCCTTAACCCACGATCCTCGAGAAGGGGAGGAGTGTCTAATGGAGGTAGCCGAAGAAGAAGTATATGCCGTATCCTCAGGTGGTACGACCGAGCAAATAGCATAGAAAGTGGAGAAGAAACCCCTCTTCTCAAACTTCTTTGATGCGCTGGGTTTCGACGCCGCCCAGAGACATTTGGCATCAATATTTCTAACCAGGATAGTAGCTAGAGAAGATGTAAACGCCTACCTGGATAGGAAGTATCCATTGCCCACCAATGTTATAACCTTCGGCGAGGAAGACAAAGCCGTGAATAGCGACCATACACGCCCATTGTATCTCACAGCTAAGGTTAAAACGGACACCTTCAAGCGAGCATTCATTGATACTGGTGCGTCGATCAACTTAATACCCCTGCACATCTTGAAAAGCATTGGCGGGAAGGAGGCAGAGATTAAGAAATTCCAAACGAGGATCCAAGGTTTTGGCGGCTTGAGCCAGCATATGATCGGGACGATCAACCTCGAAGTCAAGGTTGGCCCGATCAACGCAATAGAGCCCTTTCATGTAATGGATGTCAACACAACATATCACATCTTGCTAGGAAGGCCGTGGATACACAAATATGGAATAGTGTCGTCCACTTATCATCAATGCGTCAAATTTATCCTCAAAGGAAAACAGAAGAGAGTTAGAGTCACCGAGAATCCCTTTTCTGCTGACGAGGCGTGCTATGCAGAGGCAGCCTTCTTTGATGGTCTGAGCGAACCAAATGAGGTAGTGACCAGCATTCATTCCATCCCGATTCTAGATTGGGAGGCGACTTACCAACAAGGGAGCACTAGCCAAGGGCGGAAGAAAGACTGTGTTGAAATAGACAAGCGACGTTTCCGAAAGGTGTCGCGCCCGGATGGACGTCATGTGTACCGCTTATAGCAATTAGCCGGGGAAGCCCCATTATCAGAAGTCAGCATTGCTGAAGCGATGGAAACTCTGAGAGTTGAGGATGCCCCACATGCCTGGGAAAGAATGACAAAGAACGCGCCTCCAAATCACGACGAAGCAACACAGAAGGTCAATTTGGGAACCGAGGAGGACCCAAAGTGGATTGAACTCAGGGATGCCCTGACAGAAGCAGAGGTATATGAGCTACACGAATTGCTGAAAGAATACAAAGACGTTTTCGCCTGGTCTTACGAGGATATGCCAGGGCTAAACCCCGCCTTAGTCTGTCATGAACTAAAAGTCAACCCAAGCAGTAGGCCCATAAGACAACCACGACGACAGTTTCACTACGAAATCGAAGCACATATAAAAGCGGAAGTAACAAAACTGCTAGAGGCGGGATACATCAAGCCCATACATTACCCAACGTGGTTGGCGAACATTGTACCAGTGGAAAAGAAGAACGGGACCATTCGATGTTGCGTGGATTTCTGAGACCTGAATCGTGCTTGCCCCAAAGACGAGTTCCCACTCCCTAACATTGGCATGATAGTTGATGCAACATGCGGGTATGACATGTACGCATCCATGGATGGGTATAGTGGTTACAATCAAGTAAGGATGAAGGAAAGCGACGCAGCCAAGAAAACATTCTCCACACCCATGGGGAATTTCTACTATGTTGTCATGCCCTTCGGGTTGAAGAATGCCGGGGCGACTTACCAACGAGCGATGACATCTATCTTTCATGACATGAACCATGAAATCGTTGAGATTTACGTGGATGACCTTGTGATTAAAGCAAAGAAGCGAGAAGAATTCGCCCAACATCTTCGTCGAGTCCTTCAGCGGTGTCGAAATTTCAATCTAAAGATGAACCCGGCCAAATGTGTGTTCGGGGTCACCAAGGGAAAATTCTTGGGATACCAAGTCACTAGCAAAGGAATCGAGGTGGACATTTATATAGTGAGGCCATCATATCAATGCCGCCTCTAAAGAACAAACAAGAGCTTTAAAACTAATAGGAAAAGTCTCTTACGTAAGACGCTTCATCCCAGGATTGGCACGGACCCTAAACCACTTCTTCCCAATGCTTAAAAAGATGCGAAGTTCGCATGGGGAGTAGAACAACAAGAGGCTTTCGATGCAATCAAAAAATGGCTCACCCACCCGCACCTCCTACGACCGCCCATCAAAGGAGAACCTCTCTACCTATATTTGGCACATACCGAAACTGCAATCGGAGTGTTGGTCGCCTAAGATATGGGAGGAACTAATCTCATTCCCATTTATTATCTAAGCAAAACCCTGAAAGATGTGGAGCTTCGGTATACACCAATGGAGAAAGCCTGCTTACCATTAATCCTGGCGCACGGAAGATACGCCACTATCTTCTAAATCACAAGTGTTATGTTGTTGCGGCGGCCAATCCAATTGTTTACCTGACCACTAAGCCGATCCAATCAGGCAAGCTAGCTCGATGGTCAATGCAGTTGCTGGAATTCGATTTCACACCAATACGACCCTAAGGAGTCGGGACAAGCGATCGCAGACCTTCTAGCGGCTTTCCAGGATCGATACTTCGACATCCATTCCGATCTCCCGGTGAGATCGCTATAGCGAGAGGAAACATCGTCTCCAAAATGGAAGATGTCGTTTGATGGTTCCTACTATCGGAGCCATGGAGGCGTAGGAATCGTTTTTGAATCACCCGAAGGTAAACTCAAACCATACGCCTACAAACTTGACTATCCCTGCACCAACAACGCAGCGGAGTACGAAATTTTTCTCATTGGGATGCAAACGGCTCTGGAAATGGGCATCCGTGATCTGGACATCACAGGAGACTCGAGGCTTCTGGTAAACCAAATGGAAGGAGACTTCCATGTGAAAGAACCAACTCTGGCGGTCTACCGTGATAAAGCCCAACGGCTAATGCGAAGTTTTGACCACATCACCATAGAACACATGGGGCGCCTACTTAATAACCATGCAGATGCACTAGCAACAATGGAGTCAAAACTGCAAATGTCACAGGGAGATAAAGAAGTTATCACCATCATCAAGAAAACTTCCCCTATGATTTTGGAGGAAAGAGCTGCTATGGAGGAACTGGATTGGCGACGAGTGATAATAGCAGATCTCAAACGCCCACCTGAAGAAAGACAACTCTCATGGAAGATGTTAAAAGCTTATACCTTACTTGATGAAGACCTGTACTTCATCACAACTGGAGGCGGACTCTGCAAATGCCTTGGCCCAAGTGAGATCAAAGAAACACTGGAAGAGATACATTCCCAAACTTGTGGGCACGCCACATCCATCATGCTATACCGACGAATACAATGAAAGGTGGTTTTACGCGGCCGATATGGTCGATGGCTAAAAACTCCAAGACAATTGTCTGACTTGCCAAGGCGCCCCCCAAGAGGCAGAAGTCTGTGTCGCCGAAGAGGACTTAGAGGATTGGCGAGAACCATACATCGATTACCTGGCGAACGGCATACTACCAAGCGATAAAAAGGCCGCTCTTCGTTTAATCAAGAAGTCTGGGAGGTACTTTGTCCTTGATCGCAAACTATTCCGCAAAAGTTTTAACCAACAAACCCTGACATGTATGGATAAAGCGGAATCCCTTAAAGTTATGGATCTAACTCATGATGGCGAACACCAAGGGAAAGCTAGGTTGTTTGCGCAAATCTATGAAGATGGATATTACTGGCCTACGATGGAAAGCGACACATCAGAGTACGTCCGGAAATGTGAACAATGTCAGATTCACGGAAACCTGATACATGCCCCACATACCACGCCGCACAATGTAGCTTCCCTCCGGCCCTTCCACACTTGGGGGGTTGGACATCATTGGACCCATCACACCGAAGTCCTCTAAGCAACATGAGTACATCATAACAACTACGGAGTGTTTCACTAAGTGGGTAGAGGCAATTCCGTTAAAAAACACTACTGGCGCCACCATCAAGAACACATCATCACACGTTTTGGAATACTGATAGGTGTTGTAAAACACCTAATATTATATCTGGTATTTTTGCTTTCTTTGCTATTTTCCTTGGGAATTGCGTATCTTACGCGTGTTTTTGAGTTATTAGGTACTGGAGTCGCACGTACGAAAAGATGGAGAAATCACCCATTTGAAGCGTAAAGGGCTAGAAGGTCAATTCATAGGCGAGTGATTCTTGGAGCGAGGCTAAGGTTGCGCAAAGGAGGCGAAGAATGAACTGTCGCTCCCCCAATCGTTGTGATTGAGCAAGGAAGAGTTAGGCAATCGGTTTTGCGAAACTGACAAGCCAAAGATAAACTGGGGTGGCCCTTATCCATTTCTGGGCGCCTAAAGCTAATGGCCATTCTTACACTGCCCTAAAATTGAGAAAATTCATTTCTCAATTGTTAGTTTCTCCACCCGAAACCAGAGAGAGAGAGAGGTATGGCATCTCAGAGAGGAGAAGTTGCTGAAGAGATCTCGGTGGAGGAAAAGGTTGTAAATCGATTTCGTTTTTCGCTGGTGTTATGATGATGAAGGCGACAAGGAAGAAGTGAAATGATGTTGTTGTTGACAGGGAAAAGGGTTGGATCTGGAATCGATTTTGAGATGGAAATTTGGGGTGAAGAGTTGATGGGGTTTGGTGCTAATTTGGGGGTTTCATAGAATTTGAGTCCTCGGATGGTTGAACTTGGAAGAACAGAGATGAAATTGATAATGGGTTTTGCTTCCATGAAAGTTACAAGATTGTGCTGATGTTATAGAGAACAACACAGAGAGATGGAGGAAGCAGGTTCTGTTGTGTTGGTGATACAGGCAGAGAATGGATGCGAAGTTACAATGGGTCCTGAGACAGAACTGATGTTGTTATTCTATTTAGTGCCTGGTGTGACCAAGAGGCGAGCTGTGGGATTGAGTTCAAGTTTGAGCTCAAGGATTAGATAGGTTGTGGCGTTTGATGGAATTATGGAGCTAAGCAAGTTGAAGGAAAAGCTGAAGTGCTAGTGGTGGTTTGTTGCCTGATATGAGAGAGGAAGGGAACTAGCAGATGGTGTGGTTGCCTTGGTAAAGCTGCAGGTGGTGTCGGTTCATGACTGAGAAGAAGGGTTGAGCTCATGATGGCTCAGGTGTTTGAGCTGATATTGCAGGTTATGACTCAATTAAAATGGTTGCAGTCTCAATGGTGATGTGTGTGCTGATTTCAGGGTTATCGACAGAGTTGCAGCTGTTGCTTGTATGAGTATTTGAGTGGCAGGGTGAAGCATTGATTGAGCAAAAGAAATACGTAGAGGAGGTTGTAGTAGCAAGGTCTAGGAAGTGGGAATGAATGTGCAACTCAGATAAGTTTGTTTTGGTGTCTTGGACAAGAACTCCAGAGTTGCAGCGTGCTCGGTGGTATTTCAAAGGTGTTGCGGGGGTGTGTGGTTGTGACAGTGGAATGCGGTAAGAATGCACAGAGGAGATGGCAGTCTCGTGTAGTTGTGTTGGTGCTAGAATGGAGCTGCGGGTGAAGCGATTGCAGGTAGTGCAGCTACGACTGAGCTAGGGTTGAAACTGTGTTGAAAATGCTCAAATCAGATGGATAAATGAGCTGGTTTGGAACTGCAAAGTAGGTGCACATCCATCTTGGCTGGAAGGAAGCTTGGATGCGTCATCATTGTGCAACAAAGCTCTGGCCTGTGCGAGATGGCTGTAGCTTAGAACAAGTCAGCTGAGTTAGCTTTAACTCAGACCTGACTCATCTGACCGGTACCAACTGACTTAATACATCACTGACTCAGAGTTGACTCAGTTGACTGACCGAGTTTACTCAGTGATTTGGTCCTGACTCGTTGACCGGTGACCGGGCGGACTTTGCCAGTCACCGGAACTGTTTTCCGGCCACCTCTCCGGCCGATTTTCGGCCACAATACCTGATTTCCGGCAACGTATTTTTGGACATATTTTCTACATGGGTTTCTCTCTCTTGTAGGCTGGTGGATTTTCATCTAATGGACTTTGAGAGCTAGACCTAATTTTGGAACAAGAGGAGCTATAAAAGAGAAATCCTTCAACTTTTGGAGATTATTCTTGGAACTTTGGAGAGCCGCTTTTGTTTACGCAACTAGGGTTTGATTTTGTTCATCTTCTTCTTTATTCAACTTATATTTTTGTGATGAACTCCATAGCTATGAGTAGCTAAATTTTATATTATTGGTTAAGGATGTAGTCCGATTTCTAAAACTTGTGTTTGCTTTATGTATTAGTTTTCTCTCTTGATTATCGTTCAATTCTCTACTGTTTTTATGATCACATGATTGAAGTATTGTGATAGGATTACGATGTTTGATTAGTTAAGTGGCCAATTAATTGAACTTGCATCTTAGTCCATATCTATTTTAGGGTTTTTCATCGAGCAATAACCCTGAATACAAGTAGCATGATATGTTTACGGTTTGTAGTGATACACTCTCGTAATCATATGTAGAGTTTGACCATTGTCCGAATTGTTATGTGCAACGCATGACAATTGCATTGATTAGCCTATTTCTGAAACTTAATGCTCCTAAGAATTGAACTTGATTAGCGCAAGGCATTAAGTTATTCTTTAGGTAGAATTCACATATGCAGCTCTAATGTGTGTGTTGATGAACTTAGGAAATTAATAGATTATCCTGCTCTCTCGATTCTCTAGGCTTTTGATAACACAAGAGATTAAATCGTAATTCTAATCATATATGCAAGCACATGTCTAAGATTGAAGATGAATTCCTTGACCAATATCTCTCTCCATTGATTATTTTCTACAATTTACATTGCTTTTAATTTGCGTTTATTGCTTACTTAAAAATCAGAAATCCCCCCAATTGGTTACTTTAAGAAATTGATTACGAAATAACTACAATCGCCTCTCTGTGGATACGAACTCTTTCTTATCATATACTTTAGGAAAGTGAAATTATTTTTGACGATAATGACAGCGATCAAATTTTAGCGCCATGTCGGGGAGGCACACGACTAGTTATTAAGTTTTTAGTTTCTTTTTACAATTTCTGCTTTCATCTTTGATTTTTGTTTCTTGTCGTGTTTCTCACTTGTGTGCGAGAATTATTTTCAGGTACCTAATCCCTGGCTTCTAAAGATTGGAATTCTCCTAGGTGCGGGATAGCTACTCGAAAAGGCACAATACTCCAACCAAGGCGAAACACAACGGACGAGCACGAGTTGGAAGTAGGAGAAGAGATTTTCCAACAACAAGAAGAAGAATTAACAATGGGTGATGCAAATCGTACACTCAAGGACTTGGCTTCTCATAATCTTGATACACAACAGGGATGTATCCAAACGGACTCTACTTTTGAGATCAAGCCGGGGTTGCTTAGAGAATTACCAAAGTTCCATGGCATGGTGAATGAAGACCCAAACAAACATCTTATGGACTTCCACACCACTGTCATGGCTATGCTTCCACCCAGATGTTGAGGCGGATGGTGCAATGTTGAAAGTGTTCCGTTTCTCTTTAATGGATAGTGCTAAGGATTGGTTATACTATTTACCTTCCGGAAGTGTCACAACATGGAATGGGCTGAAGAAACTCTTTTTGAAGAGGTATTTTCCTGCATCAAAAGCTACTCAAATTCGAAAGGAGATTTGTGGGATGAAGCAAAATGTGGAAGAATCCTTATATGAATGTTGGGAACGATACAAGAGATTGGTTGGAAGCTGTCCTCACCACCAATTCAGTGACGCTATGATCATCCAATACTTCTACGAAGGACTCCAATCAAGTGATAGGAATCTTCTTGACGCTGCGGGTGGTGGTGCACTAGTGAACAAGACGGTGGCACAAGCTAGAGAATTGATTGAAAACATGGCAGCGAACTCACAACAATTCTTGAGTCGTGGTTCGGATGTGATTCTAAGAAGGGTGAATGAGGTGAGCGAGGTTGAGGAACTTCGTCAACAAATGGGTAAAATGAACGCAATGCTTCAACAAGTTGCAGCCGCGGTGATACCAAGTTCCTCTCAAGCTTATGAAGACGAGCAAGCTAATGAGATCTTTCCAAATCAACAAAGACGGTATGATCCCTACTCCAACACTTACAATCCGGGATGGCGAGATCACCCCAATTTTAGCTATGCCAATAAGCAAGGAGCGTTTCAAAAACCCGAGTGGATTTCAACCTCAACAACAACAATTCCAGCCGATACAATAATTTCAACAACAACAACAACCTCAAACTATGGGGTCCAATATGGAAGAGTTGCTGAAATCTTTTATGCAACGAACGGAGAGTACGATTAAGGATTTGCAAACTCAAGTTGGTTCTATGGCTATGGAGTTGAATCAATTTAAGGCGCAAAATGGTGGGAAACTCCCTTCTCAACCTATTAACCCAAAAGAGGGTGTTAATGCAATTACGTTGAGAAGTGGTACACAACTTGTGCAACCCGAAGTTGCTGATTCGGGCACGGTGGAAACACCAAAGGAACCTGTTTTGGAGGAGAAACTCGAGGATTCTCCCCAAACTTCTGAGGTACCTATTCCTAACTCTAAAAATCCGGTTTCTACTTATGTTCCTCCTCTACCTTTTCCTCGCAGATTTGCAAATTCCAAGAAGGCGGAACTAGAAAAGGGGATTTTAGACATTCTTAAGAAGATCCATGTGAACATACCACTCATAGATGCTATCAAGCAAGTTCCAAAGTATGCAAAGGTGTTGAAGGACTTGTGTACCAATAAGCAAAGGCTCAAAGGTAATGAAGTGCTTAGTGTGGGGAGAATGCTTCGGCAATCTTACAACATAAACTCCCACTTAAGTGCAAGGACCACGGAAGCTTTGATATTCCCGTCAAAATTGGTAACACCACATTTAATAAAGCTATGTTGGACTTAGGTGCATCCGTTAATGTTATGCCTGCGTCTATGTATAATTCACTTGATCTTGGTCCTCTTAAAAAGTCCGGAATTGTGTTGCAATTAGCCGATCGTTCTAATGTCTACCCAATGGGTATTGTTGAGGATGTTCTTGTGCGGAGTTAATCAACTTGTATTTCCAAATGGACTTTTGCGTGTTAGAGATGGATGAAGGTTCCCAGGACTCGTCTCTTCCATTGCTACTGGGCGTCCCTTCATGAAAATGGCGAAACTATTATTGATGTGGACAAGGGAACGCTAACTATGGAGTTTTTGATGGAGAAATAATACGTTTCAACATTTTCGAGACGATGAGATATCCTAGTGATGTCCACTCTTGTTTCTCCATTGATGTGATGGACACATTGGCGCAACAAATGTTTGAGTTGAATGGTGTTTATACTTTGGAAACCGTGCTCACTACACCTATTGACAATGGTTATGCGTATAGTGATGAGATGAAAGAAACCATTGGTTCTCTTGACTCATTACCAGAAAAATCAGCAATTAAGAATATTTCATATGCGTCTTTACCTTGCAATAATGAAAAACTTGTGCCATCTATTGTTAAATCTCCAAGTTTAGAATTGAAACCTCTTCCAAGTCACTTAAAGTACTTGTACTTGGGTGACAATGAAGATTTACCCGTGATTGTTTCTAACGAGCTTAATGAATTACATGAGCAAAAACTTCTAAGGGTGCTAAGGACGTACAAGACGGCCATAGGATGGACAATCGCCGATATCAAGGGTATAAGCCCTGCCATTTGTATGCATAAGATCCGTGTGGAGGATGATTCAAAGCCTACAAGGGAAGCGCAACGTCGTTTGAATCCTCCCATGATGGAAGTCGTGAAAAAGGAGATACTCAAGCTTTTGGACGTGGGTGTTATCTACCCCATATCCGATAGCAAGTGGGTAAGCCCGGTACAAGTAGTACCAAATAAATCAGGTGTGACGGTGGTGGAGAATGATAAGAACGAACTTGTCCCAACTCGAGTGCAAACCGGTTGGAGGGTTTGTATTGATTATAGAAAATTGAATGCCGCACTAGAAAAGATCACTTTCCTTTACCTTTTATTGATCAAATGCTTGAACGTTTAGTTGAACACTCTTACTATTGCTTCCTTGATGGCTATTCTGAGTTATAATCAGATTGTGATAGCACCTAGGAGGACCAAGAGAAAACCACTTTCACTTGTCCATTCGGTACTTTTGCTTATAGAAGGATGCCTTTTGGCTTATGCAATGCTCCGGCTACCTTTCAAAGGTGTATGGTAAGTATCTTTTCGGAATATGTTGAAAACATAATCGAAGTGTTCATGGATGACTTTAGTGTCTTTGGTGATTCATTTGAACTTTGCTTGAACAATTTGTCTCTAATCCTTGAACGATGTGTTGAAACCAATATTGTGCTTAATTGGGACAAGTGACATTTCATGGTAACTCATGGCATAGTTTTAGGCCATATAATATCTTCTAAAGGCTTGGAAGTTGATAAATCTAAGATAGACCTTATTCGTGCTCTAACCCCTCCCACTACGGTGAGGGAGATACGCTCTTTTCTTGGTCATGCAGATTTTTATCGTAGATTCATCAAGGACTTTTCCAAGATAGCATCACCACTTTGTAACCTATTGCAAAAAGATGTGGTTTTTAACTTTGATGAGAAGTGTGTGGCGGCATTCAATCGTTTGAAAGAACTTTTGATTTCAGCCCCTATCATTAAACCACCGGATTGGAGCAAGCCTTTTGAGCTCATGTGTGATGAAAGTGACTATGCGGTTGGTGCGGTGCTTGGGCAGCATGTGGGGAAGATACCTCATGCCATTTATTATGCTTCTAGAACGTTAAATGAGGGCCCAACAAAACTACACAACCACTGAAAAGGAGTTATTAGCCATTGTTTTTGCTTTAGAAAAGTTTCGCTCTTATCTAATCGGTACAAAAGTTGTTGTTTTTTCCGATCATGCAAGCACTTAGATACTTGCTTACAAAGAAAGAGGCGAAACCGAGGCTCATACGATGGATTTTACTCTTGCAAGAGTTTGATATTGAAATCAAAGACAAGAAAGGAATTGAGAACACCGTTGCGGATCACTTGAGCCGTCTTGCTGTGGACAAGGAGACTATCCCGTTGCGTGAGAGTTTCCCCGGATGAGCAACTATTCTCAATTGCCTTTGGAGAACCATGGTACGCTGATATTGTTAATTACTTAGTGTCTAAACAAATCCCAAAGAACTTGTCTCGTGCTGAGAGGGACAAACTTAAGAAGTTAGGAAACCAATACATATGGGATGATCCATACTTATGGAAATATTGTAGTGACCAAGTAATACGTAGGTGTGTTCCCGAAATTGAATTTAATTCTATCTTGTCTTTTTGCCACTCATATGCTTGTGGAGGACACTTTGGGAGTAAGAGAACCGCTCTCAAGGTATTAGAATGTGGTTTCTTTTGGCCAACTTTGTTTAAGGATGCACATGCATTTTGTATCACATGTGATAGGTTCCAAAGAACCGGCAATCTAGGTGCTCGAAATCAAATGTCGCAAACTATTATTCAATTTGTTGAGGTTTTTGATGTATGGGGAATTGATTTTATGGGCCCTTTTGTCAATTTTAATGGGAATTATTATATCTTGCTTGCTGTGGATTATGTCTCGAAATGGGTGGAAGCTAAGGCCACCCCAACTAATGATTCTAAAGTTGTTTCAGATTTATGCAAGCTAATATATTTGCAAGGTTTTGCATTCCAAGGGCGATAATTAGCGATGGAGGTTCACACTTCAAAAACAGGTTCTTGCAAAGCTTGTTAAGGAAATACAATGTGTCTCATAGGATTGCAACTCCCTACCATCCGCAAACAAATAGACAAGCCGAAGTTTCCAACCGAGAGGTGAAATCCATTCTAGAAAAGACGGTGAATCCAACAAGGAAGGATTGGAGCATGCGACTCAACGATGCTTTGTGGGCGTATAGAACCGCATATAAAACACCTATTGGGATGTCTCCTTTTAGGCTTGTTTATGGTAAACCTTGTCACTTACCCGTGGAAATTGAGCATAAGGCATTTTGGGCTATTAAGCAATGCAACATGGAGTTGGATGGTGCTGGAAAGCAAAGGAAGTTACAACTTCAATAGTTAGAGGAGATTCGTAATGATGCATTTGAAAGCTCACGGATTTACAAGGAAAAGACGAAAGCTTTTCATGATAATATGATTACAAATAAACAATTTTGCATTGGGCAAAAAGTGCTTTTGTTTAATTCTCGTTTGCAATTATTTTCGGGTAAATTAAGGTCACGTTGGATTGGACCTTTTATTGTGACTAATGTGTTTTCTCATGGTGCAGTGGAAATTTGTAGTTTAGCTACAGGTAATGAACTTAAAGTGAATGGGCACCGGTTGAAACCATATTATGAAAACTTCTCTTCGGATGTCGTGGAAGGAGTTAATCTTGTGGAAGTACTCCCTCTGGAGGAGTCATAGAAAGCAAGGAGATAGTCGGGCTGACGACTTTAAACCAAGCGCTAAATGGGAGGCAACCCATCGGTTTTGTATCTCTTATCTTTTCTTTTCTTTTCTTGTCATGTTTTACTTTTTCTGATTTTTTGTGACACTTTTCCGTTAGGATTTTCCACCTTGACTTTCTTTGGACGATTCAATTACATTGAGGACAATGTAAAGTTTAAGTGTGGGGGAGTGGTTTGCTTTGTAAATTTTTCAAATTTTTCAACTTTTGTGTAATTAGTGAATAAGAAAACTCCAACTTGTAGTTAGTTTAGAGTCACATAGTATACATGTCGCTAAGATTACATCGAGAATCTCATAATAGTGACTGAACTTAGAGATGACAGAGAACATGATCGGGTTTCTTAATTGTATGAGAGTTAAAGTTGGATTTAACCATGCCGGTGGCAAAGAAGGTGCAGATCGATTCAGGTATTAGAGTAGTGATCCCCTATAGTGGAGACTACCCATGTTACATAATGTGAGGCACCAACCTTCAATTCTTTGTACCTGTCTAAATTTGTGCTTTTAGAGTGTGTGTCACCGTACGTAAATTAGGGCAGTAATGGTGAGCTGTCCAACTTCCCACCATAGAAGCACTATTTTGATCTCTTGAGTGATATTTTTATCAACCATGTTGGTGACATCGAATTGCTAACTTACATACCACTTGTAATCTTGTTCGTTAGCTAGCACCATCCACCTTATCTCTCTCTACACCAACAGGTCCATAGAAACACCATCATCATCAACAAGAGGAGCATCACAAATTTGAAGGAAAGTTGAAGACGTTCAAGGTTTACAAGCAACAATACAGAAATGGGAAGATTTCAGATTTGAGTAAAGCAACAAGACAAGGAGCATAATTTTTATAAGTTGAAGACTACAGTACAAGAGCGAAGTTTATAAAGATGAGAGTTCGAGAAATTTATGATATCAAGACATACAAGTTGTGAAAAATCAAGTGGTAAAGTACTTACACCATGGCCTTTGTATTTTATTTTATTTTGTATTTTGTTTTCTCTTCTCTCTAAAAAAAAAAAAAAAAAAAAAAATTGGGTTTGTATAGTTTGTTTTTAGTTTTGTATTCTTTCAATAAAGCCAAGGGAAGAAGGAATATCCATAATGAAGTATCAAGCAACAAGGAATTTGAGGAAAGAATCACATTGTCAAGGTTCTACGAAGTTCAAGAGTTATCATCAAGAGTTGAAGATCGAAGACGAAGATGAAGACACCGATTGAAGACCGAAGACGTTTCTATGGATCTTTGAGAGTGGTGCTAGCCGCACGTCGAACGAGATAACAAGGTAAGTAAGCATATTCCCACCTTCGTTAAGTGGTTGATTTCCTTTCGAAGAGATCGTCGAAAAATGGGTTTTCAAAATATATAAAAGATGTGGGTTTTCAAAACATTCGGAGGGTTTTGCCTTCCTACCATTCAACGTGTCGCAGGATTCTATATTAATTCCTACCTGGACACATGTGTGACCCATAAAAAGCTGTTTGTTATTGAGAGCAATTTCATAAAACCCTTTCTTGTGAGGCAGAGTCGAGACTTTCGATCACTCCGAACCCGAATTTTTGTCGAGAAGGGATGGTTATTTCTCTCTCAACTTTTAAGAATGAGATTGTGTTCATTTATGTGTCTAACTTCTTATGACTAGTGTGCAGAATCTCTATGTCTTCTTAGCGCATTGGATGCTATCATTACGGAGAACTAGTAAGTTGGAAAAGTAGGTTTTGTGGGTATATCTCAAGTAAACCCTCACGAGACTATAACTCGTCCACTAGGGACACCTAGGGGTTTAAAGGCTTGTTATTTATGCTAAAAGTGACCGTAGCCTCGACGACACGGAGTTATATGTATCTTTTTGAATTGTTTTGTTTGATTTGCTCGAGGACTAGCAAAGTCTAAGTGTGGGGGAATCTGATAGGTGTTGTAAAACACCTAATATTATATCTGGTATTTTTGCTTTCTTTGCTATTTTCCTTGGGAATTGCGTATCTTACGCGTGTTTTTGAGTTATTAGGTACTCTGGAGTCGCACGGACGAAAAGATGGAGAAATCACCCATTTGAAGCGTAAAGGGCTAGAAGGTCAATTCATAGGCGAGTGATTCTTGGAGCAAGGCTAAGGTTGCGCAAAGGAGGAGAAGAATGAACTGTCAGCTCCCCCCGCAACCTGTGATTGAGCAAGGAAGAGTTAGGCAGTTCTGCTCGCGAAACCGACAAGCCAAAGATAAACTGGGGTGGCCCTTATCCATTTCTGGGCGCCTAAAGCTAATGGCCATTCTTACACTGCCCTAAAATTGAGAAAATTCATTTCTCAATTGTTAGTTTCTCCACCCGAAACCAGAGAGAGAGAGGTATGGCATCTCAGAGAGGAGAAGTTGCTGAAGAGATCTCGGTGGAGGAAAAGGCTGTAAATCGATTTCGTTTTTCGCTGGTGTTATGATGATGAAGGCGACAGGGAAGAAGTGAAATGATGTTGTTGTTGATAGGGAAACAGGTTGGATCTGGAATCGATTTTGAGATAGAAATTTGGGGTGAAGAGCTGATGGGGTTTGCTGCCAATTTGGGGGTTTCATAGAATTTGAGTCCTCGGATGGTTGAACTTGGAAGAACAGAGATGAAATTGATAATGGGTTTTGCTGCCATGGAAGTTACAAGATTGTACTGATGTTATAGAGAACAACACATAGAGATAGAGGAAGAAGGTTCTGTTGTGTTGGTGATACAGGAAGAGAATGGATGCGAAGTTACAATGGGTCCTGAGACATTTAATCGATGTTGTTATTCTCGTTAGTGCAAACAACCAAGAATCGAGTTGTGGGATTGAGTTCAAGTTTGAGCTCAAGGATTAGATAGGTTGTGGCGTTTGATGGAATTATGGAGCTAAGCAAGTTGAAGGAAAAGTCAAGTGCTAGTGGTGGTTTGTTTCCGATATGAGAGAGGAAGGGAACTAGCAGATGGTGTGGTTGTCTTGGTAAAGTCAGCAGTGGTGTTGGTTCATGAGGCGAGAAGAAGGGTTGAGCTCATGATGGCTCGGGTGTTTGAGCCGATATTGCAGGTTATGACTCAATTAAAATGGTTGCGCCTCAATGGTAGTGTGTGTGCGATTTCGTGGTTATCGATGAAAGAAAGGTACTGTTGCTTGTATGAGTATTTGAGTGGCAGGGTAAAGCATTGATTGAGCAAAAGAAATACGTAGAGGAGGTTGTAGTAGCAAGGGCTAGGAAGTAGGAATGAATGTGCAACTCAGATAAGTTTGTTTTGGTGCTGTGACAGTAAACTCAGAGTTGCAGCTGTGCTCTGGTGGTATTGTATTGTTGCAGGGGTGTGTGGTTGTGACAGTGGAATGCGGTAAGAATGCATAGAGGAGATGGCAGTCTCAGGTGGTTGTGTTGGTGCTAGAATGGAGCTGCGGGTGAAGCGATTGTAGGTAGTGCAGCTACGATCGAGCTGGGGTTGAAACCGGAGCCGAAAATGCTCAAATCGATGGATAAATGAGCCGGTTTGGAACCGCAGCAGCACAGACCATCTTGGCCGGAAGGAAGCTTGGATGCGTCATCATTGTGCAACAAAGCTCTGGCCTGTGCGGATGGCTGTAGCTTAGAAAAAGTCAGTTGAGTTAGCCTTAACTCAGACTGACTCATCTGACTGGTACCGACTGACTCAATACATCACTGACTCAGAGTTGACTCGGTTGATCGACCGAGTTGACTCGGTGATTTGGTCCTCGACTCGTTGACCGGTGACCGGGCAGACTTTGCTTCGGCCACCGGAACCGTTTTCCGCCACCTCTCCGCACGATTTCGCCACAATACCAGATTTCCACGACGTATTTTTGGACATATTTTCTACATGGGTTTCTCTCTCTTATGGGCTTGGTGGATTTTCATCTAATGGACTTTGAGAGCTAGATCTAATTTTGGAACAAGAGGAGCTATAAAAGAGAAATCCTTCAACTTTTGGAGATTATTCTTGGAACTTTGGAGAGCCGCTTTTGTTTACGCAACTAGGGTTTGCTTTTGTTCATCTTCTTCTTTATTCAACTTATATTTTTGTGATGAACTCCATAGCTATGAGTAGCTAAATTTTATATTATTGGTTAAGGATGTAGTCCGATTTCTAAAACTTGTGTTTGCTTTATGTATTAGTTTTCTCTCTTGATTATCGTTCAATTCTCTACTGTTTTTATGATCACATGATTGAAGTATTGTGATAGGATTACGATGTTTGATTAGTTAAGTGGCCAATTAATTGAACTTGCATCTTAGTCCATAGCTATTTTAGGGTTTTTCATCGAGCGATAACCCCGAATACAAGTAGCATGATATGTTTACGGTTTGTAGTGATACACTCGTAATCATATGTAGAGTTTGACCATTGTCCGAATTGTTATGTGCAACGCATGACAATTGCATTGATTAGCCTATTTCTGAAACTTAATGCTCCTAAGAATTGAACTTGATTAGCGCAAGGCGTTAAGTTATTCTTTAGGTAGAATTCACATATGCAGCTCTAATGTGTGTGTTGATGAACTTAGGAAATTAATAGATTATCTTGCTCTCTCGATTCTCTAGGCCTTTGATAACACAAGAGATTAAATCGTAATTCTAATCATATATGCAAGCACATGTCTAAGATTGAAGATGAATTCCTTGACCAATATCTCTCTCCATTGATTATTTTCTACAATTTACTTTGCTTTTAATTTGCGTTTATTGCTTACTTAAAAATCGAAATCCCCCAATTGGTTACTTTAAGATATTGATTACGAAATAACTACAATCGCCTCTCTGTGGATACGAACTCTTTATTATCATATACTTTAGGAAAGTGAAATTATTTTTGACGCATACGACAGCGATCAAATACCTATGTGCATCGTGTCCGATAATGGTACACCCTTCGTTAATAGCGATGTCAAGGACTTGCTAGCGTCCTTCCATATCAAGCGCAAGACGTCTACTCCTTACTACCCAAAAGGGAACGGGCAAGCCAAAGCCACCAACAAAATCTTACTTCGAATTATCAGCCGAAGTTTATATGATAATAAAAGATTATGGCATGAAGAATTACCCACGACACTCTGGGCGTATCGTACTGCAAGAAGATCCTACACCGGAGCTGCACCCTATACTCTAGTCTATGGAGAAGATGATGTTCTACCAGCAGAAATCGTCATTGCATCCGCCCGAGTCATTGCAGCAAGTGGCCTTCAACCCGAAGATAGCAAACGGTTCCAAGTGCTGGACACAATTGAAGAAAAGCGAGATATTGCACACACTGTAGTTGCAGGAAATCCCACACTACACCCCTCAATAGATTTTACTCAACTAATCCATTTGAATATGATTTGCTATTGGTTTTATTGATTATTCTCTTGAAATGTTTACAAAGAAAGATAGATCAGAGTTAAAGAAATTACAATCACTCTAAATTTTCTCTCTCCTAATGACTTGCTTAACAATTCAAAAAGAACTCTCTCCACAACAGATTTTACTCGACCCTTTATATAGGGTATTACATAGTGGATGACGGCTAAGTCGGTCCTTTATTTTCGGAATCCTTCGCGAAGTATCGCGAGTGTATAAGTGTTTGTCCTCGCGACACTCCTAAATCTCGCCAAGTCTTCACACTTTTCTCATGTCCCGTCGTCGTCATCCTGGATACGTCATTGATTTTTCTTCCTTGCGACGCCTTCGCAAAGATCGTCATTTATTATTCTCGCGAAATATTGATGTCGCGATATTCTGATCCTACACCTTGCCTCTTCTCATGTCTTCTCTGCGAAGAAGAGAATGTCATGAGAACTTAACATTATGAAATGCTGCAATCGTTCATCTTCTATGTCGCGATCATTCATCTTCGTCGTTTCAATTTTGTAATTTTACACGGAATTCATTGGCGTATATTTCTTCTTCCATTCTATTCTTGACACGTCTCTTTCAACCGTTTATTTTTGACCATTCACGTCCCATCTCTCATTAAATGTATTTATTTTCCCGAAGACTCTTTCTCTCTATAAATAGTTTCCTCATCCCTCTCTTCTTCTCTTTTACTTTCCTTCTGCAAATCTTCTTTAACTCTCTCTCTCCCTCCGCAATTTGCGCTCCTGTTACCATAATCCTTCTACACTTTTCTCATTCTTTTGATTTTCAATTCTTTATTCATTCCCATACTTCTAACAATGGCTTCACTTGGTCGTACATATACTCCTCTTTTTACTGATGTTCAAAAGAAGTTACAGGAAAAGGGTTTCACTTTATCAACCATTCCTGATCAAGGATCTTCATCTATACTTTCTGCAAAATTGTTTTCTGATCATCAATGTGATGATCATAAAATCATATTCTCGCTAGGTCAACTCCTCGCAGGACTCCCTATTCCTCTATATGATCCCGAGATACCATTATTCTATGAAATCCTTGCTCATGAAAAATTCTCGCGAGTTGTTTATCAATTGAGTGGCGACTGTATCCGTTTAATGCTTGAATTCGCCCACCGTGGCGCTGGTAAAGGATCTTTATATCCTAATAATGTCAGGGATCCTAAATTATTAGATTTAGAGATAACCGCTGAGAAGTATACTGTAGAAAACTTCTTTGCAAATTACGCGGTAATAAATATGAGAAATGACAATCCCGCTGGGGTGCTCGACTGAAGAAAAAAGATAATGTTGATGCTGATAAACTGCTTATGCAAGATATCGACTGGCATTCGGGCAACAATAGTACTCCTCGTCACTCCAAAGATGAGAAATGGTGGGTTGTTCCTTTATTTTTGAACGGACCCTATATCGCAGTTCACATACACTCCTCGCGAATCTCGCAAACTATCATCCTTGGGAATTTAAATGGCCCGAGAAGGCAAAAGAGGTATATTTCTTATTTCAGGCTTTGGATTTGCAATATTCCCTTCTTCTTACATTTACTGAATTTGCAAAGTTTATAGGTTGACAAACTGAAGAAGAGTTATGAAAGAAATCCAAAGGCGAGCACCTTGGCGATACTCCGATCGATCACGGATGAAGTAAGAAACATCTTCTTTTGTTATTTTAAACAATATTGTTGCCTCTGTTTCTTATCTTTATTCGTGTTCGAAGGTTGAAGTTGAAGAGATTGAAGCTGCGAATATTAAAGGCAAGAATAAAATCATTTCTCGCAAGAATAAATCTTCTGGCCCATCCTCTAAAAAACGGAAACTCCAATCTCCTTCACATTCTAATTCCCAAGCCAGCGAGAACTCTGAAGATGAAAATGAGATTGGTACTTCATCTGCTAAGGAGAATCATTCAGATACTTCTGCTATGGCGCTATTATCTAGTGTCTTCTCCGATTCTATGCAAGGATTGGGAGATGATAATTTATCCGCTACTTGCGAAGCTCGCTAAAATCACGATGCCCCATTTGTTAGAGGATAATGAGTCTTTTATGAGTTTTCCGAACAATGACTCCTAGCCTTTTAAATGCTCTCAATGCTTTGGTATGTTCATATTCCTTCGTTTCTTTGTGACTTCGATTTTAAGCTTTATCTTAACTATTTCTTTACTTTCTTTTATAGTCTAGGAGAGCTTCTTTTGTTGTTGCCTCAGACCTTGAGAAAAGACGCAACAACCTTGAAAAGAAGAATCTACAACTTAAAGAGAAGATCCAAGAACTAGAAACTGAAGTTGCGTCATCTCGCAAGAAGGATGAGAGAATTCAAAATTGGAAGCCGAGTCTACTTCTCAGAAGAATAAAATATCTACCCTTCAAAGTGCAAATCAACAGCTATATGGTAAAAAAAATTTGCTCTTCAAATCATCTTCATTTTGTCATTTGCTTTTCTTTGCCTAATTTATTATTTTCGCAGACATATATAATCTCTCTGAAGAAGCCATTCTTCTCCATTCATTTCCCGAGCCTATGGACAATGATGTTCTTCTTACTCACCTCAACGAATCCTTAAGTAGTTTATCGAACAAAATTGATTCCCTTCCATTAAATGAGCTTCAAACCAAATATCGCCTTTTAGAGATTGAACATAGATCTAGTTTAGGTTTAGCCAACCGATTTAAACAAATGTATCGTGATTCCCATAAGAAAACCAAAACCTTAAGGAAGAAAATTATTAGTCTCATAGATGACAAAGACCGCATTGCTAATAAAGGTGCACAGGCATTAGCAAAATTTCAAAAATCTCTTCTCGAAGTACAAATTGAACGAGATGAATCCCTTCGCCAGAATGCAATACTTACTGAGCGAGAAGAACAAGTTCGTTAGCTTCTTTTTATAAATAATGATGATGAATTCGCTTGGGCTGCGAAGGTTCTAGATAATGCCAGGAATAACTTAGGTGTTGATGTTAGTCTTCATGCGAGCATACTGCCTTGGTTAAGGATATGATATCTGACAGAGAAGGTTGTTTATTATACTTTGCTGCTCTTTACTTCTGTAGTATTGTTATTAAATTGTTAATTCATTGTCATATGTTCTGCAGAATCCGAGAAGAGATTTCAAACAAGGATAGAAGAACTTGAGTCTGAAAAAGAACAACTCGCACAAGACTTTTCTCTTCACAACAACAAGTATTCTAAGTTGAAGAAACAACTGCAGGCTACAGTAGCGAACTTCAACAACAATGTTGTTCGCTTTCGCAATCAAACTATTGAGACAGTTTGCAATGATCACAAGATTCCTCTTAGTTCATACCCTTGTCTTCTTGCTGACATTCCTGAAGATATACCTTTCTCTGACGTTTCTGATAGCGAAGCTAGTGAAGAAGAAGAATCTGGCGAGAAAAATGATGAAATCGAGGAATCTGATAAAGAAGAAGAATCTTCCAAGAAATAACTTCTTTTTCTTCTTTCATCTCTTGTAATATCTGTATATATATCTTTTTAATCTTCTATTTCTATAAACCTTCACTTGTAAATTTCTTGGATTACTAAATATGAATTCAACCTTTGTTATCAACCTTTGTAAATTTATCCTTTATTTTCTCACTTCCTTTAGCATAAATCTATCATACGAAGATAAATAACAAAATTTCATCACATGCATTCCCATACTTTCCGCTGTTATTTATTTGCAAATGAGAGATTTATCTTGAAGTTTATCATCGCGACAAGATCGCAAGATATCTTCGCGAATGAAGAAATCTATTGATCTTGCCTTAACATTTCTTGTGTGGTCTTATTTTTCCTTCCTAGTTAAAGGTCTTATTTCGCCACCCCTCACTGCGACAAAGTCGCAGGACGTCTTTACATTTTCATGCAATGAACCATTGACCTTGTCTTATCATTCAAGGAGTATTTTTGCCTCTCGCAGATATTTTTCATGCGACAATATGACAGTTTAAATATTCTTGCAAGTATAAAATCCCATGACATTGTCGTTTTGCGATTTGAATCGCAGGACGTTTTTACATTTTCATGTAAAAACCCATTGATCTCGCCTTACCTTCATGTTAGTATTTTTGCCTCTTCAGATCATTGCACAAATTCGACAAGTCTAAATTTCCTTGCGAAAATAAAGTCTCATGACATTTGCGTCTTTTTGACACTTATCGCCTCCCTAATGGAGGGTGCCGCCTTATCTTCTCCCCCGGTTGCCCCTTCAAGGAGGCGTACATCGTCCATACAAGACTAGATCCTCCCATCCGGTCTTAACAACAACCAATTGTTTTCGCAGCCTCTTATCCCTTATACCTATATGGTTTATGGTTACGAGACCGCACCCTAAGTGGAGTTTTCTTGGCCGAGTGCAGCGTATACCAAGACTTGCCAAGAATGGCCGAGACACTTCAAATGCCCTGTGCACTCTTGGCTCAACCGTGTACCTCGGCTCCTTGAGCATACACCGACTCCTTGGAAGAGACCCTCAAGGCGTCCAACCAGGGTATAACCTTATATAATTAGTTGGAAATCCAAGGTATCTCTCTGGATAGGCTTTCATGGGCCCCAAATTTCCATGACTCAGCTTCGGGAGCGGTGTAACCTTCCCCCGAGCCATGTCAAGAGATACCCCTTATATGACGTACTTTAGGTCTTACATTTGCCTCTTGCATAAGTATCATTCGCGAACTAAGGTGTACGCTATAAAGGTTCGTCCCATTCACTCACTCATTCATTTTTGTTAATTCAATCAATCATTCATTTTGATAATCTCTTGTTATTTTGTTTGCGAAGTTAACGCACAATTCTCCAATCAGATTGCCATACATTCTCGATAGCGAGATTCTCGCGTAATTCTTCTTCAACTACTACTTCTCGCAACTATTCACTTCTTACACCTTTTACTCTTGCTTCCCTCTGTCTCTGCATTATTAAAATCTCTTAATAGTTCTTGTCCATCATAACCTTCAACTACCTTCATACCTTCATCTCGCCATGTATCTTCTCTCCTTACATTTATGTTATCTACCATCAATCTTTCTTTTCTTTGTTCCTCTTTTATATTCTTCTTCCATCCCTTCTTTTTTGCAGTTCTCTCTTCGCAGCCTTCTACATCAACCTCGTAACATCTTTGTCCTTCCATCCAAATTTCCCCTTATAATTCCAACACCGCTAGGATGGGGAAACTTTATACACTGATGGTAAGTTGACGCTACACCTGTGGATTTCATGCAACCATGGCCTTCCGATCAATGCATTATAAGGGGATTCCACATCAACCACATTTAACAAAATATCAGTAGATAATCCTTGCAAGGGTATTCTCATATGAACTTCTCCTTTAGGCTTGTTCGCTGTGCCATTGAAACCATAAATTTTGTATGTTGAAGGTATCAATTCTTCATCCTTTCCCCCCATAGTCTTGTAAGTATGGTAGAAAAGGATGTTTACCGAGCTTCCAGTATCAATTAATATTTTATTAATCGCCCAACAATTTTCTGCTTCATCATCTTCGCCATCAACAGGTTTTGGATTAATTTCCAGTTTTACGACCAATGGACTATCATGTATTTCTCTACCTTTGGGTATTTCTTCCGCAGAGAAAGAAATAATCTGCAATTGCCACTCTTTTAATTGCGATGTTCTCGCAATGTTCATTACTTCTTTGTCATCAACATCCCTCGCAAAAACCCTACTGAGTACGTTATCATGAAAATCTTCAATTGTGCGGTATGAATGAACAATGGAGTTACAAAACAAATTTTTAGCTTTCGCTCCAACTTCTATTACAAATGTTTCTTTCCCCTTTGCTGAGACTGCTTCGTGCATCTCTCGGGTGGTGGTGGTAATCGTTGAACTTTCTCTTCACTCTTTAAAAATGACTCAACTTTCCTTGGTCAATCATCCTTAAGATGATTCTTTTATGTTTCTGCAATCATTTGTTAAATGTCCATGAAAGCGTGGTATGAACAAAATTCATGACTTTTATCTCCGGTGGTGGTTCACTTCCCATGTTCCATGGTGTGTATGTTTTCCATTAAAAGTATTGCTTCCCATATTTTTTCCACACTAGTATTCAATGGTGGCATTTTAATTTCTTCCCATACTATTCTCGTGACTTCGCGGCCCTCCACGATAATTCCGCCTTGACCTCCGTAAGTTTTCGAAGTGGGCGATCGAGCCTTTGGATTTTATTATTTCCACCACGGTTGTAGTAGTTCCTTTCTCTTTCAAATTCCTCCCGATCTCGCTTCCCATCGCTACTAACTTTGGCCGTACATCATCCGTATTTCTTTCTTGTTGCCCTTGCGATGTGCTCGCCATGTGTGTATGAGTTGAGGTAACAAACTTGCATTCGCAACACTTGAGCTTGTATTCGCAATCGGATACGATTCCATTTCATTTTGTCTTTCTTCCAAAGCAATATATTCCTCTTGCAGTTCCTCAACTCGCCTCATTGTGATTGTATTCTTGACTCAAAATTTGAACATATAACAAGTTGGTTGCGAACATAGCATTTATGAATGACAGGATGAGGTATCTTTCATCCACCCGTCCAGCCATTTCACTGCACATTGTCTTCCATCTTACAGTCAAATGTCTCAAACTCTCGCCAACTCTTTGGTTTAGCCCAAATACATCTTCAATACCAGGTCGCGAAGAATTGTTACTTATATACGCCCCTAAAAATATAGCTTGTAAATGGTTGAATGACGTGATTGTGTTCCTTGGCAAACCCTCAAACCATTTCAATGCTTCTCCTGTTAAACTTGACGCAAAGTATTTGCACAGTATAGCATCATGGTTTTCCCATTGTAACACCAAAATCAGGATTTTATCACAGTGTAAGTTGTCACAGTTTATTTTTCAGTCACAGATACACCTGTGATAAGTCTTGCAACAATTATAACTGTTGATAAATTCTGTATTCGTGATAATAATTAGGAATATTAAATTCTTTTATTCGTCACAGAATTATTTGTTGCTAATTATCTAAATACCAAAAATTATAATTTAAAATGATGATTCCACCCAAAATTTTCACCACATTTAAAACAACCCCAAATTAATAACACATAGGATTTTTCTTATCACTATTTTCCCAACATTTATCAAAACTAAAAATTGTATTTAATTTCTTTAAACCAAAATATATTTTTATTTTTATTTTTAATTTTCTTAATATTAGAAAACAGTCATCGGGACTAAGTCAACAAATCATGACTTAGTAGGAAAGTTGATTTGAACAAATACTAACCCTATCTCTCGGTATTGTCGACACAAACCACAGATAAAATTTCTTCTTCTCCTTCCTTTGTTCTTTCCGCCATTAACACACTCTGAGAGTGAAAAATTTTCAGGTCGAAAGTTAGTCGTTTCACTGAAAATAAATCTGAGTTTGAATTTAAATTTGATAAATTATGTTATTCATGTCGATTGATTTAAAAGAAATAGGGTTTTCTACTGCGATTTGATGAATAATTGAAGTTGTGGAGAAGTAGGGTCTGATATTGATTAATGGAGAATAATGGTGTTGGTGGTCGATGCTGAGGGTGTCGAATTTGGGATCTGACTTGAAGCTACTGTCATGGATTGTGTTGATGGCAGTGAGGAGAAAAGGGTTCGAGTTTGCTGGTGGTATTTAGTTCGATTTAGTGGTGGTGTTATTCAGTTCTTGGCTGTAAGAATCAAAGAAGATGAATTTGAGATGGGATCGATGGATGGGTTTGTTTGAGAGAAGTGAAGAAATTGCAATTGAACAATGAAGATGAAGATGATGGTTCCGTGTTGATTATGGTGATGATAAATTTCGTTGGTTCGTCTTCTTCTTTGACGAGGTAAGTGATTAATAGTTCTTCATTTATCATTATGAATTAATAATTTGTTTTGTTAATCTATGAAATTGTGTGAAAGAATACGGCTAAATTAGAGGGTTTTGAATGTTTAGATTGATTACAGAATTGAATTTTTTTGATGTGGATTCAATTAGTTTAGATTGATTACAGAACTGAGTTTTTGAATTACTATGAGATGCACAAATAGATAAATTGTTGTTGGAGCTGAAGATGGCTTTAATCTAACTGGAAACAGGGGTATATACATGTGTCCAACAAGTTTCTAAATGTGGATTTAATGATAACTAAGATGTAGCTTACTAATCAGTAACAAGAGCTTTAATAGAACCATCACCATGGTGGATTTAGCAAACATTTTAAAATCCCACCTAATACAAATAAACTACAAGCATTATTTTCTTTATCATTTTTCTATCCTGTTGTGGTGACTACTAACCTCACAGACTTTTTGGAGCAATAGATTGAGATTCAGGCTTCTCAAGTAGATGAAGTAATCTGAACTGCTTAAAATTATTCAGCAATGTGTTTTAATCAGCTCCTCCGACATACTATTCAAGCATGTTCGAACGGTGTGTCTAGCTTTATCTCATTATATGTATTCTCTTTGCTATGGTTATTTGCTGGGAGGGAACATGACCTTTTTATCCAATTTTTATTAGATTGAACTATATTTAACTCCTATAGGACTATTATATTCTGTATTTCCTCTGTTTGAAGAGTTCAATCTGGTAAAGGTTTACAAGTTTTATATGTTTCACTTTCTTTTGGTGGGTTACGAGCTTAATGTAGTTTTTGGTTTTAGAGTTATACTTGTTCTTGATTTTTTTTCTATTTTTTATTAGCAGTGGGACAAGCGCAAATCGACAATACAATGGAATATCAAACACTCAAGGATCCTCCTTCCACCAGATTTACGTGGACAATAGAAAACTTTTCTAGGTTGAACAATAAAGAACACTACTCCAATATCTTCTTGGCCGATTGCTATAAATGGTATGTGTACCTTATCCATACAACATACTGTGTACTTTATCTGGCCATATTACTTCCTCTACTTGACTTTATGTTCCTTATTAGGCGGATTATGATTTTCCCAGAAGGAAACAATGTGGATCACTTCTCGGTGTACCTAAATATTGCAGAATCATTCAGTCTGTTGTATGCACAGTTCAGTTTGGTTGTGGTCAATCAAACCCACAAGGAGGAGTCACTGAGAAAAGGTATCTTCGTTGTCATTTAATGGCTGAAAATTATAACAAACTCTTGAAGGGGTAAAAGTTTTGGAACCATGTGATAATTTGTAAGGATGGGTCGATGGCTTACGTGACCTCATTCCACTCAGAGAACAGATAACAATGCATGGTCTTACGTACCTAGTGAAGTACAATCTTCTGGGTGATTATTCAACTTTAGAGGATTTTGAATTGATGCATGGTCTCATCATACCATACTGTTAGGATTCATGGAATGAGCAGATCATGGTCCAAGATGATGCTCTAACCTGATAGGTATACATGTAATGATAAGCAATATTTCTTTGTGATGCCATAAATGTCCAAGGAATGACATCATATGAATGTCTCTTTATATCAGATATGGTTTTGCTTCTTTCTGTATAACCATCTTTTGTCCTATGTACATCTGAAAGTTGGTGATTTATATCATACCACGTATATAGTCGTCTCTGATTTTGCAAAGCTGGTTTGTATCACTAATGTGCTTATCAAAGTTTCTTGAATTTTCAGGGCGCGACATGAGATTTTGATGGCCATATGATATTACTTGATTTCTCAGAATCAGTAGCATAGGGTTCTATTCACTTTTGCGTCAAGGCCTTTGACAGTGGGTACAACTTCTTGCCTCTCTTTGTATATTATCCATAAAATGAGTTTACATATGAGCATCATATTCATGCAAATTAGGTCATGGAATGTAGTGATTTTGAACATTCAAAGATTACATTGCTTTTCAGGTTCATAACATAGTATTATTGTCATAGTTCACCCTCTTTCTAATTGGTCTTTGCTCCATCTTAGTTTCTTCATAGCTGATTAACAACTTATTTGCCTCCTTTTTTGTTTTTTTTTTTACCTGGAACTTTTACCTTAAAGATATCCTTATGAGCGTGACTAACCTGTGATTGAGTGCATCAGTCTTGTACTCCTTTCTTGTAGCATGTTGGTCATTACTTGAGCATCATGGGTATCTTCATGTAGCTTATGTAGTCGTTTATCTTTTCTTTCAGCATTTCAGGAATCCTTTAAATCTTCCCTGGTTCAGTTGCACTTCTTAAGTTTTATATTCTTAATCCTCGGTGTTTTCTGGTGCCTTTACTAACTAAACTTAACATCAACAATTGCATTTTGAAGGATTATTTTCATTGTATTATTTGATGCTTCTCATATGAAACAACCAAATTGTGCAGGTGGCGGACAAAATCTGGTCTTAAGGCTAGGCAGAGCGACTCCTGGCTTATACACAAGGATGCATCCACTGAAAATTGGAGGGGATGACGATTCCTCATCTAGGCATAGGTCGTACAATGAGAATGCAATATCCCTAATATACAGAGATTTTATATTTATTACTAAATAATTTACAAGTTGTTGAGCTAATGGCAAAAAAAAATGGAGGGAAATTGGAAAGTTTGCCGCCAATAAAAAATCTCCCCAAAAATATTTCTAGAAGTTAAATTTCATACTGGTTTATGGCAAAATAAAAAAATGGAGGGAACTTGGAATTTTTGCCGCCAATAAAAATCTCTCCAAAACAAGTTTCTGCTGTTGGATAAACTTCGATTCTTTGCAACAAATTGTGGATCATGTTTGTTGTATTTTTGGTGGATATAATTTTTTTTTATCTATATGATGTGTTTGACTGGAAATGTATACCTGGGGTCAAAATATCGATACCAAATCTTTAAACATAGCAATGTGACTCAAAATCTGCTTCCTCCCATCCCCAGTTGATCAGAATGTATGCCTAATGTGAAAGAATATCAATTTAGGGGTAAATTGGTCATTTTTTAAAATTTTCAAATCAGTGCAAAATGGACATTTCACAAACTTTTGGGTAAGGGGTAAAATAGTCATTTTTCATGTTTAATTATAACAGGTTGCTAAGGAAAGGGTAGTTTAGTCATTTTTAGTTCATCCGGATGAGAAACTCAAGTTTAACTTTAGTAATCTTCGAACCTGGGATGGTCAAATCTGATATATTTCATCTCCAGTTCATCCGAATAAGAAACTCAGGTCTAACTCTGGTAATCTTCGAACCTGGGATGTTCGAATCTGATATATTTCGTCTTCAGTTCATCCGAATGAGAAACTCAGGTCTAACTCTGGTAATCTTCGAACCTGAGATGTTGAATCTGATATATTTCGTCTTTAGTTCATCCGAATGAGAAACTCAGGTCTAACTCTGGTAATCTTCGAACCTGGGATGTTGAAACTGATATATTTCATCTCCAGTTCATCCAAATGAGAAACTGGGGTCTAACTCTATTAATCTTTGAACCTGGGATGTTGAAACTGATATATTTCATCTTCAGTTCATCCGAATGAGAAACTCCGGTCTAAGTATGGTAATCTTCGAACCTGGGATGTTCATCTTCATTCCATCCGAATGAGAAACTCAGTTCTAACTCTGGTAAATTTTGAACCTGAGATCTTCGAATCTGATATATTTCGTCTCCAGTTCATCCGAATGAGAAACTCAGGTCTAACTCTGGTAATCTTCGAACCTGGGATGTTGAAAATGATATATTTCATCTCCAGTTCATCCGAATGAGAAACTCAGGTCTAATTCTGGTAATCTTCGAACCTGGGATGTTGAAACTGATATATTTCATCTCCAGTTCATCCGAATGAGAAACTCAGGTCTAACTCTGGTAATCTTCGAACCTGGGATGTTGAAATTGATATATTTCATCTTCAGTTCATCCGAATGAGAAACTTGGGACTAACTCTGGTAATCAACGAACCTAGTAAGAGACTTGGGTCTAACTTGGGATATATTTCGTCTCCAATTTATCCGAATAAGAGACTCAGGTATGAATCTAGTAATCTTTGAACCCGGGATGTTCAAACCTGATATATTTCGTCTCCCGGTTCATCCGAATGAGAGACTCTGTGTATGAATCTAGTAAATGAGAGACTCGTGTATGAATCTAGTAATCTTCGAACCCGGAAGTTCAAACCTAATATATTTCGTCTCGAGTTCATCCGAATGAGAGACTCGTGTCCGAATCTAGTAATTTTCAAACCCGAGATGTTCAAACCTGATATATTTCGTCTCCAGTTCATCCGAATGAGAGACTCGTGTCTAACTCTAGTAATCTTTGAACCTTGGATGTTCAATACCGATATATTTCGTCTCCAGCTCATCCAAATGAGAAACTCGTGTCTAACTCTAGTAGTCTTTGAACCGGGATGTTAAATTGATATATTTCGTCTTCGGCTCATCCGAACAAGAAACTCAGTCCAACTCCTCACCCGGACGAGAACATTGGGTCTCGTATATGGTAATCTTCCGAGCCGAGTTCCATAATAGGTCAAGAATCCACTCGTAACCATCCAATATGATATTTGACATCTCGGAACCTCACCCGGATGGGAACATTGGGTCCGTATATGGTAATTTCGCAGTGTTTCGATCTCGGATCCCGGTACGCATACAATATGCGTAAATAGGGTTTTTTAAGGTTTCGTAGAATATCTCAAGGAATCTTACCCGTAAATGGATGGATTCGTCATTCTTACCAAGTTTCGACTTAGAGTAGTCAACTCGCGGCCAGGTTTCGATCTCGGATCCTGGTGCGCATACAATATGCAGAAATAGGGTTTTTTTAAGGTTTCGTAGAATATCTTGAAGGAATCTTACCTGTAAATGGATGGATTATGATATATTTCCTGTGATGTTCGATTATGATATATTTCCTCTCCAGTTCATCCGAACGAGAAACTTAGGTGTAACTCTAATAATCTTTGAACCTGCGATGTTCGATTCTGATATATTTCGTCTCCAGTTCATGCGAACGAGAAACTCAGGTCTAACTCTAGTAATCTTTGAACCTTCGATGTTCGATTCTGATATATTTCTTCTTCAGTTCATCCGAACGAGAAACTCGTGTCTAACTCTATTAAACCCGTGATGTTCGATTTGATATATTTCGTCTTGCTCATCCAAAAGAGAAACTCGTGTCTAACTCTATTAATCTTCGAACTCGGGATGTTCAAAATCGATAAATTTCTTCTTGAGTTCATCCAAATGAGAAACTCGGGTCTAACTCTAGTAATCTTCGAACCTGGAATGCTTAAATATGATATATTTCTTCTTCGGTTCATCCAAATGAGAAACTCAGGTCTAACTCTAGTAATCTTCGAACCAGGATTGTTTAAAACTGATATATTTCTTCTTCAATTCATCTGAATGAGAAACTCAGGTCTAACTCTAGTAATCTTCGAACCTAGGATGCTCAAATCTGATATATTTGTTCTTCAATTCATCCAAATGAGAAACTCAAGTATAACTCAAGTAATCTTCGAACCCGGGATGTTCAAATTTGATATATTTCTTCTTCAGTTCATCCAAATGAGAAACTCAAGTTTAACTCTAGTAATCTTTGAAGTAATATTATTTTTCAGTTCATTTTCATTATTCAGATTCATAATATTTCTTACATATTATTTGGATTTGTTGTGATATACGCGTCAAAATATACGTAGACTGCTAGTTTTTTCTTCCCTAAATTATGGACTTCTACGTTACGATGTCACATGGTTTGGTAAGTTATAAAATGCACCACCTAATTTAAAACAAGGAGAGTCGTCTAATGAATTTGTATGTGACACGTGGTAAGAAATTAACCATCCGATCTTCTCGAAACCAATCGATGGGTGTCGAAGACACTAGTCGTCCGCCCTCTCGCTACACAAGAAAAGGGTTTTTTCTATATATAGCTAGTAGAGAGAGAAAACCAAAATGAAAACCTAAATTCTTCTCCGCCTTCCTCACCCCCCATCTTGTTCTCCTTCGACCGAAACCCTAACACACTCACCCTATCTTCTTCTCTTTCAACTGAAACCCTAACACGATAATCGAAGTTGAGTTATTACTCTACTTCATAACCAAAATGTCTTTCTCTTCCATCTTCTTTATCTTCTTCGACCAGAACGCTGCTCTCTTCTCCATCTTCTTTATCTCCCTCCAAATCGATTAACGAAACCACCTTAATCCATATACCCATAAATCAAAACTCTAATTTTATTGGAAATAAATACCTATTTTTAGTGGAACCAAGAGATCTCAAGTTCTCTCAAGAATTGGATTGAAATTAGAGTTTTGATTTGGGGTTTTTGTTAGGGTTTATTTTGATTTCATAGAAAATTATTTACGTTTGGTTTGATTTTCTACAAACTTTATCAGGTAAAGTTAGGATTTACAATTTATTTTCTCTATTTTTCAATGTTTAAGGTAGGGTTTGATTTGTAGACTTATTTTTCTACGTATGTATGTATATACCCACAGCTAGCTGCTTGCATGATCCATGTGTGTATGTATAATTTTTATCTTCATTTCTTAGAAGCAATTTGGTGTTTTATTTTGGGATTTCAAGTACTTATGAGCATGGTTATGCTGATAGAGTAATTGTTTATTCTGGGGTTTGTAGTTAGATGATTGGTATGGTGATGAGGTGGTTATAAGCATGATAGAGTAATTTGGTTTGATCTAATGTTGGACCTTGTTTTTTTTTTTCCTTCTGGTACTGATGTTGGGTTTGACATGTTAAAGAGATGAGAGAATTCGATCATGTTAAAGACATGAAATAGAAGTTGTTGGTTGTCGGTTTGGTTTGTTATTCTCAATTTACTGAAATACTTGAGGGTCCTGTTTTTATTAGCAAGAATAGGGTAAAGGTGCTATTACTTATGGATTCTAGTTGTGTTGATAATGATTCTGAACATCGCCCTGTCCAATTTAATTGCATTTCTCTCGTGAACACATTTCGAAGCACTGCTGATTCTTGCATATTCAGGGGATTTATAGTTTTTGAGACTTTGGAATTTATATTTGGTCCTGTGTTAGTTGCAAATGTCTAGTTTTTTTCATCTACTGAGAAACATTTCCCTTTTTTTTTGTTGTTGTTGGTAGATTTGATTTGTCTTTTTATGACCTTCTGTTTGGAAACCTACAGAGTCGTGTCCACAACATGTTTGACAAAAGTCCCTAGTAAAAATGGGGTGTTGATGAATAAAACTTACTATATTATATTTCTAATGACTTGAGACATTAAGCGCCATCTTTGTTTGGATGTACTGACAACAATGACTAATATATTGAAGAAATACATATATTTCTTTTTTCTGTCTCCTTAATTTTATCTCTCTATAAACTTTTGGATGTTGACTTGCATGCTGAGACTGTTAATAATTTGGACAGTTGATAATTTGATAGATTGGGTCAAACCTTTTAAATTTCATATTGTCGACATTTCACTTTAAGTTCCTACGGTAGTTTGAGTTGGAGGGAAATTAACAAATTTAATGAATTCATGAAATCCAACCCAAATGACTCCATATGGTCGTGTGGCCATTAAGAAGTTGGGTGTATGGAGACTGATCCACTATACACATCTATCATAAATATACCATTAACCATGTGATGTTAGATAAAATGTCATAGCTTATATTTTCTTGATTTTATCATTCCTCTTAATTTCCTCATGGTTCATTTCATATACCTTCACTATTATTTTAACTTGTCTATGATTTTCGCAGGGTACGATAGTTGATTCCTGTCAAATAGCCGACGAGAAACTGATTAGAAAACGTAATTACTAGTACTCTTTGTGTTATGTACTGTAATCAGGTCCTAGTAATTGTTGTTAGAAAGGTAGGCGAGAATGTGCTTTTTGCCGTGCTTCAAAATGTCATTGGAACTCTAGATTTTGTATGTTGCTTTTTCAGGACACTAGGGAAACAACATTCTCTTTAAGGAGGATGCCTTTGGTTAAAGCCAAGAGGTTTTTGGAGGATGTATTGACATACAAGCAAGTCATTTCCTTCAGACGTTTATGTGGTGGTGTTGGTAGGATTGGCCAAGCCAAGAACCGTCACTCAAATGGACAAGGACGTCGGCCATCCAAGTTAGAGCAATGATGATGTAGGTCTCTCTTCTCCGTTGTATTTTTACTTCATCAAGTTATATTTTACTCATTTGATTTTTTTCTTATCATACAATGTAGGTAAAAGGTTTGGATATATGTGGATTCGCTATACATTTCTCATATCCAAGTTAAGAAAGCTCAGAAGTAGAGGCCAAGTTATCCTTGATCTGCTTAAAAATGCTAAGAGCAATGTTGATGTAGGTCTCTCTTCTCTGTTGTATTTTTACTTCATCAAGTTAGATTTTACTCATCTGACTTGTTTCTTATCATACGTAGGTAAAAGGTTTGGACGTTGATTCACTATACATTTCACATATCCAAGTTAACCAAGCTCAGAAGCAGAGGCGTATGACATATCGTGCTCATGGAAGAATCAACAGTAAGTATCCTTTTAAATATATTTTGTTTCTTCTTTTTTGGATGGTTGGATTTTTCGATTTAAGCTGATTACAATGTTCATCTTTGGCTCAGCTTACATGTCATCTCCTTGTCACATCGAGCTGACCTTGTTAGAGAATGAAGAAGCAGTTAAGAAAAAGGTGAGGGTCACTGGAATATTAATATAATTATTGTTGTTTCATTTGTTTGTAGGGTTTAGGTTTTGAAAGTTGTTATGAACATGAATTCAGGATTTCCAGTGTTTATGATGTTGAATCAATCGAGTGTGTGTAACTTGTTACTGCTGAATCAATTGTTTCACTTGTTAATTTGATTTTGTTCTTTGATTTTACATCAAGTGGAAATGCTAGCTTATTCACTTCACATTAAATTCATTGTTTATTTCATGATTTGCTGATCCGAAGCATCAAAGAAACTGGGTAATATTAAGTGTGATTTGTCTTGGATAGCGTCACACATTTACTATGATGAAAAAGTAATTAAAATCCATGACTATTGAATTCCAGTACATTTGAATCGTTAGAATGTATCGGGTAGTAGTCTGATTTTCATCTTTGTGGAAATATGACAGTGGGGGATCTGATTTCCATCCATTCTGTATGACTTGATTACAATTCATGTAACTCGCCCCCATTGACTGGATTTCCGGTTTACAAATATATATCATGGATGATGAGTGCCTCGGGGCATGGTTATGATTTCTCACTAATGGAATGCATTCTTTTAAACAAGTGATAAGGTAGATCATTTGGAAATATGGATGCCCTCCACCGCCAGCGAGCAATCTGTGAACTACTTGGATCAAGTAAGAATCTTTGTATCATAACTTTGATCACTGCTTTAGATGGTACAAGATGGTCAGTTTCTGTTTTTTCGTAATGTAGGCAATAGATTACTTCACTGATAGATAACTTCAGTGCGGTGATACTAATATGATATGAACCTTCTATTGTTGGGAGTGTTTGACAAGAGTAGTAAGCCTTCCCGAACAAAAAGACTTTCATATGTCAGTAAATTGACATTTAGATGAAAATTACGGAGCCTAGATTAGGTGCTAGCTAGTTGGTAACTAGCATTGCTCTTATTCTCCAAGAATGACGAGTGGCCAAACCCGTACCAAGTCATTTCAGCTTGCCCAAAACCGCTTGCTCCCAAGGCTCAAGCCAACATTAGGACAGCGTACAATTACTGCTCTTAATAAAATTTTACGGAACAATCTGTTTTCACTTTCTTGAATGATTGAATCGGACATCCTGTCAGTCATTGATTGTTGAATACCATTTTTTTCTTTAGCTTGGGTTTACATACTAAAGGCTTGATGGCGAGGCATCTGGACAGGATTACGCGTCATTAAAGGGTTGCATTACTTTGAGAAGCTTTATGGAAGCTCAGAGTGTTAGCTTTTAATTGGTTTTGGTTAAATTTCATAACGAATGGAACGATTCTGTTGTACTTGTGTTCGTAATGAATGTATGAATCTTCTTTGAGAATGCATGAACTGCAGATTGAAAAATAAGAAATTGCAGGCCCGGGTTCCAAGTTCAGTTTTAATTGTATTACAGGCCTGTAAACTGGAAGTCCAGGTCCATGAAAATGATCCGGGCTACCCTTTTTTTTTTACCTGTAACAGAAAAAATTGTCACGGTTATAACTGTGACACAAATTGTGAAGAAAAAATAACACGCGTCATCATAGGCCGTGACAAAAGGACGACACGTGTCCTATGAGTAACTGTTACAAATTAATGGCAACACAAATATGTGTTACTTTAACCATGACAAAAAGGACACGTGTCGTCAAGCAATCGTTGCAAGGATTGAGAATGATTATAAGCGTTGCTTTGTAAATGTGACTCTTTAAGACACGTGTCATAATCTGAATTGTGGTTAATAGAGAATGAGTTAAAACCGTTAAGATAAATGTGACAAATATGACACGTGTCGCTATCATAAAATTAGGTCAATTGTGGCTATTAATTATTGTAACGCTTTTTATATGTGATTTGTTTTCTGCCTTTTGTCACAGATAAAACCGTTACAAAATACCATCACAATTATTAATAACGGCCTATTTAGTACAGTTATAACCGTTACAAAATCAATAAGCAACAGGTATAGCCTGTGACAAAATCCTGGAAATGGTGTAGTGATATACATCTCACATAAGCCTTGATGTGTTGTATTGCACAGGTTGTTCCATCAAAAATCTTTGGTTAATGCTTAGGTAAATTGCACTTTGGGGGTATTCCTCCTAGCTGCACTTCTAATGTAAAAGGGTTTTTCGCGGCCTCTGCGATGGCTTCATCTAATTGTCTTCTTCCTCCTTCTCTTCTGCTATTCAATATCCCTCTCATTTTTGCCAATTCTCTTAAGATTTGTTCATTTGCCTCAGAATTCGAATTTATCGGTCTTTTTAATTCTGCTTCTCTCCTCCTGCGTTCATGTCTACTTATATTTTCTGGTTCATCATTCTCTTCTCTTCTTTCTCTGCGACTTTCTTCTTCACCTCTTTCACGAATTCTCACACCATTATACCTGTCATTTTCTCTTCTTGGTTGTTTATCAGTCCTCCTTTGTACTCCTTCATATTCCTCATTAATGCTTCCATTGCTGCGATTTTTCTCGCGCCTTCTTTCTCTATTATCATGGTTGTTCTGCCGTATTGCTTCTTCTACCTCTCGTTCTTCCATTTCTGCTCTTAATCTTTCCCTTTCGCAAGCTAGACGTGCTTGTTTGATATAATGTCTTTCAATGTCATCTTCAATTTTCTTTTGTTTCCTTCATGTTTCTCTCCCATGCAATATTCTTCTTCCTTCTTCTTCACTAACTAGATGATTCTTCCCTTTACGATGCCTATCTTCTTTAATTCCGTTGTTTTGACCATTCTGTAGATCTTCAGGATGCGGAATATGATAATCTCCTACCACTTCTCTTCCTTCGCGACCTCCTTCGCCGAGATTCAGCTCTCTTTCCAAATCTTCATCATTAACATTTTCTAGAAGTAACGTTCTTCCCACATCTTCTCTAACTGATCCTGATCTTGACCTGATATGACTTCTTGACCTTCTATTTTGCAACCTCCTATTTTGCATTCTTAATTCATGGTTCTGCCTTGTTAAGTTTGCTCGTTCTTCCGCTTCTAACCGCCTTTCTTCGTGTATTGTTTGTTTTAACGCTTCTAACGCTGCGATTTCTTCATTTCCACGAATCGCTTCTCCCATCTCTTCCCGATTTCTCTCCTCTTGTCCATTATTTATCAATTGTTGCACTTCTTCTGTTTCCTCCATAGAGTCTGATCTCCATGTATGCACACTCACCCTATCATAATCTATTACTCTATTTGCTGCTGGTTGAATTGGTGGTTGAATTTGTCTTTCTTCTCTATCCCTTATGTTTACTCTTGAAGGTTGACCTGTTTCATTTCTCCTTTCTCCAGCTAATCTCCTGCTTCTTCTAACAATTGTTGGTTGTTCTGATGTATTCCTTCTTCTAGCCATTTCTTAATTTCTGCAACTTGTTATAAATTGTATGAAATTCTTCTCTTACTACTCCAAATTTGTCCAAATTACAATGTTGATCTTCACAGAACTTGATCTTCACAGAATTACGATGTTGATCTTCACAAAATTCTTTTCGTGAATTCCAATCCCTGTTTCTAGCGCATATGTAGTTGCAGGAAATCCCACACTACACCCCTCAAAAAATTTTACTCAACTAATCCATTTGAATATGATTTGCTATTGGTTTTATTGATTATTCTCTTGAAATGTTTACAAAGAAAGATAGATCAGAGTTAAAGAAATTACAATCACTCTAAATTTTCTCTCTCCTAATGACTTGCTTAACAATTCAAAAAAACTCTCTCCACAACAGACTTACTCGACCCTTTATATAGGGTATTACATAGTGGATGACAGCTAAGCTGTCCTTTATTTTCGGGAATCCTTCGCGAAGTATCGCGAGTGTATAAGTGTTTGTCCTCGCGACACTCCTAAATCTCGCCAAGTCTTCACACTTTTCTCATGTCCTGGCTGTCGTCATCTGATACGTCATTGATTTTTCTTCCTTGCGACGCCTTCGCAGTACTGTCATTTATTATTCTCGCGAAATATTGATGTCGCGATACGTATCAGTAAAAAGAGGAGTATATGTACGACCAAGTGAAGCCATTGTTAGAAGTATGTGAATGAATAAAGAATTGAAAATCAAAAGAATGAGAAAAGTGTAGAAGGATTATGGTAACAGGAGCGCAAATTGCGGAGGGAGAGAGAGAGTTAAAGAAGATTTGCAGAAGGAAAGTAAAAGAGAAGAAGAGAGGGATGAGGAAACTATTTATAGAGAGAAAGAGTCTTCGGGAAAATAAATACATTTAATGAGATATGGGACGTGAATGGTCAAAAATAAACGGTTGAAAGAGACGTGTCAAGAATAGAATGGAAGAAGAAATATCTGTAATGAATTCCGTGTAAAAGTACAAAATTGAAGCAGACGAAGATGAATGATCGCGACATAGAAGATGAACGATTGCGGCATTTCATAATGTTAAGTTCTCATGACATTCTCTTCTTCGCAGAGAAGACATGAGAAGAGGCAAGATGTAGGATCAGAATATCGCGACATCAATATTTCGCGAGAATAATAAATGACAGTACTGCGAAGGCGTCGCAAGGAAGAAAAATCAATGACGTATCAGATGACGACAGCCAGGACATGAGAAAAGTATGAAGACTTGGCGAGATTTAGGAGTGTCGCGAGGACAAACACTTATACACTCGCGATACTTCGCGAAGGATTCCCGAAAATAAAGGACAGCTTAGCTGTCATCCACTATGTAATACCCTATATAAAGGGTCGAGTAAGTCTATTGTGGAGAGAGTTCTTTTTGAATTGTTAAGCAAGTCATTAGGAGAGAGAAAATTTAGAGTGATTGTAATTTCTTTAACTCTGATCTATCTTTCTTTGTAAACATTTCAAGAGAATAATCAATAAAACCAATAGCAAATCATATTCAAATGGATTAGTTGAGTAAAATCTATTGAGGGGTGTAGTGTGGGATTTCCTGCAACTACATACGCCCATGCTGAGAAATACCTTGCATGAATGGCACGAGCTTACAACCAAAAGGTTAAACCAAGGAGCTTTCGTGTAGGCAACCTGGTCCTCGCTATTTCACATCATGTTCCTCGTAATGAGAGTGCTGGAAAATTTGTACCCAACTGGGAAGGCCCATTCAGAGTTACCGAAGCGGCAGATAGTGGCTACTACAAGATTGAGCACGCAGACGGCACGCCTGTAAAGGGAAAGCCTGACGACAAAATCAATGAGAAGTGGCTAAAAACCTTCTACATGTAATCAACCAGCTATATGAATAAAGCGTGTTTCGACTCTCCAGTGCGTATTAAACAAATCCTCAATGCACCCACTCTTTGGTACATGAGTGTCTAAATCCTCAATGCACCCACTCTTTGGGACATGAGTGTCTAAATCCTCAATGCACCCACTCTTTGGGACATGAGTGTCTAAATCCTCAATGCACCCACTCTTTGGGACATGAGTGTCTAAATCCTCAATGCACCCACTCTTTGGGACATGAGTGTCTAAATCCTCAATACACCCACTCTTTGGGACATGAGTGTCTAAATCCTCAATGCACCCGCTATTTGGGACATGAGTGCCTAAATCCTCAATGCACCCACTCTTTGGGACATGAGTGCGTAAATCCTCAATGCGCCCACTCTTTGGGACATGAATACCTTGGGCGTCCTGGGTACCAAAAAAAAAAAAAAAAACAAACAAAAAAAAACAGAGGGGGAGAGCACATTTTCCTCTCCCAATAAGAAAGGCCCTGGCGTTTCTAACAACACAGGCGCCCTTGAATAAAGGTTCCATTCATGGGAATTGCGAAAAATAAGATAAGGGGAGAGCACATTTTCCTCTCCAAGAAAGGAAAGGCCCTGGCGTTTCTAACAACACAGGCACCCTTGAATAAAGGTTCCATTCATGGGAATTGCGAAAAATAAGGTAAGGGGAGAGCACATTTCCCTCTCCCAACAATAAAAGGCCCTGGCGTTCCTAACAACACATGCACCCTTGATAAAGGTTCCATTCACCGAATTTCCAAAAAAAAAAAGAGAGAGAAGGGGAGAGCACATTTTCCTCTCACAACAAGGAAAGGCCTTGGCGTTCCTAACAGAATAAGCATCCTTGAATAAAGATTTTATTCGTAAAAATTGCACAAAAAAATATAATAATAAATAATAATAATTAAAGAGACAAGGGGAGGGAAAGCAGCCTTCCTCTTATAACAAGGAAAGGCCCTGGCGTTTCTAACAACACAGGCGCCCTTGCATAAAGGTTCCATTGACCAAACCTCCAAAAAAAAAAAAAAGATAAGGGGAGAGCACATCTTCCTCTCCCAGCAAGAAAGGCCCTGGCGTTTCTAACAACACAAGCGCCCTTGAATAAAGGTTCCATTCATGGGAATTGCGAAAAATAAGATAAAGGGAGAGCACATTTTCCTCTCCCAGCAAGAAAAGGCCCTGGCGTTTCTAACAACACAGGCGCCCTTGAATAAAGGTTCCATTCATGGGAATTGCGAAAAATAAGATAAGGGGAGAGCACATTTCCCTCTCTCAGCAAGGAAAGGCCCTGGCGTTCCTAACAGCATAAGCGCCCTTGAATAAAAGTTCCATTCACCGAAATTACCTAGGGGATCACCAGTTTGGAGTCGGCATTCCCTGTGGCGGGGAAAGCATACTCCACGCTGCCAATAGACTTCTCGAGGCTAAAGGCACACAAAGCACCCTTACTATGCTGCTCGTTGATTTCTCCAATGCATTCAATTTGGTCGATCGATCAACTATAATAAGGGAAGTCAGAGCTAGATGCCCTAGCATATCTCACTGGGTCGAGTTTTGTTACGCCGAGCCTGCAAGACTTTATTACGAGGAGTCTATTCTAGCATCCGCACAAGGAGTTCAGCAAGGTGACCCTTTAGGCCCTCTCCTTTTCTCCCTAGCTCTACATCCCCTGATCTGTCATATTGCTAGTGAATGCACCTTAGACCTACACGCTTGGTACCTTGATGATGGAACCATTATAGGGGATACTTTAGAAGTTTCAAAAGCACTAAAGATAATTCAGCATGAAGGTGGCGCACGAGGGTTGCATTTGAACATCAGGAAAACGGAGGTTTACTGGTCTTCGCTCGATCCAAGATGCCAAGATAATGGTGTTTTCCCTGACAGCATTGGTCGGCCGGCATTGGGTGTGAAATTCTTTGGGAGGTCCAGTCAAGATGGATTCTCAATCTTTGTAGCGACATGATCCTACAGCGTATTGACAAAACTACTAGGCTTATGGAATGTGTTAGGACACTCAACGACCCACAATGTGAGCTATTGCTCTTGCGGAACTGCGTTGGAGTGTCTAAACTGTACTTCACCATGCGCACCACCAGACCCAAGAGTCTTACACCGCTTCCGCACATTATGACCAGCAGCTCATGGAGTTTCTCTAGGCACCGATAGTAGGAGATGGCGCTGGATTCGGCTCCTTCAACAATGCCCGGTGACCTTGCCTATGGGAGATGGGGGGATTAGGAGTGTACACCATGTCCGACACTAGCCAATATTGCTACCTAGCATCGTGTGTACAGACTCAACGCTTACAACAAACCATTCTGAGTGATCTCGACATTTCAGTACCAAGCCTCGACTTCCAGGACGCTCTCAACAGCTTTATACACTCCCGTGGCCTGTCCACTTCTTTTGACATCGATACCACCGCCCCACAGCCTATGAAGAAACTGGCGGCCATGTATTTCGATGCAGTGAAGAAGGATCTTCCTAACAGGCTCAGCCTATCACCACGGGACGCGATCCTATGGCAGTGCAATAGTCAGGCGCACGCGATGGACTTTTTGAAGGCTATCCCCATTGATGGTCTAAATCAAACCATCGGGCCTCGACAATTTAGAGCATGCCTAAAGACCGCTATGGCATACCACTTTTCCGGAAGACAGTGTTTGTACTTGCTGCAAACGTGATATGGATGTCTTCGGCGATCATGCACTCCATTGTGCTAGCGAAGTAGGCCTCAAATTTCGACATGACTTGGTGCGAGATGTGATTATGGATATTTGCTATAGGTCTGGAGTGGCGGCTCGGAAGGAAGCATCTCTCGGCCTCTTGGCTGGCGGGGTGGCTCTAAAGCCGGCGGACATACTTGTGCATTCTTTGGGAGAACGGAGTTGATACATGTTTTGATGTCACAGGAGTCTCGCCCTTCTCTGGACCTGGTTTACGTAGCTTTACACCAGGGCATGCAATCTCTGCAGCCATGAGTCGCAAACGTAACAAGTATCTGGAGATATGTAGATCCCACGGGTATGCTTTCGGAGTCTTGGCTTTCACAACTCTAGGTGAACTCGGAGATGATATGATTGTTCTCTTGAAGAGGCTAAAGAACTGCCTAGTTAATTATGACGCTAACAATAAAATAGGCGGGTCTTTATTTCATAGGGTAGGTTTGGCTATCCAAAAAGGAGTTGGAGCACAGTTTGTTGCTCGACTCCCATCCATTCATGTACAAACTGATATTTGATTTTCTTAATTAAAAGCCCCTAAAGGCTCTCTTCCATAATAATAATAATAATAATAATTCCGGTGAGAGAGTGTCCGGCGATTTTGGGTGACTTTTCCGGCGATTGGAAGCCTGGATTGTTCTCCTTTGATTCCTGGATTTTTCATACTGTTAATCATCTAATCCTCCTCCCCTTAGTGTTATTATTATTATCTTTATGCTTCTGCAGATGCCTTTTTCGTTTAGGGTTTCTCGTTTTCCAAGTTTTTCTGTTTTTGCAGAACTTATTTTTCTGAGAATCAATGCCTAGAACACGCTCTTCAACCTCTTCAGATCTGCGGGAACACCAGCCTCGAGCCCCTCCATCTTCTGACTCTCCTTCATCCTCCAATGCCTCATCTTTTCAGGCTTCATCCTGTGCTTCATCTTCGCAGTGCGACAAGATCGACTGCCCTTTTAGAAATTATGATGGCTGTAAGGGAGGTGTTGGTGGTAATGGATATGCTAAGAGTGCCATCTATAAGCATTTGAAAGACAAACACTTTCCTACCGAGGTTCGCATGGAGGTCTGCAGAGAAAGGATTAAAACCAATCACGCTTGTTTTGCCACCTGGGAAAGGGTTTTGAATGATATGCAGGGATGGTTGTGCATTAAATGTCTGTGTATCCATGCATGGAAGAAGGATTGTTCGAATTCTCACCACACGGAAGTCATTCCAGGTCCATTCAATGGCCTTGGTGTTGATTTTCTCATTCACGGGGTTGAGAAGCCACAGACTGTTGTTCCAGACGTGGTAGTAAATGTTCCAGGTGTTGGTGAGGATGTTGCTGGTATCACAGTGGACTTACTTCATAGTATGCTGCAGAGACAAATCACTACTACTGTTAGTATTCCGCCTCCCAGCAGGTTACACTTCTCTCGCACCTTAAAGTCTGCTCTTGATCTTGTCATTGCAAATCCTAATAACATTGCAGCCTGGATACAATTACTACTACTGCCTACATGCACCCTGAGCTTATATGAACCTAAAAGCTCTATGGAAGAACGATCAGGCAACCGGAGGAAACTGCAAATGTCTGCAATCAACAAGGCGCTACTGTGTTGGAAAGAACCGTCTGGTTGCTTCAACCTGACCCAACAATTGTTGGTTGTTCCTAAGAAAACTCCCAGGCAGCGCTCGAACAAGAAGAAGATAAATCCAAATTTATTGGCCTGTAAGAGGAAGTTGGAATATGGTCATTATACTGCGGCCATCAGGGTGCTTTCCTCCAGTGGTGTAGCTCCATATACCCCTGACACACTCTTTGAACTTCAACAAAAACATCCTCATGCACGCCTGCCTCACATACCAGCCGAGGGTGTCGCTGCAACTGCACTTTCCGTCAGTGCAAAAGATGTTTTGTTGGCTCTTAAGAGTTTTCCCAAAGGCACTTCATGCGGGAGGGACGGTCTTAGAGCTCAACACCTATTGGATGCTATGAGTGGTGCCGGAGCTGCTGTTGCTGATGAATTACTTCTTTCCATAACGGGTGTTGTCAATCTGTGGCTGGCAGGGAAGTGTCCTCCCATTCTTGGTGATTTTGTGGCCAGTGCACCCTTAACTCCGTTGCTTAAACCGGGTGGTGGGTTAAGACCAATTGCTGTGGGAACTATATGGAGGAGATTATGCTCAAAATTGGCTGCTACGTCGGTGCGCAAGGAAATGACATCATACCTAGGCAAGTACCAGTTTGGCGTCGGCATTCCATGTGGCGGCGAAGGCATCTTGCACTCTGCCAATAGATTGCTTGAGTTGAAGGGTAGTGATGCTTCACGGGTTATGCTGCTCATAGACTTCTCGAATGCGTTCAATCTAGTCGACAGGTCCACCATCATAAGGGAGGTAAGAGCTCGTTGTCCGAATATCGCTAATTGGGTTGAGTTTTGTTATGCAAAACCTGCTAGGCTCTATTATCAGGATTCAGTTCTTTCTTCGGCCCAAGGTGTTCAACAGGGTGACCCCCTTGGTCCTCTCCTATTTGCATTAGCTCTCCATCCCCTTGTTGAGAATATTGCTGCCCAATGCACCTTAGACCTTCATGCTTGGTACCTGGATGATGGCACTATCGCAGGTGATACATTGGAAGTATCTAAGGCTCTGAAAATTATACAAGAGGAAGGTCCTAGCTATGGTTTGCATCTGAACATCTCGAAGACGGAAATTTATTGGCCATCATATGACCCAAGAAGAGATATTGAGTCTGCCTTCCCTCCCAATATTGGTAAGCCTGTGAATGGTGTTAAACTACTTGGTGGTCCGGTCAGTCTAGATTCAGAGTTCTATAGTAACATGGTGCTAAAAAGGGTGGATACTTCTATTGACTTATGAGCAAAAACAGGGGAACTACAAGACCCTCAATGTGAATTACTGCTTTTACGTAATTGCACAGGGGTTTCTAAGTTGTATTTCACCCTCCGCACAACATGCCCCAAATCTATTCAGCTTGCTACTGACCGTTTTGACAAGCATCTTATGCAATATTTACGTCGATTAATAGTTGGTGATGGTGCGGGCTTTGGCTTGGTTCAGCAAAGACTTGCTACTCTCCCTATTAAAGACGGCGGTCTTGCAGTGCTTATAATGGCTGATACAGGTATGTTTTGTTACCTAGCTTCTCATGCTCAAACTCAACATCTACGAGGCCAAGATCCCGAATTTGCTTAGGATGCTTGAGATCCTTGCCCAAACTATCAAGATGCTTTAAGGTGTTTTTACTCAAACTTGTGGCCTCTCCTCTAGTTTCAATATCAGTGATACTGCCCCCCATTTCATGAAGTCCTTGGCAGTCATTCATTTTGGTGTTATCAAAGAGAAGATACCCATTAGTTACTCTCTTTCTTCGCGTGAAGCAACCCTGTGGCAGTGTAATAGAGCTGAACACGCTATGGATTTTCTTAAGGCTATTCCCATACCCGGGCTTAATCAGGCTGTTGGACCTAGACAGTTCAGCGCCGTCTTACAATATCGGTTTGGTATACCTTTCTTTGTGGAAGACAGTTTGTGTTCTTGTTGCAACAGGCCTATGGACATTTATGGTGACCATGCTATTCATTGTGCCAGTGAGGTTGGGCTCAAATTTAGACATGATTTGGTCAAAGATGTCTTGGCAGATATATGCTACAAAGCTGGTGTTGCCGCTGGGAAAGAAGTCTCTTTGGGTTTCCTTTCCAATACGGAGAACGAACTCAGACCCGCCGACATCATGGTTTATAATTGGGAAGATGGTAGGGATGTTTGTATGGATGTGACGGGTGTTTCACCTTTCACAAGTGCTAGGAAACGCAACATTGCTCCGGGCATGCCATCGTTGCAGTATCCCACGCGCAAGAATAAAAAATATTTGGACAAATGCACTTTGCATGGTTATGGGTTCGGTGTTCTGGCCTTTTCTACTTTGGGTGAGCTCGGAGTAGATACTATATCTTTTCTGAAAAGATTGAGGAATTGTATGGCTAGGCATGATGCCAACTTCAAGTTAGGCAACTCTCTTTTTTATAGACTAGGCATTGTTATTCAAAAAGGTGTTGGCCTTGACTTGTTGCTAGGTTGCCCACCATTCCCTGTAATCCTTGTAATCTCGACATTGTTCTTTGATAATAATAATAATAATAATAATAATAATAATAATAATAATAATAATAATAATAATAATAATAATAATAATAATAATAATAATAATAAAAGCCACCAGATGTAGCATAAACAGGGTCTTCAGAAAGGAGCGATAACTAATAAAAGTCTCTAACTAGTTCACGTTCACTAGCTCTTGCTCAATCACCTAGCTTAAATCCAAAACCTCTTGATTCAAGGCTACTTCCACTTGTGATAACGAATCCCGCACATACCGAATGCTCGGGATCGATGTACTGTAGATCCAGCCTAACCTAGAAACCAAGGTGATTAAGAAGACCAAGTCTTTCATATTCACCAAGACCTCTCACCTTTTCCACCTGCTAACCCATCTAGTCCAGCAACTTAACCACTATCACTACCCATTTCGCGATCACTTGAACCTTCGGGTCTATACTTCTTAAGCAACTTCTATTGAAACCACTCCCTTTTTTGCTCTTTCGCCTAGCTATATATAAATATGTAATTCAAAGCAGCATTTCCGCATAGGCGAATGCTAAAAGATAAGCATACACAGAAGCAGAAAGAACAGATTTACCCTCTACCAGAATATGATCTCTAGGTTTACCAAATCCTTCTCAACCAAATGTCTTGTGAAAAAGCCCCTGTTTTTTTGTTGCTCGGCTACCATCCATTCATGTACAAAATGACTTTGCTTCTGTTTAATAAAAGCCCCTGGTGGCACTCTTTATAATAATAATAATAATAATAATAATAATAATAATAATAATAATAAAAAAAAAAAAAAAAAAAATAAATAATAATCATAATAATAATATATAAGACAAGAAAAGAAGAAAAGATAAGGGAGAAAAGAAAACAAAGACGAGGGTAAACATCTTTCAAAATATTAAGTGACATTCACAACCAACAGATTCGCCTAAGAGGTTACAGAAGAAACTGAGCATCACTAACAGCACCGTCTAAGATACCAGTAAGCATATGCGCACGTACATAATCATTATAACTACTATTCACCTGCTCAAAACACAACTGTTGCCGCTCTAAAAGAGGAAGTGTTGATGGAACAACATTGACAATAGCTTCTTGCGATTCCCGCTCATACCTCGCCAAGAGACGAGAGTAAAGTCTATGTTGTTCTACAAAGTGTTCAAACATTACACGAGCCGCTTTAGCCATACGCTCAAGGCGCCCAACCTCCAATAACAAATCTTCTCGAGTCATCACTGCTAATCCAAAAAAGGGTTTCAGAGAAACGAATCGACAAAAAGCATCACACCAAAGCCCATTTAAAAAGGGTGTAAGGGACCCACTAGCAATTAATTCTGCAAACCAGCTAACAAAGTTTGATACTTTGCAATCTCCTCCTCTACCATAGACAAACTACCGCAAGCTCCATGCATTGCTTTGTGCACATTTGTACGAGCAACCCCAGCTCGCTGAAAACGACGCTCCACTTTACCAAAGGCGACTCGTGAAATGACCCCTTTCTCCGCCATGTAGTAAGTATCAGCACAATTTGACCAATATAAACTTGCCTCGCCCAAAGCCTTCTAACATTTCCGTAGCTCTTGAACACACTCCTCTTTAATCCCTATCAAGCGTTGAATCTCCTGCTCATAAACCTCCTTCAAGGGGTGCTGAGGCGTGGCAGCCAAGGCCAGAACCCACTCTTTGTCAGGGCGAGCAGCATACATCAAGAAAGAGAGATGAGTAAGAGAATGGAAAACGATTGAACATGACATACATATATATACACACACTGGCCTAAAGCCACATGTTCTAAGAACTCCCAACACATGTATGAGTAACGAGCTCAGCCAAAGCCTGAGCAAGAGCCACGTTAATAACACAACGAGAAGCGGAAATATACATCATATCCAGACCAAAAGCCACCCGGCGGCTCTTTAGCTCAGAACGATTGACTGATAAGTCCACAAGCACCATGTCACCGGTACGCCTAAGTTTCTCCATACGAGATTCCACATCCACCAGCATCCCATGCGACTCTGCATGCCCCTGTTCAAGGTAATTACGTACAATGGGTTGAACATCTAGAAGTCGCCTCAATAAGGATACTTCTACAACCAAGCTATAATAACTAGCCATTAATTGTTTAATACACACAAATGACTCGATAAGCCATCATATTTAAAGGGACCCGACCCCTAGGCACGAGCGCTATCCAAATAAAGTCATAACTCAACATCGAGATGTCCGCCAATCCAACATAAAAAAAAAGGAGGGAAAAAAGAGAGAAGAAGAAAAACGGAAATTAAGAAATAAAGTCACAATCCAACATAAAACAATAAGAAGAAATTGACAACAAAAGCCCTCTCCTCTCCCGAACCATCGAGATACTCACGACTCGTTCTGCTCCGCCATTTCTGCCCTGGCATCCGCTAACAAACGCTCACCCTCCTCTAAGGTCTCCTTGGCCTGAGCAATCTGATCGATAACCTCACTCGTCTCTTTAATCAGACGCTGCTGAGTCGCCCGCAAAGTCTCCAAATTCGCCTGATCAAAGGCGACCCTTTCCTCGAGATCGGCGACAATTACTGGGAGTTGATTCCGACGAGCATTCGCCTTTATCTCCGCCTCTTGCCAGAGAGCTTCTAGCCATCCAATGTTAAAACGCATGTTGACAGCATCATCAATGATTCGACGCCAGCTCTGTAATTGCGTGCCAGAAGGGTGATCACCAACTTCTACCATCTCGCCAAACACATCCAAGATGTTCAAAGTATGAGACACAAGAACGTTGGCGTTGGGAAAAACCGCGTCAGAGGCGATGTGGCCATGCTGCACTGCTACCTGAGTGTATAATGCCTCGTAACGAAGAGGCATCCAAAACCCAAAGACCGAGACGTAACTCTCCCCATCACGAATCTGGCGCTGCTCCATGGGTTTGTTCGACAATAGGAAAGCAGGCGGATCCCAATGCCCATCATTATCCAACAGGCTAGGATGAGCAACTGGCTCGGAAGCTGGAGCATGGCGGCCATGATCGCTCAAAGTTTTGGTCCTCTTTACTTTGTCACGACCATCCCTAGTTTCTGAACGATCTTGCTTACCCATAACCTACAAATAATTATCAGATAGAGGCGAGTCAAAAAATAAAATAAAAAAATAAATAAAAAATAAATAAAAAAAAATGGTGACTCACAAAGGAAGAAGTCGTAATGTCTTGGCGACTAGTAGAAGGAACAGAGGAAGAGGAACTTCCGACCGAAGCACCCGAGTCAAGAGGTTGTCTGTCTTGCCGCCCTAGAAAGTCCAAGAAAAAGAGATGAGAAACTCCAAAGAAGAAAAATGATACCTCTGCTTCTCCCCTCATGTGTGTATATATATGAGGTATAAGGCAACGTGCCGGTTAAAAATAAAATAAATAATAAAATAAATAATAATAATAATAAAATAAACACGTGGCAATCTGATGAACGAAGCACCTGATGATCCTTGTCGTGACATCACCAGCTGATTCGGTAAGACACCAACACCAGGCGCAGAGCCAGAACTAGCACCCATAGATTGACAAGGATGATCTCTCGATGAACGCCCCCTGAGCAAAGCAATAGCTATATCTGTAAATGATAAATAATAATAAAAATAAAATAAATAATAATAATAATAAAATAAACACGTGGCAATCTGATGAACGAAGCACCTGATGATCCTTGTCGTGATATCACCGGCTGATTCGGTAAGACACCAACACCAGGCGCAGAGCCAGAACTAGCACCCATAGATTGACAAGGATGATCTCTCGATGAACGCCCCCTGAGCAAAGCAGCAGCTCTATCCGAAAATGATAATCGGGGAGATCGGGGAAACCGCGGAATAGGAACCACGCCAGCATCACGGCGTGCTTGCATCTTGGCAAATCTCGGCAGAAGATCCTTCACGTTCACATTAAGCCATTCATGAGCAAAGTATCGTAAGGGGCCATGCGGAGGGGGATCCAACTAAAAGATTAACGGTAATAAGTTCCTAGAGAAGGACACAAGAAAATAAAAATTACATGGTAAAAATATATATATATAAATAATAATCATTACCTCCACTCCCTGAGGAACAACCTCGCAAAGGTTACGAACGACATTTCTGATCTTTGAGGACGACGACGACCCTGTTTTCCCTTTACCTCGAGCCTGGGGAACCTGGGCACGCCTGTTCTTAGCGCCGGAAGCCAACCCATGAGAACGCATGACATCCGAGGGTATCCTAGTACGTCCCAAGCGATAGAGTTCCGGCATGTTAGGCGGGGGATCCATCACGCCATCAACCGACAAGTCCCGATGCACATCCTCCATCTCATTCACCCAATATAAAAACCATTTATGTGTAACTTTTAAATCCCGGTCAAGCTGAGGGACTTTTAGAGGGTTGAAAGGCGGCCGACAAAAGCGAGGCTTTTCGCCCTGAAAGACAAAGCGCATAAAGCTCTCCTCTACCATCCGAGGGTCCGAAGAAAATGAGGGCGAAAGGTAATAACCAGTCCCTTGGTCGAAACCCGCCTGACGAGCAACACGATTCAAATTATAAGCCTCAGCATAAAACTTGCCCTTGTAAAAACCTGGAAGATAACCTGGTGTCACGGCGGCCACGAAATTGCATGCATCCAGTGTAGGAGTGTCGGAGGCGACATCCACGAAGTCTTCTGGGAAGAGCGATACAAACCGGTGGGAGGCTTCGCCGCATGCACTATCGTCGTATGGGCAAAAAGTGAACTCGTTGATATCATCTAGCAAGGGCTCCAAGCGAACAGTTGGTTTGGCAACAACCTTTTCATAAAGGGACGTGCGAGGAAATGAAACAGGGTAAGTGATGGTGCTTTCTGTACTGTCCCCCGCGGTCATAACCCGCTCACCAGTAATACTCAAAACCTTTGTCTCTGGCCTATAATGGCGGTAATACTCCCACGCCCACATCTGCATGAAGTTGGCGGGAAGAAATGTTTCGACTGTGAAGGACGTGTCGTTATCCCTTTGAATATCACCCACCAACAAGTCCAAATGATGGTATAACCCGCCTAGAAACATGGGGGCCAAAGGAAATGAGATACCGCGAGACATGAGTATCGCCATGATCATCGACTCATCCCTCACGGAGTTTGTCGGAGAATGCTCAAAGACTTCGTGAGAAAGAAAGTAAGATAAGAAAGCGGCCAACTCGTTTCGCTCAGTAGATCCGGCAGGTGGAGAAGGAGGCTCCCAGCCAGACCCATCCGTCAACTTTGGCGCCCATATCTTCACCCATAAGTTCAAGGTAGCCCGCTTGGCAGCCCCCCTGGGGATGGCATGGGCGATGCCCTCTGTAGAAGCCGCCTCCTTCCCCTTCTTTGACGTTGTTCCTCTGGCACCTTTCCGCATTCCAGAAGGTGCACTCATCTTGGCGACTAACTTCATTGACTCTGTACGCGCCTGCTTTAGGAAATCCAGTACGAATTTGTCATCGCCGGACAAACTACTCGATGCCTCTTTAAAGTCGTGGCTCCCATAAAGGGGAAGGCCAGTCAGTGACACCACGTCTTCCAAAGTGGGTGACGCTTCTCCCCAAGCGAAGAGGCATGTGTGAACTAAAGGGATCCATCTAAGGGATAGGAAAATTATATCCCGATTGTTCCTGGTAAGATTCCTATAGCGTGACGAAGAGAGAGCCTCCATCAACCCTAACTTGATAATCATGTCTCTGCAATAGGGAATCGAGAGCATATACTCGATCCATGGCTGCCACTCTGGACAAGGAGTCGCCCTGGAAAGAAATTCTATCTTTGGAAGGACGAAGTCGCCACGATTGAGGCAAACCCGACAAAGGGAGGTGATTGGAAGAAGAGGCGGATGCTCGATTTCCCTCGCCTAGAACCAATCGTTGGTCTCTTCATCTATCACCGGAGGATCAAAAGATGATGGCTTACTAATCTGACGAAGGAACTTATCATCCAGGAGTGAGGCGATAGACACGCCTGGGGTAGCTGCCCGCCTGAGCTTTTCGGCAGTACTTTGACTAGACAAGAGGGTCGTCAAGCTTTTACCCCCCGGGGGTAAAGACTCTCTCCTCCTCGGGTAAAATAGGAAGAATATGAGGCGCCTCCTCCTCACCAGAGGAGTCGCTATCGCCAGAAGAATTCTCTGTCGTTGAATCCTCGTACTCGCTCATTATGATCGCCCAAACGGAGAGACGTGATAAAGAGGATGAAGGAAGAATGCTTGATGCCGCCTGGAAGAAAGAGATGAGAAGAGAGGATAGAGTGTTTTGGAAGAGGTAGAGGTGAAGAAAATATGAAGCCAATATTTATAGATGGTAAAAAGACGTGATCAAGGGTAATTGAAACGACATGACAAGAACTCTGGTAAGTGGCCGTAAGATATAACCGCTTCATCTATCCCATGTGGAGAATTCCCCAGGAAAGTGCATGAATGGAAGAGCATGGAGGCAAGGGGACTTGCAAGAAAGCAAGTCCAAGGATCGTCGAATAACAAGAGGAATCGCCAAGGCGAAGTCCTAAGAAATACAAACAAGGGGACTTGCATGGAGCAAGTCTTTGGGAACGCAAAAGCGGTGAAGCCCGACAAAAGAGAGTACGAGCACCCGAAGAGATGAAACCCATACAAACGTATAGATGGAGGAATAGAACAAGGTCGTATGGAAACAAGGGGACTTGCAGAGGCGCAAGTCCCTCGAACATTGGTAGTAACAAGGAGACCCGCCAGAAGCGAGCCCGAAGAAACACTAGGACAAGGGGACTTGCAAAGCAAGTCTGGAATTTGGGAAAGTTGAGACCTTCAAGGGGGAATACGGGCGTCTATAGAAGGGACACCTCACGGAGAAAATGTCCCGTCCCAGAGGATATCCCGAATGGACAAGTGAGTATACATCGTCCGACGCCTTGATAAGAGGCGTCCTGAAAAGCCGAGCCGCAAGAAAGATCATTCGAGAGTTGCGATAGACTGTTGAGGAGACTGACGCCTCGCCCAAATAGCCAGGGGACTTAATGTAGATACCCAAAAAATATCAAGGAGAAGGTGTGGCTACCCCATATCCAAAAGGAGGAACGGAATAGTACCTTACCGTGGCTACCCCATATCCGGGAGGAGGAACGGACTAGTGCTTTACCTAAGGGGAAAGCACCAGGATCACCCCTTTATCTCGAAGGGGATGCCATTGAACGAGCCATTCACCCACAACAACCAAGCGCACGTGCGGTGCAGGAAAGGACGTGTCTTCTAGAAGGATCTAGAGTACGGTTGTACGGTCAGGAGAGGTAATAGAAAGATAAGGGAAATAGGAAAGGACACACACCTGACATCTTCCATTTGAGGAAATAACTATAAATAGGGGTCCCTTCCCAAGGAAAGGACTCAGTGATATCATTGTGGGAAATTGTGTTCTACTTATAGGAACTAGTCTCTACAACCTACTTCTATCTGTACCCTGTATATTCCTTAGTGTGTACACTGAACTACCCTTTTCAATGTACAGGAGTGTAACCTGTTTCACATGTGAGGTTATCCACAACATACAAGGTTGCGCGACTACTTCCAGTTGCAAGGGAAAATTGTACATCTCAACATTTGTAAGTTGGAGATTTACATTAGACTCTAACAATCGTGTAGTTATGCATGGTGAAATGTTCTACTGGATGGAAGACAGAGAGAGGATCATTGCTTTTAACAAAACTGATGTTTCTCAACTCAATTTACCTGACAACTCTTATGGTGTTTGTAACCTAGTCCGTTGTCTTGGAGAATCTTAAGGATTGGTCCTTTATGGTCGGATAAAAAGAATCAAGAAGACCTTAAGTGTTTGGGAGATCAAGGAGAAGAACTTCCATTTGTTGCACAAGAATATTGGATTAGGTCTTCTGTTAGGAGAAATGAATGTCAAGTCCGATGGTATGTTAGTAGAAAATAACTGGGAGGACGTAATTCGGGTTTTCAGTTTCAGTCCAATGAGAGAAAAATGTTATTATGATTGGTTGCAAGAATTATATTTGCACGTTCAACGTACGAACCTAAGTATGTGAAGAGCTCGCAAACCAATACATTCAGGTTTGCGTCGGCCGTTTGTACTGAAGGCAATGCCGACGATAATTCCACCATGCTCTTGGTGAACACTTTAATTGCCTGTTCAGATCTGGAACCTTCTCTGCCAGGTAAGAGCTTCTCCAATGGAATGTATGTGAAGATAAATGTCTAAGTCCACATAGGATAGACATTCATTTTCCCTAAAATTTTCTCCAACCCCAACTTTTTAATTCGATGTGAAGATGACATGGCTTCACTTTTGTTAGATATTGTCAAGGTGAATGTCGAGTTTTAGACATTCAACTTGACAATGTCAAGCTATCCTAGTAAGCTTTTGCTTACCTAAATTAATCTCAATATATTAAATTACCATTTTTAGCTCAAATAAAATCAAAAAACTACTAAAAATAATATTTACATTTAATCCACAAAACATCACAAACAACACCATTGGAGATGAACTATTTTTCCTCCCTAAACTTAAGGAAAAATTGGAATGAGAATGTCTTGTTTATGTTGCCACCTAGGAAACACACACAACCACCATTGGAGAAGCTCTAATTTTATTAACTTCCTTTTGCTTGTGATTCCTTTTTGTCAAACGATTGGAATGACATCTCAATTGGTAAGATAATTTTAAATGTTATTTACAAAATTCTTGAATGGGATTCTACATTGTTAAGAATCATGTTGTCATTCTAGAGTAATGTGCATATCTTTGCACATTCATTTTCATTACTCTAGGATATACTGAAGATATTTAGTATATATTAGTTTCATTTTCATTACTCTAGGATATACACAAGATATTTAGTATATATTAGTTTCTTAGTTTTCTTCATATTCTGTAATATACTTGTTTCCCTTTTTAGTATTGTATAGCATGTATATAAGAAGCAGTGCTTCATTGTAATTGATACACCATCAATACATAGAAATCTCGATTCCATGACTACTCTTGTCATGGCATCAGAGCCAAACAATATCCAACCTTCCGCTGCAAACAAACAATAGTCAGATTTTTTGTCAAAATTTGAAACCTTCCACATCATTCTTGTGTACCCATCCTTGATCTTTTTTTTTCTACCCGTGATATCCTTTTCATCCACCATTCTTGAGAAGACTCTCAACCTATCACCACCAAGTTTGATGGACCAAACTATAATCTCCATAAAAAGTCATCAATATCACAAGCCGTGTCTCCGTATCAATGTAACTACTGCAAGGAGTTTGGACATACTGTGAACAACTGCACATCACCAACCTCCTGAAACATGCGTGAAAAGAGGAGGAACTTCAATACAATTACACCAACAAGATTCAGTACAACACGTATCTCATCTAAGATAGAAAAGAAACATGAACCGTCTCTAACTGATATTCAGGCGATGATTAAACAAGATATATCAATTGGTAGTAATCCCACAATAACTTCTGCACTTGCAATTCCTACAGGTATTTTCTCAACTGGATGGTTTCTCGACTCTGGTGCTTCCAACCATATGACGTTTAATTCTCAATTCTTTGAGAGTTTGCATCCAATAATAACTCCTAAAATTCATACTGTCGATGGGTCTGAATTAACTGCAAGCCACATTGGATTTGGTTAAATCTTCCAACAAATTGTGTATCCCGATGTACTTCTAGTTCCTAAGATTACCATGAATCTTATCTCTATTGGTCAACTATGTGATCAAGGGTTTAAAATTAACTTCTTTCCTTCTGGTTGTGTTATACAGGATCCAAGGACGGAGAAGCTAGTTGGGATAGGCCGTAGAGTGGGTCGACTATACCTCCTAGAGATGCTCATTATCCCTCTACAATCCAAAAACCAAGTTGCTGTTGTTTCAGCCTCTACACCACCATCCACCACTTCCCCATTTATGTCTTGGCATTCTAGGTTAGGTTATATTTCATTCCCTCGTCTTAGATACATGATTAATAAAGGTCTGTTAGGATCAACCCAACTAGATAAAGACCTTGCTACATTACTTGTAAGCTAAACAACCGGCATTACCTTAATAGCAGTACCACTTTTTCCACTGCACCATTTGATCTTGTTCATTCCGATGTTTAGGGAAAATCACCTATTGTTTCCAAAGGAGGGGCTTTATATTATGTGATCTTTATCGATGACTACACAAGGTATACATGGATATATTTGTTCAGTTCAAGGTCAGATTTCTTAAAAATATATACTGAGTTCTCTACCATGGTCAAAACCCAGTTTACAAAAACTATTAAAACCTTCTGTGCTGATCAAGGGGGGAATATATATCAAATCCATTTAAAGAATTTCTCAAGTCTAAGGGTACCCTTCTTCAATTGTCTTGCACAGAAACCCCTGAACAAAATGGTGTTGCAGAACGCAGACATCGTCACATAGTAGAAACTGCTAGAACTCAGTTACTTTCTGCATCATCTCCCTCATTTCTGGGGGTCTGTCCTTACTGCTGTATACACAATAAAGTTGTTATAGGTGGTATATCTCCATACGAACGTCTTTATGGAGAAATACCTAATTATTCAGAGCTTCGTGTCACTAGTGGAAAACAGAAGTTCCGCGACCGTCAGGACAAGTCATATATACGAGTTATACGACCAGTTCCAACCGTCTCTGTTGGGGTCTCTGATAAAGCGTCGCTGTTTTATACGACCCTTAGCCGAGGATCTCAGAATAACGACTGATTTTAAGGGTATCGAGGTACAGACCCTTAGCCGTGGGTCTCAGATTTAAATTATAATATAAAAAAAAATATATATTCAGATTTGCTGAAATGCCTGAATAGCTAAATCTGAAATAATCTGACTGCATCAAAGTCAAGTCAAGTCAAAATCAAGGCGAATGGAACTCAAAGTCAAGTCAAATGGAACTCAAATTAAACTCAAATGAAACCCAAACTGGAATTCAAATTAAACTCAAACTTGAGAATTCCACATTCATTCATTCATTTTATCCATTGGGTTTAAAATTACACAAAAAAAATGAAATTCTGGTTCAACAACCTAAAATATCCAAGTTAAAATCTAAAAACTCACACTCAGTTCAATATGTTCAACCTATATCCTTAGAGAAAAATCTCTGCTGCTTGTAACAAGTTCTTGGCAGATTCTGGCTTTGTCTCTGTAAACCCTGCAAAAGAAAAATCCCTTGCATTCAACAGACAATCATAAATCAAAACAAAATAGAAATTTTACTGAACTTACCTGCAAGACTCTCCCTCCGTCTTCCCCGCAATAACTATTGCAACTTCAACTGCATAAGATTGGACCAATAAATACTCATCAGCAACATCACAAAATATCATCAAGATATGTAAATCCAGGGTTAAGTAATCACACCTTACTGATATAGCAGAAAAGCAAACAGGGAACTTATCATATTCCATAAAGGTGGCGGATGAAACGTCACTTTTATACATCTTATCGTGCACATCTTTCTAACCAGGCAGAGTATCTTCAACACTACGAGGTAATAATTCACCTTATGATGATCCATTCCCAGATGTCAGCCTGCAAAACCAATAAAAAAGTTACCATTAACTCATTAAGACTGCTAAAGTTAAATTTCAACATAACCAACAACTTTACTAAGGAAACCTAGATGTGAAATTCTTCCTGAACTTATCAACCAATACCATTTTACCGAAGGCAAGTCTGTCAAAACATAAGACTGACCCTTCCGCTAGACCTAAACCAAGAGATATGTACTTTTCCATATTGAGTAAGGCCAACCGTAATTATTATTTTAGAAACCGATAAACTAAAACAAAAAAAATACCAACCTACCGGAAGAATTCGAGTTAGCTAAGGCGTCCAAAGAAAAATATTCTAGATAGCCTCTCCAATGAAACCCATAGCCTTTCGTAGCAAAGGCCGGGTTTACATTCTTTCAATTATCTATAGAAACTCCATACAAAAATGGTGCATCTTGTATTTTTATTTGATGGTGCATCTTTTCATATTAGCCGCCTACTAATATCATTACAGATAAAATAGGAGGTTGATGCACAAATAAGAAATCCGACAGGTATGTTATAAATATGTGAGGACCTGTTAGTACATAATGATTCAGCCAAAACAATTCCACAAGCAGTCTATCATACACCTATTTGCACCAGATTTCAGAACCAAGGGGACTGGATACTAAACACAGTACAAATGATACAAAGTGGTGGTTACGTTTACCATCTTATTAGATTTCCAATCTCTAGCAAAACGTTTAACAAGGTACAAAAACACCTCCGACTAAAAAAACTACGAATAATATACCTTCCGCAAGATGATTAAAAGAAATGAAATCTCAAAACATGCATATTAGAATATTAGCAGAAACCCAACGTAAGAAATTCTCCTGTACCTATTTGAGAAATTGGTTTAGCACCAATACAATAATATAGAACGCACGATCGAAGATATAAGACCACTAGTGTAAGAAATGAAAAACAACTCATACACCATAATGTATAGCCATAGAAACTGTGTCTACAACCAAATTATGGAAATTAAAAATGCCAATTAGTGAACCCATATGCCGCATCATTTCAAGCATTCCGTGCACAGTATTTAAGACTCTGTTCCAAATGCTAGCTAACCATAAAGATATCAAAATATAAAAAGCCAGATTAAATATGTCAATTAGTGAACCCATATGCCGCATCATTTCAAACATTGCGTGCACAACATTTAAGACTCTGTTCCAAATGCTAGCTAACCATAAAGATATCAAAATATAAAAAGCCAGATTAAATATGTCAATTAGTGAACCCATATGCCGCATCATTTCAAACATTCCGTGCACAACATTTAAGACTCTGTTCTAAATGCTAGCTATCCATAAACATATCAAAATATAAAAAGCCAGATTAATATTCATGGACGTTTAAGTTTCCAAATAACGCTCACAAATAAATGAAAAGCACAAACTTGCAGTGCTACACTAAACAGGGAGAGTAGCGATCTCGCATGATAGGAATAGAAATGCCATCTGCCTCTAGGATGAGAGAGACTACTCGACTGCGCACCTAATAGTCTCTAACTCTCTATAATTTCAACATTTGGCCACTAGCTCAGGTGAGTCACCTCAATAAATTTAAGATAATAAAAGATCAAGAGAACATACACTATGCAGTACTTAATTATTTATAAATTTCTCATATTTGAAACTGACCATGTCACCACTATATATACGTATAGTGAACCACTTAATCTAATATACTCAACACAAGCCAAAATCAAACCTCTTTCGTACATTTCATCAAGCACCTTGACTTCGACATTTCAAAGACTACGTCAAGAACAATCATATATCTAACTTTTCTGGAAAACCCATTCCATGGGTTCACACAAACAAATTCACAACCACATAAGCCACAATCGAATGTACATTCCAAAAATGAAATAAAGGTATGATAACAGTACCTAAATAAAGCAAGAGATGACAAGTGCAACATAAGGGGAACATTAATCCACTTTACCATTCAAGAATACATTGATGATCAAATTCATGTTTGCATCTGGCCACCTCATCAGTGGCATGACTATTGTTGTTTCTCCAACTAATCTCTATATAGTTAATATTTGCAAGTTAATCTTCATCCAGTACTACAGAAACATATAAGTCCTGTAAAATAAACAAACTCACTTCAATATTCCATTCCAGAAACACAACCAATTAACATAGTTCAAGTAGTAATGCGAATATCAGCTTACCTTACTTTGTAAGGCAGATAGCATATGGTTGGACCAACTCTTCCACTTAGTAGAAAGCTAGTAATAACATCAACTTATAAATATGAATCAAACTTAACAGATCACAAAATTGATCCAACAACAGCTTATCTAAAAAATCCACTTTCAATTTCTTGCCATGGCACCTAAGAATGACCCAACTGCAATCAACAGAAACAAAATTGCACATGAAAATGCAAACAATTCATATATCAATGAAATACAACTAAACAGGGGACATCTAATCAGTGCGCTAAAAAAAATTGGAAAAAAAACTCCTTGATAGAAATCGCATACCAGACCCGTAATTCCAGACCCCAAATGGACATTAAAGGTAAACGATTCAAAAAAAAGTAAAATCTTAGCAATTTTTTGTGTATGAAATTGATGGAAAAAGAATACGCAAAATCCCTGGTTATTAAAACCCTAGATTTGAAAAGTAGATGGGGTTTTTCTTCTCACTTTGTAAGAAACCTTGAAACAATCTGCAAAGAAAAACCACAAATTGATCAGAAGGGAAGTGTAGATCTCAAAAAATAGTTATTAGATTTAACAGCTCTAGCCTGCCTTAATTGATGAGCTATAAAATCTAAAGTAATGAACCAAATTAGACACTTGTTCCCATTCTATAAAGATCTTACAATCATCCACAACTTCCTAGTTTAGGTCAAAGGATAACCCATATTCCAAATTGTTCAGATACATAGAGAGAGATTGGTGAAAACCCCCAACAGAACTCCCTTCCCAGGATTCCCAGCACTGACGTGCTATGTTTGAGAAGCCATAATATTTAAATTCGAGAACCAAATCAAACATTTTATATCATTTTGGAACGGATAAACAACACTTTACTGATTTACAGAAGAAACCCATACCAAATTCAGAGTTTAAAGGGTCTAAAATTAGACGGCAAAACCGGCACAGGTGCTGAATTCAAAAAATTTCAGCCTTGACTGCCTGTACGTTCCAAGCTCTATCTTCCAAAATACAAGGACAAACAACGTGCCCCTTTTAACATGTTGTAGAGGATACTACGGCAATTATTTTCGAGAAAAAACTATAAGCTAAAATCCTGTTTATACGCACCGAAACTAGCATCCAGAAAGGCTGTCCGTGCAGTCATATAAATGTTCGTTGTGACATTCTATCAAACATGAGTCTCCATGAAAAGTTCAGAAGTTTCAATTGAGAGTACTATATTCAATTCTTAACCATTTCCATGTACATAAGAGCAATGAATATATTTAGAACACAAATCAACATACGCAACCCTGGAATTGACATAAACCCCAATTCATTAGTTTCAAATGACAACCCTGGGATTGACATAACCCCCCAACATACCCATTTGCCCTAAACCTTGTAAAAACACTCGAATTTCATCGAAAATTAAAATGTAAGAACAGAAAAATAGTACCCGATTTAGACTCCTTTCCTTGGCACTTGAGTAAAATAGCTCTGTACTTAGACGCACTCAAGTTCTGCATTGCTGTGAAAAAGATCAGAAAAGTAGAATATGAATTAGGGGTTTATAACCAAAAATACAAAACTTATTGTCTTGAAGAAATCAAAAATTGCAAGGTTAAAAATAGAAATCAACAATTTCAATAGTACGCAAAGAAAGAAATCCCCAAAAAAATTAAATCCTAGCAAATAAACAGAATTTAATAAAATCATAGATTTGAAAAATAAAGGGTTTTTTTTGTTCTCACCTTGTAAGAAACATATTGTTTAACCTTTTAAACCTGTAAAGAAAACCCACAAATTAATCAGTGAAGTGCAGATCTCCAAAAGCAGAGATTAGAGAAAAAATTCAGAGAATGATAGTAAAGACAGGTGAGATAAGAAAAATTAAGGTTTATACCTGTTGATCTTCGAGATAGAAAGTTAGGGTTTTACGATTATGATGATAAAAACAAAGATATGATTTGGTAGTTGTTGATGAAGAAAAAAGGATGTTGAAATAGAAGTAGTTTAGAAGATGGAGATAACTAAAGTAAAAGTAAAAGTAGCAGCAAGTTCATCTCTGATGAAGAACTTGGAGATGAAGAATTGGAGAAGACAGAAGAGATAGATAAGAGTAGTGAGTGTGGGGAGTGTGAAGAGAACGAAAGATGAGGCGCAGCTAGAAGGAGAAGGTATCTTTATCCTCGATAATAACGAGGTCTCTCCTTCATGATCCAGCCATCCATCTCATAGCAATCAATGGCTCAAATCTTAAGCATCTCCAGCCGTTCATCATACATCTTAAATAGTAACTACAGCGTACGTTTAGGGGTCTCTGAATCGGAGTTCCAAGAAGGATAAAAGGGTAAATAAATTTTGTTATTCAGAGACGGCTCTCGGATATTGTTCGATTTTTTATTATATCAGAGACTGCTATGTATGGTCCACGGTCCAACTACCGTTAACGAGGGTCTCTGATGTGGGTAGCTAAACACCCATTTTCCACTAGTGTGTTTTTGGTTCAACCTGTTTTGTTCTTCTTCCAGAACAAGAACGTAACAAACTCAGTAAAAAGAACTCAATATGTGTATTTTTAGGATACGAGATAGAACAGAAAGGGTATCGTTGTTATGATCCAGCAAGTCAAAGACTTCGTGTCTCTCGTCATGTAATATTTTGGGAGAAAATACCATACTTTTCCCTTCCAAAAAGTAAGTCATCTGAAAATTTCTCGTATCAAGATCCTTTTGATGTTGAGTCTCTTCCATTAGAATCCATCTCTGACACCCCTATTCCCAAGACCATTATACAACCAGAAAGTTATCAATCCTCCACTCCTGATACCCTAGATGTGCCTGAATCCTCTTCGAATCACTCTATGCCTCATCCTGAAATTGCTTCTCCAGAACAGGATCCTGCAACCTGAAGAGATTACTTTAGCTCCTCGAGAAAGGCGTCCACCAGCTAAGTATTCTTACTATCATTGTATCTCTCAACTATTTTACCCTTGTATGAACCTAAGAGTTACAGGGAAGCATCAGCAATTCCAGAATGGCAACACTCAATGAAGGAAGAATTAATTTCTCTTGATGAAGCTGGAACATTTGACATGGTAGATTTACCACCTGGAAAATCTGTAGTAGGATGCAGATGGGTTTATAAGATTAAGACAAGAGCTTATGGATCAATCGAACGCTATAAATCTCGCCTTATTGCTAAAGGTTATACTCAGGAATATGGTATTGATTATGAGGAAACATTTGCACCAATAGATCGTATGATAACATTTCGCCCTTCTTGCTGTTGTTGCTGCTCGTTGATGGGATCTTCACCAAATGGATGTTACAGATGCCTTCCTTCACGAAGACCTTGAAGAAGAAGTATACATGCACCCACCTCCAGGATTTCCTCATTCCCTAAATCAAGTCTGTAAGCTTCGTCGAGCGTTATATGGTCTCAAACAAGCACCTCGCGCTTGGTTTGAGAAGTTCAGCAGTACTGTTACTCAATATGGATTCACTCAAAGTGCATATGACTCTTCCATGTTCCTTAAAAGGTCAGATAAAGGTATTGTTCTTCTTCTTCTCTACGTTGATGACATGGTTATTACTGGGAGTGATTTGGAAGGAATCAATGCTCTAAAATCACAGTTAAGTATGTCTTTTCAAATGAAAGATCTTGGCCATCTAAGATATTTTCTCGGTATTGAAGTTGATCGATCATCTAAAGGATATTTTGTATCTCAAGTGAAGTATGCTACTGACATTATTCATCGTGTAGGATTAACTGATAATAAAACAGTCGATACTCCTCTTGAGGTAAATTTTAAGTATAATCCAATAGATGGGAAGATTTTATCTAATCCTACGTTGTATCGACAACTAGTGGGTAGTCTTAATTATTTGACTATCACACGTCCAGATATTAACCATGCAGTACATGTTGTGAGTCAATTTATGTCAGCTCCACGTTCGACACATTATGCAGCTGTTCTTCGAATCTTGCGTTATCTCAAAGGTACGTTACATCAAGGACTATATTTTTCTTCAACATCTGATTTAAAACTGAAGGCATATTCTGATTCTGATTGGGCTGGTGACGTAACTGATCGTCGATCAACTACTGGATATTGTATGTTCCTTGGTAATTCTCTAATTTCCTGGCGTAGTAAGAAACAATCTGTTGTTTCTCGTTCAAGTGCTGAGGCAGAATATCGAGCTTTAGCTCATACTACATTGGAGATTGTCTGGCTACGTTGGCTTCTTGGTGACATGGGAGTTCATCTTTCAGGGCCTACTCCATTATTTTGTGATAACAAGGCTGCTATTCATATAGCACACAATGATGTCTTTCATGAACGAACAAAACACATTGAAATTGATTGTCACTTTGTTAGACATCATTACAAGAAACAAACTATTAGGCTGTGTTATGCTACTTCAGAATTACAGATTGCAGATTTGTTCACGAATACACATCCCTCTAAACGACTTCAGTTTCTAAGTTCCAAACTCAATATGTGTTGTAGACCATCTTGAGTTTGAGGGGGGTGTTAAGAATCATGTTGTCATTCTAGAGTAATGTGCATATCTTTGCACATTCTCTAGGATATACTGAAGATATTCAGTATATATTAGTTTCATTTTCATTACTCTAGGATATACTGAAGATATTCGGTATATATTAGCTTCTTAGTTTTCTTCATATTCTGTGATATACTTGTTTCCCTTTTTAGTATTGTATAGCATGTATATAAGAAGCAGTGCTTCATTGTAATTGATACACCATCAATACATAGAAATCTCGATTCCATGACTACTCTTGTCATACATAACTTGATACGTTATTCTTGTGTTATTCCAATACTGCTTTGGTTGGAAATTAGAATTTTTGTGGACGCGGAAGTTAGATTTTTTGAAAACATTTTGTTCGAACCCATTAGACTTGTACGTACATTTCCAAAATAGTAAAGAGCTAGAAACATAAGATATTGGGTTTACCTATCTGATATTTATCTCGCTTTTAAAATATGTTATCATCAGGTACAGTCCTGGCTTTGCGTTTAGGAGCTGTGGCTGGTTACACGGTTGGAAAAGAAACTGCTTCCCATTATTATGACAAGAGTCTTCGGCACGTGCGTACACGTGCATACGCACGTGCTTGGTTGCATTAGGTTTTCTACTCACTCAAAAGGAAAAAAAAAAAAAAAATCTCCACTTCTCCGTTAACTCTACCTATCTCTCAAACTGCTCCCGCCTCTTCATGGCCACCGCCCTGAAATCTCCTCACGATCACCACTGAGAAACAAAAAAAAACACAGATCAAGTGATAGAAAGGTTTTATTACTATGATTCACTAATTAATTCTTCAAGGGCTATATATATACCTATCACTTTTTCTTGGAATTGGTATGTTCTATTTTGATTCCCATAGGAAGTTTTCACTGCGATGCAACAATGGTGAAATAAATAAAGCCATTATATCTCCATCAAAGTATAATTAATTACTAATATGCCCTTCGATTATTTTTTTAGGTTGGCTTAAGGGCAAAAATATAATTTGACGTTAAATTTTGGGTATTACCATTGCCCTATCATATTACCATTTTGGGTATTACCATTGCCCTATCATATTACCATTTTGCCCTCGAATTATATTTTCATTTTCGATTGCAATATGTGAAGATAAGGGTAAAATTGGAAAAATCAATTTGCAGTTTCATATGGAATATTAAGGGGTGTTCCTTTTATATAATATATAGAATAGAATATAAAGGGGTGTTCCTTTTATATAATACTAGAAGTTCGCACGTGCCTACGCACGTGCATGAAAACCCATTCTAAACGGAAGGCACGTATGTTGGGGTCCATTCTAATTTTGAAACAAAACTTTTTATTCTCAAACGATCTAAATTACCAATACACCCTCATTTTTATTTATAAGTCTTTTATTGCTCGGTCAAATATGAGGGCAAAATGGTCCAATAGAATTTGCAGCTTCACAAATGAACAGTACTAAGGGGTGTTCCCTTTATAATAGTTATAGATATATATAGAATAAAATAGATAAACTCTTTCGGGCATGTTTTTAGAGTGGGTTAGCACCAAATACGAGGGCCGATAGATGAATTAATCAAAATGAAAATAAGTTGACACATATTGAGCTATTTAAAACAGTACAAGTACAGTCTACCAAATAAATAAAAGGGGATTTTAATAAAGTGCCACACTTTCAATTTCATGTTTAAGAAAATGCCACTGTTTTTTTCAGAATTTATTTAATGCCACATATTTGACCCTTTCCATCCAATTTTTTTCAAAACAAAGTTAACATCCGTTAGTGCATAGGTGGCAGTATTTAAGCTTAGTAAAAGACATTTGCACCCTCGAATTATCTCATTTTGGGGCATTTCATCGAACAGATAGACTACGTCGAGCTCATCCGGCGGCAACAGCATCAAGTTCGTCTTTGCCGTCTTCTCACTGCCCAAATTCAGTAACATACAGACCACGTCGCACACAATTAAGGCCAAGTACGGTCCAATCCAATTTTACGAGAATCCCATACAAAATCACAACTCTTCGACCTAGCTTTTGCTGCTGCACTCACTGTAAACACCATTCGCCAACACCTTCTCAATCTCACGAGAACAACCAACACCCATTTTGGTTCGTCTGCAACACCCACTTCTCCGCCTGTGCAATCTAACCAACTATTACTCCTAGACCATCCAGGTTTCTTCACCTTAGATAATCTCACGAGAACGAATCCGGCGACTGCCTGCACTGATTTCCATTACTCTTTCTCCGACCTGATTTTACCCAAGATGAACTGAAGTCAGCGGCAATTATCAGAATGAACAATAACAGCTTCTCCATGACAACAAAACTCAAGAAGAAACAACATCAAGTTCTGTCTTCCCAATTCACACAACAAAGAAATCTCCAAAACCTAAAAAAAAATTTAAAAAAAAAACCCAAATCCCGTTCTTCCCCAAATAGACGAATCCTTATAAATTGGGGGTTATGTCATAATGAGAAGAAGACGACTCTCGGTAAGAAGAAGACATAATGAGATCGGATTTTTTTAAAAGGTTTTGTATGGTTCAGGTCTTTATGGATAGAGAAGGGGTATTTAGGTAATGATAACATATTTTCTTGACTTTTTCAATGATTGTAGACCAATTTAGTGGGCCCTGACAGAATATTTAACAGTTGTGGCAGTTTATAAATTATGAAAAAAACGGTGGTAGTTTATTAAACTGGAGAACCAAAGTGTGGCACTTTGCTAAAATTCCCTAAATAAAATGAAGTTTAGCCATTTTCGTACTGTTTTTATCGTGCCAGTAGCACTGCAATTATTCACGAGGGATCTTTGCGTGAATATTTTATATGAACGAAGAGAGGGACAATCCATAAAGTTACAATAATTTAGACAAACTTAAGGCTAGAATCTTTTTTCTTTTTTTCTTTCTGATTTTGGGGAATGGAAAGAATGTATATGAAGTGAAATGCCTGGAAGATGTCATTTGCCATAACTTTCATGTTTGTGATCTACAGGCGTTGTGAAACTGAATTTGAGGTGTATGAACCCTAGCTTAAAAATCTTTGGTCCAAGGAGAGTTTACGGGTCTTACGATAAGGTACATAATTGCTTATATGGACTAGACTCCTGCTTGTTGATCAATATCCTTGAACAACCGATCCATTTATCTTTTGGCATATTTCTTTTTTTGATCAGCAAGAATACACAAGGAATAAAAAACACCATTGTGACTCGTAAGCAAGTCACAGTGCAGTCCAGTACAATCTTTTGGCATATTTCAGTCACATAATCCTTTCTTTTCCTTCAAATCAACCATTCGATCATTAAGGAAGAGTGGGTGAAATTTTTCAGCGCTTTGCATGATCAAGTCGGCTTCAGTCGAGCAGAAGGTTCATTTCTTTAAGGTTCTTTTAAGTGATGCCAAATTAGAGTGCCGGATAGGAAAGATAAAAGAAAGCGGGAAAATGCCGAAATGCGTCTATTTTTCTCATCATTCCATGTGAGTACTGGTACGTAAACCATATGCTTATTACCTACCTTTAAAATTTAAATTTCAAGTAAATATTAAAAGACAACATCACAGAACTGCTGACAGTTATAATCTGTTTTCTTTTTTATTTAAGAAAAAGTAAGGCAGAAAACCTTATTGGCTGGAACATTACCAGCTGAGGTGCATGCTCCGGCTAGCAACATTCAGCGGTTCCAAGTTTACATATAATTTTTATGGCGTATTACATGTTTCTCCTTAGGAAAGATAAATCAAAATGTATGAATTCAGGTTGAGTTTCAAGTTCCAACCCATAATTCTCTTTTATTATATAGAAATCCTATTGCTTAATTTATTATTAGTATTATTCTATCGTTGCAAGAATTTCCAAGATAAAAATGCCTTGGTTTTGCGTCTTTGCGGAGTCGACATTCGTCCATGTAAGTCGCACGCTATCACCCATGCATGCCCTGTTTAATGTTTTCTACTTAACGTATGACTAAGTGCTCTCATTTTCTGAGATTGCCCTGAAATCAGTCCAGCCGTGGTAGGATTTTGTGATAAAACAATCTCATAGCCATCGTAAAAAGATTCCATTCCTTCTGCTACTATTTGCCATACTAAACCACCTCCTATGGTTCCTCCACTTCGCGCTAAGTTATCAATGATGTCGTAAACTGCGTTCAGGTACTCATCTCTCGCGCTTAACGTGTATCCTGGATCTTTACTCGATTTGCCAAATTCAGAAAAAACCAATGGCTTTCTCAGTATGGTCTTTGAATCTTCCCAATGACTAGACATCCACTTTTGTACAAAACCTAATTGTGCATAATCATTTTGACCAGATAACCTGCGAATTTGGATTGCAGCGAAGAAGAGGTTAATATTTGTCTTACCACATAGTAACAACGGTTCTTACTTTTACCGGTTGTAGGGGGTTTTAGCTCGTAAACATTTGAGCTATATATCGTTAGAGTTTATATATAAGAAACTCACCAAATATCAGGATATGCATGTATGGTAGCAAAGTCGATTTCTTTGATAAGATTGTTTGAAATGAAATCTGTTCCAACTTGGTAACCAGGATTATTTTGCTTCTTCTCTGGCATTGAATCTCCATAGAATCCTTCCATTCCGATCTCGAGCAAGTGTTTGTTGTCAATGGATTTTGTATATGTAGCCATCTCTTGAACCCACCCCTGTACTGTTTTGCCAGAGGTGTCAGCTTGGCAACGAGGTTCGTTCATAAGCTCCCATGCCATTATAGTTGGGTCATCCTTATAAGCGACTTTAGTTATGGTGTTGAACCGTGTTAGAACTTTCTGTAGACAAAAAAATAAATAAATCATACATTAATACGTCGTCTACAAACATTTATATATATATATATATATATATATATATATATATATATATATATATATATATATATAATATGCATGTGCATGCTTTGTTAGATGAATTTACGTACCTTGACATGGTTTTTATAGTACTCCTTGAGAACTGGATTTGTGTAGAAATCATCATCGCTAGAAATCTGTTCGCCCGCACTTTTAGCCCACTGTGCGTACTGCGGTCTTCCTCCATAGTCATTGTAATTGTTTACGAGACTCATAATTAAACGAATTCCGTATCTGCGTGCTTCCGAAATGACAAAATCAAGTGCCTGAAAGACACGTTCATCGTACACACCAGGTGATATTTGGAGATCAAGAGCTTGATTGCTACCGTCACTAAAAGCCCATGTCCGACCTACGGTTAAGCCAGCGGCAGAAGCATCACGGAACACGTTAGAGATTTTGTATCGTTCAGTTGGATCAGCAGCTACGTGCATCATCCAATATGAATTGAATCCGTTAAACAGAAATGGAGACCCATTGAGTAAAAACTGAGTATCTTTTGTTGTAACAAAACCTGAAACACGAGGACTAGGGACTAATCTAGCAGCTACAGAAACTTGGCAAACTGCAAGAGTGAAGAAGAAGGAAAAGAAAACGACTCTTGAGAACTTAGACATTTTCTCCTTTGTTTTCTCTTAAAAGAAAGCAAGAATTGATATGTTGAGTGGTGTGGGGTTTAAGGGGTTTTTATAGCAAATGTTGAGAGCTTGATCTTAGAGACACAGAAAGAGAGAGGGAGAGAGATGTAAGATCTTTCGGCGGAAATTAACTGCTTAATTCAGTTGGAGAGGGAGAGAGACACAAAAGCTCGGCGATTCGGTTATTGATTGAATGCATGATGAATTCAGTTGGAGAAGATGACTGGTAGGAGTACGTCAACTAAGGAAGTTGGTAATAAAAGTTTGTTGAAAGGAAAAAGGTGAGATCAAAGATATTACACTGTAGGCGGCTAATCTTTTTAGGGAGCCAGATTTATTACCTAGAAAAGGATTCTCCTGATTGCGCATGCATGCAATTGCATACTAGCTAACAAAAACAAAAAACAAGAAAAAAAAAACTAATAACAATACTAGTAGTGCGAATGAGACAAGTTTTCTAACAATTCAGAGTATAAAAGGGAAGAAAGTAAGGAAGGGCATGATGATGCAAGATGCATGCATGATAATTCCCTTTTTTTTCATGCAATATATACATGGAGTTCCCTCAACCTCAGAGAACATTTGTCGATGTATTTGTATGACTTATTATCATGATGCATGGCACTATGGACTCTGACTTGGTCGATCGGCTAGTCGATATATGTGTTCAACCATATATAAATGAAGTGTTAAACCTATCAATAAATAGTGGTCTGGTCGTGGCATGTGCCTCAGCCTCTCAGGGTCTCTAGAAGGCAGAGTAGTTAAAAAAAGTATGCAGGATTGACTATTGAAGCTGGGAGAGATATATTGCTTCGCTAAGAACCGTTGAAATTACAGAAATGTTCATATAACAGAGCCGCAATTTTGCAGAGATTAGGGATATTGAGTGTGCCATGTGGGGTCGGGAATGCAGGGTTTTACTAAATTTAGTAAGACGTAACACATGTGGTTGAATGACGAGAGCCGAAGACTGTTCCATGTGGTTGGCAGTTTGAGTCTGTTAGATCTGGAAGTTATAACATGCATTTTAATAAGGCGAAACTTCCAAATTTTTTTTATTTTTTTTTTTAATTCAATTCTTTTTTTTCCCATTTTGTGGATCTTAACTGCAAAGTTTTAAGAGCAGCCACCTTATCCAAGACTATTGTTTGGCGAGTAATTGTAGACACTCCGAGGATAATCAAGGGAATAATTTCATGAGGAAATCTTGTGTTGGTCCAGCAATAATTCTAACATTGGGATTATAAATATTTGGTTCCCTTGATCTCCTAACGTATTCCAATTTTCGACTAACTCACCAAGTTGTTTGTAGAGAGATCTAGTGAAGACCACAAACCACATGAATCTTCCCTACATGAAACCAACATTGCTTTGATACCAACTTGATACGTATTGGTCTCTATACCTTGGTGACTATTATTATAAAGGCAGAATTCAGAATAATAATAGACGAAAACTAGAAAATTGAACACAAAGAATTAATTCGAAGAAAATATCTTTTCTAAATTATGAACAAGAAAACTATTATAATTCTCTCTTTGTTACGCTCACAATCTCTCTAAGTAAATAACCTTAAACTATTTGCTAAGCTTGCTTTTACAATAATAATTGTCTCACAAACTTATCTCTATGTGATTTGTCTCATGAACCTCCTTTCTTAGATGTGTCTGAAACCACACTATCTAGATCTAAGTGTGCCTGTATCACAAACCAAACTCCAGATGTCTTAGCTATGAGTTAAACATCTCTATTTATAGCTTTAACGGTTTCACAAACCTTCTAGGAATCTATTTCCTTATCTAGGAATAATTTCTTTTCTAGGTATATTTCCTTATCTAGGTATACTTCCTTACTTTGGTTTGGTTTCCCAAACCTCATAGGAATCTATTTTACTTTTATAGGAATACTGCCTTAAATCAGTAATCCCTCAGAAATTACAATACTATCCTCAATCCGTCTTGAGGATCTCTAGTTCCCGGAGAGAGGAAGATACACATGTATCAATAATGACCAAAGAAACAAGATTAAAATTACCTAAATCCCATAGTATAAAATTACCTAAATCTCATAGTAAAAGGATTAGTAGTTCGTTGTAGCACTTTTGCAAACAAGTTATGAGTAGTAAACATAACCACTAAAATTAACCATTTTCTTTGGCATGGAAGTATATCATTTCATTAGTATGAATTATATCATTTCATTCTTTCATAGATAATTAGACATTCACATGAGATATAAACATCCATCCAAATTAGAAATTAACACAAGGAAGATTTTATCACAAGAATGCCACATATTTCCATTTATGAATCAACCCATTTATCACATGATTCTATCAAGATGTAAAATTTCCATATAAAGCCCTAAATTCAATAACCCTAAATTGATGGAATACAAAATACTGAATAAATTAAACTTTCATATCTCACAAATTTGCTGAAAAATAATTGAAACCAAATGAAATCTCTCAAATCGATTCAAAAGTAGAAGGGAGGGAGTCCCTTTAATGACAATTCTTTTGGTAAAATGAAACTTAACACAAATGTGCAATTTGATAAAAAGATTTGATAGAATATTCCCTAATAGATTCCCGTCACAAGTAAAATTTCATGTGGTTTTTTTTGTTACTTTTTCAATGGACAAAATTGTCCCTCCCTTTTAGTCCAATTACTATAACTTTTTGTGTATCCTTTTTTTGCAGGGGCATAACCATTACGCAATTAGGAAAAGTGATACTTTCACCCGGTTTCAGGAAAAATGATACTTTCGCCCCCGTTTTAGGAAAAGTGATACTTTCATTCAGTTTCAGGAAAAGTGATACTTTCACTCAGTTTCAGGAAAAGTGATACTTTCACTCTGTTTCAGGAAAAGAGATACTTTCGCCCCCGTTTCAGGAAAAGTGATAATTTCGCCCCCTTTTCAGGAAAAGTGATACTTTCGCCCCGTTTCAGGAAAAATTATACTTTCGAGCCCGTTTCAGGCAAAGTGATATATTCGTTTTTTCAATTTGGACTATTTTTAGGCGAAAATGAAACTGTGAAAGTACCCTTTTTTTTCTGAAACCGAGGTAGTATATGCCTAAAATTATCAGTGAATCCGCTAATGAAGCAGTGCGAGTTTATATATGACCTAATTCTACATAAGAATTTTACTAAATCAACCCTTTACAAGATACCCGATTACCCGCGGGTACCCGTCGGGGTAGGACCCGTCTGGAACCGCTTACGAACGGGTCTAATCGGGTATACCCAGTTTGGACCCGAATTCACTAATGGGTCCAGTTTTGAGACACATATACATACCCTAATCATTCGATTGCGGGTATTTAGGTACCCATTGATAGCCTTACGGTTCAGACTCTTTTGATTTTTTTTTTTTTTTTTTTTTTGCAAGACTGAATTGTACATACTTGTAGAATATATATGTTTGTATTAGTCATGTTCAGTCCATATGTATGTTTGGATCCATGTATTAGAGTCCAATATACTTTGTATCCATATAGTATATTATAAATACATGTCTCGCTAACATAATAAGGTTAAGAGATCTTTCATAATCGTTCATGGTATCGAGAGCCAGAACGATCTCTCTAAAACCCTAGCATCCAAAACTTCTTCTTCTTCTTCAAAACCCTAGCATGATTTCCTTTTTCTCTTCCTCTTCTTCTTCTTCTTCTTCTTCTTCTTCTTCTTCTTCTTCTTCTTCTTCATCATGTCGTCGTCAGCACAAGACTCCTCTACTATTTCTATATCATCTCCCACAGGATCTCCAACTATTGCTGCTTCCAAAACCATCAGCATAGGTTCGCTCATGTCAACTTATGAGAAAGCACCATTCTTACCTTCTTCTACCAAAATAGTTCTCTTGGATAGAACAAATTACCTTCTCTGGGAATCTCAACTTATTCCTATTCTTAAATCTCAAAGACTCTACAAGTATATTGAAGATACGTTTGTGATACCATCCAAAGAACTTATTGATGAAGTAACTAAAGAAAAAAAAACCCTAATCCTGCGTATGAAGAATGGGAAGTTATCGATCAAACCATCATGTCTTGGATCAACTGTTCTCTTACTGAACCTACAAACTATGAATGTGTCCGTCGTGGAAATTCTCGTGAAGTGTGGAGATATCTTCGTAGTACCTATGCAACCATCCATCCTTCTCGCATACTTCAACTGAAAGCAAATATATCAACCATCCAGAAGGGTAACTCGTCTATCTCTGAATATATTATGAAGATTAAAGAAATTTCTGACTCTTTGGCAGTCGTTCTTCAACCTGTATCCGATCTTGAACTTGTATGTACTACTCTACGTGGCTTGGGTGTTGATTGACTAATATCTACAACGCGGTTATTGCTCGAACCTCCTTACCAACATTCAATGAACCGCATGCTTTTCTTCTTCTTCATGAGTCTCATCTGCAATATCTTCAAAACCTTCAAAATAATATTTTTGAACTACAATATCCGAGTTCTTTCTTTGCTGGTGCCCAATCTGCTAGTCGTAGTCAACCCTCATATCACAATTATGGTGGCTCAACTCGTGGTTGTAGCTCTTAATATAATACCAGTGGTTCTTTTCGTGGACATGGTGGTGGCTCTGGTCGTGGTAACTGGAACAATGGTAATTGTAAAAACTGGAATAGTGGTGGTCGTGGAAATTGGAACACTAGTGGTTGGAATAACAACTGTTCGAATGGTAACTGGAATAATTGCAATGGACGGGGCTACAATGGTGGTTTCCAGTCTAATAGTGGCTATAACATGCCATATGGTCGTGGAAATTGGAAATCTGGTCGTGGTTCTGCTGCACCCTTTGTCCTTGGTCCACCTCCACAGACGACCGTCACCTGCCAATAGTGTGGAGATAATGGCCATACTGCTCAAAGTTGTGTTCATTTAACTCAGGCTCAAAATATTGATCTGCCTTAGTCGTTCTCGGGAATGCACGTTCAATCCATGCCATATGAAAATCATTGGTTCGCTGATACTGCTGCTTCTGCTCATATGACATCTGATGCTTCCCAAATGATGAATCAGGTCGATTATAATGGTAATGATAAAGTGCTTGTTGGTAATGGTAAACTTTTACCTATCTCAGGAATTGGTGATATTACTCTCACTTCTCTTTCATCAAAGTTGCTTTTGAAAAACACTCTCCATGTACCTTCTATTGCCAAAAATCTTGTGTCTATTGGCCAACTTACACGTGATGATGATTGAGTTTTTGTCTTTGACCGTGATGGTTTTTGTATTCAGGATCGACGAACGGGAGCTCATCTGTACATGGTCAAGAATGAAGCTGGCATGTATCCAATTCATCGTAGTGCTTATCCTCATCTCCAGTAACCCTCTTCTTCATCTTTCTCTGCCACTACAATTGGCATTCATGCTAGTCCGGCTATATGGCACATGCGCTTAGGCCATCCAATTAATAATGGTTTTCATTTTCTTAAGAGTAATAGGTTCTTGTCTTTCAATTCTAGTACATATTCTTCTCCATCTATATGTCCTAGCTGTGTTGGTGCCAAACACCATCGTCTTCCTTTTCAGTCAAGAATAGTTTATTCACATAAAGTTGCTTCTGTTATTCACTCTGACTTATATATATGGGTCATGCACCTTTTCAATCTAATTGTGGTTTTCGCTATTTTCTTTTATTTTTTGGATGAATGCTCTCGTTTCACTTGGATTTATTTTTTGTCTGACAAAACTCAAGTGTTTCGTTGTTTTCTAGACTTCAAAACCATGATTGAAAAGAAATTCTCTACATAAATTTTTGTTTTGCAAACCGATGGTGGTACTGAGTATGCTGATCCCTTGAAATAATATTTGATTGCTAATGGAATTAAAATTCATTGTTCATGTCCTAGCACACCACAACAGAATGGTCTTGCTGAACGGAAAATACGACATATTACTGAAACTGGTCGTGCCTTAATGTTGCAAAGTGGTCTACTGAACAATTTTGGGCTGAATTCTATGCCACATCTACTTATTTTATCAATAGACTTCCCACTCCTATTTTGTCAAATACTTCTCCTTATTTTTCTGTGCATCATCGATCTCCTTATTATGAGTATTTAAAAGCTTTTGACTGTCGTTGTTACCCTCTTTTGTCTCACTTTCGTCAAAACAAGTTGTAACCAAAAACTCTTCTATGTGTATTTATTGGTTATAGTGATCTTCATAAGGGTTATAAATGCTTAGAAGTCACCATCAATCGTGTTTATATCTCTCGTCATGTTATTTTTGATGAGTTGCTTTTTCCATATCCCACTGACATTGGTGTTAAGATTCACATCAAATATACATCTCTAGCTACACGTACTCTTCTAAGTTGGCCCCTACAGTTGCAGCTACTCACTTCAAATTGTCCTCACCTCAGCTCAATATCTCTTCTCCCACGACATCTATCCGTCTAGCTTCATCACCCTCTATTCCCTCTAATCCATCTTCTATTGCTCCTGAGTTTTTTTCTCCTACTTGGACCTCACTGGATTCTATTAATTTCAATTTTGCACCATCATAACCAATTCCATTATCCCCTTCGCATCCATGCCATCCTCTTCAACCTCTTATATTTCCATGTCTACTCCCTGCTCTCCGGAATCTCCATCATCTGTGTCCTCCTCCCCCGCATTGCCAGATTTGCCCAATGTTCAAGAGCTTCCACAGTCGACTACTAATATGCATCCTATGGTTACCAGGCTAAAGGATCATATGATTCAACCGAGAAGTTTTAAGGGCTGTTTTTCTACTCGGTATCCCGTATTGCAGTGTTTTTTAGCTCAGTATGATTTTATCCCAGCTGAGCCAACATGTTTTACTATTGCTTCTAAATCTCCGGAATAGTGGGCTGCTATGCTTGATGAGATTAATGCTTTACTTCGTAATCGTACTTGTTCACTTGTACCTCGTCGTCCTGGTATGAACATTATTGGCAGTAAATGGGTTTATCATGTTAAACAAAAATCTGATGGTTCTCTTGATAGATGAAAAGATCTTTTGGTTGCTAAGGGTTATTCTCAACAATATGAAATTGATTATGATGGGATGTATAGTCCTGTTGTCAAGCCGGTGACTATTCGATTAGTTCTCAGTTTAACAGTTTCTTCTTCTTGGCCTATCAAGCAACTAGACGTTAAAAATGCATTTCTTCATGGTTCTCTTGATCAAGAAGTTTATATGGCTCAACCTCAAGGATTTGTTGATCCAAGATACCCTAATCATGTGTGTCTACTGCACAAAGCTCTATATGGTTTAAAACAGGAACCCTGCGCTTGGTATTATCGTTTTGCTTCGAATCATCTTCGCCTGAGGTTCAAGTCATCTCAATCTAATCATTCAATGTTCATCAAGAAATCATCAGCTGATATTATTATTCTTCTGTTATACGTTGATGATATCATTGTGACTGGTAGTGATACTGTAGGCATTCAAACTTTACTTCCAACCCTACACACTGAGTTTGCTATGACGAATTTGGGAGACTTACATTATTTTTTTGGTTTGGAAGCTACTCGAACTTCATCTGGTATAGTTTTAACCCAAAACAGGTATACTTTGGATCTTTTAAAGAAAGTTGATCTTAATGATTCCAAACTAGTTAATACTCTTGTGTCTACAATCTGATAATGCTGCTTTGTTTACTGATGTGACTCTTTATCGAAGTTTAGTTGGTGGTTTATAATACCTTAACATGACACGGCTTAACATTACATATGATGTCAATCAGGTTAGTCAGTTTATGCATCGACCTACTCAAACAAATTTCATGCCTGTTAAGAGAATTCTTCGATATCTTAAGGGTACATTGGGTCATGGCATTTGTTTCTGGCACGATTCTTCTATGCATATTACAGCTTATTCTGATGCAGACTGGGGAGGTGATCCAGATACCTCTCGGTCGACTACTGTCCATTGTATTTTCTTGGGAAAAAATCTAGTTTCCTGGGGTTTTAAAAATAAACCCACTGTCTCTACTAGCAGCACTGAAGCTAAGTATCGCGCTTTATCCTATACTTCAGCTGAACTTATTTGGATTGGCTATTTACTGCGAGATTTTGGTGTTTACCTGAAGCAACCTCCTACACTATACTGCGACAACATCAATGTTACTTATCTAGCAATAAATTCAATTCAACATTATCGTTCTAAGCACATACAGATTCACTATCACTTTGTCCGTGAAAGAATTGCTTCTGGTCTCTTACAAATGTGTTACATTTCAACTGAGCATGAAATTGCATAATTGTTCACTAAGGGTTTATCAACATCCAGGTTTAACTTTCTGTGTAATAAGCATTCACGTTGTTTACCACCGTGTACAACTTGAGGGGGGTGTAGAATATATATGTTTGTATTAGTTCATGTTTAGTCCATATGTATATTTGGATCCATGTATTAGAGTCCAATATACTTTGTATCCATATAGTATATTATAAATACATGTCTCGCTAACCTAATAAGGTTAAGAGAGCTTTCATAATCGTTCAATACTTCTTTTTCTTTTAGACAAACACAACCTACTTCACTTACCCTGCTACTACTATACTTATTATAATTGAAAACAACATTGCACCAACAACGACTTCAAATATGTACAACCTCTCTCTTCTCAAAATGTCGGAACCCTTTTCAAATATTTTGAAGCTTTCCTCTTCGATTGCGATGGTAAATATTCGGTTTCGGTTTGTTTCATTTCATACCCAGCAACCCTTTTATACCCAATAACCCTTAAAAAAAGTTATCTGAGTTTAATTAGAATTTACTACTACTTATTCTTATTACTGAATCATCAAGTCTTCAATGATGTATATTTAAAACCCATATTGTCTTGTTTTCTTGAGTTCAAATCCTACTAAATATTTTTATTTGCAGGAATAAATCTTCTCTTCATCTTTTCAGGTGATGGAATGGTTGGTGCTGTTGGTGGATCAACAAAAAATGAACCCATTAATTGTGGTTAGAAGGCTCTCAACCTTTATATATGATGAAAGTTCTACATCAAATTAACCCGACATGCCTCCCTTATGACTTTGTTATTTTTGGAAAACCAAACCAGTGAATAACCTCATTGAGAGATAAAATAAATACCATCCCGAGCTTCGACACTTGATTCAAAAACTAAAGCGATGGGTTGGTTGAAATTAAACCTAGTTCAATTGTATAATATTTCTGTTGGTAACACTGACATGAATAGAACTCACAATGTGTAGATAAAGGAATGGATTCCACCTGACAATGGCTATGTTAAAATCAATATGGATGATTCTTACATGCCTTACACTAAAAGAGGCAGTATTGGGTTGATTGTGCGTGATTGTGCAGGTTACCCCTTAGGAGTCAAAGGAATCAATTTGAAGGAAGAAGTGGATTTGGAGCGGAAGACTTTGAATGCAAAGCTCTGAAACTGGCGGTGGAGTTGATGGGATCCTTAGGTTTCAATAAAGTGAATTTTGAGATGGACAGTGAAAATGTGATTTTTTTCTCTTCAAATAGATGAATTACAAGTTCATTGGTTCAGTCAGAACACAATTCATATGTTAAAAACAAGTTTACTAGTAATAATCTTTTTTTTTTGTAAGTTAGTCAATCGGCTAGGAAACATTGTTGTTGATAACCTAACAAAAAAAAGCTAGTACTAATGCAACTAAATTTTTTTAATGCTGCAAATTATCCTCCTGGCATTGTTAAATGGATGGAAAAAGATTATGTAATCTTTCACAACAGATGATTAATAAAATCTCTTCAGTATAAAAAAAAATATGAGGTGGACTAAATACTAAATATAGGAAAAATTATAAGGGTTTTGTTTGGTTTTTAGGTTTTTAGAGCGTCCACAATGGACGATCATACTAAAACTAAAAACCAGACCAAATACTAAAAATATTTGGGTTTGAGGGTGTTTCAACGCAGGGATGGAAAGTAAAATCTTCGCCTGAAGATGATCCCCATGGGGCGGACATAGAAGATGATCCCCATGGGGTGGTGAGAGAAGATGATCCCCATGGGGCAGACACCTGAAGATGATCCCCATGGGGCGGACATAGAAGATGATCCCCATGGGGTTGTGAGAGAAGTTGATCCCCATGGGGCAAACATAGAACATGATCCCCATGGGGTCTCCATTCAAGCGTAATTTAATTTTACGCCTCACCACCAGGCGTAACTATAAACTACGCCCCCCCTTCAAACGCACTTTTAATTACCGCCCCATTATAATCAGTTTTAGTCGAGACTATCGACCAAATTTACTCCGGATCACGCTCTCTCTCCAACTAAAACCAAATAATATGGTTATATGATTGAATTTTAGACCAAATATGAGTTTACTCCACTTTTTACTCGTCCATTGTGGACGCTCTTAGGGGGCTATAGCTAGGATTAAAATTATCACTCAAGCAGTAATCTTTCATGTTTACCGGTATAACATCACTATCTGCACTTAAGACCCATCAAACAACATCAAGCCAGACTTCTATGCAAATAAGGTAGCCGACATTCTTAAATTCTTAGAAGAATAAATCTTACATATCAGGCTTTATCAGAATATCAATTATTCACAGTTGGTTAAAATCAATAAATATTTGTTAATATGTTGAATCCCTAAACTACATTTATGCAGTATTTACTCCGTGTATCGGCTTTTCTATAATACTCCCTTAGTTTCAAAATAATAGGTTGGTTTCATATGTAATTTATACATAAAACCAGCCTATTTTTTTGAAACGTAAGTAGTAGTAAATTTTATCAATGGTTTCTTAATTATTTTGCGGTGTACATCTAAGAAGACCCGGTATTTGAATTTTCCACAATGTTTTCCACTGTCTTCATTTCCTGCAAATGTTAATTTACTTTTGTCTATCAGTCACCTTGACCTAGCCATGGTTGATAAACTATGTTGCCTTGTACGCCCAGTTACTCTGAAGCTGTAGAGTTTCCTAAAGGAATAAAATACATGCTTAGGCGAATCCCTTTTGACTTATTTGTAAATGCATGCCAAACCCTTCAAACTATTCAACTGGATTAAACTTAATGTTTCCATGATATTTGAAATATTTAAATCTCACCATGATTCTTGAAATCATCAGCGGACGTACATTTGTATAGTTTATCCCAGCAGCAGCACACTCCTGGCTTCGAAACTTCTATTTATGTTTTGCAAATTAGAAGTCTTTCTCTCAATAACATATTCAAAGAAGTACATAGGATATGTTCAGAACATTAATTCATCTGTTTTTGGAAAAAAAAAAGTGAATTTGGAAATCGTTTAGCTGCCATTCTATAGGACGATTTCTAGGCCTGTAGTTGAAAGCTGAGCTAAAAATCTCATATTATAGAGCTCCTGACCCCCCAACCAATAAGAATCGAGGGTTCCAATTTTATTTAGCATTCCACATGCACAAGCAAAAGCATTAAAATTTCAAAATTAACTAACAACACAAAAAGCCCACCAAGGTAGTCCAAGGTAATTTTGGAAATCTAATGAGTAATGACAGAAAAACCATCACATAAAAGCTTTCAACAACAACAACCCAATTCTTCAAACGAAACAAGTATCTAAATAACTTTTCCCCTAATGTTTTACCCAATTAGAAATATCCCCAGTTTAATATAAGTGAATTGCCTTCCATGTCTTTGTAATATAAGTGAATTGGCCTTCTATGTCTTCGTATGTTGCTGGTCTCGGTCTTACTCTTACATAAACGATGCCAAAA